>JARHVA010002729.1:380000-1110000 GCA_037957365.1 Torreya grandis
GGTGGATATTAATCTTAGTTTAGTTCAATTTAATTTCAATAATTTTTAATTTATTTCCTCCTCCTTTATGAACAACCATTTACACTCTAGGTAGCCTTTTATGGAATTGCATTCAAGAGGGGTATAAGTTTGCATCTATTTCTTATTTTCAGGAATCTAGGAAGCTATGTGAGATTGATGAGGTGTTTTTAATTATGAATAATACCATATATAATAGTGTTTCATCATATAATTCCTTCTCTCTTAATTTCCTTGAAGGATATTTCCCAATTGTGCTTATTTCTCAAGATTGCATCCATAGATAGGTAACCTAAGTTTTGTAACATGGAAAGAGCTCTCGAAGATGTATAATATGCTTCATTGAATTTAATTATGAGATATTATATTAATCACACCTTCAAATTAAATTGTTTGATTATCCTTGTTCACTACCTTGTTAGTAAAGTGCACTTAATGTCACCTTACACAAGAGATTCAATAGGTTGGCACATAGGTTTCAATGGTGAAAACATGGTGTAATTCATGTTTTGAGATATAACATTCAAAAATATCCATGGATTTCATGTTATGAAGTTAAGGATGATACACAAGTAAAGTTTTTCTTTCAAAATAATGAGTTGACTATATTTGGTCCCATAGTCCCTAAATCACCAAAATATAATTCTTAGGTGTTTTTGATTTTTTCATATTGTGAGACAATGGTGGTTTTAAAGGATAATTTTTTTCACCTTATATACCTATCCAAAAATAAGACCTATGCCAATTTTTATGGGTAGAGGGTGAGTGGAAGATGGATTTTGCAAGGCCTAAAAGTGGCTAAAAACCACTGTCAATAGTCATTAACATCTACAAGCTTGAGAAGAGGGATGAATCCTTCTTCAACTCAAGTTAAATTTTGACCTTTATCATCATATTTTAAATGGTTAATGGTTTTCTCAACCTAGGATCAGGATGAAATGAGGGTAACTCATCAAATGTAGCTCACTTTGATCACCCTCTATCTGTACAATGTCAAAATGTCAACCTACAATAGGGTAGGTTGACAATGAGCTATAAATGAGTGTTTGAGAGTGTTTCAACACTTTCAATAAGAATATAAAAGTTAAAAAGTAATTTTTTGATCTTCATGGGAAGATAAGGATCCCATATGACTCTTCCAAGGAATTGAAACAAGCTTATAGTAGGATCCACACAAACAAAACATAACTGACTATGTTATCTCAATCAATACACAGTGAGCTAAAAGTAATTGTTAAGTGGTGATTAGTGTGTTCCAAAATGGGGTGAATAAGTTGATACAAGTATAAAATAGACCCTATGGATACTAAATAATTTTTTAACATTACCTTGGATATATAAATAGTGCAACTAACCTATAGGTAGACCTAAAATCCATGAAACACAATCATGTTGGCAATGGAGTGAAACAATGGATTTTGAGGAAGTTTCAAGTAATTTTGGGTTGAGGATGTGTAAATTTCAAGTCATAATGGTTTTTAATTCCTAAATAATGTTCTAAATCATCATTCAATACCTAATTCATACCCATGATCACCTATAAACACCTATAAAGGATCAAAACAAGGATAGGGTACAGTCAAAGCATGTGGCAAGCCTAACAAAGAATAGGGTATGTGAATGTCCTAGTAAGAATCACATTGTAAAATGATTGAAATGGATTTATAAATGGAACATAATCACCTCATGGAATTTATTCAAGGATGAAAATAAAAATGAAACCCCTTTCAAGGCATTCATAGTCCATGTATGGAGACCTTATACACAATTTGCCTATGCAAACTCAATTTTGGGTTTTGTGTCCTTTGGAGGTATAAATCATGGATTTAGATGCCAAAAATTGGTATATATTACCCTTGTTATTTTTATAATCCTATAAAATAGTTTTTTTTATAATAAAGTAAGGGGATATGTCCTTGTTCTATCTCAGAGATAGACCACTTTTCCCCTTGCACCAAAACTTGTAACTTTGGAGTATGGACTGAATTAGTGACCAAAAATCAAGGAAAAATCCAGTTAGGGTTTGAGAATATAAATAAAATCCATGTAAAAATATATATAAAATCCATGTCAACCTAAAAAACTTTATATAAATCCTGAAGGCAAATAGGGTACCCCATATCACAAAGGTTGCAGTCACCATTAAGTTTGTTGGTAGTGGAGAAATGAAGAAAAGGTGAATTGGAAGTTGCTTGAAAGGTAAATATGTTTTTTTTGAGGTCATAATGAGGTGTATTATTATTTAATTATGAGATATTATATTAATCACCCCTTCAAAGCAAATTGTTCAATTATCTTTGTTCACTACCTTGGTAGTAGAGTGCACTTATTGTCACCTTACACAGGAGATTCAATAGGTTGTCATGTGGCATCATCTCAATGAATTATGATCATAAATATGATTTTAATAGGATCCATGCCTCCAATCTATTAGAGGAGTGGGATTCTACAACATGACATCATCTTGATAACCTACTATCCTAGAGATGTCCATGTAGTTTGTAAAATACATGGGTAAATGGGCTCATGGGATGTTACTATTAACTAAATTTAACCTCAAGTAAATTTTGGGTCAACCCTTACTATTTTTATAATTTATATAAAGTTAAAAAGGTCCTATGGGGTCTCTTATTGTCTTACATGTCTCACTTACCCTTTCCCTAGTCCTTGCTAAAACCCATCCTCCCTGTACTAGCTTAGTCAACCAAGTCAACATTGGTCAAAACTATTCAA
This sequence comes from Torreya grandis, assembly GCA_037957365.1. NCBI lineage: Eukaryota > Viridiplantae > Streptophyta > Pinopsida > Cupressales > Taxaceae > Torreya > Torreya grandis. The sequence goes on from JARHVA010002729.1 coordinate 382,752, forward strand.
ACTTATTCAAAGTTAAAAATTGTACTAAAAATGTCCTAAAATTGTTTTTAAATTATTTTAAGGTGTCTTCAAGTCACAAATTGGCCATTTGCTAGGTTTCATGTGGTAAAAGGGTCATTTAGCCACTTTTCTAGCTCATTAATTGACTTGTCCAGATGGTGGGAGTTACAAAATATGTAATCAAGGTGGATATAAATGTTGATAAGGTAAAATAATTTCATAATCAGTTATGTGATAGTTATAATTCTATTATGATCATTAAATGGAGTTTTTTTCTTAAAAGTAGGAGTTTTTAGGCACTTGTACGGACCTCTCAAGTCCACCATCAATTGAAAACATGGTGGAGTGACTCTTCACATCCCCTTAGGTAATTTAAATGTTTTTATTTCAAGTATAATGTAATAAATATCATCTAAAACTTGTTTTCCTTCATTTTCACTTGGCAAGCTAAGGAAAGGCAAGTTCAATCTCTCACTATGGAAGCTACAAGTGGAATTAGAAAGAGTGCTTCTAGGGGTGGATATTAATCTTAGTGTAGTTCAATTTAATTTCAATAAATTTTAATTTAGTTCCTCCTCCTTTATGAACAACCATTTACACTCTAGGTAGCCTTTTATGGAATTGCATTTAAGAGGGGTATAAGTTTGCATCTATTTCTTATTTTTAGGAATCTAGTAAGCTATGTGAGTTTTATGAGGTGTTTTCAAGTAAGAATAATACCATATATAATGGTGTTTCATCATCCAATGAATTATCTCTCAATTTCCTTGAAGGATATTTCCCAATTGTGCTTATTTCTCAAGATTGCATCCATAGATGGGTAACCTAAGTTTTGTAACATGGAAAGAGCTCTCAAAGATGTATAATATGATTTGAATCATGTTTTAAAGGTTATTTCATTGAATTTAATTATGATATATTATATTAATCTCCCCTTCAAATCAAATTTTTCAATTATTCTTGTTCACTACCTCGTTAGTAGAGTGCACTTATTGTCACCTTACATAGGAGATTCAATAGGTTGGCACATAGGTGTCAATGGTGAAAACATGGTGTAATTCATGTTTTGAGATATAGCATTCCCAAATATCCATGGCTTTCATTTTATGAATTTAAGGATGCTACACAAGTAAAAATTTTCTTTCACAATAATGAGTTGACTATATTTGGTCCCATAGTCCCTAAATCACCAAAATATAATTCTTAGGTTTTTTTGAGGTTTTCATATTATGAGACAATGGTGGTTTTGAAGGATAATTTTTTTCACCTTATATACCTATCCAAAAATAAGACCTATGCCAATTTTTAGGGGTAGAGGGTGAGTGGAAGATGGATTTTACAAGGCCTAAAAGTGGCTAAAAACCACTGTCAATAGTCAGTAACATCTACAGGCTTGAGAAGAGGGATGAATCCTTCTTCAACTCAAGTTAAATTTTGACCTTTATCATCATGTTTCAAATGGTTAATGGTTTTATCAACCTATTATCAGGATGAAAGGAGGGTAACTCATCAAATGTAGCTCACTTTGATCACCCTCTATCTGTACAATGTCAAAATGTCAACCTACAATAGGGTAGGTTGGCAATGAGCTACAAATGAGTGTTTGAGAGTGTTTCAACACTTTCAATAAGAATATAAAAGTTAAAAAGTAATTTTTTGATATTCATGGGAAGATAAGGATCCCATATGACTCTTCCAATGAATTGAAACAAGCTTATAGTAGGATCCACACAAACAAAACATAACTGACTGTGTTATCTCAATCAATACACAGTGAGCTAAAAGTAATTATTAAGTGGTAATTAGTGTGTTCCAAAATGGGGTGAAGAACTTGATACAAGTATAAAATATCCCCTATGGAAACTAAATAATTTTTTAACATTACCTTGGATATCTAAACAATGCAACTAACATACAAGTAGACCTAAAATCCATGAAACACAATCATGTTGGTAATGGAGTGAAACAATGGATTTTGAGGAAGTTCCAAGTAATTTTGGGTTGAGGAGGTGTAAATTTAAAGTCATAATGGTTTTTAATTCCTAAATAATGTTCTAAATCATCATTCAATACCTAATTCATACCCATGATCACCTATAAACACCTATAAAGGATCAAAACAAGGATAGGGTACAGTCAAAGCATGTGGCAAGCCTAACAAAGAATAGGGTATGTGAATGTCTTAGTAAGAATCACATTGTAAAATGATTGAAATGGTTTTATAAGGGGAACATAATCACCTCATGGAATTTATTCAAGGATGAAAATAAAAATGAAACCCCTTTCAAGGCATTCATAGTCCATGTATGGAGACCTTATACACAATCTGCCTATGCAAACTCAATTTTGGGTTTTGTGTCCTTTGGATGTATAAAGCATGGATTTAGATGCAAAAAAATGGTATATATTACCCTTGGTAGTTTTATAATCCTATTAAATTTTTTTTTTAAGAATAAAATAAGGGGATATGTCCCTGTTTTATCTCAAAGATAGACCACTTTTCCCCTTGCACTAAAACTTGTAACTTTGGAGTATGGACTGAATTGGTGACCAAAAATCAAGGAAAAATACAATGAGGGTTTGATAATATATATAAAATACATTTAAAAATATATATATAATCCATGCCAACCTAAAAAAAATTATATAAATCCTGAAGGCAAATAGGGTACCCCATATCACAAAGGTTGCAGTCACCATTAATTTTGTTGCTAGTGGATAAATGAAGAAAAGGTGAATTAAAAGTTGTTTTCAAGGTAAATAGGTTTTTTTTGAGGTAATAATGAGGTGTATTATTATTTTATAATATGTTACAAACATTAATATATCATTTGAAAATCAATTTGAAGCTCATTACTCACCCAACATCCATTTTCCTTATCTAGCATGCAAAAAGACATAGACTAGTCTTTTGGCCATTTTAGAGTTTTCATACGTCCACAATGAACTATAGGATAAAATTTTATATGGGTAATTTTTAATTTAATGAAATATTTATAGGAGATTTCACATGTGTGGGAGCCATTTTTGAGCATTTTTGGTCTCCTAGGCTAAAGAGGCCTAATTAGGATGACTAATTGATCTAAAAACACACTTGCCTTGAGTGTAGCACCATGAACTTTGCATAGAGAACAATTTAGGAAATGGGTACTCAAAAATTGTATCACATAGTATTTTAAGTCCTTAATTTATCCTACACAAGTGGACTTGTGTAAAAATAGGGCTATAAGAAGACAAGGCTTAGTGAAGTCTCTATAAGAAAAATGGAGTCTTGGTGAGAGATTGGTGATTAAAATGGATTGTTTTCAGTCCAATATAATGATAATATATATTTAATGAAGAAAAAAATGTACCAATTGAGATAAATCCAAATTTTTTCTATTTTGGCCAAATTGGGCCTAGTGAAATAAAGAGGCCTTGTGACAACTAAAAGGGGAATTGATGATTGTAGGTAATGTAACTATTTGAGATGATTAAATATCATTTCCAAATTTCCTTGGGATGAAAATTTAACTATATAATATATCTCATGATCAAATTCTTACCTCTTGCCACTTGTCAAGGAGGAGTTTCAATACTCAAAGATGCTTGTGGAAGAGTTTCAATGCCACATCAAGGAAGGTGCTCAGTTTGGGATAGACACATGTCCACATCAGTTACTTGATATCTCCTCCACCTAATTTCAATGCAAAACTTGGACCTAACCTACTTTGAAGTGCTATTGAAATCCCATCATGAATGTAGTTTCATAAGAGAGAATGATTGAGAAGATTGATATGCTACACTAGAGAAGAGGCTAATTTGGGATAGAATGATGTGAAAATTAGTATCATAACTCTGCCTACACCTCATTCAAATGAATTATAACTGATTTCTACATTTTGACACTTGTCCTTTTGAATCTTCAACTTCTCTTCTCTTCTCTCTCTCTTCTTCCAAATTCTATAAGTATGAGCCATGTTCGCTATTATAAGAGAGACCACAGCTAGTATGGTGAGCCCTACTGGTATGACATTAGATTTTGTCTTTCAACATTGAATAAAAGTATGATTCTGATTTAGTAACATTTTTTTAAAATGTGTGATTGATGTATAGTGGAGCTAAGTGATGGTGTCATCCTTACTCCTCTTTATCCTTCATGTTTAATAAAGAGTTCTAATTTTAATAGGTTATGTGAAGTGTATGAATGTACTAAGCTCCTCTTCAAGTATGGAATTGTATATATGGTGTGAAATCTACCCCTAGATCAATTATCTTGTTGATTATCCTATGTATGCCTAAATTTACATTAAAACACTATGTTAGGATCCTTTAATGCCTATAATTGGTCTTAGAAGGTGTTGTTGCTTAGTAAGAGTGTGATAGCCTATGGGATATGTCTTGGCATATCACCTCTTTAGTTTAGTTTCCTTTTCATGAAAAATCCTAAACATTTTCCTATAAATAAGCATTATATTAGGTGATAAATACTTAAAGATGAATCTAGGGAGCTAGCCCTCATAATTTAGAGATTCATACCTCTTACAAGCTCACCCACAATGAGAGATGATTCCATGTTGCATCAAATTTTAGGAACCTCATAGAGTGTCCTAGGGTGCACAATTTGATGACAACAACTACCACGTGGCATCATCCTAGTGACCAACTATCTTGTGTTGGTCCAAGTAGAGCATAAATCTTGTAGGAAAGTGGGTGATTGGGATGTGGTTATTGACCAAATTTGACCCTGTAAGTCAAATTGGGACCTTTATAGGTAAAAACTTGAGTTTTAGGTGTTTTTATGGGTCTAATATCATTTTATAAGATATATCATATATGTCATTTAATGTTATTTAATATCATGTTAGCCTTGGTCATTAGTCTTTTAGTCCTTATATCATTTTAAGTCATTTTAGGGGTCAAAATAGGGCATTAAATGAGTTTCACATCCTACTATGTAAATATGAAGGTTTAAAAAGGTTGTCACATGGAATGTGTCTTATTATGTCTTAGGTAATTTTTTAACTAAAAGTGGTAGGTGCTTTAGAAGAAAGATCAATTTTTTTTGGAAAAGAGAAGAATTTAGCACTTGTATGACCCATGGGGAAGTGTGGCATGTGGGGTAAGGTAATTAGATGAATCTTAAGATTATTTAAATCCATTTGCATGCTTTAATTACTCTTTAAGTGTCAAATTTGGGCTAAAATCATTCTAGACACAAAAAACTCGTCTTCAAGTTTATACTTGGTATAGCTAGTAGGAGAGGTTTTAGGTTAAATTACTTTGGGAGGTGAAATTAAAATTAGAGAGAATAATTTCCAAATAAGATCTTTAATAATGGTTTCTTTTGATTTATGAACCACCCTCATGAAGTTGATTGTGTTTTTTTGCTTGTTAATATATGCACCTTATAGGTTTTGCTCCATTTTAGACAAGTCTGTACAAACCAATTACTATGGTTTATTTGAGATGATGTTAGCTTCCTTATATAATTATATATATGCTTGGTTTAGTGCTTAAATGTGTTTGGATATGCAAATCATCTCATGTTGCAAAAGGATACACCATTCTATGTTACAAGCAATTTTTCACCATTTTTAGGAGCTTCATGCTAGATCCTAGTTTTAGAGGGTTGTGATAAGTCCTTTTTCATGTTATCAATTCCATATTAATTATGTTATCCTTTAAATCTCATATCTAAAGAAAAATTCCATGAGTTATATTATGAACACTATGCAGTCAACTCTTTGCTCATTTTCCACTTGCTATCATGGTTGCAATCACGTGTATGAAACTATCTAGTGTGCTCATGGAGGTGTAGTGATGGTCTCCAAATATTTAAAATGTCATTATAAATGGGAATGAATATATTGGGATCTCTAAAGAGTGTAAAAAGAGGTATATTACAATCATGTGTAACATATGCTCTTAGTATGCCATTGAACATCACCTATAGGTACCTTTGTAAAAGATTTCATGTGTGAAAATAAAGCCTTGATAGTGTTCAAAACCCTTTAGAATGTTGAGAATGCATTTGGAAACTTTGAAGAGACCTAAAGTTTATAATAAGCATATAAACCTTGTTTTTTGCTTGTAATCCTCATCTCACTGCCTATGTGTGAAAATACTCACCTACATGAAGATGAAATATGGTAAAAAACAAGCTTGAATGGTTGTTATCCCTTCCAGGTTGTAAGCACACAATTTAATAGGTTAGAATGGTATTTTTTTAGAGATTAAATGGTCAAAATAATGCTCAATGCCATCATCATCTTTATTGCCTACAAACATGAGAGTAACCACCTATAGGTGGTGTTAACAGAGAGTAAAATAGACATTTTGAGTGTTGAATCACGTGATAAAACCCTTTTTTTAAGTCCTATCATTGGTGTATAATCATGTCAAACTCATGTGGGAAGCTAGTTTGGCAAATTCAAGTGTGGATCACCTTTTAGGGTTAAGTGACAGTTTTCAAGGATCAAATCCCCAAAAGGTGAAAATAGTTGATATCTTGTTAAAAGGTTGCCAATGCCCTTTATGCCTCATAATGTGCTCATATTGTAGCCTCTATCAAGGACATGAACTTGAAAATGTTTGGAGGGTAGAGATTTTATGGAGTTTGGTTTTTTAAGCCTCAAAGTTGCCTATCAAAACATTGAACTCCTTCATTAACATCTACAAGTTTTGAACCTTTTGAGTGATTATTGATGCCTTAAGGAGCAAAAAATCATATTATAATGTTTAAATGACCTTATGGAGTTAGATACACACCATTGACATGAATATCATTAGGAAAAAAATTATATGAATGGTTTTGTCCTTAAAATGCACCTATAAGATTCCTTTTCCTCACAAATGTAATCATACGGGCCAGTTGTAGGTTATCATGAACCTTGAACTAGATACCTTGAGGACAGACATTACTCCAAGAATATAAGAAACAAGTATATATGTGAGTGTCCATATTTGGTAAATGATTTCTATACCTGGTTAAGTGGATCTTCTTCAATAAGGATTGTAAAAATCAATGTTTCAAATAAGCCACCAATCAAAAAGAATGTGGTCCTCACTAATGCAATCAAAACCAATGAGGGTTAGTCAAATAAGGTAATAAAACCTCCTCCATTATACATTTATTTTATTATTTGGTAACTCCTTAGTACACAAATTCATGGTGGACAGTGGGGAAAACACTTTAGTGATGCCTAAATCAATAGCAGATCAATTTGGCTTGAAATATGAACCCCTCTCTAAAGGGGTATTACATCTTGATGGATATTTTATTAAACCATTTGGTATTATTAGAGGTCTAAATTTAACCATCCATGCTTATCATAATGTTTTAGTGTCCCAATATGTGGTTGTTCTATAAGTACTACCCCATTTTGATATATGCCTATTTAGAGACTTCACTGCTAAAATTGGGGGTTACCTAGTAGCAAACTGGTCATATATAGCATTTAGGACAAGGTATGGATCCAAGGTGTCCATTAAGGATAAACTAATTGAAAATTTTCACATTGATCCTTGAGGACTAAGCAACACAAATATCAATTTCACAAACTTGGATGAGGAAGACCACCTTATTGGTCGAGAGCTAGACACTCATGTTGAGGTGATACTTGACATCTTTTGGGATGAGTTATGGAATGAAAATAAACAACTTGACCCTTTGGGAGGAATTGAATAAATATATATGGGAGTCTACTTCTTGCATAAAGATAATGAGATTATATCATCCCTTACTAGGCCACAAGAGGAGACAAATAGAATCTAAAAAATGTTCTTTGATGGATCAAGGAGAAAACATGAGGTAGGGGTAAGTGTTATGCTAGTCTTTCCCTCTAATGACAAGTTCTACTCAGCTTATAGGTTTTAGTTTAGTTGTTCTTGTAATATAGTTGAATATGAAGACCTTATTCATGGCCTCTAATGGGCTATAAATAGAAAAATCAAGAAATTATAGGTATATAGAGATAGTGAACTCATTCTTAATCAAGTAAGAAGCCAAAATACATCCAAGAACCCCTTGATGAAAAATTACAATCATAGGGTGTGGGATCTATTTAAGGATTTTGAAGCCTTCAACATCTAAAGTGTTCCTAAAGAGAACAACAAGCATGTAGACAAGTTTCCATCAGTGGGGGCCTAGTTTGACATAACAGCTGAGGTGAGTAAATCAAAAAATTAGTCATGTGTTAAGGTGGTTATAAGACCATCCATTCTCGATAATGAAGACAATTGGCAAGTTTTTGACCATGACAAGCAGAGTGCCTGCTTCTTGCAATAAGAGGTTGAATTTTCATCTTTAAATCATAATAAGTTATAAAATTAGTATGGATATAAAATCCTCTAATTAAAATTTTAAAAACTCCCTAAGGGAATAGTTACCCTTGAGATCATCTTCCATCATGGAGATTCCATGAGGAAAGTTAAGGTAGTCTTCTCCACCAGTGAAGAGAACCATCAAAGATTTATCATCTTCCAAGATAAACTTTTTAAGCTTGGGAAGGTCAATACTGAGGCTAATAAAGTTACATTCATTACATTTTTTAGGGAGTTTTCAAATGTGTCTGCTTGGGAGTACACTTATCTTATGGGTTTTGACCCTCATATTACTCAACACACTATTAAATTAGATTAAAATGTGAAGATTATGAGGTATAAGCATAGGCCTATCAATCCAAAGATAGAGGTACTCATGAGAATAAATTTGACCAAGCTTATTGAGTCAAACATTATGTTTCCAATTGAACACTCTACATGGGTGACCAACTTGGTACCTGTAAGGAATAAAAGTGGTGAGATTCAGTTGTGTGTTGACTTTAGGGATTTTAACTAGGTTTTCTTAAAGTATCACCATCCTTTATCATCCATGTAACAACTCCTCTAAATGGTTGTTGGTTTATAACATTTCTCTCTCTTGGATGGATACTCAGGGTATAACCAAGTGCTAGTCAAGGAGAAATACCAGTACAAGATAACCTTCACCACCAAGTGGGTGACTTATTCTTAAAATAAGATTCCTTTTTATATATCCAATGTTGGTACCACTTTCCAAAGAGTGATGGTAATGGTTTTATAGGGTCTACATAATTAGATGGTGCTTGTGAAATTGGATGATATCATAATTTTCTACAAGAAGGCAAGTGACCACTTAAACCATTTGAGACTCATCTTTAAGAGGTGTAAGGAGTTTGGTATCTCTTTTAACCCTAAAAAGTATGTTTTTGATTTATGAAGCAAACTATTGGGGCATGTTGTCTACAAAATAAGATTAGCCATTAACCCTATGAGGATAAGTGCCATCTTGGCCTTGTTTTTACCTTACCATAAGAAAGGACTTCAAAGTTTCCTCAAGAAGATAAATTTTGTGAGAATATTCATACTTATTTTTCACATTTTATCAAGCCTATAATAGCAATGTTGAAAAAAAATCAAGTCTTATCTTGGTCAAAATAAGGCAAGGCAGGTTTTGAGGTTTCAAGATAGCCATTGCAAAAGCACTAACTCTCTTGAATCCATATTTTTCAAGATATTTATACCTATATGCCTTTGTTAATGTTTAAAACATATTATCTATGTTCATATAATAAAATCAAGAAGGTATTGAGCATCTAATAACTTTCTTTAGTTAAGGACTTGAAGGTTATGAAGAGAGGTATAATTTTATTGAAAATCAAGTGCTAGTTGTTGTGAGATCATTAAAAAAAATTAAGCCTATGGTGTCAAACAATAAGATTCATCTCATGGTCTCTCATATAGGCATGAGATATTTCATTTTTAGTAGATATCTAAATGAGAAGAGGGCTAGTTAGATCACCAGAGTCATGGTGTATGATGTTGAGATCAAGGTTAATAAGTTGGTGAGAGGTAAAGGTTTATGTGATCACTTGGTTACTAACCTATAGGAGGAAAAATAGGTTTTTCTAGTGATGTCAAATATCGTGCAAACAGTTGCACCTCTACCCTCTACTAATTGGATACAAGACATGATTAGATTCTTAATGATAGGTGAGTGTCCTCAAGGTATGAATAGGACTAAAAGGAGATACTTCATACTTTAGTGTATACCTTATTCCTTAGTTAATTGGGTATTATTCAAGAAAGACCTCAATGGAGTGTTGTTTGGGTGCATAGAGGTTAATTAGGTAAATAGACTCTTGGAGTAGTTTTATTATGGACCTATAGGAGGTCACTTTTCTCCAAGGATAATATCAGAAAAAATAATGAGGTTTGGTTACTATTGGCCCAAAATTTTCAAATATGCCTACACATGGGTTAAGAAGTGCCAAAACTATGTTATTTTTAGTGGTAAACAAAGACTAACAACCATTCCTCTTAACCCCATTCAGGTATAGAAACCCTTCATATAGTGAAGACTTGACTTCATAGGCATGATAAACCCACCTTTTATTGGAGGGAATAAATGGGTACTCATTGCCACTAACTACTTCACTAGGTGGGTGGAGGCTACTACTCTAAAAGAGGCTAACAAGACAATAGTGTTGGATTTCTATGATAGCATTGTGATAATCTTTGGGGTTCCAGCCACTATCATATTAGATAATGCCTTAGTATTTATTGGCATGAAAACAAGTGAATGGTATCTTCAATTGGGTATCTACCTTAGCACATCATCCAACTACTACCCCCAAGGCAATGGGCTTGTTGAATCAACAAACAAGAACTTGATTAGGATAATCAAGTGTACCATGGAGGAGAACTAGATATTATGGCATACCAAGCTAAGAATAGCCTTATGGAATGATAGGGGGACTCTCAAGAGTGCCATTGGAAAATCGCCATTTGTTCTTGTGTATGGAAGAGAGGCCAAGTTGCCCATCTCTCTTGAACTACCAACTTTAGAGCTAGATAATAAACTTGAGATGATGGAAAGTGATCCCATATGTGTGAGAATGGAAGAACTCATGGAGATTTAAGAAACAAGATACCTTACAATTAATAAGATGGAATCACATCAAGCTTAAGTCAAAAATTCTTTTGACAAGAGAGCCTATTTAAAATATTGTCATTGATGTCAAAGGTCTAGCATTATTAGTGATAAAGGCCCCATTGCATTTAATGATGTTTTTAATATTCATATCTTAGCTAATATGTGTTAATATTTATTTAATATTAATTAATATATTTTTATTTACATATAAGTCAAAATAGGGCCCATGGAGAAGTCAAAGAGTCACGAGGTAAAGACAAAAGAGGAATGGGATGCATTTTCTCATGAAGCGTCATCTTGAGGAATTCCAAGAGTCACCATGTGAAGATAAAAGAGGGTATGGTGAATTTTTCCATGAAGGGAAACTTTAAAGAATACAAAAATTCACCAAGATAAAGATAAAAGAGGAAATGATTCATTTGTTTATGAAGGGTCACCATATGACTTTTTAAATGCAAGGATACGAAGGGTCATGCAAGTTTGGTGCCATTTTTCATGAGGATTGAAAGGTCACAAAGGGTGAATGACAAAGGTCATTTGGAAAGCTATAAATAAAGGCTTGAGAAACCATTTTTAATATGTAAGAGTGTGCATGGTTTTTATTTGTTTTCAAAGAGATAAAAATAAGAGATATTGTAGAGTTCTATCATTTATTGAGTAAGCAACATTGAGAGATAGTTGTGTTTTATACACAAGAGGGGTTGGTGCTCTTATGGGTTGGTGCTCAAAAATAGTTGTTATGTTGGTACTCATCAAAGGGGTTGGTGTTCTTACAAGTTATTTCTTGTGAACTTTGTAATTTGAGTTGGTACTTATTTATATACTTGAGATTGTTCTCCATGGTTTTTTCCACTTTGGGTTTCCACATAAAAATTTGGTCTCTCTCTCTCTCTCTCTCTCTCTCTCTCTCTCTCTCTCTCTCTCTCTCTCTCTCTCTCTTATGTGGTACATATTATTATTTTAGTTTTATTGCATATATTGAATGTGTGATTAAGTGGTTAAAGAAATGAAATCAGATTAAGGAAAAGATATATAATATATTAATTCACCCCCCTCTCAGTATATTTTGTGCTTAACAATTGGTATCAGAGTAGGTTCCTTTAGAAAAAGTTTTACAACTTGAAGGCAGATCAGGAAAGCATGATGGTTGGATCACATGAAGGTTTTTATACAAATAAGAAACCTTTATTTGATGGGACAAATTATGCTTTTTGGAGCATAAGGATGAAGACTTATTTGATGACCCTTGGATTTAACATTTGACAAGCAGTGGTGGAGGAATATGAAGAGCCACAGACACTTATAACTACTCTGATAGAAAAAAAGGAAAGTGAAAATGCTAAAGCTTTAAATGCTATTTTATGTGGTTTATGTGAATCAAAATTTGTTAAAGTTATGCAATGTAAATCTACTCATGAAACTTGGGTAAAAATTGATAATATTAACAAAGGTGATGGAAAGGTTCAGCAAGCTAAGCTTCAAACTTTTAGAAGATAGTTTGAGAGTTTGAAGATGGAAGAGGAAGAAAATATAGAAAGTTATCTTTTTTGGGTTGATCAAATAGTTAATTAGATTCAAGGTCTTGGAGAAAAGTTAGAAGAATCAATTGTGGTACAAAATTTTTTGAGATCTCTACCATTGAGATATGATGCAAAAGTTTTGGCAATTAAAGAGATGAAGAATTTAGCCAAGCTAAAGATGGATGAGCTACATGGTATTCTTATGGCATATGAGATGCATAATGAACAAGAGAAACCCTAAAAAAGAGAAGCTACTTTCAAGACATCAAAGAAAGAGAAAGCTAATATTCAAGAATCAAGTGACAGTTCTAGTGATGATGAAGATGACAATGGATTTCTATTCATTCACAAGCTGAAAAAGGGCACAGGTAAATATCAAGGAAAATTACCTTTTAAATGTTTTAATTATAGAAAGATTAGACATTTTGTAGCTAAGTTCCCAAATAAGGGCAATGGTGAAAATAAATAAGGAAAGTCTACATACAAGAATAATTTCAAAAGAAAATTCAATAAGGGATTTGAGAAGAAGAGTTTGTATTCTAAAGATCCTATCTTAGCTGAAGATAGTGGAGTCAGTGATTCAAAAAAAAAGAGATTTTGTTCATGGTTATACATGAAGATACCTCTACAATCAAAATAAAATTGATCAAGAATAAGAATAAGATGACATTGAAGTAAATCTAGAAGAACTTGTTTGTGCCTTAGAAGAGTTAAAATCTCTTCAAAAGAAGAATCAAAGATTAAAGTTCCAGATCAAGAAAAATGAAAAGGAGTCAAAGGAAATAATTGAATATCTACAAGCACACTTTGAAGAAGTCAAAAAGAATGAAGAAGATCTAATGGCACAGTTGTAAAAAATAAGTAAAGAATGTGAAAGGTATGTTATTGAAATTTCTTCTTTAAAAGTAGATCTTGAGAAAACAAATAAAGCAATCAATGATATAGCAGCCAATGATTCAAAATTTGAGAATTGCACTAATATGTTAAATAAGATATTAGAAAGTCAAAGATTAATGTCAGATAAGATAGGTATCAAATTTGAAAAAGAGAAAGGGGAGGCCACTACTTTCATAGACAAGGAAAAAGGAAAGAGCTATGTTGAAGCTCTTACAAAAGAGGAAATAAAAAGGGAAGAAGTTAAGAATACAGAGGACATCTCAAACAAAGAAGGCTAGAGGGAACAGAGATAAAATAGGCAATTAGGGTAGAGATACACAAATATCTCCTATTTTTATGGTTACTATTTTTATTGTAATGAATATAGTCATAATAAAATAGAATGTTGAAAAAGGGCTAAAAAATTTAGAAATAAGGAGAAGAAAAGTCATACAAAGTCAAGCAGAAGACAAAACTCTTTTTCTCCTCTATCAAGCTTTAATGAAGAGGCCATAATATGTTACAAGTTGGTACTATAAAATTATGTTTGAGTCATTCAAGGACCAGAGTTTCAAGGCTCTATTCATCAAGAAGAAAGTTCAAACAGGTTCATGGTAGAAGAAACAACCTAAAAAATCTATGTTGGTAAAAATAGCTTTGCATGCAAGAAATGAAGAAAATCTATGATTCATTGATAGTGGATGTTTGAGGCACATGACAGGAGACAAAAGCAAGTTTATAACCTTGAAGAAGATTAATGGTGGCATAGTGAAATTCAGAGATAATACTACTACCAAAATTACTGAAAAAGGTGCACTAAATTTGGATAATGGTAGAACTAAAACTAAAAATGTTTTGTATGTAGAAGGTCTTAAGCATAATCTTTTGAGTGTAAGTCAAATGTGTGATCAAGAGTACACACTAAAGTTTTATTTAAAAGGTTTTGAAATTAGGAGAAAAGATTTAGATGTGTTGGTTGTAGATGCTTAGAGAACTTGTAAAAATTTGTATATGTTGTCAGACATCAAAGGTCAAAGATGTTATTTGAGTCAGATTGAATAAAGTTAGCTATAGCACAGGAGAATGGGACACATAAATTTTGATAATATTGTCAACATCTGCAAGAAACAAGTAGTAAAAAATATTTCAAAGATTACAAATCCATCCAACGCAATTTTTAAACCTTCTCAGCATGGGAAGTAGGACAGAAGGTGGTTCAAAACAAAACAGTACTCAACACTCAAATGTTAGATCTTGTTCACACTAATCTATGTAGACCTATGAGAACTCAAATTACTCAAGGTGAGATATATTTCATGTTGCTTATTGATGATTTTTTACGTATGACTTGGGTAATGTTTTTAAAGAAAAAATTAGAAGCTTTCAGACATTTCAAAGCATTCAAAGCATTAGTTGAGAATGAAACTAGTTTAAAGATTAAGTGTCTAAGATTAGATCAAGGAGGATAATTCATGTTAGATCAGTTTATTGAGTTTTATGAAGACCATGGAATAAAGAGATATTATTCAGTATCTATAACTCCACCACAAAATGGAGTAGTTGAGCAAAGAAATAGAATAGTTCAAGAGATGGCAAGGACAATGCTAAATGAATCCAAGATACTAGATAAATATTGAAGAGAGGTAGTTGTTACACTAGTGCATATTCAAAATATAGCATTATTGAGAGTCAATAGTGACAAGACTCCTTATGAGCTATGTAAAGACAAACTAGCAACAATTGATTATTTTAGAGTTTTTGGTAGCAAATGCTTCATAAAGAGAACTGATGAAAAACTTGGTAAGTTTGAATCCAAAGAAGATGAAGGTATATTTCTTGGTTATTCTTGAAAAAATAAATATTATAACAAAAGAACCAGGAAAATTGTTGAAAGTGCAAGTGTCAAGATAGAAGAAGATGGAACACAAAGAATCAATGATCCAGTATATTCCTAAAATCATTGAAGAGGAAGATTTTGAAGAATCAGATGAAGATGAGAAAAAGGAGAAAAAGGAAACCAAAACTCCATCCAAATATGTTTATATAGATCATAATGAAAGTGACATCATCAGGGACATAAATGAAGGAATTAACACCAGAAGAATGATGGTAAGTAAATCTGAGCAGTTAATTTTTTTTTGTTATCCAAAATTCAGCCTAGAATTTTTTTAGAAGCTAGACATGATAAGCATAAGGTTAAGGCAATGGATGAAGAATTAAATCAGATAGAAAAGAATGATACTTGGGAATTAGTGCCTAGAGTAAAAGATCACAATGTGATAAGAACAAAATGGGTTTACAGAAATAAGTTGAATGAAAATGGAAAAGTGACTAAGTATAAAGCTAGATTAGTATGTAAAGGATATGCTCAGATTGAGGGAATAGATTTTGAAGAAACTTTTGCACCAGTAAAAAGGCTAGAGGCTATTAGAATGTTTCTTGTATATGCAGTGTTTAAAACTTTCAAAGTGTTTTAGATGGATGTCAAATATTCCTTCTTGAGTGGGAATCT
Source organism: Torreya grandis (assembly GCA_037957365.1). NCBI lineage: Eukaryota > Viridiplantae > Streptophyta > Pinopsida > Cupressales > Taxaceae > Torreya > Torreya grandis. The sequence goes on from JARHVA010002729.1 coordinate 398,596, forward strand.
AGAAGAAGAGGTCTAGATTAAGCAGCCTAAGGGATTTATTCTCTCAAATATTAGTAGTCATGTATGTAGATTGAGTAAAGCATTGTATGGATTGAAACAAGCTCCTAGAGCTTGGTATGCAAGACTTGATAAGTACCTATAGGATCAAAGTTTTAAGAGAGGATTTGTTGACAGTAACTTCTACATCAAAATAGAAGGTGAGCATCAATTGATTGTTGTGGTATATGTTGATGACATAATTTTATATAACAAAATAATTTTATGATAATATGCAAAAAGAATTTGAGATGTTTATGCTTGGAGAATTGTCAATTTTCTTAGGGTTGCAAATATTTCAATTAGATAAAGGAATTTTTATATTTCAAAGCAAATATGCCAAGGAAATATTGAATAAATTTGGTTTTGAGGATTGTGCACTAGTTGGCACACTAATGTGTATAGGAAATAAAGTAAGGATGAAGATTCACCTATTGTAGATCAATTTTTGTATAGATCTATGATTAGTAGTCTTTTATATTTAACAAAATTGAGGCCAAACATCATGCATGTAATAGGTATGGTTACAAGAATCAATCAGCTCTAAAAGATAGTCATGTTCAATTGGTGAAAAGAATATTCAGATATATCAAGGGGTCATTAGATTATGGATTGTGGTATCCCACAATTAGAGATTTCACTTTAGTTGCTTATACAGATTTAGATTGGGTAGGGTGCTTGGATGACAAAAAGAATACAAGTGGAGGATCTTTCTTCCTTGGTGATAGCTTAGTATCATGGCTAAGTAAGAAGCAAAAATTAGTATCACTTTTTACAGCTGAAGCAAAATATATTACAGTAGTATTATGTTTTACTCAAGTGCTTTGGATGAAGCAAACTTTGGAAGATATCAAGGTAAAATACGATGAACCTATTTATATTTTTTGTGACAACACAAGTGCTATTAATATTTTGAATAATCCAATGATGCATTCAAGTACAAAACATATTTCCATTAGATATCACTTCTTGAGAGATCAGGTTGAAAATCAACAAGTTAAGATGGAATATATCAGTACTATGGAGTAGATTGTAGATATTTTCATAAAGGCACTACCAAAAGACACATTTGAGTATCTATGGGAGAAGTTGGGAGTAATTTATTTTACTTCCTACCATTGAGGATTAGCATCAATTGAGGGGGAGGTAAGTGTTAGCTCTAGGATAGGCCCTTTACCATTGATGTCAAAGGGGGAGAATAATAGAAATAGGTACAAGTATTGGTACAAGTGCAAAAACAAGTACAGGGAATAGGTACAAGTTACTGCAGTAAGGGGGAGTTATTGTATGTTTTTTAGATGATAGTATGTGCAAGGTTTAGGATGTGGCAGTTTTAGTTTGAGGTTTCCATCAATGACAAAGGGGGAGATTGTTGGAAATAATCAAAGGTCTAGCATTATTGGTGATAAAGGCCCCATTACATTTAATGATGTTTTTAATATTCATATCTTGGCTAATATGTGGTAATATTTATTTAATATTAATGAATATATTTTTGGTTGCATATAAGTCAAAAGAGGGCCCATGGAGAAGTCAAAGATTCATAGGGTAAAGACAAAATAAGAATGGGATGCATTTTCTCATGAAGAGTAATATTGATGAATTTCAAGAGTTACCATGTGAAGATAAAAGAGGGTATGGTGCATTTTTCCATGAAGGGATACTTTGAGGAATATGAAAAGTCACCAAGATAAAGACAAGAGAGGAAAGGATGCATTTGCTTATGAAGGGTCACCATATGACTTTTCAAATGCAAGAATACAAAGGGTCATGCAATTTTGGTGCCATTTTTCATGAGGATTGAAGGGTCACAAAGGGTGAATGCCAAAGATCATTTTGAAAGATGTAAATAAAGTATTGAGAATCCATTTGTAATATATAAGAGTGTGCATGGTTTGTATTTGTTTTCAAAGAGAGAAAAGTATGAGATATTGTAGAGTTCTATCATTTGTTGAGTAAGCAACATTGAGAGATAGTTGTGTTTTATACACAAGAGGGGTTGGTGCTCCTGTGGGTTGGTGCTCATAAATATTTGTAAGGGGTTGGTGTTCCCATGGGTTAGTGCTCACAAATAGTTACTGTGTTGGTGCTTGGTAAATGGGTTGGTATTCTTACAAGTTGGTGCTTACAAACTTTGTAATTTAAGTTGGTGCTCATTCATATACTTGAGATTGTTCTTCATGGTTTTTCCCACTTTGGTTTTTCATGTAAAAATTTGGTGTCTCTCTCTCTCTTTTGTGGTGCATATTATTGTTTATATTTTATTGCATATTTTGAATGTGTGATTAAGTGGTTAAAGAAAAGAAATCAGCTTAAGTAAAAGATATATAATATACTAATTCACCCCCCGTCTCATAATATTTCATGCTTAATAGAACCATTGCTAGAGTTTTCAAAGAAGGTGATCTAGTCTTAAAGTGAGATGCTAACAAGGCCAAACTAGAAAACCATATGAAGTTTGATAGTTTGAGTGGATCCTACCTAATTCAAGGTTATAAACAACATATTGCCTTTTAGCTTGCCAAGATAGATGGAGAGGTATTACCCATCCCAATTAATAGGGTTCATTTAAAACCTTGTTATTATAAGTAGTTTGTAACCATTGTATATATTAGATTAGATGTTTTTTTTCTCTAAGTGTTTCATGCACATCCTCTTCTATTATGTGTTTCCCTTCCCTAAGTGTTTTTGAGCACATTGTTGTTTTATTTAATGTTGCTTTTTCTATTGTGAGAGTTTATTTAAGAGGTTTTTAGAATTTTTCTTAGTTGAGGAATATTTTTTATGACTCCATAAACCAAATGGATAGGCTAAGATGACTAGTCTATTATATAGACAAGCATACAATCCTAGGAGGTCACCAAAAATGTTAGCCAAAATTGGCCTACATACCAAAAATTTTCCTATATGGACTATGACATTATCCCAAACCATTCATTGACTCTTTTACCTTGATGAATAATCTCTTTCTATTTGTGACTTGATGATGTAGTGCACTATCTTGGAAGGTCTTGGCATGGTGAACTAAACTATCATAGAAGCCTATTATAGTGGATGATCTAATGGTGAAGGGAGGAGATAAGATTTATGTCCCTAATTCATGTTCTTATCCTTATTATGAATATTTTATCAAAGTTTAAGGTAAGTTTGGAAACTTTAAGGTAAATGCCTAAAATTGGGGTTTACACTATAAGTACTAGATCAAGATAGTTTTCAATTTTATTTGCCATCAAATGGCAAGCATGAAGTGGTGGATAAAATAACCAAACTATTAGATCCTTGATTAAAATATTCAATATGGTTTAATCACCTTTTTACCAGGACCCAAGTATAAACTAGAGATTTCTATGCACTTTGTAGCTTTGCAAAGTTGTAAAATGCACATAAATCTTTGCTTTCCCTCCCAAGTAGAAACTAGATATTTTTATGCACTTCACAACTTTACAAAGTTTAAAAATGCACTTAAATCTCTACTTTCCCTCCCAAGTAGAAACTGGATATTTATAGGCATTTTGGAACTTTACAAAGTTAAAAAATGCACTTAAATCTCTGCTTTCCCTCTAAAGTGGAAACCAAAAATTTCTATGTACTTTGTAACTTTGAAAATTTAAAAAATACACTTAAATATCCTCTTCCCTCTCATGTGTTTTTGCAATTAAAAACCCTTATGGAGATTCTTTTAGACTTTGCATGTGTTTCTATAAGTAAAAATCTTGACGAAGATTCAGTTAGGCTTTGCATGTGTTTTTGCAAGTAAAAACCTCAATGGAGATTCGTTAGACTTTGCATGTGTTTTTGCAAGTAAAACCCCTAATAAATATTCAGTCATACTTTGCATGTGTTTTTTCAATTAAAAACCTTGACAAATATTTAGTCAAACTTTGCATGTATTTTTGAGAGTAAAAACCCCATCGACTTCTAGATGTGGATCATTGCAGAATTCAAAGCTCTTGAAACCCCTTTTGATAAAATAATATTAGCAAGCAAAATAGGATTAGTCCCTAAGGACCATGAATTTTTTTTGAAAGACATTTACTCCTCCTCTTCTATATTGGATGGCCAAATATGGTGATTGATGCATAATTATGGAGGATTGAAAGCTTTATCCTCCTCCTTCTCTTCCCTTCTATATATTTTTTTTTCTTCTCATTATAAGGATACTCTCATTTGATAAGATAAAACCCTATTAAAATTTATAAATAATAGCCTTTGAAGCAATCATATTACCTATTTTTCCTATCTCTTTTATTGCACTTTGTGAATTAGGAAGCTTATGCATGATTGCCTTGTGAATAAGTCTTCTTTATTGGTGATTGTCCTCTCTTCCTTGCCTTTTATAGGGGGTTTAAGGTGTTTGTAGGTATGTATTTGTGTTTTTTTAGTCATAAGTGAAGGTATAGTGTGAATTTTACCATTCCTCTATGTTTTATCCCTTGTTTAGAAGGCCTTATTAAGAATTATTCATACAAACCAGCTAGTGTTAAAGATTATGTGAGTGAGAGATCTTTGAGCTACCTTTGTGGTTATTTTTTAAGTAATTAAGAGTGTCCTTTTGTCTAGTGTATCACCCATTTTTATGATTTTAGTCATATTATGTATCTCTTCTCCCATTTTCCTAAGTAAAATCAGTAGTTTAGGTGATCTACCAAGAAGAACCAACCTTCTCTAGAGGTTCAACCCTGCCATAGGATACCCACAACCTGGGGTTGATCCCATTGTGTGGATAGGAGTGAGATATCATAAACAAACCTGTCATAGGATGCAATTCCATATTAAAATAGGTAGTTAATAAAGTAAGGTTAGTAATTAAGTAGGATGTTAGTAGGATAATAAGGTTATTAATTGATCATGGGGGTGTAGAAAGGTTAGTAGGATGTAGGAGATATTTAATAGGAAATAAGATTTCATTTAATTGAATAGGATTATGGTTATAGCATAAATTAGAGAGGTCATTATAATAATTAAAGTGAGTGAAATTAGGTGTAGAAAATTCTAATAAGGACCCTCCTTCTAGTGTCAGTTGTTGTTCACTCTAATCTACTCATGTTCATTAAATGCCAATGAGATTGGGCATTCCCTAAAACAGGGAAGGTGGGGACAACTATAGAATTTCATCCTCTATTTTATGATGGATCTAGGATCATCCTAGGGAATCGCTATAGGTATTTGAATTCATAAATAGAGTCTACATGAATAGTCTCTAAGAGATGCACTATCACCACCAAAATTTCAATCTAAAGTCTTACATACATATCAAAGATTGTTGTGAGAATTTGAGTATTAAGCTTACTATTTCTAAACATAATGGGAAGGATAGTTCAATTTCAAAGAACAAACACAAAAGAGAGGGAAGGGTAAGGAATAAAATGGAAGCCATTATGTGTAAAATGAACTCAATGCATGGATCATTGAACCAAGTGAATATGCCATAGATATACCACTGTAGATCAAGTTTTACTAAAGTGTTACCTCCAAGAACACACAGTGGGAAGAGTATGAGAGAACTGGGAGTATGCCTTTAATATGAGCTCTCATTAAAGATGATTACAAGTATTTTATAGTATAATACACATAAACACCATATGAGAATTTGTAGATTAACACACAGATTATCAACACTATAAAAGGTAGAATGAAAGAACTCACATGGTAATTATAATAGCTAAGCACATCATAACCATGGTGTGCTTAAAGCAACAAAGTAATATTCCATTTAACCCAACACTTATAATCATTCAAACATGAATATGAAGGAGAATTAAAACAAATAACAAACCCTCTTATAGAAAATAAAGATTATATTCATTAAAAGGAGTAAATGTTATTACAATAATTGATTTGGGCTAATTTTTTAGTCTAGAATGATGAAATAAAAGTAGGTGAAATCCTAGCTATAATCTGATACGTTGCCTTCTTTTAGATTTTGAAATGGCTGCCTTCTTTTAGATTTTAATATAAACACATGAAATATTTCATTATCTTAAGACCCAGGTAATTAAGTAATCCATTCATGTCTGTATTGTCTATATCCTTTAATCTTCAAATGAATTAGGCCATAGTCATAAACCATACTTTATAGTTTTACATCTCTAAAAGATGCAGGTGCAAATATGGGGGTCAACAAGATGAATATTTAATAGGTTCTATGAGAGAATCCAAGCTATCATTCTATTGCAGAGGTTCTAAATTATCACTTTAACCTCTCTCTATATGAGTCCTCCATTTGAATGACAGCCTTTATGATAATTATGGTTGTCTGCTTGTCTGTTGGCCATGTATGGAAATAAGCCTGTTAGCTATGCATCATAACAACTTGCTAACAGATACCGAGGGTACAAAGACAAACTATAGCTTGTGTTTATAATTTATAATTATCCTCATGCATAAACAATATCAAGATCGTGTTCAGCAGTTAACAATGAAATTTACAATCTCAAGGAAGATCTATAATTTACATGACACCAGGCATATTATTATCTGCACAAAAATCATCATTTAATAAAGTGGCAAGGGTATCATTCACTGTATATTGTTCCTTAGTGTCTCAACTAAAGGTAAAGACCATGCAATAACATTCAATCTCGCCATTCTCTTTGTACCAAGGGTAAGACACGTAGTGACAACAGCTAAAAGACCTTCTGGAATCGTAGCAACTGCTAATGCCACGGTAATCTTGAAATAATGGATAGCTCCACGCAAAATACCACCATGAGCAGGGTCATGAACATGGCCAATGTTCACAGCTCACTAATACATAAATCATTTTTCAAGCCAGAAGGACCAATGTCTGCCCATTATTTGATTCGGTCTACAACTTTCAGGCGATTGAATACACTCTCTCTAGCAATTTCCCATTTAGTCATCATTCTAGAGAAATTCGTCTATTTTGTACCTATGCAAAGGAAGAGACAAATAAACTATTTTTCCAAAATGCAAGCTGAACAACCTTTCCAGTCAATGGCAATCGATCCTTCGCTTATACAAGTAAATGTTGTATTAGCTCTAGGTCCTTAACAGATACAAGAAGCTGGGTAGGACCAAGCCACACCCTAACTATAGAGCCAAGAATCCTTGTTATTCATGTGAACTAATGTATCCTAATCAAGCAACTTGAATGTCCAGATGCTTGCAAGTTGCGCATCAATTTCATTCCACCATCTGAGGCCAACTAAAATTCTTCCACTGACATTCAAAGAGAGCAGCAAACAAATTACGTATGGATTCCACTTTTCATGGCAACTACACAAGCCTACAATGCCAAATCTTGGGCAATTTCAATGAATAGAAACAAAATTGCCATCATTTTACTATTCTCAGCCCCTTTTCAATAAGCATTAAGCTTCCATACAACTAAATCCACATTCATTGACTTTCTATATCAAACTTTCCACAACACAGTCTAATTCATACACAGACTTCTCTTGGATGAGAGGTCCTTTTCCTCTGTCCTTCCTCTCTCTTCTACGCCACCTTCCTCTCATCCTCCTCTATATTTATTTTTCTTGTTTTTTTTCTCTTGTTAAGATTCTTCCTTTCTAACTTCTACGCCAACTTGGGCTGAAGGTAAAACAGAAACAGTTTTCAATTTCCAGCAATATACTAATTTGGAGAGACTAATATCTTATGGTTGAAAGATTTCAACCACTCCCCTCATTTGTTCTTTAAGCCAAGATTGGCTTCCAACATGGAGATTCTCTTACCTAATTTTTTTTTACCTTTTCACTTTTCATTTCTGATAATTACATTTACTCCTCCTTAGATAATATTTTGGAGGCAAAGTATAATAATTGGAATTTGAATTCAATTGTAACCATGTCTTCAGGTAACAATTGTAGATGCTCCTGCATCATAATTTGATAGCACTTTATATCATTTTATGGTCAAACCTATAATATAATATGGTTCTTCTTTATATAGATAAAGATGGGGCTCACCTCCAAATATCATGAGGATACCATCCTAGGCTATGATGGCCACTCATTATGATTATAACCATATTTCAAAATTTAAAATAAGATAATCCCTACAAACCCATAATAGATATATGAGGGACCACTTAATTGAAATGAGGATGAAACTAAGAAGTTCTAGCTCTTAAATTCTTTGACTTGGCATCCCTATATTCCAACATAGTAGCCATAAGGTCAAACTCCCTATCCAACTTGGTAAGGTTCATTAGAGGCTCCCTAAAGATTACCTTGATCTGAGTTGTCAGTCTCTAATAGACTTGAAAGGATGCTTCCATTAATGTTTAGACTCTAAAAACCTAGTTGATGTTCGTTGTGTATTATGTTAATACATCTATCATCATTCAAGCCCCTTTTTGGTTTACTCTGGTAACTTTCTCCCTCACAACCTAGTCAAATTGACCTAGGTGGACTCTAAATTCCCCTTGATTGAGCAGGGTGCTATTTGGGTAGAATATCATAAAGATATTGACCTCTTTTAAATGGGTCAATATATTATTCTTTCCCTCTTCCAAGGGTCACATTATAATGTGATATATGACTAACCACTCTTTCATTATATCCCTCATGTTCTTGGCATTTGTTTAGTACAAACTTGAGTCTAAGGTTGCCATAATTTTTAGCTCTAAGAACATTCTTTTGTTGACCACCACTTATAACTTTTGACATTTCCCTAAGATGAATTACCCTTGGGATAAGTACATTGGTCTCAGCCAAAGTCTCTAATACTTTTCTAAGAACTAAAAAAAGTAGTAAGACAGTGTCCTTAACCTACCCCATTAGCCCAATGGTAAATGTGCTGGGATTATAAAGTTAAGACCTAGCTTTTCATGTCCTCAAGGAGCTTCTCAAACATATCATGGGTATCCTAGAGAAAATATAGTGGGTCCTCAACCATCATTTCCTCCCTAGAGTAAGTCTTCACCTTGGTAAGGGAGAATAGATCCTGATGGGTTTGACACACCATTGGGTTTCCCTCCTATATAAACCTCTACATCAACATCATATTCATGATTTTAGAGGCTCTATAAAAGTTATTTTTCATGTCTAGGTCACCCTAGATAGTCATCTCTGACACTTATGACCTTGGGACCATTCCTTAGGTAGTGGTACGTGTAAGAGGGGTGGGTGAAATGGTAGTGAAGGGTGAAGGTGATGTGGAGGGGAGATGGAGGAACTGGAGGGAGTGAATGAGGAAATTAGTGGAGGCAGAGGGGGCATGGGAGAAAAAGGAGGGAGAATAAAAGGGGAGGCCCAAATGAACATTTGTGTCCTCTATTATTCCTTGGTTAAGTTCACCTAAGGATGAATTACACTTGGGAAAAGGTCATTAAATATCACATAAGAGATGGGCTAGTTAAAAGCAAGTCTCATGGTGCCCTAGATGATGGAAAGAGGGGGTTGGGGAGCTATAAATTAAGACATTATGGTTGGGGTTAGACGAGTTATTGAGTCTTGTAAAGGAGTTTGAATTTAAGTATAAGGATTCCAAGCTAGAGCTAGAGTGTGATTTTCCTTTGACTTCTTCTTCAGTCTCTTACTTAGGTTAATTTTGGATACTACAGTACATGGTTTAATCAAGATGATAGGAGCTATAGGGGATAATTTTTAAGGACTTAGAACTATTGAGTTAAGCATCAATATGACTAAATTAGGCATCGAGAGGGTTGCTACTACAAGTGATATGATCCTAAAATTTGTAACTAAACCTATTGATAAAGGTACACCCAAGGGAGGCACCGAGAGGATTCCAATTTTTGAGATGGAAGGAATGGAGGGGAATGAATATTCAAGGATGCTCAAGAAGACCAAGGCTAAATTTACTTGGGTTAATTATGTAAGGGGTGTAATTTGGAAAAGAGGAGGGGAGATGAAAGAAGTGGAGGGTGTCAGAATCAAGAGTTGGAAAGTGGTGGGAGTGAGGGTAGAAGGGAAATGAGAGAATTTGGAGGTGTGATAAGGGGGACATAGATGGGTACCTATTAGGAGACTCACTTTGATATTTATCTTGGGTTGTTGGCCATATAAAACCTTAGGGTCTATATGGCCTAGGTTTGAGGTGCTAATGGTTGAGTTGTCTACACCTAGGTTGCCTGGTACTAAGTGGTTCAGGGTTGGCTCTGCCTTAACCTAGCTATTACAGTTATTAGAGGGGTTAAAGGTGGAAGAAGAGCATAAGGAGTGACTAGAGGAGGTAGAGGAGGATCCAAGGCAAGAGTATCAAGATCCAGTGGAGGGAACAAAGTTAGACTTGGATCATAAGGAGGAGAATGTGGTAGAATGCCTTACAAGATCCTTTAAGAGATGGTAGTAATTGTCAAAGTTGGGTCCTCCACAGACTAAGTAAAAGAGGAAGGAGGTGTGGAGGGACCCACATAAACTTTATTACCCTTCTTCTTAATTTCCATGATTATGGGCAATACCTCCTAGTCATCATTAGCATTCAGATAGAGCTCATCATCATCTTTAGCCTGATGACCATAGTTGATATTGAGGTGGGTTGAGTACCTCACCAAGTGATCTCTAATTATCCCCTTGGGGTCCCATTATTAGATCTTAAATTTTTTAAGGGTGAAGGAGTCTCACTCGGCTACCATCTTTTGAATTGGAGGTAAGGCCTTGTAGATGTGGTGCCTTATTATGATCAAGAGTGGTGGGCATACCTTCTATTGCCTTCCACCAGCTGATAGTTAATATCCTACTCTCTTATATTGTCTAAGATGAAATATGATAGGTAGAATGGGTCCTTGAGGAAACACACAATCCATATCATGGTATCATCCTTATATCCTCCTTATTAATCCATTTATAATCTAAGTCCTTAGCCCAATTATGGAAGATGTCATATATCTGATAGTTCTTTATATAAATCATTACCACCATAATTTTGTGCTAAGATTAGTCTATGAGGGAGTAGTATTCCTTGAAGTTATTCCCATAGATATTAATAATTTGGTACTAAGAGTTGGGAAAGTATACCCAGTCATGGAGTTTATACTAAATTCAGATGGCATTGTGAAGGATGTTACTAAATAATTTGGTGTAGGGGAACACTTCTAGTTTGTCCATAACTCTATGAAGTCTAGAATTCTTATAAGATCTAAAGGCATCCTCAAAATCTTCTTTTTGGTCATCATTTGATCCTAAATCCTTGGGGAAATGTTTGACCACTTTAAATAAGTCATTGTAATGCTTGAATTTGGTCAAGCCAACTAGGAATGTGGTATCTTAGTACTCAATTTTAGCCTTTGGGTTTGAGGAGGATGTGGCCATAGTAACAGGATGAAGGGCAATATGGAAGTTTTGAGTATAAAAGGAAAGGAATATAGGGGCACTCTATGATAATTAGAAAGCAAGGAGTTAAGAGATTTTTTGAAGGCATCAATGGTAACTAATAATGAACTTCTCTTAGGATTTTATAAGTGCATGCATACATCCCCTTGTATTAATGGCATTTAGAGGCTCACTTGATGTGAATGTAAGTTTGAGTTGGTAGTTTTATTTTCTCTCTTTACTTCTAAATCCAAGTTAAATTTGGATCCCATAATCCTTTATTTCCAACCAAATATAGCAATGGTGATGGGATGTTTTAAAACCATCCAATCAATCCCAACTTCCTCTTTTGTTAATGCCTAATGTGTGGTAAGCATGCAGTCACATCTCTTAGAGGCTTAGTAATTAACTCCCACTTTTTGGCATGCATCATCTACTCATTGATCCTCCTACTAATGGTTAGCACATAGGCATAGCTTTGTATTCCATGTCATTCCATTAGGAAGGGTGATGTACCACCTAGGGACACAAAACACATCTTGATTAGTTCTCTAGACTCACCTATACCTTATTCTGACCTTCCTAGGGCCTTAGGTGGTGGTTAGTTCATCTACATATTGGGTGACATGGTACCTCCTAATTTGGCTAGGCTCTCTTAGGCTTTGTCATCTCTAATAGGTCTAAGGGACTATCCTATTTGACACATGGAAACATGGTTCATTTTGATTTGGTTGGGCTCTCCTAGGCTCTGACATCACTAATAATTTTAGGGGACTATCCACTCAGACACTTATGATGTGATGCTTTTGCAATCAATCAAGCTCTCTTAGGCTCTAATATTTATGATAGGTCTAGGGGACTAGCCACTTTGACACTCAGTAATGTGGTGCCTTCTCATTCAAATAGGATCTCTTAGCCTCTGACATCTCTAACAAGTATAGGGGACTATCTACTCTGACACTTAGTGAAATGGTACCTTCATATTTGATCAAGCTCTCCTGGGCTCTGACATCTCTAATAGTTCTATGGGACTAACCACTCTAACACTCAATGATGTGTCACCTTCTCTTTTTTTGGGTTTTTCCAAGCTCTGGCATCTTTGATAGGTTTGAGGGATTGGTCATTCAAACACTTGATGGTATGGCACCTTCTCATTTGACCAAGCTCTCTTAGGCTCTCACATCTCTAATAAGTTTGGGGGACTAGCCTCTCTAACACATGGTGATGTGGTACCTTCTCATTTATCTAATCTCTCCTAGGCTCTGACATATTTGATAGGTCTAAGGAATTGGCCACTTTGACACATGGAAACATATTTCCTTCTCATTTGGTCAGGATTTCCTAGGCTTTAACATCTCTAACAGGTTTAGGGGACCAGATTCTCTGACACATGGTGATGTGACACCTTCCAATTCATCTAGACCCCCCCAAGCTTTTTGAAATTCACAAAAAAATATTAAGAAATGAAAATGACACAATACATTAAACTTACTCATCTATCACTGAGGTTTTAATTAGTCATGAAGGGATACAAGTTTATTGCTTCAGGAAGGGAATGAGACTCCAAGATATTCTGGCAAAATTCAACCTACAACATTAGTGTCATGATTCCTAAAATAGGAAACACTCCTTAATCATAAAATATAAAAGAGGCTTTTTTTTAGGTTGGCGTATATTCCAAGGATTTAAGTAGGCACTATTGATAATAATAAAAGAAAGGACTCTAAATCTCTAGTTCATGATATTTTTAAAAGGGTCCCCCAATTCAAATAAAAAAGGGCATGTTGGCCATAATAGGAACCTCATGAATGGTTCTTAGAAATTCATCTCAATAGTGCCCAAATTGGTGAACCACTTTACTCCCAAAATAATGTCAACTCCTCCCATGGGAATAGCAAACATAGGGGAATCTAATATGTAGTCTCCCATAACAAGTTTAATGCTATGGTATTTTCCATTACAATTGACTATACTACCATATACAATCATGACCTAAAATTTTGGATCTTAGGAATGAAATAGTTCAAATGAGTAGCCAACTTATTTATTGATGATGTTGTGTGTACTCTCAGAGTCAATTAACATAGTCTCTTTCTATTTCTTCATAAAACCCACCACCTTAAGATTTCAAGGAGTCCTAATGCCTAAAAGTGCATGACAATGAATAGTAGGTTGAAAATATTCAGATTCATCCTTAGGTTTTTCCAAACTTTCTCTTGAAGCCTCATCATCTTCTTCCTCCTCATTGGTGCCTTCAAGTAAACAACTTTTTACAACATCGATGTTCATTTCTCCATTTTTTATTACATCCAAAACACAAACCTTTTACACATTTTTCTTTAACTTTCTGAGGTGTTAATCTGATAGGTTGTGGAAATGGTGGTGTTGGTAAGGTGTGTTCATGCACATTAGTGAAAGTCTTCATTTGATCAACATTTTTTTCTTAGATAGATGTGCCCTTGGTATGGCTTCATATACATTATTAGGATGAAACATGCAAACCTCCAATTGGATGCTATCTTTTAGGCCACCCAAAAATAGGTTAGTTAGATTTTCCTCAGTGATGTCTACCACACATAAGGAGAGATTCTAAAATTGATGAATTTAATCCTTTACCACCCAATTTTGGCACAACTTGGCTAGTTGGTTGAAGTAGTTTTTTGAGACATTGTTATGATAGTGGAGTTATAACTCTTTAAAAAATAAAAACTTGGAAACTAAGAGACCCTTTTTTTTATTTTGAGAACATAACCAATGATACCAAATAAAATACTTAGGTTCCAAATACAAAGAGGCCATGACCACCTTTTTTGAATAGGGAATCTGATGTAGATCAAATAAAATTTCAATTTGAGTAATCCATGTGAGTGTATTGTTACCATAAAATTTTCATATCTCCACTTTTGGCAATAATGACTTCATACCATGGTTGGTGTTGTGATTGTTTCGAGGAGAAGAAACAAACTAAAGTGGTGGAGGGTTATTTTACAATTGTTAAGTTGAAAAGTTGGCCAGTTACCCAAAAGTTTGTTGTAATTGATCCTAAAATCTATTTAAGTCTAGTTTCAACCCTGTGAGGTCTCCTTAACCACATCAAGATCATCTTTCTACATCATGCCCTATAGCTCTAATGTAATTTATTGAATTGTCTCTAAAATAATTGAATTAAAATTTGTGAGCTAGGAATTTGACTCAAGGGAGGATGGTTAGTATCATGTTAGTTTCAAAATGAAAACAAAATGAAATAAACACACTAACTATCATAACATCTCTAGGTCTAAACACTAGGGAGAGCTTAGTTAACAAACATGAATAAAACACACAACTAAAATGCAAAAAAAGCCTTCTTTTACCTTCCTTGGATGCTTCAAAATGTTTATTATAGTGGCTTTCTCGACTTGTTGCTCATGAAGTCTTCATCAAAGGAGGCTTGGCTATCTCCTCTTCTCCTTAGCACCTTATGGATTTGGCTTAGCTTGGATTATAATCAATTTGGCATGGTGACACTAATTACAATAGCTTTTGGAATTATTTGTGAATTATAACTTTTCACCAATATAGTTTAAAATTTAATAGGTAAGGCTTCCTATTTATAGATTTTTGAGATTGCTTAGAATCAACCTAAACCATCCATCTCAAGATTGAGATGTGTGGCTAAGGATTAATCCAATTATGTAATTAAAATCCATAAATAGGCTCATCAATATTTGGGATAAAGAATCAATTAAGAGGTATAAAGGGAATTGATGAGGCATGGGAGGCATGAATCTTGATATTTGTGGCATTTATGGCCTAGGGATGTCTTTCCAAGAAATGAGGTCACCTGATGATGCAAATATTCAATATTTATTTCTAAAAATAAGTATTCAAAATTTTTCCATGGAATTATTAATTAGACTCTAATTTGGTTTAATTATCTTAAGAATGATTAAGCACTTTATGCACAAATTACTCAAATTGATCAAAATGCCTTGTTATTGGTTCAAATTTTGATTGGATTAGAATTAGAAGTTAATGTCAGATGCATTGGATCCATTATCTAATTTAGGATATTGCCAAAACCAAATAACAAAGCTACATGTCTCTTACATTAAATGTTATAGGAAATAGCAATCCAAAGCACCCAAGTGCAAAATTGGCATTTTGACTTGAAATGAATTGATCAAAGTTAGTTAGCCCATAAATTGCATTGCCCTATTTTATGATATTCTATCCAAAATTGGCACTTGAATATATCATATTCAAATATTTTAATGTGTTTTTATTATTTTTCAGCCAAATTGTGTGATTTAGTTGTAAATTGATCAAAATCGTAATTGGAGGTTATCGGTGGCCAAATTTAGGTGTCTATAATTTGCCCCTATTTGGGAAGATGTTATAAACCATAGGCAGAGTAATGTCTTCTCAAATAATGAGAGATGGCATGTATACTAAGAAGATGATGGTTGAAGAAAAAATCTCCAAATGGTTTTGGGAAGCCCTGATGATGCCCCCTAAAGGGAGTGGTCAACACATTTATTTATGGGCAATCCCTCAAAAAAAAAATAAGAAAGGTAGAATTAACTTGTGGTTGAGATTAATCCAAACAGAAAAATAATTTCATGCATTGATGTAAAAAGGATGTTGATTTTCCCAAAGGTAGTTATAATCAAGAATAAAAGTCAAAATAATGATTTGCCCATAGGTGGTTATAATCATTAAGTAGACTTGGATTGTCTAAAGATGATGGTGCCCTAGTTAGGGATGATTAATAGGCATAACTCAAGGATATAACCGAGAATATAGATTTAAAATGAGCAAGTGCAAAGTGATGAAAGAGATGAATAGAATAATAAAATTGATTAGTGTGAATGATTTATTTGTACCTACCAACAAGGAGATGCTCATCCTAATTATCAATGATATAACTAGAATGGTTAATGGGTTGATTTGATCAAGGGTGGGATGGAAGGATTTGCCAAGGTGCCAAGGAGAAAATTTTGTGGCTCCATTGATTATAAACCTTTTTGAAGCTAATTTTTACTATAGTATGTGACAGTAAGCATCATGATAGAACACCATGAAGACTTTAGCTTAAATATGCATAAGGACTAACTCCCAATCTAATAAACACTTGAAAATAATACACCAATGATAAAAACCATGATGATAATATTGGCATATGAATATGGATGGACTCAAGAATAATGTGCTTGAGGAATTACCCAATGAACACATATAGACTGAATCAAGGCAACAATGTTGAAAGCAAACAAACAAGCAAATGAATAAACAAACAATATAAAGCCTAAAAATAAAAGCAAAAGAAAACATCCTAACAATGACTTTTCCCCAATAAGGCAAATTGAGGATAACTGACTAGGCTTAGATAAGACAAACATTTTTGGATTTTTTGAAATGTTATGAATATTTTTTAGAGTTTTGAGGTATCTTAACTTGATCAAGAATTACAAGATACCTACTCACAAAATAGTGAGAGTATTTGTCTTAGGTTTTTCACAAAATGGAAAGAGCGTATGGAAAGGAGGACTGAGGTGACCTCAACATGAATTGAGCATGATCCACATAATCCTAAAATGACTTCAAGTCATAGTAATTCCATCCACATAAAAGGTAGGGAAAAACCAACTAGGTTTCAACAAGTTCTCAAATCGAGTAAATGACCAGCCAAATGAAAATAATAATGGTAAGGTGTTGTGACAATGCATGATAAACAAGTGTTGCCATTAGTTTACCCATAGGTGGTTATAACTAAGATACAAAGGCATAGGTCAATGATACTAATTTACCCATAGGTAGTTATAATTAGTAGCAAGACTGGTGAAAGACTAATTTTCCCATAGGTGGTTATAATGAGGCTCACATAAACAAACCTGATATAGGATGGAAAATGAAAGATATCTTGCTAGATCAACTATCACACTAATTTCATAGACTGTCATTATAAACATAGATTTGATTGATTATTGAAATTTGATCAGAATCCTCTTACAAAAGGTGTGGGAAGAAATAAATGAACCAAGATCAAAATAAGATTAGGTAGGATGATGAAAAATAGGCTTTGGTCTAGATAGGAATGGCATGGTAGGATAAAATGGTAAGAGGGTTTGCCCCTAAGTGATAAGGTGAATAGCAAGAATATGCAACAATGGCAAATAGATATGTAACAATGGAAATGGCATGACAATGAAATGGCATGGTACATGTTTCTGGCCTAGGTGTGGTTTTTATTTTATTTTTATTATTGATGGGGAGATGTACGTCTTAATCAAAAAATAATACAAATAGAATACTTTGATCATGTTAATTGTTAACCCAAACCTCATATGAATAACTGCCTATAGATTTGGATGTTGAGAATGCTTTTGTGATTTTTATTGGTCATTGATTTTGATTCCTATAAACATTGAGACAAGGTATCTTTATAGCCTCTAAAAAGGAAAGTGTGACCATGGATGGTAAATAAGGACAAATAATAGATGGTAGGTTTAATTGTGAAATGGAATGGTAGATGATAATGGAATGTATAATAGTGGGGAAACAAATGAAGATCAATAATTTTAGTCACACATAATGTTTCTAATACTAGATTTGACATAACTTTGGTTATGGGGGGGCTAAAGACTTGTTCTCTCAATAAGACCACTAGATTTTTCTATTGCTTGATCTTGAGAGTAGCTACCCTCTAATTAGGCTGTAGATTATAAGATATTTTTATTTTATCTTTGATTTTCTCTTCATCAAGTAGTAAAGAAATTTTATGCTCAGCTATGAGTGCCTCAAAGAGGTTTTCACCAATGAATTTGTCTTGATTGTCCCATAGTGCCTTCGAGAAGGTTTCACTAAGGAATGTTAACTTTTGAATTTGATTATCTTCTAGCACTTCTGAAAACATTTCACTAGAAGATGTTGAGTTCTGACTTTGATTTCCCTTAGCACCTCCAAAAAGGTTTCACTAGGAGAGTATTATTCCACTACATGAATGCGGTCTTGGCTTCCTTATTCTTCTTCAACTACTATTTCACCATGGATGTAGTTCAAAAAAGTGTGATTATGTCAATCCCAATCAACACTTGTGGGAGATGGAATGTCAATGATATGGCTATTTTGGTTGATGTTAATGGCCTATGGAATGGTAATGGAATGGGGAGAGGCTACACAATCCTCGTAGAAGATACTAGGATAAATTGTGTCAAAGCTAAATTAATCATCCTCAAAAACCATAGAAGGATCATAAATGTATTCAAATTGATCTATAAGGCACACATAACCAATGTTGTAACATCCACAAACATATTCTTCTTTTGAATGTAATTCTAACTCAAGGGACTCTAAATCTTATGTTAAGAATGATGTTGATTCAGATTCTAATTGTAAATTTGATGTCAATTCAAGAATAAAACCTAACTCTAACTTTGATTCTTCATCTGATGAGTACTTTGTTATAATGATGTCTTATCAAATATTTAGTTTTGGACAAGTAACAGCCTATGATGGCAAAATGGACTCCACAAAAACTAGTTTATCAGAGTGAGACTCCTCTAGGATGGGAAAAAGCTCAAGAGAACTCTTTAGAGACTAGATTGTTAATAGGATGCTCTTTAAAAATAGGCACATGGTCAAGGTAATGATTTACCCAAAGGTAGTTATAATCACTAAGAAGTGACTCAAAAAAGAATGGCTCATTAGTATGAGACTCCTTGACAACTGGGATAAGATCAATAGGTGATTTAGCATAGGCTGACTTATCACAAGTGGTTGGTTCAATAAAAACACCTTGGATTGATTGGTTTTCTAGGATTTAGTTTCCAATGAGTTGGAAAATACCAGTTTTGAACATAGCTTGATCTTTAAATGATTGGATCAGTTAAGGTTTGGATGGGATTATTTCTAAATGAGGAATGGCTTGTGGTTGGATAATGGTAGGGTATTGGGGAGCATGATTTATTTCATGAGCCAAAGGATGAAGTCCTAAAATGGTAATGATAGGGCATTATGGGGCTTGATTTCCTACAGAAGCCAAAGGACTAGGTCCTGAAATGATGAACGGGCATTATGGGGCTTTATTGCTCATACAAGCCAAAGGATGAGGTCCTAGTGTAGAAATGGTTTGGCATTATGGAACCTAATTGCTTGCACAAAACAAAGGATGAGGTCTTGGTATGGGAATGATGTGACATTGTGGTCCTAGAATATAAATTATACGATGTGGTGGAGCTTGATTACTTGCATAAGCTAAAGCATCCAAGTCTTCCTCATAAACCATATCATCCCAATTTTGAGTTAGCTCATGAGCTAGTTCTTGACTATGTTCCATGTACTGATTATTATAAAGATGGTATGGATCCATATCCCAAATAACATTATCTATAGTTAGTTCTTTAAATTCCTCCTCACAAGCTCTTCATACCAATCTAGGTCTTGAGTTGGATCATAAGCTAGTTCGTGACTTTGTTCCCATGAATGATTATTATGAGGTGGATAGAAATTTGTCTCAAAAACCATATTATCATTGTTGGGGTCTTTACTAAATCCATAAAATTCATTTTGTGCAGCCATTCTATCAGAAGTTGGATTATGCATGACTCCACCATAGGTGTAGCTAGATATATCCATATAAATGATGAAAGCTTCAAAAATAAAAAGGCTTAGAGTTTTAAAAAATCCAAAAAAAACTATGTCCAAAGGACAAATGGGTCAAACTTGGTCAAAGGGGTGGAGTTGTATCTCCAATTTGGTCTAAAAGTAGAGTTGTATCTCCAAAAAAATTTGTGCTAAGACTTGGCATAAAATAGTCTAAGATCAAATGTCTAATATCAAATTTCATATGCACAAAAGGTTAAGCATTTGAATAAAAACTAGCGTGCCAAAGGTATAGGTCAAAGTTTTCCAAAAAAGGTCTAAACTAGGAAAGAGAAAAGTTTAGTTACTAGGTCTTTTGTCCAAACAGGGAGTCAAAAGCTAGGCTCAAACAAACAAGCATATGCTAGGACTATTAGGCAAATGATGTCAAAATCTAGACTTCAAACAAAGGCTGATATGATTTGATTTAATCTAAAAAGTTTGGAAATAATTTTTACATAGACCTAACACATGGAATCAAATATAAACATCATCAGTTGGCATAAGGCATAAGACAAAAGGCTCTTTGAAGAAAAAATGTGTTTTCCCAAATAAAAGCATAAATAATGATAAGGATAGGTACTAAACAAACAAACCATTAATAGTTTTAAAATTTGGCTAATCGATTAACTAAAGTTATGCAACCCAAAAGATAAAAATCTATGTATCAGCCCCATGAATTGAGGCCTAAATAGAAATCAATCAATGTTTGAATCCAAACTTGACAAGGTTAATTGAAAACTCAACATTGAAAACTAGGATTTGACCAAACAAGATAGACAAGATTGGATAGCATGATGACACAAGACAAAGGTCCAAATGGTATACATGGCATGGTTTGAAACAAATAGTTTATGGCATAATGGTAAACTAGTCTTGAAATAAATTGAGCAACCTAACGGCGTAAGCATGATCAAATGATGTGATCAATGTTATGTTTTAAA
Organism: Torreya grandis; assembly: GCA_037957365.1. Lineage (NCBI taxonomy): Eukaryota > Viridiplantae > Streptophyta > Pinopsida > Cupressales > Taxaceae > Torreya > Torreya grandis. Next base: position 419,438 of record JARHVA010002729.1, read on the forward strand.
GACTCAAAGGTAAAATGGTTTGATATGATTTTGGCAATGTAACACTACCTTCTGCAACTCAAATGACACACACACAAACAAGTTTAGCAAAAATTCCAAGGCACAAGTGTGGTGTAAAATGGCTAGCATAATGACTCTTTAAAAAAAAGAGTGACGTATAAACAAATTGATTTTGACATGGCTTATGAAAAAATAAAAAAAATTTAGTCTCAAAACATACCAAGCAAAAATGACCAAAATACACTAAGTATAATCATCCAAATCCTAGCAAGGGTATGGCAATGTGGGGTTGACTAAAATAGTACGCTATCAAATTTTTCTATGGGAATAAATTGCATAATGACTTTCATGTCAAACAATACAAAACAAAAGCATGAAAAATGGGTGACCACAACATTGGCTAGTTATAAAAAGGTCTAGTCCTTTTTACAACCACTACATCTTACTTTTCACTCAGTGTAGTGTGATGTCCAAATTTAGATACGTCCCATGTGTGAGTTGGAAGGTTTAAGTGAAGTCAATTCTAAAAGATGAAACCCTAGGTTAAAGCTTCCCTAAAGAACTCGTGGGATTTAATGATGTCCCCCTCACAAGCCAAGTTTGCATGAAATAAAAGACTAATAAAAAGACTTTAGGGTCATTTTCAAGGTCACCCAAACTTTGATTAGTTTTTAGGGAGTGATTTACATGATGTTATTTCTATGCCTTGGACTAGGTAATTTGCAAATAAGGAAAGTGCTTTTGATTTCAAGGGTTCCCTAAAAGGGACAAATAGAAGAGCATACATGCAACATCCTTATATTTTGTAAAAATAAAGTGCTAATTGAAATAAGTGAAAATAAAATTGACAAGTGTGTTCAATTTTAAGCCCAAATGAAAGATTTAGTGGTGTATATTTGACCCCTTGGTCTTAATTTGTAACTTTGAAAGCTAACTACAAGATTTAAGCAATAGCACCCTAAATGATTTTCCTGTAAGCACCAAAATGAAAAGTTTGATTCATTTTAAAACACCTTCAAAAAAGTTTTAAAGGATCTATTTAAGCATGTTTTGATGATTTTTCAATTAAAACCTACAAAAAAAGTTAGAAATATGTTTATATTAGAAGCACTTTTGAAGATGAAACAACTAACTTAGAAAAATGAGCTCTCGAGTTTGTGTAAAAAAACACAATGACCATCGATGGTTATACTAACTAACGATGGTAACATTTATGTAGACTGATAATTTTTTTACTAACTAGTGATGGTTATGTAGATTGATGTTAGTTTTACTAACTTAACCGATGATGGTTATACAGACTGATGATGGTTTACTCAATCAATGATGGTTTCTGTGTAAACCCATGACAAAAAAAATGGCAAAACAAAGTTAGAAAATCAAATTGTAAAATTTTTTATCATCCAAATGAAGATTTTAATGTTGAAGAATTATCTTCTTCATGTGTGGTATGCATTGGCTCCCATCGGACATGCCATTATGTGAGCTATAAATTTGATTCAAGTGAGGATGGTCAATACTGTGTTAGTTTCAAAATGAAAGAAACACACTAACTATCATAACATCTCTAAGCCTAGACACTAGGGAGAGCTTAGTTAATAAACATTAATTAAAAAATGCAACTAAAATTCAAAATAAACCTTCTTTTACCTTCCTTGGATGCTCCAAAATGCTTATTGTAGTGTCTTGCTTGGCTTGTGCTCATGAAATCTTCATCAAAAGAGGCTTGGCTATCTCATCTTCTCCTTGGCACCTTGTGGCTTTAGCTTGGCTTGGATTTGAATCAATTTTGCATGTTTAAACTAATTTCAATAGATTTTGGAATCATTTTTTCATTATAACTTTACACCAAAATAGTTTAAATTCAATAGGCAAAGCCTCTTATTTATAGATTTTTGAGATTGCTCAAAATCAACTTGAACCGTCCATCTCATGATTGAGATGTGTGGCTAAGGATTAATCTAATTTAATTAAAATCCATAAATAGGCTAATCAATATTTGGGATAAAAGATAAATTAAGAGGCATGGAGGGCATTAATGAGGCATGGGAGCCGTGAATCTTGATATTTATGACATTTGTGGCCTAGGGATGTCTTTCCAAGAAATGAGGTCACTTGATGATGTAGATATTCAATATTCATTTCCAAAAATAAGTATTCAATAAGTTTCCATGGAATTCTTAATTAGGCTCTAATTTTGTTTAATTATCTCTTAAGCATGATTAATCACTTTATGCACAAATTACTAAAATTGATTAAAATGCCTTATTATTGGTCTAAATTTTGATTAGATTGGAATTTGTAGTCAAAGTCAAATGCACCAGATCTATTATCCCATTTAAGATGTTTTCAGCACCAAATAACAAAGTCATGTGTCTTGTATAATAAATTTGATAGGAAATAGCAATCTAGAGCACCTAAGTGTAAAATTGGCATTTTGACTTGAAATGAACTGATCAAAGTTAGCTAGCCCATAAATTGCATTGCCCTATTTTATGATAATCTAGCCAAAATCGACACTTGAATATGTTAGAGTCAAATATTTTAATGCATTTTTATTTTTTTTAATCCAAAATATGTACTATGGGTGGAAATTGGTCAAAAGCCTAATTAGAGGTTATCGGTGGCCAGATTTAGGTGTCTACAAAATTTTATAAATCCATGTCATATTTCTAAAGAGTTTTGGGCATTTCTTGTCCCTTCTTGTGACCACAAGTGTTAGTCCCTACCATGCACAAACCCTAGGAGGGTCATAATCTAAAAAATGTATAGGTAGGTGATACCATTGTGATAACCCCACTAAGACAAATATAAAGACTACTAATGTGCATAAGGGTGAAAAAATTTGGCCCTAAAAAGTGTACTGGTAGAATATACCATTACAATTTTTTCATAGAGATGAATCTAACAACTGCTAATTTGTGTAAGGTAAAAAAATCTAAACAAAAAATTTTAATTCCTCTTAGTTGTGTTTTTTTGGCCTATTAGTGTTCAAGATGTTAAACCCAAAAAAATTGAGTCATAAAAACCTACCCAAATCAAAACTCTGATACCTTATGCAAATTAGCAGTCATTAGATTTATCTCTATGAGATGATCAAATGGTATATTTTATTGATAAACTTTTTTTGGTTGAAATATTTCACTCTTGTGCACATTATTAGTCATTGGATTCATCTTGGTGATGTGATTGAAAATAATATCATCTATTGATACATTTTTTTGGGTCATGACCCTCATATGGTTTTTGCATGGTAGGGCCTAATACTCATAATCATGAGAAAGGTCAAGAAACACCTAAAACTCCTCATAAAGATGATATGTAGTTAAAAAATTCTAATCTAAGTATTTCAGAGACAATACAACAACTTAAGTTAGAGTTGCAAGGCATGGTGCAGAAAGATGATCTTGATGTGATTAAAGGGGGCCTCACAAGGCTAAGAGGGGACCTGAATAGCTTCCAAGATTTTTAAAAAAAATCATTTAGAAATTGTCTAACTTTTCAACTCAGTAATTGTAAAATAACCCTCCACCACTTCACTTTGGTTCTTTTCTTCCAAAAATCACAATGCTAACCATGGTATGAAGCCATTATTGCCAAAAGTGGACCTATGCAAGTTTAATGGTAATGATACACTCACATGGATTACTCATATTTAAAATTTATTTGATCTACATCAGATTCCCTATTCATAAAAGGTGGTCATGGCCTCTCTATATCTTGAACTTGAGCAATTTATTTGGTATCATTGATTGTGTGCTCAAAATAAAAATAAGCGTATCTTGGTTTCCTAGTCTATATTTTTTAAAGAGCTACAACTCCACTATCATAACAATGTCTCATAAATCTACTTTATCCAACTAGTTAGGTTACACCAAACTAGGATGGTAAAGGATTACATTCATTAATTTTAGAATCTCTCCTTACGTGTGGTAGACATGACTGGGAAAAATCTAATTGACCTATTTTGGGGTGGCCTCAAAGATAACATCCAATTATAGGTTCACATTTTTCATCCCAATAATGTATCTGAAGCCATACCAAGGGCACATCTATCTAAAAAAAAGGGTTTATTAAATGAAGATTTTTCACTCATGTGTATGAATGCACATTCCCAACACCATCATTTCCACAGCCTACCATATTGACACCTCAATAAGTTTACGAAAAACATGCAAAAGGTTTTTGTTTTGGATGTAATAGTAAATGACATCGATGTGTAGAAAATAATTTGTTTTGTATTGAAGGCACAAATGAGGAGGAAGAAGATGATGATGAAGCTTCAAGGGTAGGTTTGGAATATCCTAAGGATGAATATGAATATTCTCAACCTAGTATTTCCTATCATGCACTTTTAGGCATTAATACTCCTCAAAATCTTAAGGTGGTAGGTTTTCTAAAGAAATAAAAGGTGACTATGTTAATTGACTCTAAGAGTACGCATCACATCATCAACAGTAAGTTGGTTACTCATTTAAACTATTTCATTTACCCAACTCCATAATTTTAGGTCATGATTATAGATGGTGGTAAAATCAACTATTCTATAAAATGCCATAGCATTAAACTTGTTATGGGATACTACTTGATAGATTACCCTATGTTTTTTAATCCCATGGGAGGAACTGACATTATTTTGCACTATTGAGATGAATTTCCAAGATCTATTCATGAGGTTCCATTTAGAAGGTAGTAGATTTAAACTTCATGGATTATGGGCTAAATCTCCATAACTGGTTAGTTCCCATCAAATGAGGAAGATACGCAAAAAATGTGCAAAAGGATTTATGGCATGTTTATTTTCCATAGAGGTTCAACCAACTAAGGAATATACACATCCTAATTTTATAATTAAAGAATGTGCCCAAGCTATAGAGAAAGCAATAAGTACACTATAAAAGGTAAGTTTCATATTTCAATAATTGATGATTTTCTAGATGAATTACATAGTGTTGTTTATTTTACCAAGTTAGACCTTCACCCTGGGTATCATCAGATTCACATCCACAATGAAGACATACTTAAAACAACTTTTAAAACTCATGAAAGCCATTATGAATTTATGGTCATGCCTTTTGGCTTCACAAATTCACCATCTACATTTCAAAGTTTGGTGAATATTGTTTTTAGGCCATTTTTTTTAAGTTTATATTAGTTTTTTTTAATGATATCCTCATTTACAAAAAAAAATTGAGAAGAACATTTGAATCATGTCAAATAGGTACTTTTAGTTCTAGAACACTTCTCTTTTCAGGAAAAAAAAATTGGTGAAAGTTTCGTTTAGAGCCAATGTTGTCTCCCATGCGCGCGCGCTCAAAAAATTTGAAAATGGGTAATGACAGAAAGGTGGTCGAAGTGGCAACGACTGCTAAATCGGATGGGGTGTTGTCAGCTTGCAAGGGGAGGGAGCTGAATGCCCCTAAAGAGACTTCTCTGGTGGGTGGAGGAAAGATCGTGGCTGGGCATTTTGCCAACGCTCCTGGATCAGGGTTAGATGCAGGGGGAAGATCATATGCAGATGTGGTGGCATTTGAAGCGAATCAACATAAAGCTATGCCTCGTGCATCATCTGGGCCATCTTATGCACTGCCTGTAAGTGCTCTAAAACCCACAAGGGTTAATTTAGATCCTGAAATAGTAGACGAAATCTTTGAAAGGGTAGAAATTTTTTCCTCCCAAGCTGCTATTTTTCATTTTCGAGGATTTTGGCCCTCTCTAGCTGATCTACATGACTGGATATCCAAGAATTGACTGCCACTCATTGAAGACCATGTTGAAATCTTTTCATGTGTAAAAGGTTTCTTTATTGCTGTCTTCCAATGCCCTAAGGACAGAAGGATAATCTTGAGCAACAGTGATTTCTTATGGCAGGGTAAATTTCCTCTCATGGCCAAACGGTGGCATAAGGATTTTAATCCACTTACAAAAACCTTTAATAAGTTTCTGATCTGGGTTCGGCTCCCAAATCTTCCAATACATCTATGGCATGAATCAGTTTTTGAAACCATCAAGAATACTATAGGAGATTTTTTGTCTGTGGATAAAAATACTTCAGTTGCTCACCATTCGACCTATGCACGTTTTATGGTTGAAGTGGATGTTTCAAAGGGCCTACCAGAGGTAATTTTTCTGGACTCCCCAAGGGGAACTTGGACACAAATGCTAGATTTTGAGGGCATACCTTTTCGATGCAAAAAATGTCACCTGACGGGTCATATGGCTGCTCGTTGTTTGGCTGGGAATTCAAAGTCCAGACGACCACCTTCTTGGTGGTCTAAGGCTTCCTCGGAACATTACATAGCTAAATAACCTATGGAATATTTGGAAGATTCTGAGAATGAAGATAGCATCCATTTCGAGCCGATGATTGAGGAGGATTCACCGGTGAAAGATTCCTTAGTTGGTCCTATGGTGAATGGGAATAATGATCTTTCAAAGCCAGTTGTTGTGGAGACGTTGGTTTCTCCCCCTGTTTTGGAGGAACTACCTAGGAGCCAGAAAATGGCTGGTATTCATAAGGATTTTGATGAGTCATCTGTATCCCTTGGGCTTAACGGACCATCATATTCTGAGGAATGGATGACTGAGGCAGCAAAGGTAGAGGATGGATGGACTGCTGTTAAGAGGAAGAAATCTAAGCCTGTGGCCCCCCTCTAGATATGAATCTTCGTTCATGTAAAAGGTTAAATAAAAATTAAAAATTTAATTTGTATTAACCTCTTTGTTTGGAGGTTGTAGGATGCTGATCCAGTCTGGTGATGGTCCGTTCTATGTAGTGTTGGCGATTACATATGGTTTGTTCTGCTATTTACAGGTTCCTGTTTAACCTAGTTTGGTTCGTACCTATTTTGGGGTTTTTTTGAAACTTCATTGGGCTTTAAGGATTATCTTTCTTTATTGTACAGGGTTTCAGGGTCCCTTCAAAACCTACTTTTAGCATAATCTAAAACAATAGTATTATGCCAAACCATCCAAATGTGCTTTTGGTGTCCAAGAGGTGGAGTAATTGGGTCATATTATTTCACATAAAGGAGTGAAATTTGATCCTAAAAATTCCAATTGATGATGGAATGGTAGGTTCTCAAGACCATCAAGAACCTTCGATGATTTTTGGGGCTAACTGATTACTATCACAGGTTTGGCAAATTATGGTAGCATTGTAGCCCCACTCACCTCTTTGTTGAAGAAAGACTCTTTGCAATGGACTAATTCATGGATCAAGGCATTTGAATAGTTGAAAATGGCTATGTTCACAACTCCAATTTTGGCTACTCCTAATTTTTTAAAAACTTTTGTTATGGAAGGTGACACATCAATATATGGCATGGGGGTTATACTCATGCAAGAAGTCAAACCACTAGAATTTGAAATTTGCTAACTTAAGGGAAAAAATAGGCTCAAACCAGTCTATGAGAAAGATATGATGGCTATTTTGCATGCAATGAAATAATGGAGACCTTATCTGATGGGTCATCACTTTCAAGTAAAGACTGATCATGATAACCTCAAATATTTTTAGGAGAAATGATCATCATCTGAAGAAAAACATAAATGGGTGACTAAAAATTTAGGATATGATTTTGAAATAGTGTATAATAAAGTAAAATATAATGTGGTCTTATATGCCCTCTCTTGAAGACATGAGTCAATTGAGGCATTGTTATACACCATAACCATGTGGTAAGTAAATTGGCTAAAGGAAGTAATATCTAAATAGGATAATGATAGTGCTACCAAGGATTTGATTCAAAATATTTAGTAGGGTTATAACAAATCTAAAAAAATTACATGAAAGGGGAACACATTATGGCATAAAGATAGATTATACCTCTGTAAGCATTCTCTCCTCAAACATAAAATTCTTTAGAAACTTCATGCCTCTCTTCTTGGAGGCCACTCTAGATTTTTGAAAATGTATCATAGAATCAAGCAAGATTTTTTTTGGGAAGGACTCAAGAGGTATGTCCAAAAATATGTGGCTAAATGCATGGTATGTCAACAAAATAAAAGTGAAACAACTAAGACCCTAGGTCTTTTGTAGCCTTTTTCCATTCCTAGTTAGTGTTGGGAGGAGGTTTCTATGGATTTCATTATGGGGTTACCATGATCTGAGGGTAAAAATGTTATCATGGTAGTTTTAAATTGACTCACTAAGTATGCTCATTTTTTTCCTTATCATAGCCATTTTTTTCTAGTATAGTAGCTTATATTTTTCTCAATAGAGTTCAAAAATTACATGGTACTCTAAAGATCATTGTAAGTGACTAAGATCCCATATTTACTAGTAATTTTTAGACTAAATTATTTGCATGTTTGGTCACCCAATTGTCTCATAGCTCATCTTATCATCCTTAATCCAATAGACAAATATAGGTACTCAACAAATGTCTAGAAGGGTATCTTCATTGTTTTGTTTTTAACAAACATGATAAATGGGTTCATTGGCTGCCACTTGTTAAATGGTGTAACACTTATTTTCACACTTCTTCTAAGATGTCTCCCTTTGTATCATTATATGGGTATCAAAACCCATTCATAAATTAATATTTTACAATGAATATTAAGGTTCAATCTATTGATGAATACATTCACCATCAACAGGAGGGGCTAGTTAGTTTAAGAGAGAATTTAGAAATGGCATAAAATAAAATGAAGCAACAAGCAAATAACACTGAAGTGAGTGGAATTTTTACATGGTTGATTAGGTATTTATGAATTTGTATCCATATAATCAAATGTCTTTAAATCAACATAAAAATGATAAATATCTATCACCTAAGTATTATGGCCCTTATCAAATCTTGTAAAAAATTGGTAGTGTGGCTTGCAAGCTGGAATTGCCTCCATCCACTCACATACATTTGGTATTCCATGTATCTTTCCTGGATAAGGTAATTAAACATGAATTTTACACTCAAACTAAGTTACCTAAATTTTATAAATAAGGCCAATTCATTCTAGATCCTAAATAGATCCTTCACATGGACATTAAGCAAATCTGGAATAGAGCCATTAAGGAGTATTTGATCAAATAGAAGAACCTACATTATAAAGATACAACATGGGAGGATGAAGCATCCCTACAACAACATCTTGGTTTTATTCAACATTAAGGACAACATTTTTTAATGAGAGGGCCATGTTATTCCATTAATCTATAATGAATCAAGAGATACATGTGGGTGACTTATGTCTTACACACCTTCATATTATTTTGTTGTATTTCTGTATGTTCTTGGTATGGTCAACCTATGGAATAACCTTGGTTAAGTATATTATATATAAGAGGTAGTTGTTATTATTTTGTCGTCATATTGTGAATTTTTTTCTTATCGTATTTTTGTGGAGGTCACCCCCTAAAAGTGGCTTAGTCATAATATTCAAGTATTATGCTCTTTCACCAATTATTGTTATGGATCATAATTATATTTTTGTGAATCATCTAAGTAATTTAATTATAGATACTTAGGGTTTCATATTTATGTCAGTCAAAGTGCAGAATAGATGATAACCTAGATCTTGGCCATACATACACATGCTTCCTAAATAGAACAAAGGTCTCCCAAAAATTTCATTATTCACCTATGCAGGGTCATTAATGCAACACAAAAGGTCAATAATGCAATGTGATATTGGAAAAGATAATCAAGTTATTATCTGAAGAGGGTTTTGACACTTATTCTCTATTGATGACACTCTACCCTATTCCTGTGTCACTTCCCTACCTATCACTTGTCTATCTCAATTATATTTTTTAGCTAAGTACACCTTTTTTAATTTGTTACTATTTATATAATGTTCAAATAAATTAATTATTGTGTAAATTAGGGGTTATTGATACTATAGTATTTTATTCCTTGATTTATTACTCAACCCTTTATCAACATTAGGGTTACATTCCATAATCCTAAAAAAGATAAATCATTTGGTGAACTTGACTTACTTTGAATAGTGAAAAAACTCTAGCCCTATATGATATTAGGGTTTATATCATTTGGTTTCTTATTTTTGTTGGTTGTGTTAAGGTTTTTAGACTTGATATGTTCTACCCTAACATCCTTTTATCAAGTTTCATTTTCATATTTCATGGATAGGCAAAAATTACCTTCTCCTCCTCTCTTCCAAGAGGGTGATATCTACTTTCCATCTATCTAGGTCCATGTTATCACTGCTACAAAAGGTGATTCAGCCTATACCATTATTCTTAATGTATATATTAATCCTATTCCTTCTTCAAACCCTTCCCTTCCCACATCCCCTCTTCCAAGTGTATGCTTACATGTTCAATTGTAAACAACAAGGGTTTGCATTTGTGAGACTTTAATGGATTAAATTATCAGTATGAGAAAGTTAATTTTAGAATTAAAAAATTAAAAATAGATATTACATGAAAAATATTATAGTATTATAAAATCATATTATAAGACAAAATCCTATAGGGAACACTAGTGTCAATCATGTATATGCATCTTCACCTAGTCAATTTGTGGCAAGCAATGTTACATATCAAAACAATAAATCACAACAAAGTGCATCTAAAACTAGTTATTAAAAAAGTACTCAAAGTTCAAATGTAAGTTCAAGTGAGATTTTAAATCAAATTATTAAAGATAAGTCGATCAACGTACCTCCTCTACATCTAGTGAGGAGATCTAGGTATGTATCATTGTGCATATCATAAAATACATAGGCACCACACCTATTCATGTTTAGCATTGAAAAGAAAAATATAATAAGTACTTGATAGGGATGAATCAAAAAGTGACACATCATCCAAATAACATACAATGGCCCTTGTACAAATTTAAAAAGGGTCAACTTCAAAATAGTGCAATAGTGGTTACCAAAGGCCAACTCAGAGCAATAAAAAGTAAAACAAGCACAAGTAAAACAATTAAAAGATGAAAATATACCTCTCCAAAATGAGGCTCAACTTTTAAAGCAGTATGGATTTGGTCAAAAATATCTACAATGGTTTGATTGTCAAGGTTAAGGGTTGGGCAAGCATACTCAAGTTATCACTACTCTTATTATAGAAATTGATAATGTTGGTCAATAAAGTTTGGTATTTATGGAACATACTAAGGCAAATAATTCATAGATATATTTTATCAAGTCAAAATATTTAGATGCAAAGGTAATGTTACAAATAGAGAAAGAACTTAAGTTGCACATTTAGACTTAAGCTAAACAAACAACCATTCTTAAAATAGGGTTTCTAACAATAGAATATTCAAAGTAAGAAATACCTATAAAATATACATCTTCAAAGGTCAATGTAAAGGTGGAAATTACAAGACTTATCTCATGTTATAATCCTTTCACTATCACAACTTATATAGATGGAAAGAAATACACAAATATTAAGATCATAGATTATCAACCAATCAATTTTTGTTCATTATCATTTCTTATCTCTCTTAAAAATAAATCTACACATCTAGATACAACACATGCTTATATCTCATGCTTTGCATCACTTTAATTAGAAGTTTCATATGCCTCAAAATAATGTTCTCTCACTTTTCATGTTATTGCAAATTTAAGTGCTTAGAATTTTGTCTTTAGAATTTCATGGTTAAGAACAATAGGAGAAACATTGGAAAAAAGAGGTTGCATATCCTTTTCACGTAAGAGTGTAGTGATTAAAAATTCTATAGAGGATATAGTTTCCTCCCAACTAGAGCTACAAAATTAATTTATACCTAAAGTGGATACAATTTTAGATGGCAAGATCCCAATCAATAATCTAGACATTACTAATTAAAATGAAGAAGATGATTAGAACAACATAGATTATTATGGTACAGACCATTCATAAAGTGAATATGACACATATTTTACATAGAGTCATCCCATCAATGGCATGATGGGCTTCTAGCATTATTCCTCACTAGTACACAGATTATTATTCATAACACTTTCCTTGTACATAGTTTAATTTTCATTCTAGTTTACTTGTACATAGTCTATTTTTTCATATTGCTTGTACATAGATTATACTTATAAAATACAAAAACAATATAATATGTTCAAAAATACATAAACATTCAAATATTTCCCAAAAAATAAAAAATTTAAATTGTATGCATTTTCATGTTTACATTCCTTTTATTTTACAGGTACTACATATGTTATCTATGTTAGTGTAGTCAATTTTATCATACATACATGCTTCACTTGTTCCTTTTGAGTGTTCACACAATATTATAGGACTCTGGTCCTCTACATAGATCCAATTTTTCTAATATCTACCCATTGAGGGCACATACACATATACATTGATTCAACGTTGCTATATTAACCCATTGGGGGCATCATACACACAGCTTCTGATTTACCATGTTAAATCTTTCTATACTCCATATCACATATTTAGCATTGATTATATCTTGATATTGATCCTACTATACTATCCTATAGACTCAACTTATTTACATATTTACTCTTATACAAATTTGTACCACATGATTATGCATACTATCATTTCTACCTTTATTATTTTAGATTTGATTGTATCTCTTTACTTCTACATCTACTCAAGGGCATTTGAATATGTCATTTTCCTTTCATTTTTTTCATGTTTTGGACATGTGCCCATGTCCTTTTCTATGCTTCTTGATTGTGTATGTGAATATTTTAACATGTCCTTCCATGTGGATCTAAGCTAATCTTGCATGTTATTTTGTGTATGCAAACATTTGAACATGTCAATGTATGTGTGTCTTTTCTTATACTTAGTGACATGTGCCCATGTCCCTTGTATTGTGTCCCCTTTGCCTAATTTTCATGCCTCATGTGTTTTTATGTAAGTTTTATGTATGCATCATGTCCATGACACTTATCTCTTGCTTTTTTCTTTCACGTCTAGTTTGTGATGCCATGAGGGACCTCATGCATCCTCCCTTCCTCCTTGGGTGCCTTGATGGGCATTTTAGTCATATAAAATTTCATTTTAGTGTAATGAATGTCACCTAATACCACCTTATCCTTATCTTATCCCTAGACCTATATTAGGGCCTATTTTGACCCTTTTCTAGCTTATATATGCACTCATCTGATGCTCATATATACCAAAATCCACATTAGTCCATCTCTTAGGCATCCAAGACCCTTTTCTCACCCATTCTAGCCATAATGAATATCTTTATGTTTCCCAAAGCATTTTAGGGTTGGCCTAGACTCATTTCATGTCTTGAAAAGAATTGAAACACTATATAAAGACCACTGTCATTCATTTATCTAATGGATGGAAAATAGATGCAATTCTTATAAGTAAACTCATAAACAATTGTGTAAATCAAGGTCATTGATATTATTATACCCTACTTATACGTGCACCCATCTGCATCAGCCTAGATCTCAGATTACTCAAGGTTATAGTCTCAATACACACTCAAAGCATTCATAATTAGCATTCACTTACACTTTCACCATTACTTAGATTAGTATTACTACATCAGGATTGATCCCCTTTAAAGGCATTAGTATGTAGGCAATGCTCAACACGTGGGGTGTTGAGGTCATGTCTAACCTACCCTACTAATACCACTCTACCTATACTTATATTCCTCAAAACCCTAAAAAGAATGGAGGCTTAGGATTTCACATCAAAATCAATTAAAATGTATAATAAATAGTGTTAAAGGACTCGATCACATAGACATAAGCTTCTCAGGATAAGGTAAACATCCTCCCAAAAACTCATTATTCTATATGCTCAAGGTTATTAGAATGACATAGGAGGACACTAGTGAAATTAAGTATTGGAAAAGGGACCATGTTACTATCTGAAGAGGACTCTGACATGTTTTTCCTATTGATGACACCTTACACTATTCTTTTACCCATTACCAACTTGTCACTTGTCTATCCCAATCATTTTTATAAGTATCTCCTTTGTAATTCATTACTATTTATAGGCTAAGAAAACAAATTAATTATTATACAAATTAGTGGTTATTTATATTTCTATATTTATTCCTTAATTTATATACTTAGCTCTTTATCTATTTAGGGTTTTACATTCCATAATTCCTAAAATAGTTAAATCATTTAGTGAACTTGACTTACTTTGAATAACATTTAAACCCTAGCCTTAGATGCTCTTAGGGTTTGTATCCTTTTATTTTCTATGCTTAATAATTAATTTCAAAATATTATATCTTTTTCATTATTCTATTTTTGCAATCTTTCATAGATTTAATTTCTTAAAAGGTTTGAAATATAAAAAAAATTGTTTTCCTACTTCACAACCTACAATGGAAAAATTCAATAATCGATTTGATGAGACTGATAAGAGAAAATTAAAATATTTAATTTATAAACATTTAAATATACAATATAACCTTATCCATATTATTCAAGAGGATCTCTTGAAGTCCATTAAAGGTCAATCCTCTAAGCCCACAGATGTTAATGTTGTTACACTTACTATGGGGGTAGCTCAAACTCTATAATAACCTATTATAACTAGCCAACTCTTAATAGTGGTAGCACTTAATTTGGATAGTACACATCCCTCCTTTTCAAATGTACAATCCTTTAGGAAAGAGATTTATTCTCTATATGCCAAGGTGTTACATCTTTAGTAGGGTGTGACTAGACCATCTCATGCCTTGGACTCTCATGTGATCCTACATACACCTTTGGCATAACATATAGTGGTAACTCCTTTTCCATATATATTTTTGGCACCCAAGATTACTCTGTATGATGGTAAGGGTGACCCAAAACATCATGTACACACTTTTCAAGTAGCATATTTGGATTACATGTGCAATGATTAGCTCCTAACCAAGTTTTTCCCTCATAGTTTAAAGGACTATATATTACAATGGTTATATGATATCCTTAATCAGTATATTACATCATTTAATCCACTTGTAGATATGTTTATGACATAATTTTCAATCAACATCAGTGATATTTTCATACAATCAAGTTGTGTAACTCAAGCAAAAATCTAATGATCCAATAGTTGAATGTGTCTTACAATATAAAAATATATTAGCAAAGATGACTAGCCCCATGGAATATAGATAAATCTAAGACATATTCAAGAAAATCTTATTACCAACATTACATGAATTTATATTATTCAAAAAGTTTTTGTAATTTATATATTTATTCCATACAATGAAATAATGAGAAGTCAAACTTCTCTCAATGGGTAAGTTAAAGTACATAGTTAGATCAAATACCATTAATAAGAGTTAAAATAAGCTCTCATATAAGGTGAGGCCCAACAATAACAAGAATGATCAAAATACGATAGTAAACATAGCCTCAAAGTCATCTCTTAGTTTGGTTTTATAGATCCTTTAAGGAGACCTTTTACAATACTTATTAAACTGCCAACTCATGTACTCCAATAACTTTTGGAATGCAATGACTTATCTCTCCCTCTCATCCAATAACTTGATATACCTAGGCCTCCTCCAAATAATTATGATTCCAATACATTTTATGATTATCATAGGACCCTAGATCATACTTCAAATAGATGCATCAGATTACAACATAAGATTAAAGATTTTATAAAGGCTAATATTTTCAAATCCATTTCCAAAACATAAAACAAATGAAATAGCAAACACTTCAAGTGTTCATTATACTTATCAGGAACATCCACCACCAACATCCTATCATACTCATACAATAGACACACACCCTCTACATAATATCATTGTTGTGTATCATACTACAGTACCATCTAGACCTTGTTATCAATAAAATTGTCACCTTTGAGGAGGTTATTTAAGCCTCCTCACTAAAGTGATAGCATGGAGACACCTCTAGGTTGTGGGTGGATTAATTAGTGAGGTGAATCTCTAAATAGGGCTAGTTCCCTTGATGTTATCACCCCAAAACTACTACTAGACTTATTGATTACAAAGGAAAAGGGTAAGATAACTAAAAGTGACCTAACTAAGGAAGTGACACACCAAATTAATTGATCACTACCAACCAACTATATGTGTGCATGTAGACCAAGAGACTAATTTGAACATACACTACTTCTAATCTAAATCTCTTACATCAACATTTCAATGTGGAGGTTTTGATATATGATTAGGCTAGGAGGACTAATCAATAGGTATAAAGTGACACTAATGAATAGATAAACACACTCAACCCTTACACTTCATATGACCCATAATAAAAGCTTTCAAATTTCATATAGGTTTTAGAATAGGATAACATGTCAAGGAAGAGTAAGTAAATCACTTAACAAGATCAACTATACATACATATAAACTAAGTATAGTCATAAGAGGAGGTAAGACCAGTAGTCTTATTGATCAAAGGCATATAAATGATTAGGGCTTTACCATACTTAGGTGGAAGATCCTCATAAATCCACACTAGGTAGTGTTATAGGCTCAATTTTCACCCTTGGAGAGAGTTCTTCAGGCTCCTTCTAATTGAGCTACACAATGAGAACAACCCCAAGATGTGAGTCACCTACATTGGGGTTGGACCTCTAGAGAAGGTTGGCTTCCTCTTGATGCTCACCTAAACTAATTTTAAACTAATTCTTGATAGAGAAAAGGGTTAAAAAGAGGATAAGGGATTCTAAGAAGGCTAAGATGATGATGCACTAAAGTTAAATGGACACTTATATAAGCTTGAACATAGACTAGATCAGTGTAGAACAACTATAGCTCACACAACCTCACAATATCACTAGTTGCATAAATATTTCATAGAAGAGGACCCAAGTAGAATAGTAATCTAGACCTGTAAGTTAGCTTGAAAACACATTCAAAAGATAGTAAACTAGGAAGAATAACCTTCACAAATTCACCATATAAAAGCATACTAAGCACTGATTAAAGACAAGAAATAGGTAAAGAGTTGATCCTATTAATTTAAAAGGTAGTGCTTATAATATTTTGATAGGGTTTGACCATATCAAATGAGCACACTTTTGCAAGAGTTTCAATGAGTATCCTTGTCCCATAAAAGAATGATAAATTCTAAGAGATAAGAACCCCTTCAATGGGAATGAGACCAGGATATAATGAGAAGGGAGAGAGAGAAAGAATGTGGGGACACACCATCAAAAAAGGAACACTTTATACTAGGTCATTAATTAAACCTGAGCTGTCACATTTTACTCCTTAGCTAATGAAAGCCTTACCACCTTTTTTATCAATCAAGACATTTCTCATGGCTTATTTAGTGAGAAAGTCCCTAAAGGTTTTGAGGATGCATTGAAATCCCTAATGTTAGGTGGTGGAGCTAAAAGCTTCAACCCTTTGCAAACTGAGGAACAGAAGGTTGCTGAGATCCAGGAGCACCGACGTCGGCAGCAGGACCGACGTCGGTCGAGACCAGTGCAGAAGGCCACCGGCGATGACAGGAAGTCGGCCGACGTCGGCAGAACCAGACAAGTAAGGACCGACGTCGATCGCCTGTGTGTTCCAGAACTACTCATTTCACGGATAGTTAGTTAAGTGAACGAAGAGTTTGCATGTTGAGACCAGTCAGAGTCTTGGGCTGCGAGGATAATTGTCTAAATTAAGAGTCTAAGTTATTGTTTGAGTTAGGGATCTATTTATAGACCCATTGGCATGTATTGTTTATGTATGAGATAGAAAGGAAGAGTTCCTTCTAGTTGTAAGATCAGTGAGTTGCAGGTTGTTGCAAGCTCATAGGAGATCTACATGTAAGTTTGGTCTTTGAATTGCAGGTTGCAGGTTCATGAGAGATCAGTTTGAAGTGCTATAGAGTGCTTGGTGTACCGGCAGGGTTTTTACTGACTGGTTGGTGAGGTGAACACCAATTCTATGTGTGAGTTGGTTGTTGGGACCATTTTTTGTGTAGGAGAGTGTGTGTGTGAGAAGAATTACTGTACACTTGAGGTGTGGCGAACCTCTGTAAGGTGAAAGAGTGTGGCGGCTCTTTGTTGTATTCTTTTCTGTAAAGTGTTAATACAAGATAGTGTATTGTCTCTCATATTTTGTGTTATTGGTGAATTCTAGTTACTTGTGTTTCTGGTTATTTCCGCATATTCAATCGCTTATATTTGTTAATCATACTGTGCTCTTTCTAAGGAGCAAGATCCTAACAGGTGGAATCAGAATAGTGTGTTTGTTCTTGGATTACCACCTCCCCCTAACAAGTGGTATCGGAGCTTTTGGTTGGGATACTAACAGATTGGTTTAGATCTGGGTAGTGTGTTTTGATTATAGGTTACTCACAGGGTTTCTGTTTGAGTGGGAGTTGAGCAATGGCAGAAAATAGTCAGCTATGAATAGAAAAGTTTAATGGCAAGAACTACCAATTATGGAGGATGCAGATTGAGGACTATCTGTATCAGAAAGATTTGTACTTACCGTTGGGTGGGGTTGCTAGCAAACCCTCAGATATGAAAGATGAAGAATGGGAGGTTCTTGATCGGAAGGCTCTAAGATCTATTAGATTGAGTCTTGAATCATCTGTGATTTCCAGCTTATCACAGTGTAAGACAACGGTGGAGTTGATGAAATCTTTGGCAAATTTGTATGAAAAACCCTCGGCTTTTAATAAGGTATTTCTTATGAAGCATTTATTTAATTTGCAAATGTTGGAAGGTGGATCTGTTCATAGCCATCTTAGTGATTTCCATGGTTTGGTAAACCAGTTAAGTTTAGTCAATATTGTATTTGATGATGAAATTAGAGCTCTCTTAATCTTGTGTTCATTACCTGAAAGTTGGGAAGGTTTGGTAATGGCAGTTTCTAATACTGTGTCTCCTTCAAAAGTCTTAAAAGTGGATGATGTTGTGAGTGTGATCTTGAATGAAGAGATACGCAGGAAAAGCACAGGTGAATCATCTGGAGATGCTTTGAGTGTTGAAGGAAGAGGAAGGCCAAGAGAGAAGATAGAGCGTGGGAGATCAAGGTCGAAGACAGGCAGAAGATCCAAGTCCAGGTATGGCAGAATAACCTGCTGGAAATGTGGAAAGCAAGGGCACTTAAAGAGAGATTGAAGATCGGGTGAAGATCAGCATGAAGGACATGGAGAAGAAGTAGATGTTGTGGATTACGTTGCACAGGATGCTCTGGTATGTTCTTTGGATAAAGTAGAATCTTGGGTTTTAGATTCTGGTGCCTCTTTTCATGCATCCCCACATAGGGAATTTTTTCATGAGTATGTCCAGGGAGACTTTGGAGAAATTTGTGTAGGGGATGGTAAGATTTGTCAGATTGTTGGCAAAGGAAAAGTGAAGCTGAAATTGCAGATAGGTGACACATGGGTGTTAAAGGAGGTCATGCATGTCCCAGTTCTGAAGCAGAATTTGATTTCTGTTAGAAGTTTGGGTGATGAGGGTTGCACAGTAACTCTCACAGTGGACTCTTGGAAGGTTACCAAGGGTACACTTGTTGTAGCTAGAGGTAAGAAAGTAGGTACGCTTTATCTATCTACTTGTATTACTGATTCTCTTTCTGGGTTATCTACTTCAGCTGTAGATTCGGAGATGTGGCTTAATAGGCTTGGTCACATAGATAAGAAGGAGATGCTTGTTCTTGAGTCAAAGAGTATGCTTTCAGATTTGGAAGGCATGGATCATGGTTTATGTATGCAGAAGAAGAAGGTGACGTTTCCTGAGGAATCTGATGTTAGTGACAAGAACAAGAAAGCCTTAGTTTTTAAGGAGAAGGTGACGGACAGAGTTCAGCACAAGATGCAGAGGAATTTTGAGCAGAGCAAGGGTGATTTGGACAAGGGTTTGATCCAAAAGGAGCTCGCAGGAAAAAGTCAGGTCTCACTAGAAAAACATAGAGACCGATGTCGGCAGGAAAATCGGCATCGGTGTCCAGACAGGGACCGACGTCGGCTATGTGCAGCTCGACGTCGGTGACTCAGGGCAGATAAGGACCGGTGTCGGCCAGGGGAAACCGACGTCGGCAAGATGGAAGTCACACGGAACCAACATCGATCGGCTATAGACTGAGATGTGACCGGCATCGGTCACTGAGACGAATTTTGGGTGGACAACTAGTTGTCATGGAGTCTCAAGTGCCCATATGGAGGACTGAAGGTGTAAGTAAGTTCTTAAATTCGTCATTTCCCTTCTTTACACTACTTGTTGCTCACTTATGGTATAGAACCAGGAAGTTATTAAAGAAGCAGAATAGGGAGATCCAGGAAACAGTGGGAGCTTGGCATGGATGAAGATGTGATTCCTTGGAGGAGAACCAAACAGGTGTTTTGGGTAGTGTTGCTGGCTGGAAGTAAGCACTGAGAGACGAATGGATGTTCAGGATGAAGAAGAGCAGAAATGGATACGTGAGATAGAAGATCAGGGTATATGATCTTATATTAGCTACAGGGCAATGGAGGTTTGATCATTGTGTTTCTTTTTACCAGATTGGATAATATTAGCTACATTATCCTATTTCTGTATGATGTGCTTGTTGCAGGGTTACATATATAGGTATTGCTGAACTAAAGGTAAAGCTAGTTCAGGTGTATGTCATGGAGAATTTGGGAGCAGCAAGATTCTTTGGCATGAGTGTGTTTTAGAGACATGGAAGTCTTGTTGACTTTGTTTCAGGATGATTGTGTGAGACCGGTTAGCACGCCGATGGTTAGACAGTTCATAGAACAGGTGTCTTGATTCACATAATGAGGTTGAGTGCATGGTATATACTAAACCTGAGTTTTCCCAAGCAGTGGGAGTTGTCACAAGTTTGGAGTCAATCCGGAAAAGTAATACTGAAGAGCAGTTCAGTGGGACCAGTAGCAGGTGCACATGCTATGCAGGGTCAAGTTATTTTTCTACATGGTTGTAGATGCGGATGTGGCAGGTAATTTGGATGACAAGTTTTGCACTACAGGATTTGTGGTGGTTGGTCTTCAAGAGTGATCTTGAGGAGGGATACATAGCCAAGGGAACAAACTAGATAGAGTACAGGTACAGGTACAGGTTACAGCTATTTATCTCCAAGTGGGAGATTGTTAGGTTGTGGAGCTAAAAGCTTCAACCCTTTGCAAACTGAGGAACAGAAGGTTGCTGAGATCCAGGAGCACCGGCATCGGCAGCAGGACCGACGTCGATCGAGACCAGTGCAGAAGGCCACCGGCGACGGCAGGAAGTCGGCTGACGTCAATAGAACCAGACAAGCAGGGACTGACGTCGGTCGCCTGTGTGTTTTAGAACTGCTCATTTCATGGATAGTTAGTTAAGTGAACGAAGAGTTTGCATGTTGAGACCAGTCAGAGTCTTGGGCTGTGAGGATAATTGTCTAAATTAAGAGTCTAAGTTATTGTTTGAGTTAGGGATCTATTTATAGACCCATTGGCATGTATTGTTTATGTATGAGATAGAAAGGAAGAGTTCCTTCTAGTTGTAAGATCAGTGAGTTGCAGGTTGTTACAAGCTCATAGGAGATCTACATGTAAGTTTGGTCTTTGAATTGCAGGTTGCAGGTTCATGAGAGATCAGCTTGAAGTGCTATAGAGTGCTTGGTGTACCGGCAGGGTTATTACTGACTGGTTGGTGAGGTGAACACCAATTCTATGTGTGAGTTGGTTGTTGGGACCATTTTTTGTGTAGGAGAGTGTGTGTGTGAGAAGAATTATTGTACACTTGAGGTGTGGCGAACCTCTGTAAGGTGAAAGAGTGTGGCGGCTCTTTGTTGTATTCTTTTCTGTAAAGTGTTAATACAAGATAGTGTATTGTCTCTCATATTCTGTGTTATTGGTGAATTCTAGTTACTTGTGTTTCTGGTTATTTCTGCATATTCAATTGCTTATATTTGGTAATCATACTGTGCTCTTTCTGAGGAGCAAGATCCTAACAGGTGGAATCAGAATAGTGTGTTTGTTCTTGGATTACCACCTCCCCCTAACACCTAAGCCATAGTTCCCAATACTAGACCCTTTCTTTGATCCTTCACACCATCTCTTACTTGAATACAAAACTTCATGTTAATAGATCTGATAGAAACATGGATTTTTACATTTTAGGTGAATTCTTGTCAAAAATATGGCGATGCTGAAGGACAAGGACCCCTTGCATTAATCACATGTCTGCTCTATCTCCATTTTGGATCATAGGTCCATTATATAGATGAAAACCTATCTAAGACAATTGGTTTTCTTATAGCTACCATATTAATATGGACTTATAGACTACATATCCTTTTTCTAGATCCCAATAGGTCCAAAAAGACCTAATCTATATATGTAGGAACCAAGAGTTCACCATATACATAGATCCTTATTAAAAATGGTGAACATAGTTATAGAAATAACCTTGTTCAATACAAATTTATGAACCAGAGGTCTGTATTTAGCTCCAATGGTGGCCCCTTTATATTCTTTATGTCTTACTACATTAGTGTGTCCCTTTAATGGTGTTAGATTGAGCTTTAATGTCAAAAAGACACTCCTACAAAACCTATTTGCTTATAGTCAAAAATGGTTCCTTAACCTCCATCAAAATTATTAGGCTCACATTTGTTCTAATTAGCTATCGATATCTAACTCAGCTCATTGACATGTTGACCCATCTTGCTCTATTAGATCTTGTTTGTCTGGATAAATGATGATCATTAATCCTCTACAAGTTAAATGTGCTATTGACACTTGTCATGCATGCATTTTATTTTGAGATTCACTGACCCCTTTGACCTTTGCTTACCATTAGATCTGAATGTAAGATCAAACACATGCCATTAGATCTACCTGGGACCCATTATTTGAAAAGCAATGGCTATTTACTAGGTATTAAAATTGATGTGCATGTGACCATCATTTGATATCCATATGGATGTATTTGGTGTCCCATAGATCATCAAATTTAAGCTCTAAAATATTTTTCCTTGAGCTCTAATTTTATGTTTGCATGAATGTCTATCACTTTTTGACCAACTTTGAAGGCTTGGGTCTAAAAGTGAAGAGGTCATGGAGGCACAAAATTTTCAGGAGATGTTCTTGATACTAAAAGGGATGAACCCACTTGATCCACTAGCTCTAAGAGATTTTTAAGTGTGTTTAAAAAAATTTCAAGTGAGTTGACTTGTGTTATTTTTCATGAAATCTATGTACCTATCATGGTCAAAAATGGCTAAGTATGTAAACTTAGTGAATTCTATTTGAGGAGCTAATTTAAAACCTACATAACTTTTATTGCACTTAAATGCATGGCCTAAAACTTAGTGTGTAGTAACTAGAGACTAAGCTGAACAAATCCATATGGTCATTTATTCTTGAGACTACCACACATGTGGGATATGACCTCACTCATATTCTCACTCAGCTCTATTTGAGCTTCTTTACAAATTGGCTAAGTATGGAAACTTAGTGAATTTTATCTAAGAGGCCAACTTTGAGTCTTCATAACTTCTACTGCATTTCATTGAATGACCTAAAAATTAGTTCATATATTATTGGGACTAATTTGATTAGACCCATGTGACCAATTCTCCCTGACTCATCCACATGTGACAATGATAATGTCATCAAATTGCCTACTCAAAATTTTTGCCACTAGACGCAAAATGTCTAGGTGAACACAATAAAGAACTAGATGAATGCTATGTACTTACATACTCATTCCAAGCACTCTTGACATCCCATAGGGTCTCTAAAACACTTTAGACCTATCCCTTAGAAATTTGAAAATTATGCTTTAAGTTAACTTAAAGTGTTTCAAAATCTTTGTGAGTAAAATGAGATCCTTGAACCACTCATTCCATCCATAACTTTTTTTCATCTACTCATCCATTAGCAACGTGGTCTATCTGGGCATAATCTTGGTATGTGGGCTAAAATTGGTCAATAAGTAGTATATATAGAAGAGAAAGAGAAAGAGAGGGAAGGAGGCATAGGAGTAACTCTAATGATAAGTGTCATTTCACCCAATTTAGTTATAGTTCATGAGAAGATTATAAGATCATTTTTATTCATCTCCTTGGCATATGTTAGCTTCTTGATGATGAGATTATAGAGGAAAGGTGTAGAGGAGACTCTTAAACTCCCTAGATGACTCATCAACCTTGTTTAAAACTACATATTCTTAGCTAAAAAGAGTTATAAGCTTGTGTTTAACACTTAGAATTATTTATCAGACTTCCTTGATCTCTCTAATGCCATCCTAGGGAAAATACATGTTCTTTTCATCTTGGAAGAGAATGAGAATTGATTTTTTCACTTGTTCATGCTACCAAGAACCTACAATTCACTCTCTTGGTGCAAGATGGATCACCCATAGTTCTTCAGACATAGTTAACCAATTTCAAACTATATTATCATTATGTGGACCTCTCAAATGACATGTGAAGTGACACAACACCTTTATCTTGGCTAAATAACACTCTACAAATGATTAGGAAAATTTATAGGCTTCAAAACTTTGTAAACTAGCTCTAATATAGAGTCATTTAGGATAAAAATCCATGCATTTATCCCACACATGCCAAGTGTTGGTTCTCTTAGGTTATATTATCTATATAGATGTCATTAAAATAGTTTTTAGGCCATTTAAGAGTATTTGGAGTATTTATGAAACCAAATTCCTCCGTCAAGTCTTATGTAAGGTTTAAGAAGGGTTTAAAGTGACCTATCATCTTAATGATGATTCATAAAGGTGAGGATCCTAATCCCTGAAACTAGTGCCATAATGTTTTATCACATAGGGTTCCCCTTACATGGCTAATATATTTGGGTCCCATGTAAATTCTCTTACAAGATCCAAGCAAAAATTGAGGTCACTCGAGTTCTTCATAATGTAAAGCAAGGTTTTAGAATACTCCTCCTTCTTAAGGATTATTTTTAGCATGTAAAACATTAATCATAAAATCAATTCCATGTAATATAAGTGTTATACCCCCCTAACTCCTCCAATATCCATTTTACACCATGCAGATCTAAGCATTTCAAGATTACCTCTCGGGCTTACAGGACTATGTGTGAGAATGAGAGAGAGTGAGTTTGGCCTAAAATCCTAAAAATTATATATTATTGCTTATAAATAACTTAAATATGTATATGACATCTTATTTTATGGTTTTAAGTGATCTCTAATAGGCATTTACCCTTTAATAGGTTTTGTAACCTGATTTTCATCTTTGAGAGTTTATAAGCCATTAGGCCAGTCTAGCCCTAGTGGCCTTATTTTGGGTTTGATTCATCATTCCAAGGATTTATTCATTATTAAAATTATTAATAGGACTCCTCATTCTTCTCATTATCATTATAAACTCAATCTCAAATCAAAATTTACATGTTTTCTTCATAATCTAAGGTCAGACCTATAGGTCCCAATTAGGCATGTAGGTCTCATTAGGTCTAGACTCTCTTCAAGAAGTATTTACCATCTTGATGATATTATTTTATTAATAATATTTTATACATATTAAATCCTTATAAATATTTATTTCAATCTTTTTTCTCATCTAAACCTTCTACGTAGCAATAAAGATGCACTCTTCTTCATATCCAAAGTGCAAGTCTGGAGGTCTAAATCGGGACTATAGGTGTTGATTTATGCTTGGAGTTTGTTGGATCTTGAGATTGGGTCTTAAAATAATATATTATAATTAATATACCTTTAAAATATTTACCCATATCTTTCCCATGGCTTCCATCACTCCCTTCACCTTCAAAATTTATCTTTCCATATAAGGTTCATTGGCATTTTTTTGAAAATGAAGACCTATAGTTCTCTAGACCAATAGGTATGCATTTTCATCATTTTAATCCCTTCATGATGCATTATATAATAATATTTTAATTTAAAATAAATATTCATTACTTTAAAATAATCATATTAGTTTTGAGACTTGCATATCTCTCAGGCAAAGCAAAATTGGTCTCTTTGGTTCATTCTTATGTAGGCAAACTTTCACACAGTCTTCTAACCTGAGATCATTGTATGTTTACTTGGAGGATTTGGTGATGAGGTGAAAAATCATATTGGATTACTTATATTCCTATTAAAATATTTAAATTTATATGAAACCAATTCTCCCATTGGTTTCTTTGAGGTTCAAACTCAAAGCATGTTGACCTCTTACACCTACAGGTTACACGGTCTTGTTGATGAACATGAGAATACGCTCTCCTTGCCCTTTTTGGATATAAAAAATTCTTAGAGGAGGTTTTAATTATTTTTAATAAATTAAAATACCACAACAACCACTTATCACTCCTTCCATACAATATAGGATCTCATGCACTAATATTCTACCTACAATCTGCTAAAGTCTACAACTTGATTCAAAACTAGCATTCCTTCATGTTTTAGCCCACTCAATGCTTGAGAAATAATTTAAAAGGATTTTAAGCAGATTAATGGGATTATATAGTTTATTTCAATATCATATGGGTTGATAATATACTTAAAACAAATAAAAATGTAGCCTACAACCTCTTTCTTTTGCCTAAAACTTACCATAAATGATATTTCTTGCCTCCTTAAGTTCACACATGCCAAGTGAATATTTAAATATCATTTTAAATTATATCACATACCCCCTATATCCTACCCAATTTACTTCATGCCTATAATGAGCTTTAAATTACCATTTCAATGGTAAAACTAAGCTAGTGGGGTTTTTGTAGGGTTTTAGACCACTCTACCTTCTTAGCATTTGCTCATAAAACCTATCCCATTAAACTCACCACAAATACATGTAAACTCAATTTCATTAGTTCCCCTATATTTTTCCAAGATATTTTGACATTACCTTCTCTCTCCGATCCATACCAAGCATCTGAACTAGCCATTTTGACCTTGCTAAGAGCTTGATGAGAGAATGAAAATGTTTTTTACCTTCTTTAGCCCTATGCAAGATTTTTGAACCTAGATTTTACTTGGGTAATATGAACAGACACATTTTAAAACATTTTAACTTGAATATGAGCCATCAAAATCCATACGATTGAATGACTACCCCCTTTTTGTGTTGAAAATCTCTTAAAACTGCTTCTTCTCATTTAAAACTAACTTAAAATGACCTGACACATGTTAGTCCATAAAATAACCTCTTATCAAAATTTAAATGAGTTCATTAATATTATGAAAAAATTATACTTAAACATAAAGGGCCTCTCACAAGGGTTTGCACTAGAGATGACTTAAACAATCTTAACACCAAGAAAACACTTTACCTTAATTTCCTCAAAAATACCTTAAACAATGTTAAACTTGTATAATACATTCATTTAGACCCATTGGAAATGGAAAACTAGTGAAAAAGTAAAGTTTTTGATTAAACCCAACTATGGTAGCCAAAATTGGCTAACATATTTAGCAAACTCCTGGGATTGCATGCCTGATATGCCCATTAGATCAGTTGCCTAGTTCATCCATTGTGCATGGAGTCATCTCTCACTCAATATCAGACCTGAATTGACCTTGACACTTAAATTTAAATGCCTTGAAATAGTTGAGACAACTAAATACCTTCACCAAGATAACAAAATAAGAAACAAACACACCAAATCAAGACAAACATTGTACTACTCAACATTTAGGGAAAACAAAGCAAAAGAACACTATTGAAAATAACTGACCATGAGACATTTTCCTCCTGGGTCAAAAGGAAAATTTCATGTGAATTATCAGTGGAAAACATGTTTCTAATGAAAACATATTCATCTTGTAACCCAAAACTCTTATCATGATGTTTCTTGATATTTTAACTCATCTCAAACATGACTACTTTTTGACTCATAGGGACAACATCATCTTTAACTTAAAGAGGTTCCATGAAATGATGTTTTGATCTTGGATGACCTCTTGGGGATTTCCACATTGATATTCAAGAAGGAGAGTAGCCTCAAAAACATCCTCAATTTTCCCAATATGAAGTATAGGCCCTTTAAAAGCCTCAAATTCATTGCAAAGCTCTAAATATTATTGTCATATATCATCTTGTAACTTTTCATGTTGGCTTGAGGAAGCATGATACATATGATTTTCCTATTGATGATGTGTCTCCATTACCTTTCTAGCTACTGTCATGTGATCCTCAACTTCATGGTGATTTATTGGGATAACTACAACCTTAGTTGCAACTATACTTTACTCTTCAAAGGTAATTGGTTCATAATTATTAGAGGCTATTTCAAGTTTATTCAAGACCTCATCTTGGTCAATTAGGAAATACTCTATCTCAAGACCAGTTTTAACCTCTTCATGAAGGTTTTATATGCAAACATTCACTTTAGATTCTTCCATTGTCAAATGAATTAGATCTTCTTTGTAATAAGAAGGAAGACCAACATTTTTAGTCAAATGAGAGAGCTCAAAATAGAATTTTATCTCTTATAATCTACTTGAGACATATTTGAAAGTATCAAAATGTATCTCAATTGAATTTAGCTATTCCAATTCATAAAGAGGCTATACTAACTATTGTTCTTGATCATCCATGGTCTCAATGAAATGACTACCTGGCTGTGTTACCGATGTAACCCCCTCAATTGGGCTTTACTCATCTTCAAGAGTGTTTTCTCCTTCAAATTTGACTACCACATGATTA
This sequence comes from Torreya grandis, assembly GCA_037957365.1. Taxonomy (NCBI): domain Eukaryota; kingdom Viridiplantae; phylum Streptophyta; class Pinopsida; order Cupressales; family Taxaceae; genus Torreya; species Torreya grandis. Next base: position 447,925 of record JARHVA010002729.1, read on the forward strand.
AAATCACCTTCCTTTTCAGTACCAAAGATTTATTTGTTATTTTATTTACCAAAGGAAGTGTTAATGATAAGTTCTTCTTCATGTTCACTTGAAGAGTCTTCTTCATAGCCTTTATTTTTCTCACTTATAGCTACAACTTGACCTTCATTAGCCTCTAATAGAACATGTTCTTCCTCAATGATGGGATATTCAGCCTCACAAACTAACTTTGGGTTCTCATGATCAATGAGAACATCCTTATTCTCTCTCCATTCACTAACCAATCCTTTAAACCTTGATATGTTTTGGTCTTCACTTTTCTTAACATGGGCCTCTTATCTTCTAGAATTTCACCCTTGTGAAGGTAGTTTTATGCCTTCATATTTTAAAGTAACATGGAGATAATCCTAGGATATTGGAGGCCTAATAACTAGATTAAATCTCTAGATTCAAAGGGCTAGTTATATCAGTTAGTATCCCTACTCTTGACTTCTAACTTGTAAGGAAAAAGGGAAGAAGGAAAATTAAATGGAAAACTTATCTAACTAGGGTGATATACCAAAATGTGGCATCCACTTTTGCTTTATACACTACAAGGGTGAATAAGAACATAAACTTTATTACACTTCTCAAATGACAACCTCCAAACATTAATATTTCACATAGAGGCTTAGGCTTGATGCATGATCTAAGGCACTTGTTCAATAGGTATCTCAAAGACACTAAAAAAAGATTGAAATTTACATAAAAACAAGATTAAGCATAATATTAATCATATAAGGATGATATTAACACATAAAAATAGGTAATAAGGAGAGGACAATATGAGAGGAAGCAAGAACTATCACTGCCATTTATTAACAAACCATGAAAATACACTAAATCCATCTTTGAGGAGGTATGAATTTTGTCTTATTCATCAAAAGTGGAAATTAAAAATGTTTTCTAATCATGTTATTTCCAAAACTTAAGTTAAGGATCCATTCAAATTCCAAAAATTGGCTTACATATAGATAAAATGAGAGAGACGAGAGAGGAGACAAGCATCCTTAAAACTAGGAAATTTGACCTTTCCTTTTTCCTTCTTGAAACCCAACATAGAATTTTCTATTTAATATTTAATTAATACTATGTAATATGGTGTATCTTTTTATTTTATATGTATTTGGAAAGTTTTAACAAGTCTCACTCCTTGAATTGTGGTGTTTGAGCAACATAAGTGGCTAGATTCTTGTATAAACTCACTACATTCTTAGAGAATAAGTCTTCACCCCTAAAAAAAGGTATTTAATGCATAGAACAAGTCATATTGGAATTATTCCTCTCCTTCATTGATTAATTATATCCAGTTAGTTGAGGTTGTTAGGAATCTTTGAGAATCTTTTGACTTTATCTTTTGAATAGGCTTTGGAAGGAAAGGGGGACATTTTCTAACTTGGAGACCATTTCCAACTTCATTAAAACCTCTTCATCAATAATCCAAGCCTTAATGTGGTGTGTCATATAATTTTATAACTTGTTAAGGCCTTATGAGAGTTATATTCACTCATTTTTGTCCTTAGCTCCTTAATTTCTCACTTTTCACCAGGTTGTAGAAGGAAAAAGTTGGATTTTTCTTTAAGATTGCTTCCATCCTATAGATATCCTCCATGGAAGACTTATAAATGGAAAAAAATACCTATAATAAGGTGATTTTATGCATCAAATACTCAACAAGACTTGGATCAACACCCAAACCATGCATTTTTATGAATTCTTTGTAGCCCTTTTTCAAGCAAAGCTCCTTGTCTAGGAAAAATTGGAAGTGATGATGAGAAGTTGAGACATGTTAAAATTATTATATATCCTCCCTCAAATCCATTACAAATATGGTGTCCAAACTTCAAGTGTAGATACATTTTCTAGCCCATTCCTTCATTGGAATTAGGTCTAATTAGTCCTTCTAGCCCTAGAATATAAATTTTGCTATTAGGAGCTCACAAATGTGTGAAACTTCCAAAAAGTTTTTTATTATATTTTCTCATTCCAACACCATTCTCCATGTCAAATTTTGTGGTTTGGAACAACCTGGAAATACTAGAACCATGAAATGGCCTTTGGAAGGCTTGCCTTTTTGAGTCATTTTTTGACTGGCCCAAAAGGATTGAATGGTTTGGGAACCTATGGATGATTTATTATATTTTTATGATTTTTATAAGGTATAAAAACTCCCAATATATCCTCCTAAGTGATTTTCATCCTTCTACATTCTCAAGAACCCTCATTTTAGCTCAAAAAACTCAAAAAGTATTGTTGTTGTATAAGTGAAAGTACAAAAAAAATTCATGTAGAGGACCCTCTAAGATATAATGTAACCTATAGTAGGTTTCATGTGGAAACCATTTAATTTTTTTATGTTTCCAAATCCATCTCTACAAACTGGTCCAAATTAGGGTTTTAGGAGGGTTTTTTATAGTTTTCACCCTTAAGGATGATTCATAAAATTGTGACATCCAAACTATGAACCAATTCCAAAAAATTAAATTATAAGACCCCCTATAACATCCCCTAACTCTTTTATGTCCCATTATAAAACTCCTTTATGATGTGAGCATCCAAACTTGGCCTCTCAAGATGATGCTTGCATTATGTGCACCCTGTGATGAGCTTGGGCCTAGAAATGACTTCTTCATGAAGTTATCTACAAATTAAAATATTTAACACACTTAATAACTCCCCATTAACATTTAAAAATTATTTTTAATGGTCATTTGGTTTTATAAATGAAATTTGACCTCCTTTTGGCAATAAGCCTAGTTTAGGCTAGTGGGGTTTGACTACAAATTTGTGATTATGGACCACCAAGTACTATTTTGAACCTATATGGGAATTTATTCATGATTTTACATGTCTAAAATAGCTCCTAAAACATCCTTTCTAGTATCCAACACTCCCCAAGTCATATTCTTGACAAATTTTACCAAGACTAATGTCATTTGTTGCTTGAAAGTACCCTACCTCTGAGATAAAATAGAGGCTATTTCCCTTATTAATCCTACAATTTTGGAGCTATTTGGGGTTATCTTAGGTAAAAATAACCTGATATATAAAATTAAAAATCTAGATCATCTTTCTATCATCCTTGATTCATCCATTTCCTTCAAACTAGCCTCCAATGATGACTATGTTTATGTCTACAAATACTTACCCACTTACCTTTGTCTAATTTGCCTTTGGCTATTATATAGAGTGTGGTTATATAGATTTAGAATTTATATTAGCATATATATTCCATTCACCTCTCTACAAACTCCATAAATAATATCTCCTTCATGAAACAAGTGAGAACAACATTGGTCTTGTAGACTACTATTGCCATTTTGAGTAGGCAATTATTACGTGTATGCTTATTATATCCTCGACACTTCATTGAAAACTCTCTCACCTTGATTTCAATTTTGAAGTGGTCTTACCATATACAAACCCTTACCTTTGTCTTATTTTCCTTTGTCTATTATCTAGAGTGTGGTTATATAGCTTTAGAATTTATCTTCACATATATATCCCATTCACCTCTCTACAACCTCCATAAATAAGGGCTCCTTCATGAAACAAGTGAGAACAACATTGGTCCTATAGACTACTCTTGCCATTATGATTAATAAATTATTTGGTGTATGCTTATGATATCCTCAACACTTCATTTATAACTCTCTCACCTTTATTTCAATTTTGAAGTGGTCTTACCATAGACAAACACTTCCACCAACCACTTCTTATGCCATGGGTTCCATGCTTGCATTCATCGATGTACTACACTAAGAAATGTATGGACTAAGTAGACTAATTTTAGACCCCATATTAGAATGGTTTGACCTCCTTAACACCTAAATGTATAATACTTTCCTATGAACTTCTAAAATAAAAATACAATGTCATCAAATCATTTAGGGCACCTTGCATCAACTAATCCTTCTCGTATACTAACCTGGTTGTAGGCTCTTTGTGAGCACTATGGGGGCTTGTATGTTATATTCATACCTAATATAGGTGTGTCTCAACTCATTTAAGGCTCTCTAATTCTTTGTAAACCCTAACTCCTCCCTTGAAATCAAATTCAGCCCTTAGAACCTAAGAACCATCTTTCATTCCATAGGGTAACTCCTTCAAAGTACTAAGGTGTTTTTAGGTGGGTAATTGACTAACTCTAGGTGTACTTTCTATAGTGTCTAACTATCACCAATATTCTTGATAACCATAAATTTATCCTTTGTTTTCATTCAAGTGCATTGTTCCTATAAACCCTTTATACCATGAAGTTTGAAAACCCCACATATAGATGGTCCTGAGATTGAATTCTCTTGGTTGTAAGTTACCTTTTGGAGTGGTTGTAGGGGAAGGAGATTATTTTATTGACTGATTGAGGGCTTATATCATCCTCCATATGGGTTTTTTATACCTTCAAGATAAAATTTACCTTGATGATGATCTTTGTCCATCTAACCTTCCACCAATTACCTTGACAATAATCCTCAACCTCTACAACCTAGCTTTCCATGAGCCGATTGTAGTTCTTGATGGGAATATTATAGGTTATCCCAGAGGAGGTTTTAAATGATTAGAGTTCCATATTATACTTTTCACCCTTATAAAATTTCATGGATTATCCCATTTCACAACTTCCCTCCATGTATCATGCTAGCTTACATCATTTGAAAATAACTCCTTTACAGCACAGTCAATACATGAGGGAAAATATAGTTGTAGGTAAAATTAATATTGTATATGTCATTTAATATAATTTATATACCTAGAAACTATGGCCTTCTCATTTATATGTTCTCCAATGGATTTTTCCTCCTTCAACCTTGCTTCATAAACAAATAGTTGACCAACTCCTATTTCCTACAACCATCTTGTTTGCATTTGATCGATGACTATAAGAGTTTGATTTAACCTATTGTAGGTGATCTTGATTTGACTATATGAAGTGTTCTAAGACCGTCTATACTATGAACTTGATCCCATAACTTAAAATTATCAAGAAACTTCTATGACCCATGATAACTAGTAATAAAATCCTTCATAGAAACTATGATTGAAAACCCCTAGGTTGATTGTAGGTGTTTTGAGTCCTTGTACAGAATGTAGGTGAACCTAAGAGATACCTAGAATCTGATAATACATAAATACCTTCCTCATTTTGAAACAACATCTTGACTAGTGTTCACTTCCAAACTCATTTAATGACATTGTGTTTGAAATTGTGTGATCATACCAACATGTCATATGCCTAAATGCTCTCATCCTATAGCCAACCTATAGTTTACTCTAGGTTACTACCATGATACACCTATATGTGTAAATACATAGACTTTACATGTCTAAGTTCATTTAAAAACCTCTTAGTTTCATTGAATTCTTGAAAAATACTTAGGTCATGTTTTATAGCTAGACCAATATGTCACATTGTATTCAACTTATAATTCCATCCTATACCTAGCCTGTAGGTGTATAATTTTGTGTTCAAGGGAAACTTTGTAAGTGGAAGTATATAATTTTTATTGTCCTATAGGGAATCTTAGTGCCAACTATCCTCAAATGGAGTCCTTCACCATACTTAAGGCCTTTATTACATCTAAATTGTTGAATGGTTACTTGGAATCACAACACTATAGTAAATACTGACATAGAATAGTGCAAGAATGCATTAAATGAGAGTCACATACTATCCTATTATTTGGACCAGTTGACCTTGTGTTGAGCTAAAACCCTACCTTTACACTTGGATTTCACAAAGGAAATGTTAGACTAGTTAACACCTCAAAGAGCCTCATCTTAAAAAAGATCAAAATAAGGGCTAGGTCACTATTTGGAGGAATTAAGATAATTGGTCTCTAAATTATTTTCTCAATATGCATATGTCATTACCATATTTCGTATTAATCTAATGCTTCAAACTAGGTTCTTATGACTCCTTACAACTCCTAAGACCTCAAGAGGATTTCCAACATGTTCATACACACCTATACCCACCCTCAAGCTTTTGTTAGTGTCATTTTTAAATGTACTTCATTATGCATAGGGTAGTAAGTAGTGGTATGGACCATGTACACATTATATGATCTTATGACTAATTTTTAGACCTTAGAAAATTTCTCAATTGATTCCTTTTTATCATGAGAGACCTGAAACCATCTCTAAGACCTTATCTCAATATGATACTCTATTGTAGGTGTTTATATATACTCAACAATGGTAAAATATTAGAACAAGCAAAGAGAATGAAATGATATTAACCAACTTACAAGCATACCAAAAAATACAATGAAAGGCCTATTATATAGGCACAAAAGAAATACTTGAAAAAGGAGGTGGGTGGAACAAAATGCATTGGGTAGTGTAAAATAGCTAAGCCCATAAAACCTACTTACCGAAGTGGTTAAAACCACTATACCAAAAATATGCCTTAGTAAATAGCCTAAGGTAATACTAATATGCTAATACCCTACCTTAATGACAAAACCAAAAATAAGACCAAGTTTATCCCTGAATTTTATGAACTTGTCTGAGCCAAGTGGTCTGGTCATTATATCAGCTGGCTACTTTATAGTGGGGCAATAGAAGAGACTGATGTCTTCATTTTTAGCCAACTTTTGGATGTAATGTTGGTGAACCTCAATATGTTTGGTCCTAGCATGGAATACTAGATTCTTCACCATATTTAAAACACTCTGGCTGTCATAAAAAATTAGAGTAAGCTTTGATGACTCAAACTAAAGATCCTCCAAGATTTTCTTTATACACATAATTTCACAACATGCACTAACCATAACTTTATACTTTGCTTCTATTGAAGATAATGCCATTGTAGTTTTTAGTTTTCTCTACCATGAGAAAACTCTTAAACCAAGAGTGAATACATAGCCTGTTGTATATTTTCTTGAATCTAGTGATCATGCCTAATCAAAGTTAGAATATCTTGATAGCTAAAAATATACAAATTTCTTAGATGGTATGAAGTCAAGCGTACCTTTGACATAACTTAATACTCATTTTTCTACTAACTAATGTACTTGTGGTTTAGACATGAATCTAGATAGAAAACTCACTATAAAAAATATATATGATCTAGTGGTAGTTAGGTAAATGAGACTATCCACTTGCTACCGATACACTATTTCATTGATCAGAGGTGAAGCAGTGTCAGTTGAAATTTTATCTCTAACTTTCATAGGTGTGTGATTTTGATTACAATCCATCATTTTAAACCTTTCTAGCAATGATTTGGCATACTTATTCTATGACATGAATACAACACAATCACCATGCCAAAACTCAACACCTAAATAGTATTTCAATAGTCTTAAGTCTATCATGTCAAAAGTACAACAAATATCAGCCTTCATTTGTTGAATGAGACTATCACTACTCCCAGTGATGGCTATATCATCAACATATACAATTAGAATTAAGATATCATCACCAGACATCTTTACATAGAGAGTTAGGTCAAAATTACACCTTTTAAAACTAGACTACCTAAGATATGAATCTATTTACATATAGTAGGCTTGAGGAGCTTACTTGAGCCTATATAAGGACTTGATCAACCTGCAAACAAGATGTTCCTTACTATGAACCTAAAAACCCTATGACTGAACCATGTAGACTTCCTCCTCTAGATCTCCATTCAAGAAAGCACTCTTGACATCCATTTGGTGCACCTACCATCCAATCTGAGCAGCAATAGCAACAATCAAATGAAAAGTTACCATCTTTGTAGTAAGAGAAAAAGTCTCTTCATAATCAAACCCTTCCTCTTGTGTATAACCTTTTGAAACAAGTTTGGCTTTGTGTTTTTCCAAGGAACCATCTGCTTTGCATTTTACCTTGTAAATTCATTTACAAACAATGAATTTATTTCCTGGTGATAGCTATATGAGCTCCCAAGTCTTGTTTTTCATCAAGGAATCATATGCCAATTGCATGGCTGATACCCACTTATGCTTCCCTTTGGCCTCTAAAAAATAATTAGGCTAAAATATAAGTGAAATAAACAAAATTATCATGCTCACCTCTATTACCAAACTACTTTCCTAATCTCAATCTTCTTCCTTCCACACCTTGTGGCAAGTTTCCCTCCTTTAGTGCTTTTATTGTAGCAAAATACCACTTTATCTTCTTTGGTTGTTCTACTGGAACCTCATAATGACTTGTAACAATTCCCTCCCTAGAATTTGAATCCACTAATGAACTAGAATCCTTCTCAACTTTCACATCACAATTTATAATAAAATAATTAGAAGAAAATAATGACTCAATATCTAAAACTATACCAGTTATTGTGAAGTATAGCATCTATTCATTTACTATGACATCTCTATTTACCATAAATTTTTTAGTAGAAACATCAAGTAATCTATAAGCCTTTGACTACTCACTATAGCCAACAAACATGTATGCTTTGCTTTTTACATCCAAATTAATTCTTTTTTGACTAGGAATAATATCAAAAACTACACAACCAAAAATTCTAAAAGAACTTACATCTCGAGTTTGACCTGACCAAGCCTCCTCTGGAGTCATTTTATCCAATGTTTTTGTAGGAATTTTATTGAGGATTTACACCATTGTATTCACTGCTTCCACCCAATATCTATATGGGACATTTCTACTTTGGACCATACAATGAGCCATGTCCATCACCATCTTATTTTGCCTTTCCACAACTCTATTTTTCTATAGAGTGTAAGGGGTAGCGTACTATCTATGTATGCCTTCAATGGAAAAAAACTCCTTAAACTATTTTGAGATGAACTCACCCCCATTATCTGTACTAAGATATTTTATTAACTATCTTGCCTATTTTTCAACCATAACTTTCTAAGGAAGTTAGAAAAATAGTAGTTGAAGGTGAAGGAAAGAAAACATAACCTAATTTTGCTTTCATGTATAATGGTGAGATGACCTTGAATCAGGATATGTTTTCTTTCCTTCACCTTCAGCTATATTTGCATTTTGAGCTTTCTTTCTGGGGTTAGCCATATCTTGTTGTCTTTTCCTTTAATCTTTCTTAAAATGACCAAGTTTCTTACAGTAAAAACATTTTCACTTATATCTCTTATTAGAACCATTTACTTATGAAATTTCTATCAGATAATTAGTAGTTTTACCAAACTACTTACCCTTTCCCTTGATGAAGAATACACTCTCTATAGAAGTAGACGTAGACAACATTGTCTACTCCTATCGTCTCTCCTTATGCAATAGCAATGTGGATAAATTTTCAAAGTCGAAAGTCTATGTCTCAGTAATCATGTGCAAGGACACCACAAATGACTCAAATTAAGGTGGAATATTTTTCATAACTAGAGCAATCAAATATTTCTCATTAATAGGCTTATGCATAGCCTTCAACCAATCACTAATGTCCTTGATCTACAATAAAAACTCAAAAATAAAACCACCTTCCTGCATCTTAGTGGAAAATAATAAATTATTCAAATACAATACCCTACTAGCTTTAAAATCTTGATATTTAGCAGTAATATTAGTCCACAAAGTTGATGCAATGGTTGCATATCTAACCTCTAAGATTAAATTATCTATTATTGATAGTTTTAATAACATAAGAGCCTCACAATGACATTTACCATAGTCATCATTACTAGTGGCAGGCCTTTACTCTTTACCAAGTACTATTTTATCAAGATTCTGATATTCACATATCATTAAAACCTTGTGACTCCATCAATTGAAATTTTTAACTATCAATTTTTGTGAATCTGACAACAAGAGGTGTTGTAAACTAGCCATTTTTACCTAGTTTTTATAGAAGATAAAAATATAAAAAAAACTATAATGACTTTACATAAAATTCCTCTTACACACTAATTCAAATTATAAACTAGTCAATACCTCTAGTTTTAGCAAAAAACTCAACATCATTTAGGAAATTTTAAACTTTTCATCTTTAAAAACACCAAAAAATGGACAAAAACAATTAAAATGGGAGATCTACAACTCTGATTTCAAAAATTTCTTCTCCATCAATATCCACATACAAAACTCAAAAAATATGAAATTTTCAATCAATTTGACCTTACAATTATCTCCCAACACAATTAAATGTGTTTTTCCAAGAAAAACTTTAGGTAAAAATCAATTTATAAAGTTTGAAAAAATAAATTGATTAGTGGATTAAAACTTTAGTATAAAAAATTCATAAGAATTTTATCCAATCAAAAATGACCTAAGCAAATGGTCAACCTTCAAATCTTTAATGACTGATTCTAGAGCCAATTCTCATCCGAATTTAATTCCATCAGATCCAGTGAACTTCTCCTAGAAAATAGAAATTTTTAGAGCCTTCACACACCAAAAATAGTGCTCAAATAAAAATTTGGTCTCTACCCCAAATCATACAAAAATGACCAACCAAAAAACTTCAAATGCAATTTCTAAGTAAAATACTTAGTGAAATTCAATTCTATTTGATTCAACAGATAAATCCTAGGATAGAGAATTTTATAGAAATAAGAATCATCAAAAATAATGCTCAAATGAATTTTTTGACTTTTCATCCAAGTTAAATGGTTAGTCATAGGAAAAAAAGTCTTCCTCTCATGGCTCTCCACTAGGTGCTTCATGCTCCTCCCTGACAAGACCATCCTCTCTTGCTTCACAAGCTTCCTCCAAGCTTCTTAAACTGTAAGCTTTGATTACCATATTAGAACCAGCAAAGAGAATGAAATGATATTAACCAGCTTACAAGCATACCAAATAATATAATGGTAAGCCTATTATATAGGCACAAAAGAAACACCTAAAAAAGAAGGAGGTGGGTGGAATAAAATGCATCAGGTAGCATAAAATAGTTAGGCCCATGAAACCTACTTACCTAAGTGGTTAAAACCACTATAACAATAATATACCTTAGCAAATAGCCTAAGGTAATATTAATATGCTAATATAAAAGACTGTGTTTATGTCTTGAAATCAGTTTCATAATACATATTAGACATTCATCACTGATGCTATGGAGTTCCTCTATGTCTCTAGAGTTTGTGAAGTCTATATACCAATTCAGACACTCACATTACATCCTTACAGACCTATGTGGAGACATGGGGTGTCTATGAAGGTGTAACATAGGGTAGTGAGTAGTGGTATATGGTAATGTGCATAGTGTGTGGATCTAACAACCAAACCTGATCTTCCTTAAGTCCTCTAATTGATATTATCTACTTATAAAGACTTGAAATTAGATACAATGTTTTATTCCCACATGACCACTCATATGAGGCACCTATAAGTGTTGATTGGTATTGGAGGCCTTGGAGAAAGCTAAGACATGAACCATTACATGATGTATATAGGATTACTTGAGTGGTAAATGAGTACAACATTATACCAAAAATTTGATCACATTCCAAGACTAAATTTAAACTCTTGAAATGTCATCAAACCCCTGCAATCAATGCTCCACATTTTTTAGATAACTTCAATCAGGCTATGAACTTGTTTATCAAGCCATAGAGGCTCAAACTTTCTCTCTCATAGATTAATTAGACCATCATTTTGAGTTCTGATTATTATTTTAATAGCTTCATCACTTTTAATTTATGAACATTGAAAACAATCTCAATAACTACATTTTTACCTTGTTGAAAAAAATCACTTAGCTTAAACCCTCATAAAGGAGGTATAATTAGAATAGAAACTTATGAATACTAATTTTGAATTAAAAATGTTTTTCATGACTTATACCATCCATTTATAACCTTTTAATATGAAAAAAATTATTAACAACTCATATTTTTCTTTAATACTGATCCATGAGACCACTTAGAAAGATAGATAAGGAAACATGGTTTTATCTTTTAAATACCTTCCTAGAAGGAGTTATAAATTGATAAAAAGATTAAAATTATCCTAATTACCCTTAAAACCATTATCAAAAACTATTTATCCTAATTATTTTTTGAGATTGAGAAACAAGCCCAAGAATAGACCCCTCTCAGATGCATAGGTTATAGTGACCTGTTGTCACTCTTAGTAATTGTTCATTAATATGAGCCAAATATTATGAAAAAAATTATATTAATTTAAATATTAATCATACCCATAACAATTTACAAAATTTAATATCTTAACTCTCTCTGCTCTTCTCATATCGAGCATTTAAAAATTGCCCTTCTAGGCATGCAAGGAAGGTCAATATTGGATAAAAGTTTGTTTTTTCAATTTTTTAACCTAAAAATTAATTTAAAACACTTATATTACCCTATATGGACCAAATTAATCCTATATTATTATTTTATCACAAAAATAATTTGAAAACCAAAATGAATGTCTCAAAAAGGCCTATTTTTTACACTAAAAAGGTTAATTTTTTCCAAGGAGATATGATTTAAATGTCATAAAATGAATTAATAAGTCTTTAACATGTCTAATTAGGTGAATAAATATGTAATAAATATTTTTATTGATTATATATCATCAAAACCTTCTCTAGATGGCACAAAATGGTCAGAATTACATAGAAATGAGTCATGAAGTTAGTCCAAAATGTGATCAACCTAATTATCCATATGATAGGAATGTAATGATCTTGACACATGATATGACACCTAAAAATGTACTCTATACTCTTTTCACAACTAAAAATAGCTCAAAAAAGCCAAAAATGACTAGACAAGCACAAGACAAATGAAGGACAAGACCTTAAATCACCTAAAAAACCTTAAAAATTGTTAATCATGGATTATAATGATCATTTTAATGAATTTTAAAGACCAAATTACTAACCCATAAGACAAATTTGCATGATATGCAAACTTTTTAATGGTAGGGGTGATAATTTGACCTATGAGGTCAAAATTGTCAACAGTTTGGTGACTCAACTAGGAAGCATGCCTCTTATGTTTGAGAACCAAACCATTTACATGAATTTTGGACTCATAAAAGAATGAAAATATTATTCATGACTGAAATTACATCTCTTGAATTCAAATAAGACAACTCCTTCCTCCAAAACAATAAAGGAAACACACAAAACATGGAAACTAACTAACAAAACAAATGTGAAAACAAAGCACTTATTTGAGATAAAACATAAACAAACTATTCTAACTACCCATAAAAAATCATGATCCACCTGAATCGAAAAGGAAATTCATAAACTCATTCATTATATGAGATGGTACAAGTTGCAAAGTAGGGTGTTTATTGAATATGGCTTTGGATGAGTCACTCTTCTTGCCTACCAACTCTCTTAACATCTCCTCAAATGAGTCATCAATAGAAAACCAATCACCAACAAAGATGAACTCATATTTCACTTCAGGATCTTTTTCATATTGCTTATCAACTATAACCTTGTCAAGTGATATCTCATTTATACATTGTCCTTGAGTGACCTCATCCTTCTTATCAATTATTGTAATTTCATCAAGCTATTTAAGGAGCTTTAAATAGTCAACCCAAGATCCATCATGATCTTAAATGAGTTACTCTTGATCAAATTTCCCATAAGCATGATCTTTAATGAGCAACATATCCCTACAAATCTCCTCAATCTCTTATAGAGATTCAAGGCACAACTGTCAATCATCTTTTTGTTCCTCATTTTGATCAATTTGAATAGAATCAGTTTGGAGGGTATCTTGATCCTTATCAATAAGAGATCTCCCAAACTCATTTATGACCTCAATTTATACCAATTTCTCATGGAGTTCTTCAACATAAAAACCAACCTTCTCATTCTAAACTACAATCTGATTTCCAACTATAACCCCAAGTAAAGTATCAATGAGAAAATCTTCCTCATACACACTTGAAGCATTCTCTTCGAACTCTCCAAGAACTTGGCTTGCGTCTATAACCTCCTTCTCTATCCTCCATAGAATAGGTTCTTCCTAAAGAAAGGAGATGGTGGGATGGTGATGAAATTCATTTGTTTGAGAGGGAGTATGAAGCATGGAAGGTTGATTATAATAAGATTTTGGGATCTTGAGGGAAATGGAATCATTTAGGGAATCTTGAAGAGGAGGGAAAAAGAAACTTTTGAAGACTTATACATTTTGATGCTTCCACTTGGCCATAACTTCATAAAAATATAAAACCTCCTTGTCCTCATGAAAAACTTGAACTTGTGGTAAAAGTAAAGAAGAAGTGAAATTATTAGAAGGTTTAGTCTCTTAAATAGGCTCTTGAGTAGGCTTTTGAATGCAATTAGGAAGCTCTATTGGCACACACTAAGCATGGTTAAGAACTTTATGAGAATAAGGAATACAAAAACCCTCTTGAGACAACTGGTTCAACTCAATTTGTTGCCTCTCCCAATCCTCCATCTTCTCTAATACAAGATTGCACAACTCATTCCTCTCCTGTGGATCATTGGACACATTTTGAAAAACTCCATTCACTTCCTCATACTGAGAGTTTGAACAAACTTTCCTTTCATATTCTAGTATTTTGAGCTCTATCTCATCCATTCTTTCTTAGAAACAAGGCTTCTCACATGCAACATCATATCCATATGGGAAAGGTGAAATCTAGTCATGAGACTGATATAGTGCATAAGGAAGGTAAGAGGCATGCTCTTTATAATAAGGATCATGAAAAACATGTCAAGGCTCATTAGAGCTGTGATAAAATTCTTTGTTAGGCTGATTAGGCTCATATAGATCATGACATGGCTGGTATGATTCATCATAACACTTATATGGAAGTATTGTAAAGTTTTCCTCATATATAGCCATGAAAATAACATCAAGATAATACAATGAAAATAGACTTACTTGAAAACTATGTCTGGACTATTAGAAGCAATTTATTGAGCTTGGAATCACCAAATTCTTCATGAAAAATGTTTTTACAACTATAACTTCACTAAGATTGGCTCCAATGAGACCCGTTAGGCATGCCAAAAACTATTGTCTTCTATTTTTGCACCCTTGTATAGGTAGTTTTAGGCCTTCACAATCTAAAGTAACTTGGAGACAATATTAGGTTTTGGGTATCCTAATAAGTGGATTGAATCTCTCGATTATAATGGATATCTCCCCTTGATGTATTAGTTAGTATCCCTACTCTACACTACCAGCTTGCAAGGAAAAAGTGAAGAAGGAAAACTAAAAAGAAAACCTATCTAATTAGGGTGATACACCAAAATGTGACCTCTACTTATGTTGTATGCACTACAAAGGTGAATAAGAACATAAACCTAATTATAATTCTCAATTTATAGTCTCCAAACATCAATATTTCACATAGAGGCTTAGGTTTGATGCATGATCTAAGGCAACTATTCAATAGGTCTCTCAAAGACACTAAAGAAAGCTTGCACTTGCCATATAAACAAGATTATTTAATCACATTATGAAACCTATAATGATGATATTAACACCTGAAAATAGGTAAAAAGGAGAGGATAAGATGATATGAAACAAGAACTATCACTCATCTATCAACAAACCATGAAAATACACTAAATCTAGCTTTGAAGAGGTATGAATTCTATCTTATTCATCAAAAGAGGCAAATACAAATGTTTTTTGAGCACGGCCTTACTACAACTTAGGCTAAGGATCCATTCAAATGCTAAAAATTAGCTTACATATAGAGAAAATGAGAGAGAGGAGAGAGAAAGAGACAAACATCCTTAAAACTAGGATATTTGACCTTTCCTTTTTCTTTCTTGAAACCCAATGTATCATTTTATAATTAAATTTTTCATTCATAATATGGAATATGGCATAGTTTTTCATGTAAGATGTATTTGTAAAGTTGGAATAAGTCTCACTCCTTGGTTTGTGGTGTTTGACCAACATAAGTGGCTAGATTCTTGCATAAACTCACTACATTCTTGAATAATAAGTCTTCACCCTTAAACAAATGTCTTCAATGCATAGAAAAAGACCTCTTTGAATTCTTCCTCTCCTTCATTGATTAAGTATCTCCAATTACTTGAGTTTGTTAGGACTCTTTGAGCATCTTTTGACTAGGCATTGGGAGGAAAGGGGGACCAA
Source organism: Torreya grandis (assembly GCA_037957365.1). Lineage (NCBI taxonomy): Eukaryota > Viridiplantae > Streptophyta > Pinopsida > Cupressales > Taxaceae > Torreya > Torreya grandis. Next base: position 463,920 of record JARHVA010002729.1, read on the forward strand.
TTCCAACTTGTTCATCTTCATTAAAACCTCTTCATGACTTAATCCAAGCTTTAATATGGTGTGGCATATCATTTTATATCTTTTTAAGGCCTTATGAGAGTTATATTTATTCATTTTTGTCCTTAGCTCCTTAATTTCTCACTTTTCACCAAGGCGTAGAAGGAAAAAGTTGGCTTTTCTTCAAGATTGCTTCCATATTATAGATATTATCCATGAATACTTATGAAGGTAAAAAAAAACCTATAACAAGGTGATTTTATGCATCAAATACTCAGCAATACCTAAAATAACACCCAAACCATGATTTTTTTATGAATTCCTTATAGCCCTTTCTTAATCAAAGCTCCTTGTCTAGAAGAAACTATAAGTAATGATGAGAAAATAAGGCTTTTTACAGGTATTTTCTATCCTCCCTTAGATTCATACCAAATTTGGTGGCCAAACTTCAAGTGTAGATATATTTTCTAGCCCATTCCTTCATTAAAATTAGGCTTGATTAGCCCTTTTAGCCTTTGAAGATAAATTTTGTTGCTAAGAGATAACCCATGAGAAACCTCCAAAAAGTGTTTTATTCACTTTTATCATGCCCCACCATTATCTATGTCAAATTTGATGGTCTGGAATAACTTGGAAGTACTGGACCATGAAATGGCCTTTGGAAGGCTTGCCTTTTTGAGTTATTGTCTAACTGGCCCAAAAGGATTGAACATTTTGGGCACATATGGATGATTTATTCTATGTTTTTGATTAGGTAGAAAAACTCCCAAGCTATCCTCCCAAGTTATTGTAATCCTTCTACGTGCTCAAAAACCTTAAAAAGTACTATTTTTGTATAATGTTATATAAGTGAAGGTACAAAACATTTTCATGTAGAGGACCCTCTAAGAGTCTACTACCACCTCTGGTAGGTTTTAGGAGGGAACTATGTCATTTTCTGAGGTTTCTAACTCCATCTCTAAAAACTAGTCCAAAATAGGGTTTTAGGAGGGTTTTTGATAGTTTTCACCCTTAAGGATGATTCATAAAATTGTGATGTCCAACTTGTGAACCAATTCCACAAATTTCAATTATAATACCCCCTCTAACATTCCCTATCTCCTTGAGGTTCCATGATTGAAAACCCCTAGGTTTATTGTAGGTGTTTTGAGTCCTTGTATAGATAGGTGAACCTAAGAGATGCCTAGAAGTTGATCATACATAGAGACCTTACTCATTTTGAAACATCATCTTGAATAGTGTTCACTTCCAAACTCATTGAATGACCTTGTGTTTGAAAGTTTGTGATGATACCAACATATCATATGCCTATATGCTCTCATCCTACAACGAACCTGTAGGTTACTCTAGGTTACTATCATGATACACCTGTAGGTGTCAATACATAGACTTTGTAGGTCTAAGTTAGCTTGTAAACCTCTTGGTTACATTGAATGCTTAAACAAAACTTAGATCATGTTTTATAGCTAGAAAATTATGTCATGTTGTATTCAACTTATAATGCCATCCTATAGCCAACCTATAGGTGTATATTATTGTGTTCAATGGAAACTTTGTAAGTGAAAGTATACAATTTTGATTGTCCTCTAGGAACTATAGTGCCAACTATCCTCAAATGGAGTCCTTTACCATACTTTAGGCCTTCATTTCATCTAAACTTATTGAATAATTACTTGGAATCACAACATTATAGTAAATATTGACTTAGAATAGTGCAAGAATGCATGGAATGAGAGTCACATACCATCTTATTCCTTGGACCAGTTGACCTTGTGTTCAGCTAAAATCCTACCTTTACACTTGGATTGCACAAAGGAAACATTAGACTAGTTAACACCTCAAAGAGCCTCATCTTGAAAAAGATCAAAATAAGGGCTAGGTCATTTTTTAGAGGAATTAAGGTAATTGGTCTCTAAATTCTCTTCCCATATATGCATATGTCATTGCCGACCTACCTGTTAATACAATGCTTCAAACAAGGTTCTCATGACTCCTTATAACTCCTAAGACCTCTAGAGGATTTCCAACATGTTCATACACATCTATGCCCACCCTCAAGTTTCTATCAGTGTCATTTATAAATGTACTTCATTGTACATAGGGCAGTGAGTAGTGGTATGGACCATGTGTTGATCCCAAAATCTGTCACTTATTTTTGGGGACAACATACCAACTATTTTGGTCCTAAAGGCCAAAATGATCTCTTCCCTCCTCAAAAATGTTCTGAGTATTCAAATTCTTCAATTATTCAAGTCTTCTCAGCTAAAGAACTCGGAGGTTCAATACGCAGGCTTTTTCAGAATGAATTTCCAACACTTAGGTAATTTCAAGGCTGGTTCAATGCCGAGGTTCAATCAAAGGTCCATCGACAGGATTCAAACAAATAGAATTACCACTTTGAACCATTGAACCATTGAACCCCACCTCTGCAAGGTTTAAAGGTTCAATGAGTTTAAAGGTTCAAAAAAGAGTTAAGCACTTCAACGAGTTCGAAGACTTCAAAAAGTTCAAAAGTTTGAAGGCTTTAGTGGACTTAAAAGAAAACTTTGAAGAGTGAAGATTGAACTATTGAACCGTTGAACCTTGAACTTCAAAGGTTCAATGAGTTTTTAAAAAAAAGAAATAAACCAACAAGTTTGAAACTTCAAAGGATTCAAAGAAAGAGAATGAACCATTGAACTTTAAACTGAAATGGTTCAAGGTTCAAAGGTTCAAAGGTTCAAAGTACGAATGAAAGCTTTGAGTGAATGAAGGAAGCAGAAGTTTCAAGAAAGGGTTCAAATAAATGGTTTAACCAAAGAATAAAAAGAGAATGAATGCGGCTCTTTACAAAACATTGAACCAAAGAGCCGATTGAACCAAAGAGTCGATTGAATCACTCGAACTATTAAACCATTGAATCAATGCACTCCAAAGGTTCAAGGTTCAAATTGGTCCAAGTGACCATTGACCAGTGATGTCCCCACAGACGTCAAATTTAGGGTAATAAAATATCTATTGTTTTTCAAATATGGCACAAACCTGAAAACAAACTCTGCGACCAGCTAAAAAGGAGCTAAAGGAGCCAGCTAAAAGTGAGAAGATAGCCTAACAACTCAGATCATGAGAAAAAGACAAAATACAACAAGGAAAGAGGGAATGATATAGAAAGACCAAAAATATCTACGCAAGAGTTATTTCTAGTAGGTGAAATAGTCCACCAGGTGGACATCAGAGAGCGTGAGCACTCAAGGATGCGGCCTATTTTTCTCCATCGAGTAAAGGTGAAATAAATAGCTACACACATATTAGGAAGAGGACCAGGTGGCCCATACATCAAAAGGAGACATTTGAGATGAATTGACATGCCACAGTTAAGGCAAATGCCCTATTCTAGCATGGCTCTTTCACAGAAATGCATTCAAGGCATTAAATGCAACATGGGCCATTTCCATGAAACAAAGCACCCAAATCTTTCTTAGAGCGCTATATATTGTAATCTCTCATCTTATGCAAAGGAGATCTCTCTGTTATAGAAGCAAAACTCTACCCAAATTGAAAGGCATTTTCTGAGACTTTGAGCTTAGATTGTTAATCATATTTCTTTATTTGAATGAGAAAACAAGTGACCTTTCAAACTTTATGCTGGAATAGCTTATGTTATTTAGGAAATTGTTCTTATGTCTATTTCCTAGAAGCATTCTTTTCCATTTAATTCAACAAGCAGAACTAGTGGAAGTAATCAGGAAGGTGTCCTGAAGCCGACTGTGGAGAGACTTTGTGCTACCACAATGGTCTTTAGTGTGTTGTTTTCTATATCTATGTAAAGGATCTTGGGATGACTTTGTGCCCCCATTGTCCTTTGTATATTTCACTCTTTGGCAGTTGAGGTGGAGACTTTGTGCTACACTTCATCCTATTGTGTTACTATGTCTAGTTACTTTTACTACCCAAGAAGGAATTTGGCTATTGACTGAATATTAATTTTGAAAGAAGAGAAGTACCTTCAGCAATTACCTAGGATTTCTCCTTTGATCTATGAACATCATCTCTAAAAAAAGAGAGATGGATGGTGTTATCCTACCCTGAGTGTTATTTTCAACTTAAATTTATAGTCTATTAATGTATCATAGTTATATGGAACCTCCCCTTAATGAGAGGAGAGATTTGTCCCATTTTGATGTGGTAAACCTGCATGTTTTGGCCGATCAATCTCCCTATGTTGTGGTTGAAACACCTATTTTTCCCTTAGTTAGTTGGTGACAAAATATTCACCCAATAATTTGTGGTGACTCCATTGGGGAAGAATGAGTAGCTTGGAACCTCAAGCTCCAAGCTAAAGTAGGGTCAGTTCTTTTCCATTTTTACTCTACAATCTGGCATCTCCATGCTATATAAGAAGCTAAAAAGTTCAAGGTGTTGTTAACCCTATTTTTGAGTTGGTGCAGTAGAGCAATTTTGATTTGTTTCCTCCACAACCTCACCTTCAACGAACTAAGAGTCTTCCTCCTACCAACACCAAGTCACCAATACAAGGTAGATCTTCTTTTTCCTCTACTAGTAGACCTTTGCCCATACATACCCCACCAAGATTTGTTATATCCCCTTTCCATAGTCATACAATGGCAATTCAAGGCCCTTGGGGTAACTCTTTTAGCCCACTCAATTTAACTCCACCTCTACATGAGTTACCATGCAGTTCAAGGAAAAATTTCCCCAAATTCTTTGGTGATGGGAGAGTTCATCTTAATGAACATATCACAACCTTCAGCATAGCCTATGGTGTGATAGGTGTAGAGTATGAAGACATAGCAGTCAAGCTATTTGTAAAGACATTACAAGGTGATACTATAGACTAGTTCTACCATCTATAAGCTCAGCCAGTGACTGACTGGAACAATCTCAAAGCCAAATTTGAAGCCAAGTTCAAGCCTACAGAAGATGTGCATGCCCTACTGGCTCAGCTCACACAAATGAAGAAGGAGACTCATGAACCAATGAGAGATTTCATAGCCAAGTTTGATAAGCTAAGGAATAGGATTCTTATAATTGCTTAGCCAATAGCTAAGAATCTCAAATGCTTCTTCATCAACTCTTAGCTACTTGAAGTGAGTTTTCTACTGAGATGTGCTGGCCACATAAACCTTGTTGTAGTACAGGATTTGGCTACTAAGGTGGAAGATGATCTCATCTTGGTGGGGAAGATAAGGAGAGATCTTAACAGAGGTAAATCTTCTTCATACCTTGAATATACATCCATAGGCACCACTAATCCAATGGTGCAAAAGCTAGTAAATGAGTTGTTAGCTCTCATAAAGCAAATGGCACAAGGGATGTCTGCTCCTCCTTCATATAGAGATATACAAAGGACATTCCCCAATTAGTCATACCAAGGCAACACTGCCAAGAATCAAGGGTAGCCAAATCATCTTCCTCCCCCTCAGGGGAAACTTGCTATTAAAGTAGCTCCAGCCAACTCAGCAGTTGGATACCTTGAAATAGAATCAAATTTTTCTTTCCAATCTAAGTTGAACAAGGAAGATGGCACTGATCTCTTTGCGGAAGACCAAGACGAATCAGCTAGTGACTCCAACATTGGTTTCATGAATTACCAGGATGAACCCAAAAGTAAAGGTGAAGTGTTTAATGGATCATACATTGTATTCACCTAGTCCCAAAACCAGTCAGTCTAGTAAGTTGATAAGGAAAAAATAGAGGAGCGATCTCAACTAGCAATTTCAATTGCTAATCGGGGAACCACTCTACCTTTCAATCAAAGGACCTGGTGATCGCTAAAAAGGTAAGTACATCAAGTTTTCCTTCACCTCCTACTTCAAATTCTTAGACCAGTATCGCACCCCCAAAAAACTAGAAGAATGAACTTCCTTCCTCTATTCCCAATTCTTTACAGTCATTTGATATAATTGACCGTGTCAAAAAGACCAAAATTCAAATGACTGAGTTTGAATTCTTGCAATCCAATCATGAGTAGTTGGATAGATTAGTGGAATGTGTGAAAGATAAATTTATCCCTATAGGACAAGAAATTTTGAAAGTAACTCCTTATCCCCCCAAGAACATATCCACCCAGAATAACCCTATCATTACTCCTCTAGCTTCCCCTGGAAAGATAGAACCATTTTATTTCTCCCTATTGATAAATGGACATTAGCTGAATAATTACATCATAGACTCAGGTGCATCTAACAATGTCATGCCCACCAAAGTGGTTGAATCTCTTGGCCTCATGTTGACCAAGACTTTTGGGAGATGTTTCTCCATGGAAAACAAATAAGTACCTTTGTTGGGACAAATCAAGGATGCCCAATTTGCATTTACCATATTTTCAAAAAAGAGAATCAAGATGATAGTCCTAGTGGCTGATGTCCCAACCTCCTACAGCATTCTGCTTGGACAAAATTTATGCAAGGATGTTAGTGGAGAATTGAGCATGGACTAGTCTAAGGCAAGGATCCCTGTGAAGGGCATCATGTAGAGGCTACTTCCTAAGAAGTAATCAAAGTATATTATCGCCCAAACATCAGCCCCTAAAGCTCGAATTCTATTTGAGTCTTCGGGAATGGGTAATTACTTCTTATCCACAGAGGAGGTTCATGTGGCGTTTGAAAAAATTTCTAAATGTGACAGTCTAACAATTGATTCAAATAAAATAGTAGAAGACTTAATAGAGCATAGTGCAAGCCCAAAAGAATCCTCCCCTCTAAATGAATAAAAATCTAGGGAAATATTAGTTTTTAATGATGTCTAGATTTTGGAATTCGATGGCAGATGTTCCTCTACCAGTTCTAGAGCCAGGATTGTTTTAATATCTTCACAAGGAGATATTTTTTCTTATGCTTACAAGTTGCAATTTAGCAACACCAACAACACTGCTGAATATGAATCTCTGCTACTCGGTATAAGGGTGGCCCAAGATAGGGGTGTCAAACTCCTTCATGCCAAAGGAGATGTTGAGCTAGTGGTTTGTCAGGTGAGGAACCTGTATCAAACCAAAAATGGAAGATTGTGTCATTACTACAATCTAGTTTGGGATCAAATTGAAAGCTTTGATGCCTTTAGTATTTTTGCAGTGCCCATAGAGCTTCATAATCATGCAAATTCATTGGTTGTCTCTATAACCCTCATGGTTCCTCACAAAGACTTTGAAGAGCATAATTACACTATCAAACTTGTCTTTTGACCAAGTGTGCCTGATAATGCCAACCATTGATAGGAGTTTGATGCTGACAATCAAATCATGTGCTTCACTAGACCAGAAGAGCAATGAACTATGATAATGGACCATACTGCTACACATCAAAGTTAGGTAAAGAAACTCTCTGGCAAGAGAGCAAGGATTCATGGTTTTCAGATTAGAGATCCAGTCTTGCTATGGGGCAAGAGGAGAGAACCAAAAGGAATGCACAAAAAAATTTATTCTTGGTGGAGAGGTCCATTCACCAATCATCGATTCTGGGGAGAAACTGGTTTCTTACTAAAGTATCAAGATGGTATGCCATTTTCACTACCTCATAATGGGCACCATTTGAAGCACTTCAATCCTTGAAGTATCAGATGACATCAATTGTACATATTTGTATAGTCTTTAGTTTTGTTTTGTTTTTTTGCCTTTCTTTTTGGGTAGCATGACTCTATAGCCCAATGGCATACTTAAAGGCACTGATATTCTAGATTCTACTCCCTTCAATTATTTTTGCAATCAATGGAAGTTCCCCAACTAGAGCCAACTGTTGTTCTCAAAATCTGTCACTTGTTTTTGGGGACATCATATTGACTATTTTGGTCTTGAAGGCCAAAAGTATCTCTTCCCTTCTAAAAAATGTTCTGAGTATTCAAATTCTTCAATTATTCAAGTCTTCTCAACTAAAGAACTCGTAGGTTCAACAGGCAGTATTTCTCAAAAAGAAGTTCCAACACTTAAGCAATTTCAAGGCTAGTTCAACGCTGAGGTTCAATCAAAGGTCCATCGGCAAGCTTTAAATAAATAGAATGAACCACTTTGAACCATTAAACCATTGAACCCCACCTCCACAAGGTTTAAAGATTCAATGAGTTCAAAGGTTCAAAAAATAATTAAGCACTTCAACGAGTTTGAAGACTTAGGCAAATTCAAATTTTTGAAGGCTTCGGTGGACTTAAAAGAAAACTTCAAAGAGTGAAGATTGAATTGTTGAACCATTGAACCTTGAACTTCAAAGGTTCAACAAGTTTGACAAAAAAGGAAAGAATCCAATGATTTCAAAACTTCAAAGGATTCAAAGAAAGAGAATGAACCGTTAAACTTTGAACCAAAATGGTTCAAGGTTCAAAGGTTCAAAGGTTAAAGGTATGAATGAAAGCTTTGAGTGAATGAAGGAAGTGGAAGTTTCTAGAAAGGGTTCAAAGAAATGGTTCAACTAAAGAAGAAAAAGAGAATGAATGTAGCTCTTTACAAAACATTGAACCAAAGAGCCGATTGAATCAAAGAGTCGATTGAACCACCCGAACTATTGAACCATTAAATTGATGCACTCCAAAGGTTCAAAGGTTCAAGGTTCAAAGTGGTTCAAGCCACTAGTGACTAATGGCATCCCCGTAGATGTCAAATTTAGGGTAATAAAATATCTATTATTTTTCAAATGTGGCACAGACCTGAAAACAAACTTAGCGACTAGCCAAAGAAGGAGCCAAAGGAGCCAGCTGAAAGTGAGATGATACCCTGAGAGCTCAGATCATTGAAAAAAAAATATATATATATATATATAACAAGGAAAGAAGTAATGATGTAGAAAGACCAAAAATATCTACGCAGGAGTTATTTCTAGTAGGTGAAATAGTCCACTAGGTGGACATCAAAGAGCGTGAGCACTCAAGGACATGGCCTATTTTTCTCCATCAAGTAAAGGTGAAATGGATAGCTGTGCACATATCAGGAAGAGGACTAGGTGGCCCATACTTCAAAAGGAGACATTTGAGATGAATTAACATGTCACAGTTAAGGTCGATGCCCTGTTCTAGCATGGCTCATTCATAGAAATGCATTCAAGGCATTAAATGCAGCATGGGCCATTTCCATGAAACAAAGCACCCAAGTCTTTCTTGGAGTGCTATATATTTTAATCTCTCATCTTATGCAAAGGAGATCTCTCTGTTATAGAAGCAAAACTCTGCCCAAATTGAAAGGCATTTCCTGAGACTTTGAGCTTAGATTATTAATCATAATTCTTTATTTGAATGAGAAAATAAGTGACCTTTCAAACTTTGTGCTGGAATAGCTTGTGTTATTTAGGAAATTTTTCTTATGTCTATTTCCTAGAAGCATTCTTGTCCATTTAATTTAATAAGTAGAACTAATGGAAGTAATTAGGAAGGTGTCCTGAAGCTGACTGTGGAGAGACTTTGTGCTGCCACAATGGTCTTTAGTGTGGTTTTTTTTGTATCTATGTAAAGGATCTTGGGATGACTTTGTGCCCCCATTGTCCTTCGTATATCTCACTCTTTAGTAGTTGAGGTGGATACTTTGTGCTACACTTCATCCTGTTGTGTTATTATGTCCAGTTACTTTTACTACCCAAGAATGAATCTGGCTATTGGTTGAATATTACTTTTGAAAGAAGAGAAGTACCTTCAGCAATTACCTAGGATTTCTCCTTTGATTTGTGAACATCATCTCTAAAAAAAGAGAGATGGATGGCATTATCCTACCCTGAGTGTTATTTTTAGCTTATATTTATAGTATATTAATATATCATAGTTATAGGGAACCTCCCCTTGATGAGAGGAGAGATTTGTCCCATTTTGATGTGGTAAACCTACACATTTTGGCCGATCAATCTCCCTATGTTGTGGTTGAAACACCTATTTTTCCCTCAGTTAGCTGGTGACAAAATATTCACCCAATGCCATGTATACATTATATGGTCTTATGACTTATCTTCAGACGTCAATAAAGCTCTCAATTGAATCCTTTTTATCATGAGATAATTGAAACCATCTCTAAGACCTTATCTCAATATGATACTCTTTTGTAGGTGTTTGTATATATTCAAAAATGGCAAAAGACTATGTTTATGGCTTGAAATTAGTTTCACAATCCATATTAGACATTCATCACTGATGCTATGGAGTTCCTCTATGTCTCTATAGTTGGTGAAGTCTATATATCAGTTCAAACACTCACATTACATCCTTGTAGACCTCTATGGAGACTTGGGGTGTATATGAATGTGTAACACAGGGTAGTGAGTAGTGGTATATGGCAATATGCATAGTGTGTGGATCCAAAAACCAAACTTAATCTTTCTTAAGTCATATAATTGATCTTATCTACTTGGAAAGACTTGAAACCAACTACAATGTTTTATTCCCACATGACCACTTATGTGAGGCACATATAAGTGTTGATTGGCATTGGAGGCCTTGGAGAAAGCTAAGACATTAACCATTACATTATGTATATAGTCTTCTTTGAGACGTATATGAGTACAAAATTATCCCAAAACTTTGATCACACTCCAATACTAAAGATAAAAATAAAATGTCATCAAACCCCTACAATCAATGCTCTACATTTCTGAGACAACTTCAATCAGGCTATGAACATGCTTATCAAGCCATGGAGGCTCAACCTCTCTCTCTCATAGAGGAATTAGACCATCATGTTGAGTACATACTATCATTGGCATATATTCATCACTTTTAATTCATGAACATTGAAAACAAGCTCAATAACTGCATTTGTACCTTGTTAAATAAATCCACTCGGCTTAAACTCTCATACAAGAGTTATAATCAGAATAGAAACTTATGAACCCTTATTTTTAATGAAATTTTTTTTCCATAACTTATACCATCAATTTATTACCTTTTAAGATGAAAACATCTTATGAAAAAACCATATTTTGCTTCAAAACTGATCTAAGAGACCACTTAGAAAGATAGTGAAGGAAACATGCTTTTATGTTGAAAATACCTTCCTAGAAGGAGTTATAAAATTATAAAAAGATTAAAATTATAATAATTACCCATAAAAAAATTCCCCAAAACCATTTTTCTTCATTATTATCTGATCTTAAGAAACAAGCCCAAGAACAGTCCCCTCTCGGATGCATAGGCTATAATGACCTATTGTCACTCTTAGTGATTGTTCATAAATATGAGGCCAAAAATATGAAAAATAATGAAACTAATTTCAATATTACTCATACCCATAAAAATTTATAAAATTTTAGATCCTAACTCTCTCTCCTCTTCTTGTACCGGTCATTTGAAAACTGCCCTTTTAGGCATGTATGGAAGGTCAATATTGGAGCAAAGTTTTTTTTTGAAAATAAATAAATTAAAACTTATTTTAAACCACTTATATTACCATTTAGAGACAAAATTAATATTTTATTATGTTTTTATCAAAAAAATCCTTTGAAAATCAAAATGAATGTCTCAAAAAGTTCTATTTTTGCACTAAAAAGGCTATTTTCACTAAGGTGATCTGATTTAAATGTTTTAAAACGAATTAATAAGTATTTCACATGTCTTATTAGGTGAATAAATATAGAATAAATAATTTTATTTATTAGATATAATCAAAACCTTCTCTAGAGGGCACAAAATGGTCAAAATTGCATAGAAATGAGTCATAAAGTTAGTCCAAAATGTGATCAACCTAATTATCCATATTTTTGGCATGTTATTATCTTGAAAAATTATATTACACTTATTATGTAACTCTATATTATTCTCACCACTGAAAATGGTTCAAAAAGGCCAAAAATGACAAGACAAACACAAGACAAATGAAGGTCAGGACCTTAAATCACCTAAACAACCTTAAGACCTATTAATAATGGATTATAAGGAAATTTCATGACCAAAATACAAAATATCATGATATGCAAAGTTTTGAATGGTAGGAGTGACAATTTAACCTGTGAGGAGGTCAAAATTGTCAACAAGACCTCCTTCATTTGAAAACTCTCTTGAATTGAATTCTATGATGGGAAAGTTTTATTTTATTGAGGATGGAGGGGTGGGGTTTTAATAGTTTCATGATTTTTCTTTAAATTTTAGACCTCTCTCTTGTTTTAGATGCCCTCTTGGATAGACTTCCATGATGGTAAGGTTTGCGGTTCTTGAGGAGAAGTGGATGGTGTTTGAATAGGTACAAGTTCCCTTTTGGCTTCAATATCTTTATCTAGACATGGCTTATCTTTATTTCCCCATGACTCTATGACTTGATTCCAACTTAGGTTCTTGGACTTAGGAACCTCTTGTTGATGGTGTGTTGTAACTTAAGGTATGAAAGAAAGATTAGAGAAGCTTACAAGTTGCCTTGGAGACTCATCAAATTTATGATTTTGAATGAACAGAGAAGGTTCATGTGGGAGGGTAGGTTGATATTGAGGTATAATGAGTGAGGTTTCCATAGAATCAAGCCTTTTCTATGGCTTATTATATGTTGGAGATAATTAGGAACACAAGAGGGATGATTTTGGATTGGAGAGGGTGATTGAGGATGAATAAGCTTTAATTCTTGTTCTTCACATCTTACTAATCTATCCTTCATGCATTGATTCAAATCTTTTATTTCTAGCCTTTCATTGGTTAAGGCATGTTTTTTTCCCCTCTCAAAGGTTGCCCACTCACTCCTTGAAAATTATAATGAGTCCCTTAGCTTTTGAATGAGGTGACTAGGGATAACTCAACCAAATTCTATATTTCCATCTATCTTTCTCATCACCATTTCATTCTTACACATCTTCATGAGCAATTGAGAATCTTATTTTTTATTATCTTGGATTTGCATAGTTATACACTCTTCCTTATACCTTAACTCCTATTGATGGTAATCTTGATAGGACTGATATGAAGGCTAACAAGCTCGATAAGGTTGATGAGGAAAAGAGGGAGGATAGAGCTCTTGATAATAAGGCTAATCACATTGATAGTTAGGGTTATATGGAGGGTAAATAGGGTTATCATAGGGTTGGTATGGATCAACATAGGACTAACATGGCTCATTGGGTTCCTAATAAGGACTAATATGCTATGATAGGGCTCACAAACATAGGTAAAATAGAATATTACTCCAAATTTTTCCATAAAACCTCATGAGAAAGACAAATAACAAAGATCACTTGATTGTAAGAACACTTGGGCTGTTAAAATTAGATGATTATGCTCAGAGTTGTCATTGTTGCTTATGTTCATGCCTCCAAAGTTTGATGAATTTAATAGCACTCCAATCACTCTTAAATGGATGAAGTCTCTTGTCCCACCAGGCATGCCAAAATTCTATAATTTGCACCCTTGAGGAGGTTGTTCAAGCCTCCTCAGTTAAGTGATAGCATGGAGACACATCTAGGCTATGGGTGGCCTAATCAGTGAGGTGAATCTCTATATAGGGCTAGATCCCTTAATGCTATCACCTCAAAACTACTACTAGACCTATTGCTTTCAAATAAAAAGGGTAAGAGAAATTAAAGTAACCTAACTAATGAGCTGATGTACCAAACTAATTGATCACTATCAACCAACTTTATGTGCACATGTAGACCATGAGACTAATCTGAACATACACTACTCTTAATTTGAATCTCTTACTTTAGCATTTCAATATGGAGGTTGTGATATATGATTAGGCTATGAGTACTAATCAAGAGGTATAAAATAACACTAATGAATAGGTAAACACACTCAACCCTTAAACTTCACATGACCTACAAGAGAATATTTCAAACTAGATATAAATGCTAGAATAGGATAACATGTCAAGGAAGACTAAGTAAATAACTTAAAAGATGATTTATCCATACATACACAGTAAGCATAGTCATAAAAGGAGGTAAAAATAGTGCTCTTATTGATCAAAGGCATAAAAAATTTCAAAGCTTTGCCATACTTAGGTGGAGGATCCTTACAAAGCCACATTAGGTAGTATATATAGAAGAGAAAGAGAAAGAGAGGGAAAGAGGCATAAGAGTAACTCCAAAAACAAGTGTCACTTCACCCAGTTTATTTATAGTTCAATAAGAGAGTATAATATCAATTTTATTCATCTCCTTGGCATGTGTTGGTTATTTGATGATGATATTCTAGAGGAAAGGCATAGAAGAGACTCTTCAACTCCCTAGATGACACATCAACATTGTTTAAAACTACATATTCTTAGCCAAAAATGAATTATAAGCTTGTGTTTGAAATTTTTCATTATTTATTAGACTTCCTTGACCTCTATAATTCCATCTTAGGTCAAATCCATGTTCTTTTCATCTTGAAATAGAAGGATAACTGAGTTTCATACTTATTCATGTTGCCAAAAAATTGCAATTCACTCTCTTAATGCAAGATTAATCACCCGTAGTTCCTTAAAATTATTTATCCACTTGTAAAACATATTGTCATTATGAAAACCTCTCAAATTACCTATGAAGTGCAAAAATACCTTTGTCTTGGTTGAATAACACTCTGCAAATGGTTAGGAAAACTTATAGGCTTCAAAACCTTGAAAACTAGCTCCAAAAGGTAGTCTTTTAGGCCAAACATTTGTACATTTATCCCACACATGATAAGTGATGGTTATTTTAGGTGATATTATGTGTATATAGGTAATTAAAATATTTTTTAGGCCATTTAATTGATTTTAATGTAGTTATGAAACCAAATTCCCCCATCGGGTCCTATGTAGGGTTTAAAAAGGGTTTAAAGTGGCTTGTCATCTTAATGATGATTCATAAAGGTGAGGACCCTAATCCTTGAACCAATTCCACAAGTTTTTATCACAGTTCCCCTTCCATGGATAATATCTTAATTTCCCATGCAAATTCTCCTGTAAGATCCAAGAAAAAAACTAAGGTCTCTTGAGCTCTTCACAAAGTAAAATAGGGTTTTAGACTACCCCTCCTTCTTAAGGATTGTTCATAGCATGTAGGACCTTAATAATAAAAATAAATCCTTGGAATATAAGTGGTATACCCTCCCCTGAAACTCTTCTAAAATCCATTTTCCTCCATGCATCTTCTCCATGAAGTTCTAAGCCTTTAAAAATTGACCCTCAGGCTTGCAGGGTTGTGTGTGAGAACAAGAGAGAGTGAGTTTGGCCTAAAAACCTATAAATTGTATTTTTATGATTTTAAATACCTTAAATAGGTATTTTATAACCTATTCCATTATTTTTATTGATATCTAATAGGCATTTACCCTTTAAAAGGTTTTGTAACCTAGTTTTTATCTTTGAGGGTTTATAGGCCATTCGGCCAGTCTAGCCCTAGTGGCCTTGTTTGGGGTTTGATTAATCATTCCAAAGCTTCAATACTTGTGAAAAATTATACTATTACTCCTCATTCTTTTCATAATAATCAAAAAATCTATCTTAAATCAAAATATGCATGTTTTCTTCATAATATGAGGTCAAACATGTAGGTCCCAATTAAACATGTAAGTCTCATTAGGTTTGGACTCTCTTCAAGGGGTCTTTGTCATCTTGATTATCTTATTTTATTCATTAGAGTTAAGAAATAGTATATCCTTACCAATATTTATTTAAATCTCTTTACTACTCCAAACCTCCTACTTAGCACAAAAGATGCACTCTTCTTCATATCCAAAGTGCAGGCATGTAGCTCTCAATCAAGACTATAGGTTTTGATTTAGGCTTGGAATTTGTTGGAGATAAAGAGTGGGTCTTAAAATCATATCTTATATTTCCTCTACCATTAAAATATTTCCCAATATATTTTCCATATATTCCATCATTCCCTTGGCCTTCAAACGTCATCTTTCCATATAGGATTCATTAGCATTTTCTTGAAAATGAAGACCTACAAGTCTGCAGACTTGTAAGTCTCTATTTTCAAGAAAATGCCAATGAACCCTATATGGAAATATTAAGTTTTAATTTAAAGGTAGTGATTTAATTTCCTATACATATGTCCCTAGCTCTTTCCCATGGCTTCCATCACTCCCTTTGCCTTCAAACTTCATCTTGCCATATAGGGTTTACAGACTTGTAGGTCTCTATTTTCAAGAAAATACAAATGAACCCTATATGGAAAGATGAAGTTTGAATTTTAATGGAGTGATGGAATCCCCTATACATATATCCCTATCTATTTTCCATGGCTTCCA
Organism: Torreya grandis; assembly: GCA_037957365.1. NCBI lineage: Eukaryota > Viridiplantae > Streptophyta > Pinopsida > Cupressales > Taxaceae > Torreya > Torreya grandis. The sequence goes on from JARHVA010002729.1 coordinate 480,018, forward strand.
TCACTCCATTTGCCTTCAAACTTCATCTTTCCATATAGGTTCATTGGCATTTTCTTGAAATGGAGACCTATAAGTCTACAGACCTGTAGATCTAAATTTTCATCATTTTAATCCCTTCATGATGCATGTTATAATCATATTGTCCTTAAAAACAACTATTAATTACTTTAAAATATTCCTTATGAGGTTTGAGACCTTCATATCTCTCAAGCAAATCAAAATTGGTATTTTTGGTTATTTTTTATGCATGCATACTTTCACACAGTCTTCTAACCTGAGATCATTATATATTTACTTGGAGGATTTGGTGATTAGGTGAATAATAATTTTTGAATCATTTGAGTTTTGGTAAACTATTGTGATTTATATGAAATGAATTCTCCCATTGATTTCTTTAAGGTTCAAACTCAAAGCATGTCGACCTCCTACACCTCCAGGGTACATAGTATTGTTGATGAACATGATAATATGGTCTCCTTACCCTTTTTGGCTCTAAAAAATGATCAATTTTTTTAATTATATTAATAAATAAACTACCATACCACAACAACCATTTATCACTCCTTTCATACAATGGAGGCTCTTATGCACTAATATTCTACCTATAATCTGTTAAAGTTTGTAACTTGATTCAAAACTAACATTCCTTCATGTTTTAGCCTACTTGGTGCTTGATAAAGAATTAAGGAGAATATTAATAAGAGTGAGGGTATGATATAGGTTATTTGAAGATAATTTAGGTTGAGAAGATTCTTAAAACAAATAAAAACCCAACCTGTAACCTCTCTCTTTTGCCTACAACTTACCATAAATGGAGATTTATTGCCTCCTCAAGCTGATTGGTGCAAAGTGAAACTTGAAATATCATATGGAAGGATATCATATACCCATTATATCCTCCCTAATTTCTTTCATTCTTATAATTAGATTCAAACTACCATTTCAATGGTAAAACTATGCTAGGGGGTTTTGTAGGGTTTTAGATCACTCTACCTTCTTAGCATTTATTTATAAAGACCAACACATGAAAATCCCAACAAATGCATGGAAACTCAAGTTCATCAAGGCTCCCATATTTTACCAAGATATTTTTACTTGACCTTCTCTCTCTTATCCATACCAAACATCTCAAACTAGCTATTGGGAGCTTGCCAAGAGCTCGGTGGGAGAATAGAAGTGTTTTTTGTCATATTTAGACATGTTCAAGCTTCTTTAACCTATATTTGACTTGGTGAAGATGAAGATACATATTTTAAAACATTTCAACCTGAAGATGAGCCCTCCAAATTCATACATGTGAATGACTACCCTCCCTTTGGCATTGAAAACCTCTTGTAATTATTTTTTCTCATTTAAAACTAACTTAAAGTGATCAAACACATGTTAGTCTATAAAAGAAACTTTTTTTGGACTCTAAATGACTTCATTAATCTTAGGAAAATATTATATTTAGACATAAAGGACCGTTATCAAGGGTTTACACTAAAGATGACTTAAACAAGCTTAACACCAAGAAAATACTTTACTCTAATTTCCTCAAAAATACCTTAAACAATGATAAAATTATATAAGACATTAATTTAGACCCCTTGAAAAGGGATACTTACTAAAAAATTCAATTTTTTGATTAATCCCACCTATGGTACCCAAAATTGGCTAACAGGCCTCTTATCACTTTCTTAGAATAGGATATTTTTAACGATGACTTAGATTTATATGCACTCTTTATATGATCTTAAATTGATCATCATCCTATTTAGAGTGTCATGGTTGAAAATGGGTCAAGCACTAATATGTGCACTATTACACTTCTACATCACTTGAGTTATTCAAATCAAGACATTTCTTAAATAGATACAATTATTCATGGCTTCAATGGCTGGCCATGTTCAGCACTCCATTAGGGAGATAATACTTCCATTATAGGTTATTCCCACACATGTGGCCACTAGATTCACAATGGTACCTATTGTTGACACATTTTATATGTTATTGGGTAGGCCTTAGATATATCAGCTTTGAGCCATCCCTTCTATTATACACATATATCTCAAGTATATACATGTTAATCATGTTGTTACAGTTGGGGTTTTTTGAATGAGTATCCTTTACCTACTCCACAACTAGATACATAACAGTCACCAATAATAGTTCCATCCATCACCACATCTTAGATATCAGTTGAGACACTAGTGTAGGTGAGGTCTACTTATATAGCATTACCATGTATACACATCTCCCATAGATACCTTTATTAGATAGACCCATATCAGAGACATGTTATGGATTATAGAGATCCTCTCTCAATCCCATTCACACCTAGATTAGTGTCATTGAGTCTTTATATAACTCCACATAGATCATCCATACCAGTTCTAACATCTTCCACCAAATGGGTCCTAATAGCTCCATAGTTCACAATCTAGTTCAGTCGACTCCACAGATTCATGGCCACACTTCACAATCAGCTTCAGCTATAGATTATTCAGAACATTTAGTTTCTATATATTAGATACTTCCCCACACACCATGTGTGATCATTCTTCCTTTACTTGATATAGTTCAACTTAACAGTGAGTCTCTCATGAAACTCATCAATTAGTCTGTTCTCACATTTTATTTGTACATAGTTTCTCTTATCTTAATCATTGTATATAGTTTCATTTTCTTGTTGTTTGTACATAGCTTATACTAAAAACAAAAAAATAATATAATATGGTCAAAAATATGATAACTTTAAAATATTTTCTTAGAAATATAAATTTTAGATTGTATGCATTTCCATGTTTACATTCCTTATATTTTTTAGGTACTACATAGGTTATTTATGTTAGTATAATCAATTTTATCACACATACATGCTTCACTTGTTCCTTTCAAGTGTTCACAAAATACTATATGATCAAGGTCCTCTACATAGATCCTAGTTTTCTACTATCTACCCATTGGGGGCACATACGCATATACATAGAGTCAACATTAATATATTAACCTAGTTGGGGCATCATACACAAATTCTAGTTTGCCAGGTTATGTCTTTCTATACTCCATATCATAGATTTAGCATTGATTATATCTTGATATTGATCACACAATATTACACTAATTTTTTTCTGACTATTACTACTATAGACTCAGCTTATATACATCTTTTCTCTTATACAGATTTATACCACATGTTCATGCACACTTTTGTTTCTTGATTTACTAGTTTATATTTGATTGTGGGTGTCTCTCTGGTTCTACACCTACTCAAGTGCATTTGAATATGTCATTTTTCTATGGCTCTAATCCAATTCCTTTCATTATAGGTATGCTTTGGACATGTTCCCATGTCCTTATGTGTATTTATTGATTGTGTATACAAATATTTGAACATGTCCTTCTATGTGGCTCTAAGCTAACCATGTTTGTTCTTTGTGTATGTGGACATTTGAACATGTCCTTGTATGTGTGTATTTTCTCAAGTAATATTGTGGACCCTTGGCCTACTTTACATGCCTCATGTTTGTATGTATGCTTTTATGTATGCATCATGACCATGCCACTTATCTCTTAGTTGTTGCATTCACATCCAATTATGATGCCATGAGGGACCTCATGCATCTCCATTTCCTCCTTGGGTGCCTTGATGGACATCATGCCCCATCCCCCTAGGTAGTTTACTCAAATTATATTCAAAATTACTATTCATTTGCATGCTTACATTGTTATATCTATCTTTAGAACCTTATGAATGTTAGATCTAGCATACATCATACATTGCCAACTTATGTTTAGACTATTTTACATTATGATGTCATGTATACATATTATATTGGTTTATCATGCAGATATCATATTTTTATAATATAACATACATGATACATAAATTTTATTTTAAGGATAGTTATTATAGAGGTTTAACAACTCCCCTCAAAAGAGGTGGCATTTAGGGGTTAGTCATAGAGATCAGGCCATCCTAGCGCACTTAAAAAATAGTTTTCAACATGCAGACACATATTACAAAGTTTAAACTCATGAAAATATAGTGAATCATGATCACACTTAGATTAGTCTCATTTTTCCTCATAAATAACACATTTAGTCAATAGCATAGTACAATGGTGTATAATGTATTATGCTATTGTAAAGGGGACTACGATACTAACTAGAAGCCTCAAACATAGAATATTTTAGAATTATCAGAAAGGTACAATAGTTATAATTCAAATTTACATAGTCTCAGTCATAGATTATAAAATATGAGTAGTATATACTCAATTTTTACATAGATTACATAGGTTTACTCATATTGGGGGCATAATGCATGGCATGATCACTCCCATTTCAGTTTTAGATATGCACAGACATATTACTATGACTCAGTTTAGAATCCATATACATAGATATCAGAGTTGGGGGCATGTGCATGGCATATTGTTCCCATATGTTCAGTTTAGCACCAGTTTTATTAGATGGAATGACTACTCCATGTGGTAAAATCTAGACATGATATACACTAGTATTTCACTAGGATCACACCATATTGATGCTTCATTCTATTTACAATGGTTTGCATTCCCAAGTGGCCTAGAGCCATTTTTACATTTCAAAGTTTTCATATGGCTTAGAGCCATCTTACACAATTTTAGTTACATCACATAGTTTTAGCTATAGATACATCTACTACACATGGGTGGGTGATGATGCAATCATAGCCTACTTTATTTCTTGATCCACCTACATGAGAGGGTTAGATAACTCATTAGTCCAATCCAAGTTATCCATAGATTATGATCCACTAAATAGGGGTGGGCAATGATGGAGTCAAGGCTAGCTTGAGTTTTTAATCCACCCACACATGGGGATTGGGCAAGCCATTAGCCCAGTCTAAGTTATTTACTATTTATTACCATCTACACACACATATAGTATGTCACAAGGTTTTTACATTGGTTCACATGCCCAATGAGGTGTATTCATTCCTTTTATTTCTCTCTTCTCTCTACTCAATTTTTTTCTTTGATTTTGATGTTTCTTAAGAAGGACTTATTCATATATGTTTCTTCTATAATACAATAATAGATCATAGTTCATAGACTCATATCCACATTCACAAGCTTCACCTCTTAGGTAAGTCTAGGTATATCTCTCTTTCCTTTATCCTAGTCATTTTGCTTTATTGCATTTATAGAATATAGTGGGGGTGCAAATGTAGTCATCTAAAAAGTCATTTTAATGTAATAAGTGTCACTTGAAGGATGCAAGGCCTCTTTTAATCTTTTTTCAATATATATGTGTACTTAACTCATTCCCAGATATACCAAAAGCCACATTAAGCCATCTCCTAGGCATTCAAGACCCTTTCTCACCCATTCCATCCACTTGGACAATAGTGTAATCCTTTGGTTTATATCACATTATGCTATTGGGAAAGGGGTAATGCTATTGACCCCTAGCCTTCTTTGCCCCTCATGAATATCTTTTTGCTTCCCAAAGAATTTTAAGGTTGGCCTAGACTCATTTTATGTCTTGAAAAGCATTGAAACACTATATAAAGACCACTCTCATTCATTTATTTGATGGATGGAAAATAGATGTAATTATCATAAACAAAATCATAAATAGTTATGCAAATCAAGGTCATTGATCCCTATTTTATCCTAATTATACATAAACCCATCAATAATAGCTTAGATCTTTGATTTCTCGAGTTTTTAGTCTCAATACATACTCAAAGCATTCAAAACCAACATTCATACTAGCATTCACTTACACTTGTACTTATATTGGGAGAACTACATCAGGCTTGATCCCCTTTCAAGGTATTGGTATTTAGGTAATGCTCAACACACGAGATGTTGAGGTCACATCTATCCTACCTTACTAATACCACTCTACTTCTACTTGTGTTCTTCAAAACCCTAACAAGCATAGAGGCTTAGTGTTTCACATTGAGATCAATCAAAACATAGAATAGATAGTGATTAAGGACTTGGTCGCACAAACACAAGCTTCTCAAAATAAGGCAAACGTCCTCCCAAAAACTCATTGTTTTATATTCTCTAGGTCTTTAGCATGGCATAATAGAACACTAATGTAGTGTGTTATTGGTAGAGGGAATGTGCTAATGTCCAAAAAGGACTCTGACATCTATTTCCTATTGATAACACCCTACACTATTCTTGTACCCATTTCTAGCCTACCACGTGTCCATCTCAATCATTTTTACAATTATCTCCTTTGTAATTCATTTTTTTAATAAGATAAATAAAAAAATCAATTATTTTACAAATCAGTGGCCATTGATATTGCTATATTTATTCCCTGATTTATATACTTAGCTCTTTATCTACTTAGGGTTTTACATGCCATAATTCCCAAAATAGTTAAATCAAACATCATGTCCCATTCTCCCCAAGTAGGTTACTCAAATTATATTCAAATTTGATGTTAAAATACATGCTTACATTGTTATATTGATCTTGACAATCTTGACAATGTTAGATCTAACATACATAATACATTACCAACTTATGCTCAATCTCTTTTACATTCTGATGTCATGTATACACATTATATTGGTTTTCCATGTAAATTTCATATATTTTTAGTCTAACACACATGATGAAAAGCTTTTCTTTTGAGGATAGTTATTATAGAGGTTCAAAAACTCCCCTCAAAAGAGGGGGCATTCGTAGGGGTTTGTCACAAAGATTAGGCCATCCTAGTACACCAAAAAACATAGTTTTGAGCACACAAACACAAATTACAGATCTCAGACTCAAGAAAATATAGTGAAATATAGTCACACATAGATTAGTCTCAATTTTTCCTAGAAACAACACTTTTGAATAATAGTGTAGCACACTGCAAAGAGCATAGTGCGTTATAGTCCACCCACTACACTATTGACCAGTAACCTCAAAAATAGAAAATTCTATAATTATCATAAAGATACATTATTTTTAGTTTAGATTGGCATAGTCTTAGTCATGAATTATCAAATATACTTAATTTTTATGTAGAATTACACATTTTTGCTCAGATTGGGAGCATTATGAGTGGCATGATCACTCTCATTTTAGTTTCATATATATGCATAGACACATATTACTATGACTCGGTCTAGAATCCATATCCATAAATATCAAAATTGGGGGTATGTGCATAGCACATTATTTCCATATGCTTAGTTTTATACTAGTTCTCTCAGATGGAATAACAAATCCATGTAATTCTCCATATTTTATACTCCAAACACTATATGCACTAGTTTTACACTAGTATTACACCATATTTATGCCTCATTTTATCTATAGTGATTGTCATTCTCAAGTAGCCCAAAGCCATTTTACATTCCCAAGTGACTTTTTATCCATTTTACATTTTGAGTTTTTGAGTGGCCTAGAGCCATCTTATACAGTTTTATGACATCACATAGTTTTAGTTTTAGATTCATTTATTACACATGGGTAGGCAATGATGGAGTCATAACCTACTTGAGTTTGTAAGCCACCTACATAAGAAGGTTGGATAAGTCATCAATCCAATCCAAGTTATTCATATATTATGGTCCACTAAACAGGGGTGAGTAATGATGGATTCAAGTCCAACTTGAGTTATTAAACCACCCACACATGAGGATTGATCAATCCATTAGCTCAGTCCAAGTTATTCACCATTTGATCACCATCTACACACACAATATTTCAATAGGTATTTTTGCATTGGTTCACATACTTAGTGAGGTGTATTCATTCATTTCCTTTATCTCATATCTTTTTACTCAATTATGTCTTTCCTTTTATATCCCTTAATTAAATATTTTTTCATACATGTTTCATTTGTAGGACACATAATGGAGCACAGTTCATAGACTTAGACCCACATTCAAAGGCTTTGCCTCATGGGTAAGTCTAGGTACATTTTTCTTTCCTTTATCATATCCATTTATTTTTGTTGAATTTATAGAATAAAGGGAGGTGAATTTAGTCATCTAAAATGTCATTTTAATGCAATGAGTATCACTTGAAACATCCCTATCTTTAGCCTAGCCCTAGACCTATCTTAGGGCATCTTTTGTTCATTTTACAACTTTTTTAGCATGTCTAACCCATGCCCAAATATACCAAGAACCACATTTAACCATGACTTAGGCATCAATGATCCTTTTTCACATGTTTCAACCACCTAGACAATAGTGTGACCCCATTAGTCTATAGCAAAGTGCACTATTGGTAAAGGGGGAAACGTTATTGACCCTTAGCTTTATTTTCCCCTAACGGGTATCTTTCCACTTCTTGAAGCATTTTAGGGTTAGCCTAGACTCATTTAATGTCTTGACAATCATGAAAACACTATATAAAGACCACTCTCATTCATTTATCCCCTAGATGGAAATTTTTAGGAATAAGCTCAAAAAATGTTATGCAAATTAAGGTTATTGATCCCTATTTACCCTTATTTCTACATACATCCATCTATAATAACCCAAAGCTCAAGTTTACTTAGATTTCCAATCTCAAGTCAGACTCAAAGATTTCTAATTATCATTCATACTCAATCATATTAGCATCACTCTCACTTTCACTAACACTTATATTTGGAGAATTACATCAGGCTTGATCCCTTTTTGAGGTATTGGGATGTAGGCAACACTCAACACATGGGGTGTTGAGGTCTCACCTAGCCTACCCTATTAATGCCACTCTTCTTCCATTTATGTTCATAAAAAACCCTAGAAATCATGGAGGCTTATGGTTTCATAGTGAAATTAATTAAAGTGAAAAATAGATGATGACCCAAATCTTGGTCATACAAGCACAAGCTTCCCAAAGCAAAATGAAGGTTTACCCATAATTTCACTGCTTCACCTATATAGGGTCATTAGCATAGCACCGAAGATCAATAGTATAGTGTGTTAATAGAAAAGAGGGATGCACTATTGTTTAAAGAGGGTTTTGACACCTATTCTTTGTTGACAACACTTTACCCTACTCCTACATCACTTCCCTACCTACCACTTTTTTGTCTTAATCATATTTTCTAGCTAAGTACACCTTTTTTAATTTGATGTTGTTTATAAAATATTCAAATAAGTTAATTATTATACAAATCAGGGGTTGTTAATATTTTATTATTTTATTCCCTAATTTACTATTTAGCTCTTTATTAACCTTAGGATTACATTCCATAATCCTAAAAAAGATAAATCAATTGGTCTATGATTTGAAGTTTACGCATCATCTAGGAAAACTATGGATTTGGTAGAATGGTCCTTTTATTATTCATGATATTTGCCTAATAAGTGCTTATAAGTTAAAAATATTAGATGGCCAATTCCTTCCAGGCCATTTTAATGGTAGCCAGTTCTAGCCCTACCATTCTATGTAACACTTTTAAGCTCGATAAATAAGTCATATGCCAATAGTTTAGTTTATGACTTAGTTTTATTTTCAAATAAGCATCATATTGGTTTCACACCTTTTATTAAGTTGACTTTCACACATTTTGTGTTCTCTTGAATTTAGAGGTCTATCATTTCTCATTATTACCTTAACACATGAATCTCACTAGGTTATTCCATGGAAGATCTTGCACAAATTTCCATGTGGGGTAAGTTTGAAGATGGATAAACTAATTAAGCTAAAGTGCATAAAGAAAAGGTTGGGAGAAATCACACATAAACAAAGAGAAGTTTAAGGGCAAAGAGGTGTGCAAGAGGTGGCACATGACAAAGACACATAAGAGTCAATGTGTGAAGGAGGTGTTGTCACCAAATCTTGCACCCTAGGAGAGGTTGTTTAGGATTATTCTAGATTTGGGTAACATGGGAATATTTCTAGGTATGTGGGTGTACCTATATCAAAAATGAGCCTTTAGGTTTAAGGGATAGCTCCCTAAATATATCATGCAATGTTTTTCACTTAAGAAACTACTTATTTATGGGGGGAAAGTTAAAAAATGCATAAATTAAACCTAATCTAAATAAGGTGATGCACCAAAAATATCTTTTACATGACCATCATATTTCTACCATGCTAAAATAGAAAATACAAACTAGTCTCTAAGTTTTAATAAATTCTAACATGAGTATTTTGATATAGAGGCAAAATGTGAGGAGTGATATAAGGTAAATGAACCAGAGGGTAGATTTGACACTCGAAGGACAATTTTACACTTGAAAATATTTACACACTAGAGACTACACTCTATATGACATGTTAGACTGGGAACTCCTGCTCAGACATGAAAAGACAAGAGAAGGAAGGATAGATAATTATCACTTCTCATCACCATACATCACTTGAAGACTTAGGTAGTTGTTCAAAATTCATAAATAAACTTGTATTAATGTTCAAAATTAGAATATAACATCAATCCAATAGGGCTTCACCATACATGGTGTGGTTATTATTTATAATAGCTCAAGAGATATATTTATAGAAGAAAGGCCACAAGAGAAATGGGGCCTTGGCTCTCAAAAGGGGAATCAATGAGTTTAAATTATTCAACCACATTTACAACTAATTTCATGAATTATACTCCTTCAAACCATTTTATTGAGCTAAGTCACCTTAAGTGGTTGCATAGTTACATTGTTCTCCCCTTGGTGCTCCCTGATGGTTACAACGATAGGATCAAGTGGTAAGATATTTATCCTGATGCTAAATTTCCCATGACTATTTTATCATAATGTGTATAGTGGAGGGGCATGGTACCTTTTAGGTAGTTGGTCCAAGAAATGAAAGCATTTGAATCTACGTGTCAACTCTTGTAGCATCTTTCAAATCATTAGCTCTCTATGTTAGAGATGAAAAACATAGTCAAAGAAGGATCCCTTTATGATGCAAACATACAAGCTAAAAGTCCATATTTAGCCACATGGGTGGTCCCTTTATGTTCTCCATGTTTGACTACATCAGCTAGACCACTTTGTGGTATTTTGAATAGCTTTAATGGCATCAAGAAAACTCTACAAAACCTTTCTTTCATGGTCAAAAATAGCCCTTTCAACCCTCATCAAGAATCCTAGGCTCATCATTGCTTTTGACCTTAATTTTCATTGGTTGTTAATGCATGATCTAGATCCTTGACTTATTGACCAACTCACTCCATTCATTTAGAGCAGTATGAATGCCTGAGAACCATCAATCCTCTACCAGTTAAATGTGTCTTTGACACTTGTGATGCACATATTCACCCTTGAGATTCACTAACCCTTTGACCTCCATGTAATGTTGGATTGAGATGTATGATTGAATGTGGACTGTTGATCTTGCTAGGACCCATTATTTGAAAGCCAACATCTAGTCCATGGTCTTAAAATTGACATCTTCACTCCTATCTTTTGATGTTCACATGATCATCATTGATAGTCAAGTGACCATCAAATTTAAGCTTGATAGAATTTTCTTGCTTTGTCTTTAGATTTGATGCTCATGTGACTGTCATTCATGGTTCCATAGAACATCAAATTTAATCACATGTAAATTTTTGCCTGAGCTTTAACTTGAAGTTCATGTGAATTTCATTATGTTTTTTGACCAACTTTGAAATCTTGGATCTTGAAGCACAAGAAACATGGAGGTCCCAAATTTACAAGAGATGTTACTCTTAATAAAAAGGATGAACTCATTTGATGTGATGGTACTAAGAGATTCTTATTTAAATATATTAAAATTTCAAGAAGGATATTTCATAACTGCTTCTATGTGGGATCCTACAACGATCGAGCTCAAATGACTAAGTATGAAAATCTTATCTAAAATATCTGTGAGCCTAATTTTGCACATGTATAACTCTATTTATACTTAAGTTAAAGGACCTTGAACTTAGAACATAGAAACTAGGTACCAAGGTAAATAAACCCATGTGGTCATCTTCCTCTATAATTACTGCACGTGTAAGATATAGCTTCATGAAGATGCTTACTCAACTCTGTTAGAACTTCTTGAAAATGGCTAAGTACGGGAAAACACATATAGAGTGACTAAAGAGCCAAATTTTCACATGCATAACTCCATGTTTGAGTCATAAAAGGACCCAAAACTTAGTGCATATGTTATAGGCTCAAAATTGAACAAACCCATTTCATCAAGTCTCTCTGACTCATCCACACGTGGTAATGGTGATGTCAGTAAAGTGCCTACTTAGAATTCTTGTTATTAGGCCAAAGTGTCTCAATCAATAAAATGAAGAACCAAATGGATCCCATGCACTTCTAATCCATTCTTGGCATCCCATAAGTTCTTGGATTTTTTGAAATAGCCCCCTTTACCCCTTGAAAAGTGTCCTTTAGAGCTTTGAAAAGTGTCTTTTGAGACTTTTCAATGGGTCTACCTCATTGAATACTTATCCTTTGGAAAATATGATTTGGACCACTTTCCCATTGAAAGATCCTTCAGGATTTTGCTTTTAGACCATTTTCTTGAGAAAAGTACCCTTCAAGAAAATTGAAGAGGGCACTTGCCCGAGAAACAAACCCTTCGAGCTTTCTGCATTGGACCTTTAATGAAGAAAAAGTACCCTTCATAAAAAATGTGTGGGACACATTCTCATAATTAAAACCCTTCAAAAACTTTGATTTGGACCACTTTCCCATTTAAAGATCCTTCAGAACCTTTGAAAAATGCCCTTTGAATAAATGACCCTTTAGATAAATTATTTCAGACAAAATGTTTGAAACAATTCCTGACACTTAGCGAAAAACCTCAAAACAAAAGTCCTAAAAGAATTAAGCCTTGTATATTTATTGTGGAATTTGTGTGGAAACTTCCTCTAAATGAAAATTGAATGCTCCAATCACTTGGCTAAAAGTTAAACAAAACTCCTAAGTTCAACCTTAGGCTTTTCTGGACCTACTCTATAACTACTCAATACCATGAAAATTTGCTACTTACATATATGATAAAAATGATTCTTAAGACACTAGAAGACACTAAGACTAGGATGGGCCATGACCCACTTAAAATGGTATATGAAATTACATCAAACAAAGTCACAACATACCCTATGACATTATAAAAATCCCCCTATACAATATTTTTGACTATAGGGGAGTTGACCCATTTTGGCCAATGGGGATAAATGGTCAATAGGAGGCATGTGATAAATGCACAAAAGAGGTGGTTTGTGACCCATGAATGTAGGATGAAGATGGAAAAGGAAATTATATTATGAATATGGGTTAAAATGAGAAAGCAATTCCTACAAACAAAATTAAAATTTTGAATTTTTTTTACAGCAGGCATACATTACAAAAAAGTCATAACTTTCAAAGGATGGGACATTAATTTATTGATAACATAGTGACATAAATAGTAAGGATTTCAACTAGATGCCATGACATGTCATTTAAAGTGTTAATTGTTGAAGTGATAGATAGCAGTATGGAGGGGTAGTTAATGTAAAAAAAATGATCTATAAAAGACCTAGAGGCCAATCATTCTCATTTTTACTATTAAAACTTCTAACAATTATAGAGCTTAAAAAATCATGAAAAATCAATAGAAAAGGTGTCTACACATAATTTTCATTGGAAAAAATGAAGCAAAGATTGAGGCAAAGTTCATTTAATGAAAGAGGAGTCGCAATATGATCGTAAGAGCTATGTGATTGAGTTGCAAGTTTTAGACACTATGTCTACCATTAACAATGGTTAAAGTAGGAAGGTTGAAGTATTTTTTTTAGCATTATTCCTATTGTTGAGGTTTTGCATTGGCGTTGTCATTGATATCAAAGGTTCTTGAGAAAGGTCTTCATGAGGTCATTAAAGAATGTATCTGTAAGAGAGGATATTTATCAGTGTCGTAGTGATTCTGAGAGTCTAAGGCATGATTAGTATATGTTATTATGACTTAATGAGTGATGTAAATTTCATAATGGAAGGTCATTGTTTTCATAATTATTAGTTGCTTGATCCTAGTAAGTGACTTGAGAAGGTATGTGCATAAGATGCCTAGTCTTGTGTATGAAGGGTCATGATGGCTTGGTGATATGAATGCACATAGGCATGAAATGTTGTATGAGGTTCATTTATCATGTATATGAGGAATTGGAACACTCATATGAGTCTCAATGTGAGCCTATAGAGGTAGGACCTACAGACCTACACTACACCTAAACCACTACTAGACCCTATCTGACCTAATGAGGAATAATGGTCTATTGTTAAGACATGTGAAGGATGTATGGATATGTATAATCATGAGATATTTTGCTTTAATATTTTATTTAAGTGAATATCACATGGAAATAATAATGAAGGTCAGTTTCAAGGCCTAAGTGATTTATAGGACAAGATCTAGAAAGCAAAGAGAGAGAGTGTGGCCTAATGAGGGGTCATGATCAATTTTCAAGACAATTTTGCATATGTGATCATGTAAAAAGGTATAATATTTTTTTTAAGCATGTTCACAAATTTTGAGGTCATGGTTTGTAATAAAATGCATGAAAAGTGGTTTTAAGGTCTCTCAAGTACATAAAATGGAGGCACACAAACCCAAGAAGGACATTCAGGTGTTCATAGGTAGATGTAACCTCTGCAGGGGAACCTGATGTGTGAATGAGAGATTTTTAAGGGTCCTAGATAAGAACTATAGGCACTGGTTTTGGATTTAAGGGGCAATCCTTTATGAACAATAATTAACACCAAAACCTGTATTAAACCTCTCTAAAACCTTAGTAGGGACCTGATGTGAAATATCTTGTTTAAAACAGCCATAATGGTCTCAAATGAATATAAAAACTATTTTATCTTGTATTTAACTCTCCCAGGTACCTTCAGGTGTGATTGAGTTGTCAAGTGTGTGAGTAGACCCTATAGGAAAGTGTTAGTTTCTCAGAGATTTGTTATAGAAATCAGATTTGACCAAGTCAAAGTATGAAAATCATTAGATGGATAAGTTTGAGACTTGTATTTTATGTCCATGGTGATTTTTGGATAGTTTATATCCCTTAGGTATGCTAAACTAGTCATCCAAGTTAGCTAATCACTAACAGACCTAATGTTAGAAATGGTGAAAAACCCAGGCAAAAGTGAGAAGATGATTAGAAATGTGTTATCATGAATTAGGGATGAATCCAAGTGCATGGAGAGATTTTTTTAGGACTTTTAAGACATGTTCATTCTTAGAATAAGTTTTGCAGTTTATTAATGATAGTTAAAAAATTGCTCATAAGTTGACCTGTCTAGTGTAAATGAGATTGTGATATGTAAGGTCATGAGATTGGTCTACAAGACCAATATTTACCAGTTTAGCATGTTATATTTCTATATAATCATTGTCTAGTGATCTTAAAATATCATTTAAATGCATTAAAAGTCTTTGAAAGTGGTCATACAAGTGTTGAAGGTTGTTATCACCATGACTGGTCTTTGAAGAAAACTGGCAGTTTTGAGTGAGTAAGTTGCAGGAGTGTTTTTTAGTATTTTTTCCCTATGTAATGAAGTATAATGCACTTGGTGAATTTTTTTATGTCTTTTAGTTTTTTTTCATATGATTTATTTTCATGGTTATGTGGCTAAACACTGTGTTATATTTAGTTGTTCAAGATAAGCCTTTTTATATGTGAAGGCCTAATGTAAATAATACTAATGATGTGATTCAAGTGGTAATTGGAGTTGTTGGCCACTTTTGGCCTACATATATAAATTCACCTAGATGTATTAGTTTTTATAAGTCCTAGTATGAAGTGAAAATCTGAGTAGAGTTCCAAATTAAGTGGATGATCAAATGATGAAGAAGAAGGTCTAGAAATAGGTATAGATTATAAGTGAAAGGATCTAGCAGGGTCCATGGTGTTCATAGCATTCAAGGGAATGAAATTGGTTACAAAAAGTCTTATAAGTTCATCATATCCTTGGAAGGTTGAAAAATAATTTCTAGCACAAGTCTAGAGGATGTAGACCATCATAGTACGTCATGCAAAAACAAATAAGTCAGCTTGGTTATACATTTTATAAGTGCATTTGGAAAGCCTCTCAAGGCCAAAGGATTGCATTAACATTATTTATTTTATTCCAAGATCATCCCCTGCAAATTTTGTATCTTGATGAGTTTTCTATCTCAAGATATAAGCATTTAAAGTTGAACTAGCAGAGTGAGATGTACACTAGGATGTCAAGTTAAATCCACAAGAAGTATATGTTTAGATTCAAATATTCCTAAGGGTGAATGTGGATCTGACAAGTGATGAGATCTCAGGTGTTCAAATCAGAATTAATGGCATATGATCTATAAATGAAGTCATGGGTCTAAATAGATTGATGGAGTGTGTTTAATCATACAAAATTGGAGCAACGGTGAGCAAGAGGTCAATAAGTCAGCAAATCCTGAGAAGAATGTGGAGCTATCAAGTGTCATGATCATGGTGAAATATCAAACAAATCAATAGTTCACATTAAAACCATGAAAAATTAGATCAATGGTGTGGATCAAAGTCAAAATTTAATGAACATAGATTAAATGCGAGAATGTCATGTGGTGCAAAAGTGGCAATCAGATGGAGATCCAACTATGAGGTCCATAGAAAGAGTGTGAAATTGAAAAGTGTCATGATCAAGGAGTATAAATCAAAATCAATGATTGATATTAAAATTTAGAGCTAGGAGACTTCAAATGGAGATGAAATATGATCCAGGTAAACCCAGAATAGGTATTTTAAAGGACCACCATTAAAGCTTGGTATGGACCTCTAGTTCAAATATTTGGAACCTATGGGACTCGTTATGTAAGGTTAAAGCATTATTTCATGACTGTGATCATTTTTTTTATTTTTTAGCTTCCACAGGGTTTAAAGGTAGAATGGGTTTGTTTAAACCTAATATAGTCCAGGAATGAGGCTATGCATCTTGTAGGTTTTCATTGACATGATAACTATAGGAAAACCAATAAATGGATTGGTTTTTAATCTATAGTAAGACCTATGCACAAATATTGAAGTAGGGGAAGATATGTGATTATGGAGAAGTATCTCATCCTTTGACATAGTCTTATCTTTCAAAATTAGGTAACTATAGACAATTAAAGCAGACATGGTTATGGCTCTATCAGGTTTAAAGATATGGGGATTTTATCCTTATAAGCAAGCCAAGTGGAAGATGGCATAAAATTCCAAGAGAAGGATTCAGGGATTGGGGATTTTATTTGGAGCATTTAATTATTTTATAGAGTCTTTAAGGTTTTCCTTCTCAATAAGATCATGACTCATCATCTTTGGCAAACTCTTGTCCTCTAGTGTGTTGCTCAACCAATGAGGAGATTCAAAGGCTATTAGGACAAATGAAAGTTAACTTGTAAATGGAGGACTAGTCCTAATTTGGTCAAAAGGTGGTGGAAAATTCATTGAAAAGTGGTAGCTCATTTAATGATCTCTAATGGCATGATCCTTCTCCCCTCTCTTCACCCTTTCTCTATATCTCCTATTTTCTTCGACATTATAACTCTCTCTGATTTTGGACTTTCATAAGGACTCTCTAATTTTTGAAGAGCAAGAGACTCTCATTTGATAATGATAAACCCTATCAAAATTTGTAGAAACTACCTCTTGATGCAATAAAATACTTTCTTTACCTATCTCTTGCCTTGGATTAGTGTTTAGTAAGCTTGTGCATGATGGCTTTGTGAAGGAGATTCTTCAATATCCATTGTCCTTCTTTTTAACCTCTTTTAAGGTGTTTCAAGTTAATTGGAGGTCTAGACTTGTGTTCTTTTTCCCATTAATGTAGGATGGGTGTGAGTCTTAGAAATCCTCTTTGCTTTCATTCATTGCTTCCTAAACCTAGTTTATAAAATACTTATGCAATTAGCTAGTTTGTGAGATTGTTTGAGCTAGTATTGTCTTATGTTAATCAAGTATTGATTTTAAGCATATGTGAGCCTCATTTAAATTTGGTGCATCACCTATTAGCCTTATTATTAACCCTTTTTCCCTTTCTAACTCTTTTCCTTGTAGTGATATTATTTTAGGTGATCCATCAAAAGGAATTTGGCCTTCTTTGATGGTTCAACCCCACCATAGGATACCCATAGCCTAGATTTGTTCCCATATTGTGACTAGGAGTGGAGGATCCTGAATAACTCCTCTAAAATGGTGAAATTCCACATTACAATAGTTTTTGGCATGCCCAGTGGGACCTTTTCAAGAATATTATTCAAATTTTGATGTTGGTTTGATCAATTTGTAGTCATAGTTTTTATACAACAGCATCTGGCAACTCCAAAAGAAAATTCAACATTCTAGTGGTAGAGCAATGACTACATCTCATGCCAAAGGTGAATATAAGATCAACTTCTATAGGTATTCCCTTTGAATTTGTTGAATTTCATTTAAACTCAGTAAAAAGGTTAAGATTTGCTAATACACACCCATATAAAGGTAACTTTGTTCCTAAAATAATTTCAAGGTCTACTTATTCTAGAATATCTTTGTTAAACCCTTTCATTACCATTACAACCCCTAGAGTTTTTCCCTTTGTGGATTTTAATGGCCAGAGTCCTTTTGACCTCCTACAATATGATCCTATTCTATTATTATCTCTTAAACATGTCCCCTATTTTATTGGAGACCAATATATAACCCCTTCTAAACACCTTATAGATGTAGCCAACTTTTGCAATATTCATAATGTCAATGAGGAAAATGTGGCTATTAGGTTACTAGCCATCTCTTTTAAGGGTAAAGCCTTAGATTGGTATATAATCCTTTATAATAACTCTATTACATCATGGGATCAGTTAGGAGATGCATTATGTAAGAGATTTGAAGATAAAAGTGACCATTTATCACTTGCAGAATAGTTAACCACAATCAAAAGGGCCCCTCATGAAGTCATGCAAGACTTCAACATAAGTTTTTAAAAGACATGTAATAGGATCATAGGATCCATTAGGCCTACTCCAAACTTTACTTTCCTATACTACTTGAAATCCCTAAATAATGATATTGCAATAATGATTCAGTCTATGGGAGTGAACACATTGCCAAATGCTTACGAGGTGGAAATCAAAGTAGAAAATTATCTAGTAAAAGATGGAAAGCTTACACCAAGACCACAATGCCTTTATTCCTTGAGATCCAAACACCTCGTGTTGCTATTCCTCCCCTTTTTGTCATTCCTCCTAAGCCAATAATTGTTGTTCTACCCTTGCCAAAGCAAGAAAAGGCTTCCACTAGTCAACCTAGTGATTCCTAAGAACATAAGAATTTTCAAGAGCTTAAAAACATGTTATAATCCTTGGGAATTGAATTGGTGAATATTAAGAGGAAGTAAGACAAATTTAATAGGCCTTATCAAACTTCATATCAACCTCAGTAGTAATCTTATCAAGCAAATAGGCCACCCTATAAAGGAAACTTCCAAATTCAAGGCCAATAGCAAGGTCGGGGACAAGGGCATCCTAGCTATAATAGGTAGAACAACTATAATCCAAATATTACAAGCACTTCTAACACTTTGGTCCCTATTCAAAATAATATTAAATAAGAATTTGAGGGTACCATGCCTTTGAATCAGTCTTTTGGGCAATCCATTATCCCAAACACTGACTTCAATCAAGCTTTTAATGATCAATGGTAGCAAGCTACTAATTATGGGTACAATAAACCTCTTATGGCTTAGAACATAGAAGTACCTATGATGACAAAACCAAATGAGCCTCAACAAGGCCAAATCCCTAATGAAGGACCAAACCAATTGGGTGTTACAATGGTAAACTATGAGCAAGAGAAGTGTTATGCACTCAATCATCAAGCTAGTTCTATCCAAGCATACATTTCAGTGGTAGCTAATACAAGGTTCAAAAGAAGGAAAATAGATGGTAACTAGGAAGTGATCAAAGAGCTTCCTACTACTACTCCATAGATATCAAAGTCAAGTGAAATTGTTTCTACTCCAAAGGTTCCACCAGCTCGTGGGAATCAGATTCAAGGTAATGCCTTTCTCCCCCAAAACTCATAAGTTTAAAGTACAGTTGTGGCTCCCAAAGAACAACCAAAGGTTGGTTTTTTACCCATCAACATTGTGGAACAAATGAAAAAGTATAATTTGAGTATTCCAATGTGGGACATGATTTCCATTCTTAGACAGATGGACATCCTTCAAGAAGGATTATCAAATATCAATGTTTCTATGAAGGCACCAAGTAAAGAAAATGTGGTTCTCACCAATGTAACCAAAGGACCAAATGAAGGGAAATCAAGTAATATGGTCAAACCTCCTCCCTTATATATTTTAATGATCATTGGTAACTCATTGGTGCATAATTTCTTGGTAGATAGTGGGTCTATAACTTTATTAATGCCAAAGTCCATAGCTAATCAGCTTGGTCTAAAATATGAGTCCTAATCTAAAGGAGTAATGCAGCTTGATGGCTCTTCCACCAAACCATATAGTATCATCCAAAAACTCAAATTAACCCTAAATTCTTTCCCTAGTGTCTTATTATCTCAAGATGTATTAATTCTTGATGGACCTACTCATTTTGCTTTATGCTTATCCAAAGAATTCATAGCAAAAATTGGAGGTTATCTAGAAGCAGATTGGTTATACATGGCTTTTAAGACAAGGTATGGGACTAAAGTATCCATCAAATCTAAACCTATTACATAATTCTGCATTGAACCTTATGGGATAGATAGCAAAAACATCAACCTCACCATCCTTGATGAGAATGAATTCATAGTTGGTCAAGAACTAAACACTCATCTTGATGAGATACTGGATATGTTCTTGGATGAGTTGTGGAATGACAATCAGTTGGTTAACCCCTTGAAAGGTGTTGAGGAAAGAGACATGGGTGTTTACTACTTCTATGAAGAAAATTAGTCCATTCCATCACTCATTAAACCTCAATAAGACTCTAGTGGCTTATGGAAATTATTCTTTGATGGCTCAAGAAGCAAATATGGAATAGGTGTAGGTGCAATGTTAGTATCCCCTTCTAATAATAAGTATTTTTATTCTTACAAGTTTCAATTTAGTTTCTCTTACAATGAATCAGAGTATGAGGGCCTTATCCATGGCCTTCAATGGGATATTAAGAGAGGGATTAACTAGTTGTAAGCATAAAGGGATAGTGAACTGATTGTGCACCAAGTCATAGGCTAGAATATCACCAATAATCTCTTAATGAAATCTTATAAACATAGAGTGTGGGACCTAATTGAGGACTTTGAAGCCTTTAACATCTAAGAAGTGTTAAGGAAATAAAAAACCAACATGTTGATAGGTTGGTAGCTATGGGAGCTCAGTTTGATATCCTAAAGGAGTTGAAAAGGGCTAAGGTGCAACCACATGTTAAAGTGGTGGTAAGACCATCAGTACCAAACAATGAAGCTCATTGGTAGTTATTTGAGAATGATAAGCAAATTAAGTGTTTCTTATAGTAGGAAGCATAGTTTTCTTCAATAAACCAAGAAAAGCTTCAACATCAGTAGGAGGAAAAAATAGTTTAGTTGAGATATAACAAGCTTCCTAAAGGGTTGGTCAACCTTGAAGGTCTTTTCAATGAGGGAGATCATATGAGGAGAGATAAAGTAGTGATGTAAACTAATGAGGAAAACTATGAAATATTTATTATCCTCAAAGATAAGCTCCTCAATCCTGAAAAGGTAATCACCAAAGCTAAAAAACATGATTTCATAGAGCTTTGTAGAGAATATACAAACATCTTTTCTTGGGAGTACAGTGACATGAAAGGTTTTGATCCCAAGTTACCCCAACATAATATAGAATTAGAGGATAATTCCAAGCTTGTCAATCAAAATCAAAGGCATATAAACCCTAAAATAGAAGTGCTTATGAGGAAAGCACTGACCAAATTAATTGAATCTAAGATCATCTTTCCCATCAAGCACTCCTCATGGGTAGAAAGCTTGGTACCTATCAGGGAAAAGAATGGGGATATCAGGTTGTGTGTTGACTTTAGAGATTTGAACAAGGTATCATTGAAGGATCACTACCCCTACCATCCATGGAGAAACTCCTTAAAATAATTATGGGTTCAGAATGCTTCTCTCTTTTAGATGGGTTTTAGGTTACAACTAGGTACTGGTAAGAGAAAAAGATTAGTATAAGACTACTTTCACCATAAAGTGGGGCACATATGCTTACCAGAAGATGATTTTTGGATTTTCAAATATTGGGGTAACTTTTCAAAGAGCCATGGACATGGCTTTCCAAGAACTGTTGAATCAGATGGTACTAGTCTACTTGGATGACATCAAAATTTTATCCAAGAAAGCCAATAACCACTTAGATCATATAAGGTTGATATTTGAAATATTAAGAGAGTATGGGATCTCTTTAAATCCCAATAAATGTGTATTTTCTATTCATGAAGGCAAATTTTTGGGACACATTGTCTCAAAGTATGGATTATCCATTGACCCTGATAGAATAAGTGTCATCTTAGAACTATGTTTACCCAACCACAAGAAAGGAATATAGAGCTTCCTTCAGAAATTAAACTTTGTGAGAAGGTTTATACCTGGTATTGGAAACTTGGTCAAACCCATCACTACCATTCTAAATAAATTCAAGTGTTCACTTGGTCAAGTAAAGGCAAAACAACATTTAAGGCCATCAAGCAAGCTATTACCCAAGCACCCTTGCTCATAAAACCTAACTTCTCAAAGGATTTCACATTGTACACCTTTTCCAACATTGAAAACATATCAGTTATGTTGATGTAGAAGAATGGTAAAGGACTTGAGCAACCTATTGCCTTTTTTAGTCAAAGGCTAGAGAAGTATGATGTAAGATACACTTTTATAGAAAACTAGGTTCTTATAGATTTAAGAAGCCTCAAAAAATTTAGAATAATGCTCTCCAATATCAAGGTTTATCTTATGGTGTCTCATCTTGGAGTAAGGGACTTCCTTCTAAATAAGGATTTGAATGAAAAAAGATCTAGTTGGATTACCAAAGTTATGGAGTATGACATGGAGATTAAGGTCACTAAGCTGGTGAGAGGCAAAGGCTTATCTAAACATATGGTGGATGAACTTCAAGAAGATAAAGAAGTTTTTTTTGTGACACAAGAAAAATCACAAATAGATTCACCTTTGCCTCATACTAGTTGGCTCTAAGTTATGACACATTTCTTAGTAATAGGTGAGTGCCCTCAAGGTTTAGACAAAGCAAAAAGAAGGTATTTTAGACTTAAATCCATACCTTATGCATTGGTTAATGGGGTTTATAAAATACCTCAATGGAGTACTTCTTAGATGCATTGATGATAATCAAGTGACAAATCTCTTGGATCAGTTTCATGATGGACCTATAGGAGGCCATTTTGCTCTAAGAATAATAGCAGCAAAAGTAATGAGAGCTAGTTATTATTGGCCCAACCTTTTCAAGGATGCCTATGAATGGTTTAAAAAGTGTTATAAATGTGCTCTATTTATAGACAAACAAATATTGACATCCCTTACTCTCAACCTAATTCAAAAGGAGTAGCCCTTCATGCAGTGGGACTTGGACTTCATAAGAATTATCAATCCACCTTCAAGTGGACGACATAAATGGGTTCCCACTGCTACTAAATATTTTACTAGGTGGGTGGAAGTAATTTCCATTAAATAAGCTAATGAAATAGTATTATTGGATTTCTATGATATCATAGTGACCAGGTTTAGTGTCCCAGCCACTATAATTTTAGATAATGCCTTAGCATTTGTTGTCATGAAGATAAGTGAATGGGTACTTAAGATAGTCATATACCTTAGTACATACTCAAATTATTACCCCCAAGGTAATGGACTGGTAGAGTCTATAAATAATAAATTTATAAGGATTATCAAGAGGACCATGGAAGATAATGAAAGAGTGGGGCTTCCAAAGCTAAGGATAATCTTATAAGATGATAGAGTGACTCCAAAAGTTTGAATTGAAAACTCACCATTTTTCCTAGTGTATGGGAGGGAAGCCCAATTTCCCATTTCTCTTAAACTACCTTCATTGGAGTTAGCTCATCAACTTGAGTTGATGAAGAGTGAACCTATGAGTGTAAAGATGGTAGAGCTCATGGAAATTGAAGAAACTAGGGACCTTGTAATGAAGATGCTAGAGTCACATCAATCCCAAGTCAAGAAATTATTTGACAAGAGAGATATAGCAAAGGAATTCAAATAAGGGGACCTAGTCCTCAAATGGGACTCAAATAAGGCCAAGCCAAACAACCATACCAAGTTTGACAGGTTATGGAGTGGCCCTTATTTGATCCATGAATGTAAACATCATAATGATTTTTGGCTTTCCCAAATATATGGAGAGGTATTACCCATCCCAATAAATGGAATTAATTTAAATCCTTATTATTATAATAATTTGTATCCATTTTAACATATTAGATTAGTTATTCATGTTTTCCTCTAAGTACCTTGTGCACATTTCTTTTAGTTGTGTGGTTCCCTTCCATAAGTACCTTGGCCATAGTTATTTTATTTCCTATTATGACATTAATCCACATCCTTAGATAGATTTATTTAATCTCCCTCTGAATAATCCATAATATGGAAATAACCCTAGGCTGTGGGTAACTTATGATGGGGTTGAACCTCTAAAAAAGGCTGAATTCCTTCTAATGGATCACCTAAACTAATGTTTACACTAAGAAAAGGGTTAGAAAGGGGAAAAGGGATCCTAAGAAGGATAAAATCTGATGCACCAAATAAAAATTGGCAACTACCATAAGCTGAAACCCACACTAGATCTACAGAAGATAATGCTAGCTCACACAACCTCACAAAATAGTTAATTACATAAGTGTTTCATAGACTAGGTTCAAGAAGCAATGGATGAAAACAAAGAGGAGTTATAAGACTCATTGAGAGCTTACATCAATGGTAGAAATAACACTAATACAAACCTACAAATATCTTGAAAACACCCTAAAAGAGGTTAAAAAGGAGGACAATGGATATGGAAGAATCTTCTTCACAATGCCATCATGCATAACTCACTAAACACTGATCTAAGGCAAGAGGTAGGTAAATAAAGTCTTTTATTGCATCATGAATTAGTTATTATACATTATTTAAAGGGTTTAGCCTAATCAAGATGAGCATATTTTTCAATATCTCATAGAGTCCCTTGCTCTTCCAAATTAAAGAGTCCTCATAAGAATCTAAGAGAGAGAGAAAGAGAGAGAGTTACAAATGAGAAATAATGGGTTGATATAGGAGAAAGGGAGAGAGAAGAGGTAGCATGAGTAAAAAAATCAATAAATGAGGTCTAATCACTTGGATGGAGTCCCAACCACCTTTTTTGAAATCTTCAACAACTTTTGAGTCAATAGGACTAAACCTTCCTCAACAAGCTAACCTACATTTGTCCCAATAGCCTTCAAGCTTCTCTCATTGGCTGAGAGATCCACTAGAAGATAAGGGTTTTTTTGTATGAAGAGTCAAGATTAAGTCTATTTGATTAAATATCTTTATAGTTCTTAATAGAATTAATGCTTCAACTACTTCTCCAACAACCAGCTCTCTTTGTTTTGATCCTCCATGTCATCTCCACTTGCTTCATTATGAGGGCAAGGTCCTTATATCTTTGGGCCTAACAAAGCCATGACTATATCTATTTTAAACATTTTTAAGTACATTTTTATTGAGGATATGACTATGTCGAAGGATGAGACATTTCTCCATAATCATATATCTAACCCTGCTTTAAAATTTGAGCATAGGTCTTACTATAGATTGAAAACCAATCTCATTTATTGGTTTTCATATAGCTATAATATCTATGAAAACTTAAAGGTTGTATAGTCTTGTTTTGAACTATATTAGGTTTAAAGAAACCTATTTTACCTTTGAACCTTGTTGAATCTGAGAACTCATCATATGTATAGGTTTTCTTTAAATAAATAGCCAACATAGTCATGAAGTAATACTGAAACCCCAGAAGATGGACCTTACATGTTCCAAATATTCAAACCAGAGGTTCATACTAAGCTTTAATGGCATCAAAACTTTATCATTAACAACCTCTGATTGTATGACTTTATTTACTCAATAATATTCGACTGAGATCTAATGATGATAGAATGATCCTTATAGGACTTACTTCTATTTTGACCTAGGTCATAATTATTAATTATGAAGTCACTGGCTTTCAACTTTTGATATTGACCATTAATCTCAATCTAGGATTCTCATATTGTGCTAATTATTAGCTCCTCATTCATTCCATGGGCCCTGTAGTCAATCCTGGTTGGTTTTCATGCTTCTACCACGTGGTAGCCTTGTATTCATCACCAAGATATGCTAACTTATTAACCTTATATACATTGTCAATCTACTTTTTTCTAGATCAAACACAGACCATTGATCTACTTTATCATGATTAAACATGTACCATTAGATCTTTGGTCTACTAGATCAAAGGTACATCATTGATCTTTGAATGGGCACCCAAGATCTTGCCACTTGTTAGCCATGTATTCATCCTTAAGATACACTAACCTTTTGACTATGAGCTTATCATTGGATATTGAATCAAACTTCCATGATTTTTAAACTTGTTGGTGGCATCTTAAATCTTAGAACATTTGAATTTAAAAAACTATTTTCCATAGTTTTAACTTAACATCCCCACACACATCTTACTCTACTAGTTTGACTTTGAAGGCTCGTAACTTGAGATATAAAACTCATCAAGTCACAAAATTTTTAGATAATGTTCAAGGCATGAATAACTTCATTTCCATGTGATATTTTGGCTTGGGAGGATTTCTAAGTGAATTTATCAAATGCACAACAAACCTACTCTATTCATTTCTACATGACATTTGATGATGACCTGGTTATTCTAGGCTTGTTCTTACCATATTTTGATCATCATTCAATCAAGAACTCTACTTAGTTAATATATTTAGGTAAAATATTAGTATGTGGGCCAAAATTGGCTAACATCTTTGGCAACTCATCTAGGAAGTATGCCTATTATGCTTTAGAACCTAGACTATTTGTCTTTGACTAGTCCATCAGGCATAGAGTCATAAGTCTTTGCTTTCAGCTGACATGAAATGATACAAGGATACCCCTATGTATAAATTCCTCTTGAAGCAATTGGAATAACAAAAAATAAAATAAACAAAGTTCCCAAGGCATTTTGGAAAAATAATGTGCACAAGGCACTTAGAGGAAAACAAGAAAATTATTCTAATACTTACAAGTATCTTCCTCCTAAATCAAATGGAAAAGATCTATTATCACTCTCTTTTGGTAACTAGGATATAAAATACATTGATTTTTAGAGTTCATGATAGGTGAGCTAAGATGCCTAATTGTTGACTCTTTTGGCATGCTCTCAAGAAGATGAAAAGGGACAAACATGTCTCTAATGTAGACATATTGGTCTATTTATTCAAGGCTTGATCCAAAATAGACTATTTGAGCACGTAAAACCTCCTCATTCGATGGTTCCTTTGAACATGAAGGTTGGATGTCTAGGCTTAGGTAAAAAACCTCTAAGTCATCCCAAAAGGTAGCTTCCTCTTGGTAATCTAGGATAATGCCAACTTCAACACCATCTTTACTTTACTTACTTTGAAAGGATCCACATAGTATCTCATCAACCCATCCAAGGTTGAAAATGTCATATTCTTATGGTTCTTGATTTGACCATTCTCCTTCATTCTTGAAGACATCATTACTACCTTCAATAGACAATTCATCTTGAGAATGGTTTGATTATTCAACCTGATTTACAAGTTCATTTTCATGCTCTGGAGGAGGCATAGGATAGTTTATAACCTCTACCTACTCCATTAATTCATGGTATAGTTGTTTCCATACTTCATTCTGATCCTCTTTCTCCTTCATTTCTTTCTCTTGCTCATTTATAACCTCTTCAACCTGATCAACTGACTGATTGATTATTTTAACCACATTAATCTCAGCATTTTGATCATCCTCATCTTCAACCCCTCTAAATGGAAGATCCTAGAACAAATCAAGATCCCCTTTACTCTCAAATACATCTTGAATACACCTCCATTAAAATATGAAGGCATCAGTCCTACCTTCAATCTCTAATTCATCAATGTCAAATCCATGCCACAATAGTTAGTCCAAACCTAATTTCTCCCCCTTTGATTGGAGTGGGTTTCCTATCATAATCTCCTCATCATAGACACTTGTGTTGTCTTCTTCAAGTTCATCTATGCTTACAATATCCTCCTACATTCTTTGTAAAATAGGCTCTTTATCTAAGAGGGATATGGTGGGAGGGTGAAGAAGTTCACCTTACTTATAGCTTAGGAGAGTATCCTTATAGGTAGGGACTTTGAAGGCTCTCTTTGGTGGCTCTTGGGGGAGGTAAATAAAGTCATGGAACTTTTGTATGGAAAGCTCATTGAGCTGATCTAACACCTTTTTTTCTTAAACCAGTTCCTGGACTACCTTATCTAGCACTTCCTCTCTCTTATTTATGCCCTCCTCAATTAATTTTCATGAGGGGAAAGCGTAAGACTTGGTCACCTTATCCTTTTCCTGAATGGGTGTGGGAGATGGTGGTTTCACAAGAGAGGGTATGACATAATCAGTACCATTGGTATAAGAGAAGATCCATGATGATTGGCCTAACTCTTGATATAGATGAGCTTTGAAAAGGTGAGCTAAGAAGCTAGTTTTGAGAATTAATAGGAGTAAGATATGGTAGTTATTATCTAGGGTTGGCTTCTCTCTATCTAAAAAACAATTAATAGTTATTTTCCCTCATGGTTTGATCTTGCCTAACCAAGTACTCTTCTTGAAACATCAACTCCCACTCCTAAAAATAAGCTTGGTGTTCAAGATTCTATTTTTTCCTATAGTACTCTTCTTCCCTATCAACCTCTCTTAATTCATTTTCAAGTTCAATCCATATCTCCCTAAGGCTCTTTTTTGGTTGACTAGATAGAGGCAAATTCTAAAAAAGTTGATACATTGAATCTTAAGGGCCACTTGGGGTGAAGCCATGAACATTGCTAACTTGATATGAAGGATAAGGAATAAAAGAACATGCATTTTGATAAAATATGGGATGATACATACCAAATAATGGTGATTAGGAACATGGGATACTTATATTAGCTAATTTTTAGAGTGGAGTTTCCATTGGTGTTTGTGAATGTGCTTCCAAAGGCTTATTGCACTAAAGGCAACATCAAGAACCTTTTAGTGAGATGTATAATGTAATAAAGTCCCATCAGGTATCCCAAAAACTACTATGACATTAATTTTCACCCTTGTAGAGAGTTCTTCAATCTCCCTTTGACTAATCCATAATATGGGAATAACCCCAGGTTATGGGTAACCTATGATGGGGTTGAACCTTTGGAGAAGGTTGGCTTCCTTCTAAAAGATCACCTAAACTAACGTTTGCACTAATAAAAGGGATCCTAAGAAGGATAAAAGGTGATTCACCAAATAAAAAATGGGAAACTCCCATAATCTTGAACCCACACTAGATATGCATAAGACAATGCTAGCTCACACAACCTCATAAAACTAGCTAATTTTATAAGTGTTTCATAGACTAGGTTCAGGAAAAAATGGATGAAAACAAAGAATAGTTATAAGACTCACTGAGAGCTTACATCAATGGAAAAAATAACACTAATTCAAACCTATAGATAGCTTTAAAATACCCTAGATGAGGTCAAAAAGGAGGACAATGGATATGAAAGAATCTCATTCACAATACCATCATGCACAATTCACTAAACACTGGTCTAAGGCAAGAGGTAGGTAAAGAAAGTCTTTTATTAAATTAAGAGGTAGTTCTTACAAATTATTGATAGGGTTTAACCTAATAAGATGAGCATATTTTTAATATCTCAGAGATTCCCATGCTCTTCTAGATCAAAGAGTCCTTATGCAAGTCTAAGAGAGAGAGAGAGAGTTAGAAATGCGAAAGAATGGGGTGATATAGGAGAAAGGGAGAGAGAAGAGGGAGCATGAGTACATAAATAAATAAATGAGTTCCAATCACTTGGATGGAGTCATAACTACCTTTTTTTAAATCTCCACCACCTTTTAAGTCAATAATATTAAGCCTTCCTCAACAAGCTAGCCGACGTTTGTCCCAATATCTTTCAAGGTTATCTTATTGGTTGAGAGATCCACTAGAATACAAGGGTTTGTTTTTCATGATGAGTCATGACTAAGTGTGTTGGATAAAATATATTTATGGTTATAAACAAATTCAATTCTCTAACTAATTCTCCAACCACCATCTCTCTTTGTTTTGATCCTCCACACCATATCCACTTATTTCATTATGAGGGCAAGGTCTTTATATCCTTGGGCCTGACAAAGCCATCACTATATCTATTTTAAGTGGTTGTAAGTACCTTCTTTTCAAGGATGTGACTATGTCAAAGGATGTGACATTTCTCCATAACCATATATCTACCCTTACTTTAAAATTTGAGCATATGTCTTATTATGATTGAAAACCAATCTCATTTATTAGTTTTCATATAGTTATAATGTCAATAAAAACCTATAGGTCGTATAGTACTGTCTTGAACTATATTAGGTTTAAACAAACCTATTCTACCTTTAGACCTTATGAAAGCCAATAACTCATCATATACATAGTTCCTCTTTAAAGAAATAGCAAACACAATCATGGAATAATACTGCAACCCCAGAATATGGACCCTGCATGTTCTAAATATTTGAACCAGAGGTTGATATTGAGCTTTAATAGCATCAGAACTTTATTATTGACAACCTATAACTATATGATTATGTTTGTTCAATGTATTTTGATTAAGATCAAATAGCAATAGGATGATCCTTGTATGACTTACTTCTATTTCAACCTAGGTCACAATTATTCTTTATGAAGTCCCTTACTTTTAACTTTTGATATTGATTGTTGATATTGATCTGGGATTCTCATATTATGTAAATTGTCATCTCCTCATTCATTTCATGAGCCCTATAGTTATTCCTAGCTAGTTTCCATGTTTTCACCATGTGGTAGCCTTGCAATCATCCCATAGGATATACTGACTTGTTGACCTTATACACATCATCGATCTACTTTTTTCTAGATTGAATGTAGACCATTGATCTTCTTTCTTGTAATTAAATGCACACCATTAGATCCTTGGTCTACTAGATCAAACATGGACCATTGATCTAGAAATGTGTACCTCAAA
Source organism: Torreya grandis (assembly GCA_037957365.1). Lineage (NCBI taxonomy): Eukaryota > Viridiplantae > Streptophyta > Pinopsida > Cupressales > Taxaceae > Torreya > Torreya grandis. Next base: position 511,169 of record JARHVA010002729.1, read on the forward strand.
TCTTGCCACTTATTAGTTGCATACTCATCCTTAAGATACGTTGACCTTTTGACTATAAGCTCATTGTTGATCTTTGATTGTATGATTAAATATATACCATTAGATATTTTAGACCCACTAACATTACTGATCACCCACTAACTATTAGATCTTAACTTGAGCTTCCATAATTTTGACACTTATCAACTGCATGTTGAATCTTAGAATATTTGAATTTAAATGGCTATTTTCCATAGTTTTAACTTGACGTCCCCACACACGTCTTACTCTAATAGTTCAAATTTAAACACTTGTAACTTGAGATAGATAACTCATCAAGTCATAAAATTTATAGATAATGTTCAAGGCATGAATAAATTCATATCCATATAATATTTTGGCTTGGGAGGCTTTGTAAGTGGATTTATCAAATGTACAATAAAATTTCTTTATTCATTTCTACATGATGTTTGATGATGGCCTAGCTCTTCTAGGCTTGCTCTTGCCATCTTTTGATCATCATTAAATCAATAAATCTACTCAACTAATTTATCTAGGAAAAATATTGATATATGGAATAAAATTGGCCAAAATTTTATTTTGGTCCTTGTTGCTTCAAGAAAAGGTTTTCAAACAAGGGCAGCGTTATGCCAATTCTAGAATAGTTTCTCCAAGAAAGTTCATGACTCCATATGCCCAATGGATCAAACCAAGGCTAAAAGTCTTTGCATATCAAGCATGCAATCCCAAGATGTCACCAAAAATGTTGAATAATTTTGGCCTGCATATATAAATTCTCCTAGATGGATCAACTTTTAAAAGTCCTAGTATGGAGTGACAAACTGAGTAGAGTTCTTGATTAAATGGATGATCAAATGATAAAGAAGAAGGTCTATAAATAGGTCTAGATTTAAATTGAAATGATCCATCATGTTCCATGGTTTCATGTAATTCAAGGGCATGAAACAGGTTACATAAAGTCTTAGAAGTTCATTAGAGCCTTGAAAGGTTGAACAATAATTTCTAGCACAAGTCTAGAGGAGCTAGACCATCATGGAATGTCATTTATAAATGAATAAGTCATCTTGGTTATACATTTTATAAGTGCATTTTAAAATCCTATCAAATCTAAAGGATTACATGAATATGATGTATTTTGTGTTAAGATCATCGCCTACAAATTTTATATCTTGATGAGTTTTCTATCTCAAGATATAAGCATTCAAAGTTGAATAAGCAAAGTGGGATGTGCATGGAGATGTCAAGTTAAAGCCATGGAAAGTATCCATTTGGATTCAAATACTCCTAAGGATGAACATTAAACTGACAAGTGGTGAGATCTTAGGTATTTAAATTGAAATCAATTGCATGTGGGCTATTAACGAAGTCAGTGGGTCTAAATAGATTAATGGAGCATGTTTAATCATATAAAAGTGAATCAATAGCAAGCAATATGTTAATAAGTTAGTGAATCCTAAGAATGAATGTGGAGATACCAAGCATTATAACCCTAGTAAACTACTAAACAAATCAAGGGTGCACATTTAAATCATATAAAAGCAAATCAATGATGTAGATCAAAATCAAGAGTCAATGAGTTCAGATTGAATATGGGAATGTTATGTGGTGTACAAGTGGAAATAAGATGGATATTCAACTATGGGGTCCATAGAAGGAGTACAAGATAGACAAGTGTCATGATTAAGGAGACTAGATCAAGATCAATGGTGATATTAAAATTCAAAGCTAGGAAACTTCACATTGAGAACAAATATGATCCAGGTAAAGCCAGAATAGGTATTTTAAAGGGACACCATTAAAGCTCAATATGTACCTTTGGTTTAAATATATAGAACTTGTGAGACTATTTATCTAAGGTTGTAACAGTGTTTTGCAACTGTGATCATTATTCTTTAAAGAAGATATATACATATAATGAGTTCTTGGATTCCATAAGGTTTAGAGGTAGAATGGGTTTGTTTAAACCTAATATAGTCAAAGAATGAGGCTATGCAGCCTATAGGTTTTTATTGACATGATAACTATAGGAAAACCAATAATTGAATTGGTTATCAATCTATATTAAGACCTATGCTTAGATATTAAAGTAGGGGAAAATATGTGATTATGGAAAAGTGTCTCATCTTTGACATAGTCTTATCTTTAATAAGAAGGTACCTATAGCTGCTCAAAGCAAACATGGTTATGGCTCTATCAGGTTTAAAGATATGGGAATTTTGTCCTTATAAGAAAGCCAAGTGGAAGATGGCGTAAAATTCCAAGATAAGGATTTGGGGATTGGGGATTGTAGTTGGAGCATCTAATTATTTTATAGAGTCTTTAAGGTTTTCCTTCTCAACAAGATCAAGACTCATCATCGTCGACAAACTCTTATCTTCTAGTGTGTTACTCAACCATTGAGGAGATTCAGAGGCTATTGGGACAAATGAAATTTAACTTTTTAATGGAGGACAAGTCCTAATTTGATCAAAAGGTAGTGGATAATTCATTGAAATTTGAAAACTCTTTAAATGATCTCTAATGATGTGTTCATTATCCCCTCTCTTTGCCATTTCTCTATGTCTCTTATTTTCTTCCATATTGTAACTCTCTTTGATTTTGGACTCTCACAAGGACTCTCTAATTTTTTAAGAGCAAGAGACTCTCATTTGATAAGGCTAAACTCTATCAAATTTTGTAAGAAATACCTCTTGATGTAATAAAATATTTTATTTACCTATCTCTTACATTGTATTAGTGTTTAGTAAGCTTGTGCATGATGGCCTTGTGAAGGAAATTTTCCATATCCATTGTCCTTCTTTTTAACCTCTTTTAAGGTGTTTTAAGTTAGTTATAGGTATGCACTTATGTTCTTTCTACCATTAATATAAGCTAGGTGTGAGTCTTAGAACTCCTCTTTTCTTTCATTCATTACTTCTTAAACCTATTTTATGAAATACTTATGCAATTAACTAGTTTGTGAGATTGTGTGAGCTAGTATTGTCTTATGTTGATCTAGTATTAGTTTCAAGCATATGTGAGTCTCATTTAAATTTGGTGCATCACTTGTTAGCCTTGTTATTAACCCTTGTTCTCCCTTTCTAACCCTTTTCCTAGTAGAGACATTATTTTAGGTGATCCATCAATAGTAAGTCTACCTTCTCCATAGGTTCAACCCCACCATAGGATACCCACAGCCTAGGGATATTCTCATATTGTGATTATGAGTCGGGGAGCTTGAATAAATCCTATACAAGGGTGTAATTCCACATTATAATAGGAGATAAAAGGTGTCATGGACCTAAGATGAGCTTATTAGGGGTCTATTTGAGTAGCATATGAAATTTTCCTACCATGTATGAATTTTGAAAGTGTTCCAAGAAGATCAAAGGGTAACGTGTACTGATGAAGGCCTAAAGAAATATTTGGTCCATTTAAGCTATGGATGACCTAATAGAGTGAATTATTAATGTTTGTGACATGTCCTAAGGCCTATTTTTTGGAAAATATGGCTGACAAATAGGTGTATGATCAAGAGCCCAGTATAAGAACAAGGCCTAATGGCCTAATTATCTAGTTAGAGAATGAGTGAGAAAAAACAAAGAATATAACACTTCTAAGAGCCAAAATAGGTGTTATAAACCATCATAAGGGTGAAAAGAAACTATAATGAAGATCTAATAGGGGTAATGTAGACAAATACCAGGGTCATATGACCTAATCTATCTTGAAGAGACCTAATTGAGTGCAAGAGCCTAGAAGGTAGTTTGAGAGGGATAGAAGAGAGATAATAATTGGAGAAGGTGATCATAATTTGTTATATGATAAATAAGGTGTTCTAAATGTGATCAAATTTTTTAGGTGGTTGATTTGGTGCTCAATCATCTAGGGGGTTGGTGCCTTCTTACAATATGGTGCTTGTTAAAGCCTACCTAGGTTGGTGCTTAGATAGTTGGGGTTGGTGTTCCATGTAGAGTTGGTGTTTCACTAAATTATGATATTTTGAATTATAAGATTATAGTTCATTTGTAGGGATTCATGGGTTTTATTTCCCTTAAGGTTTTCCCACTCATATGTGTGTCTTCTTGTGTTATGCTCATGTGAATGACTCTTTATGCATTACTATATCTTTATATTTCTTTGAAGGTTCAAGGATTGTTAAATTACATGTGAAAGAAAGTTTTAAGAGACCGATTCACCCCACCTCTTATTCATTGTGTTTTTGACAATTGGTATCAAAGCTTGATCCTTTAAATCAATTCTAACATCTTGAAGGTGATCCTAAGAAGAACAAGATGTCTAGTGATCAAAAGGAAGAAGACAACATGTATAATAAAGAAGTCTACTATGACAATGAATAAGGAGAAGTAGAAGTAGACCTTGATCTGAGCTCATAAGTGTTTTTGATGATTTTAAACATCAAAAGAAAACCAACAAGGATCTCAGGAATAAGTTAGAAGGTGTTAATACAAGGTTTAGATCATAGGAAGTTGAGTATGAAAAGTTGAAGATGGAGTTAGATTCCTTAAAGCTTTAGAATGAGTAGCTCATAAACAATATGAGCAAGTTTGAATGAGAGAGTGAGAAGTCAGAACAAGTCAAGAGTACCAACATGAAAAGACTAATTAGGCATCCCAATTCAATAAAGGATAAGTCATCATGGGACCATGGGAAAAGTAGTAATTAGTCAAGAGGTAAGTACAAAAATGTTGTTTACTACCTCTATCAAATATAGAACACATTGTAATATTTTTCTTTAATAGAGTTAGAATTCCCTCAATATTCAACAAGACATATGAATATCCTAAAATGCATGAGAAGGATCAAACATTGGTATAGAATCCAAATTAAGTTAAGACTAATCATATTGAGCCTAAGACTCAAGATGGACTATTTATTGAGGAAGAACAAAAGATCAAATATTATTATATGCTAGCTTAGACTACATTTCACATTCAAGATGAAGGCATGAAATGTTATATAGACAGTGGTTACTCAAGCCACATGATAAGAGATAGAAATAAGTTCATCTCATTGAAGAAGAATGCTACAGGAATAGTGAGGTTTGGAGATAACACAACTACCAATATAGTTTGCAAGGGTGTCTCGAGTTTGGATAATGGGAAGACCAAGACACAAATTTTATTATATGTGGAAGGTTTAAAACATAACTTGCTTAGTGTAAGTCAAATGTTCAATCAATGACACACACTAACCTTTCATGATAGAGTGTGTGAGATAAGGAGAGCCAAATTAGGAAGGCTAATAACCAATGTTAAGAGGACTGAGAACAATCTATATGTCTTGAATGAGATCAAGAAGGAGAGATGCCTTACAAGCAAGATAGATGAAAGTTGGATATGGAAAAGAAGGTTATGTCACCTAAACTTTGATATTTTAGTCAATATAATCACTAAAAATATATATGAATAACATGCCTAAGATCACCAAACCTACAAACATACTTTTCAAGGCATGTCAACATGATAAGCAGACTAGAAGAAGGTTCAAATCCAAGGAGTACTCTACTAAAAGACCCTTGGAGTTAATTCACATTGATCTCTATGGGCCTATAATAATTCAAATCATTCAAGGAGATAGCTACTTAATGTTACTCATAGATGACTACATAAGAACGACTTGGGTTACATCTAGAAAGAAAAGTCAGAAGCTCTTGACAAGTTTAAAGAATTCAAGGCTCTTGTTGAGAATGAGAAGAATGGGAAGATCAAGTGCATAATATTTGATAAAGGAGGAGAGTTTTGTTTTAATTAATTTGATGACTTCTATGGGGTTCAAGTAATAAGGAGATAATTCTCAGTAGCTAGGACACCTCAATAGAATGGGGTAGTGGAAAGAAAGAATAGGACAATTCAAGAGATGGCTAGAACTATGCTAAATGAGTCTATATTAACTGATGGATATTGGAGAATGGAAATAAGAATTGTAGTCTACATTTTGAATAGAGGACAAAGAAGGACTAATGGTAAAAAAACTCCTTATGAACTATGGAAGGATAGACCTCCCAATGTAAAACACTTTAGAGTGTTTGGGAGAAAATGTTTCATCAAAAGATATGATGAAGAATTAGGAAAGTTTGATTCCAAATCTGATGAAGGCATATTCTTAAGATATTCATCAATGAGCTCAGCCTATAGATGTTATAAAAAGAGGCTAAAAAATATAGTGTAAAGCACCAATGTGAATATTGATGTGACAAGGAAATAACATTCATAATCAAAAGATACTTTAAATAATATGAACTTCAAGAATGAAAAAAAAACTATAGAGGTTGATGAGGAAGAAGAAAAATTTGAAGAGAGATAAGACTCAAAAGCCCCCTCAAGATAGATTTAAAGAGGTCACCCTAAATCTCAAATCATTAAAAACAAGAATGAAAGTATGCAAACAAGGAGAAGACTGATAAGTAATCTAAATCAAGAGAAGAATGAGACTTGGGAACTAGTTCCTAGGCCTAAATACAATAATGTCACTGGCACAAAGTGGGTGTTTAGAAACAAGTTAAATGAAGATGGAGAAGTCACTAAGAAAAAGGCTAGATTGGTATGCAAGGGATATGCACAAGTTTAAGGGGTAGATTTTGAGGAGACCTTTGCACTAGTAGAAATAATGAAGGCCATTAGATTATTTCTAGCATATTCAAGATTCAAAGGTTCAAGGTATACCAGATGGATGTCAAATCTACACTTTTGAATGGGAATTTGTAAGAATAGGTATACATTGAGCAACCTGAGGGGTTTTCACTATCAGGTGCTAAGGACTATGTTTACAGATTGAAAAAGGCTCTATGTGGTCTAAAGCAAGCTCTTAGAGCTTGGTATGCTAGGTTGGATAGGTATCTATTGGATCAAGGATTCAAAAGAAGAGTTGTAGATAGTAATCTATACATAAAGATAGAAGATGACCATCAATTGATAGTAGTTATCTATGTGGATGACATCATCTTTGATGGAAACAATGAGAACATGACCAAGGCCTTTGTAAAGGTGATGAAGAAAGAGTTTGAGATGTCCATGCTAGGATAATTATCATTCTTTCTTGGGTTACAAATCACTCTACCTTAAAAATTTATATTCATCTCACAAGACAATTACATAAGAGAGATGTTGAAGAAGTTTGAGATGGAAGATTACAAGGTAGTTAGTATACCCATGATCATAAGGTGCAAGTTGATTAAGGAATATGGGTCTTCAAAGGTCAATCAGACATCATATATGTCAATTATTGGAAGTTTTTTATACACCACTACCTCTAAACCTAACATCATGCAAGCAATAGGTCTTATGGGAATGTTTCAAGTAGATCCAAAGGAGAACCATCTGTAAGTAGTTAAAAAGATACTCGAGTATCTTAAGGGGACTATGGAGCATGGTTTATGATATCCAACAAGCAAGGAGTTTAACTAGATATCCTATATAGATGTAGATTGGGCAATAAGTCTAGATGATAGGAAGAGTACCAGTGGAGGAGATTTCTTCTTAGGTGGGTGCCTAGTTTCATGGATAAGCAAGAAGCTATTGTACCCAACATCCCCTTTATTTCTATAGGAAATGAGGACCCACTTTTTTTAGATCATTATCTTGATTTTGAACCCCCTCTTCTATATGTTTATGCAAATTCTAGGAAAAGATCATGATTTGGCCTTTTATACTTTGGCCAGATGGCATTGATATTTTATTTCCATAAACTAAATCTTTTGTTCTATCAAGTTTTTTATTTTGAGATAATTATTGAGGACTTATGTTTTTGGGTTTTCTCTTCATAGCTTTTGTTTTACATGAATTGGTCTTCAGGTTTATTATATCGATCATTTTTTTTAATGGAATTTTCTTTTTGTAGTATTTTCCCCATAATAATTATACCAAAACAATTTCCTTGAATCAAACTTATTCTTGTGGATGATCTTGTTAATACACTTTCACTTACAAAATTGCCCTTCATCCCTTTTGAATATCCCTTCGACCTTTATGAAATAAATCATTTAGGACTTTTGTCATGTAAAAATGCCTTATGAAGTAGACCCTTCAGATTGTTGCCAAAGTACCCTTTGACATTTTGAAATTGCCCTTCAAAAAAATTTAAATGCCCTTTGACCTTTTGAACCTACCCTTTGGGCTCTATGAAACGTGTCCTTCAACCTTTTTTATTATAGCCATTGTACATGATAGAATTCCTTCAAATAGTTTGTAATTTCCCTTCATCCCCTCTGCACTTTTCCTTTAGGACTTTTGTCTCACATATTTCCTTCGATGCTTTTATCCTACACCTTTGCCTTTTTTAACCTTTCCTTCAAAATTTTCATTCAAGACACTTTCCTTGAGCCAATTGAATTCCTTCACAAAGAATTGTTGCAGATATTTTGTCTAAAATAATGCCCTTAATAGAATTCCTTTGGGAATTTTGAAATGACCCTTTACCTTCGACTTACCCTTCGAAAGCTTTGTCAAGGACACATATTCCTTCAGATTTCTAAACATATCCTTCAACCTTTTAAAAGTGCCCTTTAGGACTTTTTTGGTTACCCTTCAGGACTTTTGTAAGGGCCCTTTACCATCAAAATGTACCTTATGGAGTATACCCTTCTAACATTTTTGCCACAAAGTAGATCCTTTGACCCTTTTGAACATGCCCTTTACAAATTTTATCTTGATCATTTTTGCCTTATGAGCCTATCCTTTGGGACTTTTTGCCCCAGGCCATTTCCTTTGAACATTTTTTCTAACATAAAGAGCCTAAAATAATTTCCCCAAGGGCACATGCCTTTCAGACTTTCTAAATTGACCCTTCAAACATTTTTAAAAAGACCCTTCAGGATTTTTGAAGTGACCACTTACCCTTTGGGACTTTGTCTTAGACCCTTTCCCCTCCAAGACTTGCCCTTTGAGACTTTTGTCCTTCATCCAATTCCTTCAAACATTTTGACTAAGAGAATTGAGTCTTCAAGAGAATTGTTTCAGACATTTTATTCGATGAAGAAGACCCTTTGGGAGAATTATTGTACGCATTTTGTCTGAAATAATTCACCCACATAGAAGTTCTAAAATAATTTTCTTGCATAAAAGTTCTGAAATAATTTCCCCACAAAAATCCCAAAACAATTCTCCCACAATAATTTCCTTGAAATAAAGACCATACTACCAATGACACCCTTAGAGAACATTTTTGAGCTTAATTTATGATTTTAGCAAAGGGTCCCAAATGTATTTTTCTATGTTAGGTCATCAATATTAAAACATAGAATCTCTTTTATATATTCTTAGCCCAGGTCCAAATCATATTTTACTATTACTAAGACCTTAGGCTAGAATATTCATACAAGTTCCTTTATACATATTTCCCAAAATATTGAGATAAGCCATTTTTTGCTTATGTTTGTAGGAGTAAGGAATCTTGAAGAAGTGGCATGTGTCAAGTTGACCAAATTAAATTTGACAGTCATGTGAACATTATTTCATGATCACAAGGACATCATTTGATGATTATGTGAATGTCAAATTTAAGTTCATAAACATGTTAAACTTATGAGATTAAATTTGATAGTCATGCAAATGTCAATTTATGGTCCCAAGGATGTCATTTGATGGTCATGTAAATTTAAATTTTAACCTTGGTAATGACTAATTTATGAAATTAAATTTGACAGTCACACAGATGTCATTTGATGGTTGTGAGGATGTAATTTGATGGTCATGTGAACGTCAAATTCAACCTTGTAAATTACCCATTTAGATTTAAATCAAGATCCTATGGCATGCATCCACTCAGGCCCATTTGATTGAATGACATGAGAGTGAGTTAAAATTTTAAATCTCTATGAGAGTGACAAGTATCACCATCATGGGAGCCTCGTACACAAATCCAATGACCCATAGGCAGAAGCAGGGAGCCTAGTATATAAAGATTGACAATGCAAGATCAACATGGAATTTTCAAAGGTCTCGAAACCAATAAAGAGATGCCAAGTGGCATGCTCACATTCCATCATGCAAGGAATCCATGGTGAAAGTCCTAGGTGGACTTTATAAAGATCTTGAACTCAATCAAGTGTTAACATGTGTCATATTTCAAAAGTTAGTAGGGCAATATGGATAGAATACTTAGATCTTTCAACACTTGAGTTATATCTATCAATAGACATTGGGTATCATATTTAAATGAGAGTATATGAACATTCATGTCTTAATCTAAATGGCGAATATAAAAGTGAAGATCCAAATTCTATAAAAAGTATTGGTAAAGCATGCAATACATAGTTTAGATTAGTCATGGTTAATAGTAGTGCCACTATTTTTAAAATATTGGTAAAGTTATTTTGGTCCTACATGAATATGTCAGAGTTATATTTGAAGGTGGATAATTTAAAATATCAATAGGTTATTCTCACAACCCATAAAAAGAGGCATGTATAGTTTTGGTAAATGGTGCATCTATTTGAATTTTGGATACAGTTCAAACTATAATTGTAATAAATTAGCTCTATCTTTTTTACACATGCACATGATACATAGCTTAGAAAAAGGCAATTTTAAATTGATGACTATAAGTAGACTCTTATATGGTTTTAAACCATAATTAGAACTACATCTTCTGACTATCATATGTAATGACCATGCATGAACTTAGTGAATGAGGCAACCCCTTCCCCAAGTCTATATAAATAATTGTAATCCAACTTGGATTTTGTCAAAGAATTTTTAAATACAAGAGTAGCATCAATTTTGATCATCAGTGAATGTGTTTATGTATTTTATTTCCAATTTTTGTGTAATTAGTCATTACTTTCTTTGGTTTCATGTTTCAATAATCTTTAGTGTGCAAAAGTTACAAATGGATTCTTGATTATTTTGGTTGATATACTAATCTATAGATGTGAACTAACTATTGAAAGATTGGTAATATATTGGTTAAAATAATCAAGTTCAAATTGATTCATAATTCTGATTATGCACGAGTTCTTTCTTGGATGTAGTTTTCTCTATGTGCAATAGTTGCCTTAAATACTTTATTAGCCTAAGCCAGAATCTCTTAATTAAGGGTACACAATAGCTACACTAAAAGGAGTAACCTTTATCTAAGGCTTGTGAATTTCCTACATCTTTATCTCCTTAGACTTCTTAGCCATGTTTGACTATGTTTTTGCAATCACTACTAGCAATAGGCATAGGTTTTGAGAGCACTTATCCTTATAGAAACCCATTAAGGAAGCAATTCTTGAGAACCACAGAAGCTTTCTTTTCCACCTTACCCTTCCCTCCTTTTTTAAGTTTTTTTTAGACCTTCCCACTCTAGATTAAAAGTCATTCACCCATATAATTCACATAGAGATTCACAATCCTTTAGGAACCACACCTATGTCTAAAAATATTGTCAACAACTTGCATGCCCTATCCATTATTCCATCAATAGGTTGTAACAGACCACATTCCTATAACTCATGCCCTGGAGTGGAGTTTACCTCCATTAAGATCTTAAAACATTATAGGCTACCTCATTATGGCTGTGGTGTGCATAAAACCCCCATCAACAATTCATTGATGCTAGAATGAGGGTATCACCTCCAATTGTACTAAAATCTTGAGAATGGATTGGCTCAATAAAGGACCCATAGATATCCCAAGTATTCAACATGATTTCCCTAATGACCCATTAAAATACCTTCCAAGGTTCCATTATATACACCCAAGAGATATTGAAGGAAATATCATTTCTTACACATATGTTATGCATATTATGGATGTAAAATTTGAGGATGTAATTTATAGGTTGTTCCCTTTCATGTTGGGAGAAGATATGCATGATTGGCTTGCAGAGTTGACACCTAGTTCTATTACTAGTTGGAGTGATCTTAAGGAGTATTTTTTGATATGATTTGGTCCAAATATTGATGCCTATGATTTAAAAAATGATTTAACACCTTCTATGAGGTTATTTGCAGATATGGATATGAATTGTATAGAAACCATCCAAAGAGAAAGCTTGTTATTGTGCCCAAACTGGAACATAGTGGAAGGGTTTCCTTTTAATCTAGGCATTGTATATAATGAAGAAGAGATATGAAATGGAGAGGATGATTGGATCATAAAATAGGTAGAAGAACACATTACATCCATCAATTAAGAAATTATAATTGTTGACCAAATTCTAGCTTTTCAAGCCAAAATTGGTCACCCCCTATCTAAAAATTTAGCTGTCTAAGTCCATATCTTTGGTCAAGTCCAGTATGCAGGAAGTGTTCTAGACAATCCCATAATAAATGTGCAAGCCTAATCCTTTCAAAAAGTTCTTTTTGGTCTTTACCAAGCCTTTAAGAAATTCTTTTAGGTTTTGTGTCTTAAGCCTTTAAAGAATTACTTTGAACTTTTTTTTTTAGGCCTTTTTTTGTTAAATGTATTCTTCTGGCCAAGTGACAAATTCATTTGGACAATTTATCCAAAATAAATCTCTTGAAGACAAAGTGGTCTCTTTCATTTTTTTGAAAGGACAATCACAAATTTTTGAAGGGAAAGTGAACCATTTCCAAAAGTTTGAAGGGTATGTTTCATCTTTTTGAAGGGTATATTTGAGGCTAAGTGGACCATTTCCAAAAGTCTAAAGGACAACTACAGGTTTTCTAAAGGACATTTTCAATTCTTCCAAAAAGTCACTTCCATTTTCTAAAGGGTACTTTGCAAAAAGTCCACATAAATTGTCCTTTACAAAAAACTTTAAGGAATTGAAGCCAAGGGACAAGTGGACCATTCCAAAAATTCTGAAAAGCACTTCACTTTTTTGAAGGGTAGGTGACAAAAATCCTAAAAGACACTTGCATTTTTTTGAAGGCCACTTTCAAGTCAAAGGGGTCATTTACATTTCTTCCAAAGGTTATGTTCCTTTCAAATGGGACATTTGTACAAAGTCTGAAGGATTGTTTCAAGGAATAGGTGGACCATTGCAAAAAGCCTAAGGGCATTTTCACAAAGCCAAAGGGAATTTTCACAAAGTCGAAGGGTCACTTGTACAAAACCCAAAATAATTCTTTTGAAAATATTATCTGAGGAATTCTTTTAGAGAAATTATCAAACACAAAAACCCAAATGAATTATTTTAGAAGAAGAGCTTGATTGAATTCTTTCAGACAAATTATCCAAAAGAATGTCAAAGACAAGAAGTCTAAAGAAATACCTGAGGAGTGATGGCCCACAAAATGTCATTCTTAGACTACAAAAAATAGCCATTAAAGTTTAAAAGAAAGGCTCGACGGGAACTAAAAGGCAAAGATAAAGGTGATAAATGGTGAGATCCTGAACATATGTGTACAAGCAAATAAAAATAGGCAGGTCGATGGAGTGAGTTGTTATACCATTTCACCGCTCAATAAGCTAATAAAGAACAACTAGCATCCAAACAAATTTCCAACCAATGGACCCATTTATGGCAAAAAGTATTTTGGAGTATCTTGATATTGTTGGCATAATCGAAAAGAGAACATCTTATACAATGTAGTGTAATTGTTCCATCCTCAAGATGACACACATCTAAGTGACCTTTGAACTTCCTTGGCTAGACCTCCTTCTAAAAACTATATATATATATATATATATATATATATATATATATATATATATATATATATATATATATATATATATATATATATATATATATGTATGTATGTATTCTTTCTACTCATTTGGGGGCCTCCATTAGTTATAGTGAAACTCTGGTCAGATTTGTACTCGTAACTCTTGAAGAAAATATAAGTGATTTCACCATTCACACATTACACTATTGAGTATAAGTTCAAATCTTGTTGATAATGACTAGTGAAAAGGTTATTTTCTAGCATGTCAATCTATGGTCACTTACAAGTGTGTAGAAGGGATGATGTTGTAGGTATTTGTTAGTATTCTTTACCAAGTGTATAAATTTATTAGAAGTGGTATATGTGTATTCTCTTTGTAAAATCATTCATCACCCTCCTAAATATTAAATACCTTCCTGAATCTAACTTATGATATACTAATGCAGCAATATCTTTTTTTATGATTTTGTGTGAAACATCCTTATTTAGATTTAAGTAGTGGTTTCAATAATTTAGGAGGATATCAAATATTGGTGCATCACCACTTATTTTTTTAGTTGTTTTCCTTTTCCCTTTTCATTCAGATTTGTTAGTTTAGAAAGATATTAAAGGTGCATCAAGGGGAGCTAGCCCCTAATCTAAAGATTCATCTCAATAGAATTGTCACCCATAGCAAGAAAGATGATTCTATTTTGCTTCTTGGATGAGGATAATAGAGCATCTCTTCAAGGGTGAAAATCCAAGTGTCAATAGTTTTTGGCACACTCGATGGGACGTAGACATCTAAGTCCTAGAATATTTTTCAAGATTGGTACTAGTTTTGACATAGTTGTAAAAAATTAAGAATTTATATTCAATACCTAGGGACTCTATTGAAGAATTTAGGTTATTGGTTGATGATCAGTCCTTTCTATGCCAAAGGTGCCCACTAGGTCTGTTGCTAAAGGTGTACCCTTTGAATTTGTGGAATTAGCTCCATATTCCACCAAAAGGTCCAAGTTTGTCAATACTCATCCTTACAAAAGAGGTTTTGTGTTTGAAGCTTCCAAGTTTGTGATACATTATATTCCTTACATCCATAGTGTTCATTCCAAAATGGCTAGAAGATAACCTTTTGTGCCTTTATAGGGGGCATCTTCCTTGCAGCTTGCCCAATATGATCAAATCTTAGGAGTTGCTCTCAAAAGTGTCCCATCTTTTAGTGGGGATGGTCCTATTACTGCCATTGAACATATTTGGAATATGTAAAAAAATTGTAATATCCATACTATTAACCAAGAAAATGTAGCTATTAGGTTGTTAGCTTTATCTTTTAAAGGAAACATTTTGGACTGGTATGGGACCCTACCTATAAATTCTATTGGCTCATGGGATGAATAGGGGACCCTTTTAACTGATAAATTTGTAGAAAAGAGTGATCACTTATCTCTAAATGAGTAATTTACCATAATAAATATGGTGGCACATGAATTCATGCAAGATTCCAATACTAGGTTTCAAAAACCTTGGGATAGAATCCCAATTTTTGTGAGTTCAACTACAAATTATGTATTTTTGTACTACTTGAAAGCATTAAATAGTGACATTACCATGATGATTCAGTCTATGGGTGGAAATAAACTTCTTATTACCTCTTAAATAGCCATAAATTCTAATAATTATCTTATCCAAGTGGGAAAGATAGCTCTTTGACCTCTAATGCCACTATTCCCTGATTTGCATTCTCCTAGTCAAAGTGCATTGCCCACTTTAGCTCCTTTGCCTAGTCAAGAAAAATATGTCATTGCCCCTACAAATTAAATACATGAAGTCAAAATTTTAATTCAAAGTGTTACTAATGAATTGGTTTCTCTCAAAAGGCAACAATCCCAAAGTTATAGGCCTTATTAGTCCTACAACTAGTTTGGACAAATAATAGACCTCCTTTTCAGGGAAATAATCAAGGACAAGGCCAAATCACCCATGTCAAGCCTTATCAAATTTATAATCCTAATGATCCCTCATACTCGAAATCCCTTTTTCCCACTAAAAATAATTTGGTCCATGAACAACCCAACTACCCTTATTTTGAGCAAGGTCAATAAAATGTTGTTTATGCCAATGAGATGTAAAATCAAGGCATGACTACACAAGGTGATCAAACATCTCAATTTTCAAATTTTGATATGCCAACACAATTTGGGATGGATATAAGGTATGTTAATTCTAATTCCAATCTCATTAATCATTTTTAGGGTGAGTTTTATGTCATTAATTACATGGGGAATACAAGCAATCAGAATGCTAGTGTGGCTGCCAACACTAGATCAAAGAAAAGGGTCATTGAAGAAGTTCAAGGAACTAATAAATGACCTATTTTTACTCCTAAATAAAAATATATGGGATTAGGGCCTAATTCAACCCTTAAATCATAATAAAATTAGAGGATTCCAAATTTTAGGATAACTATTACAACTCTGCCTCCACAAGCTACATCACAAGGTGTAAATGTTCATAAAGAGAACCCCAAGGTAAGTAATCCTTCCATTAATGTTATAGACCAAATGAATAATATTTATATAAACATATCATTATGTTATTCTCTATAATTACTAGGGAAAAATATATACTCCAAAAGGAATTATATAGATTGGGCAAACAAGTTGGCCCATCTAGAAGTGACAATGTGGTTTTGGTCAATGGAACTCAATCTATAGATGGTCAGGCAAAAAAATATGAGAATACTCCTCCTTTATACCTATATTTAATTATTGGTGAGTTTTTGGTTCATAATTGGATCATAGATAGTATATCAATCACATCAGTTATGCCAAAATGCATAGCAGATAAGCTAAGCATCAAATATGAGCCAATGACTAAATGAGTTTTGTAATTGGATGGATCACCAGCCAAAACTTTGGGGGTAGTGAAAGTTTTGAATATAATTCTTCATTATTTTCCTAATTTTTCAATTCCTCATGATGTGGTGGTATTATATTTACCTCCTTATTTTTCTCTTTGCTTGTCAAGAGACTTCACATCCAAAATAGGTGGATACTTGGCAGCTAACTAGTCTTATAAGGTGTTTAGAATAAATATGGAACTAAAGTGAAGATTGAGTTAGAATATATTAATAAATATCACTTGGAACCATATTCACCTAAGGTATCAAATTTCAACTATGATATCATTGATGAAGAGGATTTTCACATTGATCAATCCCCATCATCTTCCCTTGAAGGAGTTTCTGATTTGTTCCTAGATGAGTGGGGAGATGACAACTATGTACATGATCCTTAAAATTTTGTTGAGAAATATGATCTTAGGGTATATTATATGCATGAGAATGACTCTTTCATGCCTAATTTGATGAATTCAAACAAAGATGTGAATGGCTTATGGCATCTTTTTTTTTATGGTTCTAGAAGTAAGATTGGGGTAGGTGGTGGAACCATGTTAGTTTCACCTTCAAAGGAGAGTTATTTTTCAAATTTTAGATTTTAGTTATCTTGTAATTTTAATGTATATAAATATGAGTCCCTTGTTTATGGCCTAGAGTGGGCAAGAAAAAGAGGTGTCAAATAATTACAAGTGTTCGATAATAGCAAGCTCATTATCAATCAAGGTAGAGGGTAAAATTTAACCAAGAACTCCTTGTTCAAGTCTTATAAGCATAGAGTTTGGGAAATTGTAGAAGACTTCATGGAATTTAACATCACTTATATCTCAAGATAATATAACAAATATGTTGATAGGCTAACAGTAATTGGATCTCAATTTGATGTTCTAAAAGGCATAAGAGAAGACAAGAATCAACCTCATCTAAAGGTGAGTATGAGACATTATATACTAGATAATGTCACTAATGGGTAGGTTTTTTATAGTGACTAGTAGATAACTCTCTTCCTACAAGAAGAAGCTGAGTTCTCTACAAAGAATCAATATAAGCTTCAATAGCAATATGGAGGATAGAATGTTCAGCTGAAGTCTAACAAGCTTCCTAAAGGCCTAGTGACTCTTGAAAGCATATTCAATGAGGATGACTAACTCAAGAAGGAAAAGGTAAGAATTTTAATGAAGAAATAGAACTATGAAATATTAGATATCTTCAAAGATAAGTTACTTGTTCATATGCACTAGTCAAGAGAAGCATGATTTCATTGAACTATGCAAGGAGTTTAGTGATATTTTTACATGTGAGTATAGTGATTTGAAGGGTTTTGATCCAAGATTGGATCAACATACCATAGATATAGATGAAAATTCTAAACCCATCAATTAAAAACAAATGCCAATCAATCCCAAAATTGAACCACTCATGAATAAAGAGCTCACTAAGTTGATTGAATCCAAAATCATTTTTCCTATCAAGCATTCTTCCTAGTTAGCCAACTTAGTCCCTATTATAAATAAGAATGGGGATATTAGGTTATGCATGTATTTTAGAGACTTTAATAGGTTATATTTGAGACATCATTACCCCTTCCCTTTTATGGATCAAATTTTGCAAGTGGTGGTAGGCAATGAGAGGTTTTCTCTCCTAGATGGTTATTCTAGGTACAATCAAATTTTGGTGAAAGAAAGTGACCAATACAAAATAACCTTCACCACCAAATGGGGCACATATGCCGATATTAAGATGCCATTTTGAGTGTCAAATGTTGGAGCTACTTTCTAACATGTAATGGATATGGCTTTCTAAGGACCAATCAATGACATTGTACTTGTATATCTTGATGATGTGAAAGTTTTCTCTAAGGAAGCAAAAGATCACTTGAATCACTTAAGGTAGATTTTTTATAGGTGTAGAGAGTTTTGGATCTCACTAAACCTAAATAAGTGTGTTTTCTATTCATGAATGTAAACTCTTAGGCCACATTGTTTCCAAGAAAGGTTTGTTTATTGATCAAGAGAGAGTGAATGTTATTTTAGCATTGTTTTTACCTAAGCATAAGAAAGGTTTGAAAAGTTTATTTTGTAAGGTAAATTTCATTAGGAGTTTCATTCCTGATTTTTCTAACATGGTCAAGCCCTTGAAATCTATGCTAAGGAAGGATGAGATATTCACTTGGACAGGAAGGAGAAAAGAAAGTTTTGAAGAGATCAAGCAAGTCATTGCCCAGGCCCCTACTCTTGCAAGTCCTAACTTCTCAAAGGACTTCAACCTATATAATTTTAGGAATGAAGAGGTAATCTCTACCATGCTTACTTAAGCTAATGATGAAAATTTTGAATAGCCTATTTCCTTATTTAGTCAAAGTCTAGAAGGTTATGAGACAAGATATACATATGTGGAGAAATAAGTACTTTTAGTTATAAGGAGCTTAAAGAATTTTAGACATATGTTATCTAATAAAAATATTCATATTTTTTTTCCTCATCTTGGTGTGAAATATCTTCTATTGAGTATATATATTTAAATGAAAAGAGGGTAGGTTGCATCACCAAAGTGATGGAGTATGATGTGGAGATCAAAACAACAAAACTAGTGAAAAGAAAAGGACTGTGTAAGCATCCTGCTTCAGACTTGAAAGAGAGAAAATAAAATTTTTTGGTACTCCATGATAATCCTATAGTATCTATACCTTCATCCATGAGGAGTTAGACACAAGATATGATTCATTTCCTGTAAACTGGTGACTGTCCACAAGGTCTTGATAGGGCCAAAAGAAGGTCTTATAGATTACAATCTATTTCCTATACACTTGTGGATGGAGTACTATTTAGGAAGGATTTTTTAGGTTTGTTGTTGAGATGCATTGACTTAGATCATATTTACAAAGTGTTACATGAGTTTCATGATGGACCAGCTGGTGGTCACTTTGCTCTAAGAACCATAGCTACTAAGATTATGAGGGCTGGACACTTTTGACCTAGCTTGTTCAAGGGCACTCATGCTTGGGTAAGAAAATGTCAAAAATGTGCTCTTTTTTATGGAAAACAAAAGCTACTTGCCTTGCCTCTTCATCCAATCTAGAGTGAACAAACCTTCATGTAATGGGGGTTGGATTTCATAGGTCTGATCAATCCTCCTTCTAGTGTTGGTCACAAGTGGGTGTTGACAACCACTGATTATTTTATAATATGGGTGGAAGTTGTGGTTCTTAAAGAAGCAAATGAAAACTTAGTCCTAGACTTCTATGAAGGTATAGTAACTAGATTTGGATCTCCTTCAACAATTATCTTAGATAATGCCTTGTCTTTCTTAAAATCAAGAAAAAGTGAATGGGCTTTGAAACATAGCATCTATCTTAGCACATCCTATAACTACTACCCCCAAGGAAATAGACTATCTGAGTCCACAAATAATAATTTAATCAAGATCATAAAGAGGACTATGGAGGAGAATCAAAGGACTTGACACACCAAGCTAAAGACAACCCTTTGGGCTGATAGGATCACCCCAAAAAGAGTAATTAGGAACTCACCATATACACTTGTGTATGGAAGGGAAGATAGAATTCCTATCTCACTTGAGTTACCAGCCTTAAATCTTACCTATCAATTATAATTGATGGAGAATGATAGCATGGAGGTCAGATTATGTGAGTTGATGGAGCTTGAGGAAATAAGAGATCAACCTATGCAAACCATGACAACTCACCAAGAGCAAAGAAAGAAGTATTTTGACAATAAATACATGCCAAGAAGCTTCAAGGAAGGAGATATTATCCTAAAATAGGATGAATATAGGACCAAACCTAGGATATACATAAATTTTGATGCTTTATGGAGTGGCTCATATGTGATCACACAGTGCAAACAACATAATTCTTTCCAACTCTCAAGGTTGGATGGAGAGGAGCTACATATCCCAGTTAATGGAATATATCAAAAACATTATTACTGAGTTTTTATTTCCTTTTGTACATAATTTTTGGATTTTATTATGTTCCCTAAGTGTTTATGCACATGTGTGAGTTTGTCCTTATCTTTGCTTGGTCTTGTTGTTGTTATGTGGTGTATTTCTTTGTGTTTGTTTTATCATAATCCTTATTAATCATCTTCAAGAATATATTGACTACATTGGACCTTAGTTGGATAAGGCTACTGGTTTAATCAGTATAGTAGGCATACTACCCCTATGAGTCACCATTTTGTTGACCAAATTTTGGCTTTTCAAGTCAAAATTGATCACCCCCTATCTGAAAATTTAGCTGCCTAAGTCCATATCATTGGTCAAGTCTAGTATGCAGGAAGTGTTCTATATAATCCCATAACAAATGTGCAAGCATAATCCTTTTGGAAATTTCTTTTTGGTCTTTACCAAGACTTTAAGAAATTCTTTTGGGTTTTATGTCTTAAGCATTTGAAGAATTACTTCATACTTTTTATCTAAGGCCTATTTTTGTTAAGTGTATTCTTCTAGCCATGTGATGAATTCTTTCAGATAATTTTTCTGAAAGAAATCTCCCAAAGACAAAGTGGTCCCTTTCATTTTTATAAAAGGATAATCATGAATTTATGAAGGGAAAGTGGACCATTTCCAAAAGTTTGAAGGGTATGTTTCATCTTTGCAAAGGGTATCTTTGAGGCTAAGTAGACCGTTTCCAAAAGTATGAAGGACAACTACAGGTTTTTTGAAAGACATTTTCAATTCTTCTGAAAGGTCACTTCCATTTTCCGAAGGGCACATTACAAAAAGTTCATAGAAATTGTCCTTTACAAAAAACCCAAAGGAATTTAAGCCAAGGGACAAGTGGGCCATTCCAAAAAATCTAAAAAGCACTTCATCTTTTTTGAAGGGTAGGTGACAAAAACCCTAAAGTATACTTGCATTTTTCCAAAGGCCACTTTCAAGTCAAAGGGATCATTTACATTTCTTCTAAAGGGTATGTTCCTTTCAAAAGGGACATTTTCACAAAGTCTGAAGGATTGTTTCAGGGAAGAGTTGGACCATTGGAAAAAGCTAAAGAGCATTTTCACAAAGTTGAAGGGTCACTTACAAAAAACTTAAAAGAATTATTTTGAAAAGATTGTCCAAAGAATTCTTTCAAAGAAATTGTCATAACACAAAAACCTGAATGAATTATTTTGGAAGAATAGATCAAATAAATTCTTTCAGATAAATTATCTAAAATAATACCAAAGATAAGAGTTCAAAGAAATACCTGAGGAGTGATGACCTACAAAACATTAATCTTAGACTGTAGAAAATAGATGTTGAAGTTTAAAATAAAGGCTTAATTAGAACCAGAAGGCAAAGATAAACATGACAAATGGTGAGATCTTGAACATATGTGCATAAGCAAATGGAAATAGGTAGGTCAATGGATTGAGTTGTTATACCATTTCATAGCTTGGTAAGCTAATAAAGAATAGCTAACATCCAAACAAATTTCCAACCAATGGACCCATCTATGGCAAAACATAATTCAGAGTATCTTGATCCTATTGGCATAACTAAAAAGAGAACATCTTACAGAATGTAGTATAATTGTTCTATCCTCAAGATGACACATGTCCAAGTGACCTTTGAACCTTGGCTCGACCTCCTAAAAACCATATATATGTATTATTTCTACTCATTTGGGGGCCTTCATTGGTTATAGTGAAACTTGAGTCAGATTTGTACTGGTAACTCTTGAAGAAAATACAAGTGATTTCTCTATTCACACATTACACTATTGAGTATAAGTTCAAATCTTGTTGATAATGACTAGTAAAAAGGTTATTTTCTAGCATTTCAATCTATGGTCACTTACAATGTGAAAAAGGGATGATGTTGTAGGTCTCTGTTGGTATTATTTACTAAGTGTATAAATGTATTAGAAGTGGTATATGTGTATTCTCTTTGTAGAATCATTCATCACCCTCCTAAATGTTAAATACCTTCTTGAATATAACTTATGAAATACTAATGCAGCAATGTCTTTTATTGTCATTTTGTGTGAAACATCCTTTTTTTACCTTTAAGTAGTAGTTTCAATAATTTAGGAGGATATCAAATATTACTGCATCACCACTTGTTTTCTCAGTTATTTTCCTTCTCCCTTTAAATTTAGAGTTGTTAATTTAGAAAGAGCGTAAAGGTGCATCAAGGGGAGCTAACCCCTAATCTAGAGATTCATCTCAATATAATTGTCACCCACAGCAAGAGAGATTATTCCATTTTACCTCTTGGATGAGGAGAACTGAGTATCTCTTCAAGGGTGCAAATCCAAGCATCAATAGTAATGTTATTGGAGAAATTGAGATGCTAGCAACAAGAAGAGGAATTTGTCAAGCTAAAAGAATTGGATCATGCTAATTTCATCCTTGTATTTTATGAGATAATTAAAGAAAGAAATGATGATAGTGAATAAAGTGTCAATTTAAAAGAACATTTCAAACCTTTATAGCATCTCTATGAGATAGAATATGCCTAGGTAGAAGATCAATTACTTTGCCTTGCAAAAAAAATATTAGCTCCAAATATGATGTTGATGACTCTTGTGACTATCAGTCTGCATTAGAATCTCTATCAAAAGACTCATTTGATGATTATATTATTAACATAATCTAAAATCATCAAATGAGTCTTTTGATAGAGTCTTTATGTTGAGATTTTAGATTATGTCATGCCTGAGGTAGGTATATATTTTTATCATGGGGAAAATGCAAAAGGTATGTTGTCTTCCTCAATAATTTTGATTTTATTTTTTAGCCCCCTTCTAATGGAATTAATTCACGTAGATGTTCATGCCTTGATTTGATAGATGTTAAATTCAATTTGGTTCCTAACTCTAATGTGCAAGACACTGTGGTTAATTATGTGATTGATCAAGAACCCCAATGTGTGTGGACATCAACATTACTTAGCATTGAATCAAATACCTTTGATTTCACATATGATGCCCATGAAGTTACATATCTTCTAGATCATAACTATTCAAAATAATAATAGCAAAAGGATTAATAACATGCAGTGAATGAGATGATCCTTTTTTAATTAATAGTTAATGAATCTCTCACTCCTAAAATCAAAAATAGTGAGCCCCAGGTAAATAAAAAATTTATTCATGATTTGGAAAGTCAAGAGCTGATTCATTCAAATATTGAAGGTCACACTCAAAGTGAGATTTTAGATGAAGTTTTTGAGGAATATGTTATTCATGATTATACTTATGATTCTAAATCTATTTTTGAGGACCTTTCCCATAATGAGTTCATAGAGGATGATGACTTTCAAGATTGTAGTTCAAATCTAATATCCATCTTAGCATGTACTTTCAAGGATTGTTTGTTTGAATTAGGTTCTCTTGAATACATGAGTAATAATGGTGAGCTTTTAGAATGTATGTATCATAGGTAATAGTTATTGTTTTATTGTGTCTAGGATGTCCCAATGAATAACCCTATTTTTTTGTTCTACAATATGATGGAAAGGCTCAAAATTATACTAAATGGATACAAGGATGTTACTACCTATCTCAGAAATTTAATGGGGAAAACCTTGTTATTATCAAAGAGTGAGAAGTATACCAAATAAAGTTTATAAATCCATCCCCCATCTTGTTTGGGATTTCTTAGAGTAGGATTAGTTTAGGTTTATTGTTTTATGTCATTTTTTTCATTAGATTAATCTTTCCTGCTTCCAGTATTTTGCTTTTATAGATTGGTTTCCTATTTTCTAGATTAGATTTCAATGCTTTCTTAGATTAGTTGTTCTTTGATTTCTTTGACGATTGGAATTGTGTGTGCTATACTATAACTAAGCTAAAAAAATCCAAACCAATTGAGCTTATGATTTGTAGAAAAGGGGATAATTAAAATCTTGACACTTTGGGACTAGTTTACAAATTAGGTGTATTTTTGTGTTTTTGAGTCTTTAGGATGAAGTTAGGTAATCATGGATTATTCTAAAAGGTGTCACAATTGAATACTTTTACCAGGCATGTGAAAGTTTCTCCCATAGTACTTCATACAAATTTAGAAATTTTTCTTGTTTTATTTGATCAAATTGCACTTATCACATTAAAATACCTATTGGAAGTGATAATTTTAGGTTTAAGTGTAGTTGGTAGGGATGTTCTAGTAATGATTTATTTTATAATTATACTAGCTCATTAGGGTTCTAAATTTTCTCTTTTCCATTCAAGAAGAAAAAAATAAGAAAGAAACAATGGATTCAAAAGAGTGAGAGAATCTAAATAAAATAAAAGAAGCTTACATGATGAAATAAGGTCAATGTACCACGCATCATGATCAAAAGAAAATAATGAAATGAGAAGAGGAGCCCAAGGTATCTCTATGGATGCCTGGCTGATACCAGAGCAATTCCATAACTTCCCTTATTTTTAATATTTAATAGATACTAGAATGAAACCTACACCCCCATCAAATCCTTTGAAAAACTCATCATAATAGGGGTTAAAAACTACACATTTTGACACATGTAGATCCAAGAAATTAGAAATCAAGTATGTTGTGTGAATTAACTTAGGAGTCTATTTCATGTTTTTAATTTAAGTATTCTTCTATGACACACTTTATGATTGATTTAGTATTACAAACCAAAGTTTTAGGTTCTTGAATACTTAGGAGTATTCCCCTTGTGAGTCATCATTTGTTGTACCCAACATCCCCCTTATTTCCATAGCAAATGGGGACCCACTTTTTTTAGATTATTATCTTGATTTTGAGCCTCCTCTTTTATATGTTTATGCAAATTCTAGGAAAATATCATGATTTGAACTTTTATACTTTGGTAAGATGGCATTGGTATTGTGTTTCCATAGACTAAATCTTTTGTTCTATTAGGTTTTGTTCCTTCAAGCTACTTGTTTTAGACTTATGTTTTCAGGGTTTTCTCTTTATAAATTTTATTTTGCATGAATTGATCTTTGGGTTTATTATATAAAACATTTTGTTTGATGGAATTTTCTATTTATAGCATTTGCCTCATAATAATTCTATCAAAACAATTTCCCTAAATCAGACTAATTCTTGCAAATGATCTTTTTGATACACTTTCATCAATAGAATTTCCCTTCAACCCTTTTGAATAGACCTTTGACCTTTATGAAGTATATCCTTTAGAAATTTTGTCATGGACAAATCCCCTATGAATTAGACCCTTCAGATTATTGTTAAAGTACCCTTCAACATTTTAAAATTATCCTTTGAAACTTTTGAAATGCCCTTCAACCTTATGAACCTACCCTTTGGGCTTTGTGCAACATGTCCTTCAACCTTTTTTGTTGCATCCATTTTTCCTAAAAGAATTCATTTAGACCATTTGCAATTCCCCTTCAGCCCCTCCACATTTTTTCTTCAGGAATTTTATTCCACACATTTCCTTTAGGACTTTTATCCTGTACCTTTGCCTTTTTAAACCGTTACTTTAGACATTTTGTCCTTGATACTTTCCCTGAGCCAATTGAATTCCTTCAAACATTTTATCTAATAGAATTGGGTCTTTGGGATAATTTTTGTGGACATTTTGTTTGAAATAATTCCCTCAATGGAATTCCTTTAGGAATTTTTAAATGACCCTTTACCTCTGACTTACCCTTTAGAAGTTTTTTCAAGGACACATATTCCTTCAAACTTCTAAACATACCCTTCGACCTTTTTAAAGTGCCCTTCAGGACTTTTGTGGTTACCCTTTTGGAATTTTGTAAGGACCCTTTCCCATCAAAATGTACCCTATGAAGTAGACCCTTCATCCTTTTCAAACATGCCCTTTGGGACTTTTGTCTCAAGAATTTTTTCCATACAAGCCTATCCTTTGAGACTTTTTACCCTAGGCCATTTCCTTTAGACATTTTGTCCAACACAAAAAGCCCAAAATAATTTCCTCAAGGGTACATGCCCTTCAAACTTTTTGAACTAACCCTTTAGACATTTTTAAAAAGACCTTTTAGGATTTTGAAGTGACCACTTACCCTTCAAGACTTTATCTTGGACTCTTTCCCCTCTAATAATTACCCTTTGGGACTTTTTTCCTGAGCCTTTTGTCTTTCACCAATTCCTTCAAAAAAAAATTCCAAAACATCATACCCTTCAACCCTTTTGATACCATCCCTTCAAACATTACTTCAAACATTTTCTCTAAGAGAATTGAGTCTTTGAGACAATTATTGTAGAGATTTTATCCAAAACAATTCCCCCGATGGAATTCGTATAGACTTTGTGTCTTGGACATTTTATCCAATGAAGAAAACCCTTCAAGAGAATTATTGTGAGATTTTGTCTGAAATAATTCCCCTGCATATAAGTTTTAAAATAATTCCCTTGCACAAAATTTCTAAAACAATTTACCCACAAAAATCATGAAATAATTCTCCCACAACAATTGCACCAAAATAAATACCATACTGCCAAATAATACCCTTGCTTAGAGAACATTTTTTAGCTTAATTGAAGATTTTATCCAAGGGTCCCAATAATATTTTTCTATGCTAGGTCATCAATATTAAAACACAAGATCTCTTTTATATATTCTTAGCCCAGGTCAAAATCATATTTTACTAATACTAAAACCTTAGGCTCAAATATTCATGTAGGGTCCTTTATACATATTTCCCAAAATATTGTGCTAAGCCATTTTTTTCTTATGTTTTTAAGATTAGGGAATACCAAAGAAGTGACACATGTCAAGTTGATGAGATTAAATTTGATAATTCCATAGACATCATTTAACAATCATGAGGATGTCATTTGACAGTCATGTAAACATCAAATTTAACCTTGGCAACATGTCAAACTTATGATATTAAATTTGATAGTGACATGGACATCAGTTGATGGTCATAAGGAAATCATTTGATGATTGCACAAATGTCAAATTTAACCTCAACAATGGCTAATTTATGGAATTAAATTTGATAGTTGTGTAAACATCATATGATGGTCACAAGGACATCAATTGACAATTACATGAGCATCAAATTTAACCTTATAAATTACCCATTTGGATTTAAATCAAGATCATATGATGTGCATCCACTTGGGCCCATTTGATCAAATGATACTAGAGTGAGTTGAATTTTCAAAGCTTTGTGAAAGTGACAAGTGTCACCCAAGTGTCACCATCATGATAGCCCACTACATAGATCCAATGACCTATGGGAAGAAGCAGGGAGCCTATTACATAAGGATAAATGGTGAGAGATCAACATGGACCTTTCAAAGGTTCTAAAACTAGTGAAGAGATGTTAAGTGGTACGCTCACATTCCATCATGTAAGGGATCGACAATGCAAGTCCTAGGTGGACTTTTTATTGATCCTATACTCAATCAAGTGTTAACACATGTCATATTTCAAAAGGTAGAAGGGCATTATAGATAAAATACTTTGATCTTTAAACACTTGAGCTATATATATCAATAGACATTGGGTCTCATAGTTAATTGAGATTATGAACACACATGTCTTAATCTGAATGATGAATATAAAATAAAAGATCTAGATTCTATAAAAAGCATGGGCAAGCGTACAATGCATAATTCAGATTAGTCATGGCTAATAGTAGTGCCACTAGTTTTAAAACATTGGTAAAGTTGTTTTCGTCCTTCATGCATATGTCAAATTTCCATTTGAAGGTGGTTAATCTAAAAGTCAATATGTTGTTCTCACAACCTATAAAAAGAGGCATGTATAGTTTTGGTAAATGGTGCATCTATTTGAAGTTTGCATATAATTTGAACTATAATTATAAAAACTTACCTATATTTTTTACACATGCACATGTTGAATAGCTTTGGGAAAGGAAATTTTAAATTGATAATTGTAAGTAGACTCTTATACAGTTTTAAACCATAGTTAGAACTACATGTTCTGATTATCACATGTAATGACCTTGTATGAACTTGGAGGATGAGGTGACCCCTTCCCCAAGTTTATATAAACAATTTTAATCCAACTAGGATTTTTGTCAGAGAATTTTTGAATACAAGATTAACATCAATTTTGATCATCAGTGAACGTGTTTGTGTATTTTATTTCCAATTTTTGTGTAATTAGTCATTACTTTCTTTGGTTTTATGTTTCAATAATCTTTAGTGTGAAAAATTTGTGAATGTATTCTTGATTATTTTGGTTGATATATTAATTTTTAGATGTGTAACAGTTGTTGAAAGATTGATAAATATATTGGTTAAGATAGTCAAGTTCAAATTGATTCATAATTTTGATTGTGTATGAGTGTTTTTTTAGATGTAGTTTTTTTGTGTATGTGTAATAGTTGCCTCAGATACTTCATTAGCTTGAGCCATAATCTCCTAATTAAGGTTGTGCAATAGCTACAGTAAAAGGAGAAAACTTTATCTAAGACTTGTGAATTCCTTCATCTTTATCTCCTTAGACTTATTATCCATGTCTGATGGTGTGTGTGCAATCATTGCTAGCAATAAGCATAGGTTTTGAGAGTACTTGTCCTCTTAGAACCAACCAAGGAATTAGTTCCTAAGAACCATAGAAGCTTTCTTTTCTGACTTACCCTTCCCTCTTTTTTTGAGTTTATTTTGAGACCTACCCACTCTAGATTAGAAGCCTTCCACCCATCCAATTCACATAGAGATTCACAATCCTTTAAGAACCACACCTCCATCCAAAAACCTTGTCAACAACCTACATGCCCTACCCACTATTCCATCAATAGGTTTTAATAGACCACATACCTATAACTCATGCCCTAGAGTGGATTTTACCTCCATTAAGATCCTAAAACTTTAGAGGCTACCTTGTTAGAGTCATGGTATGCATAAAACCTATATAAACAAAAACAACCATCAATAACATTATCCATGTGTGAGGTTAAATACATTGTAATATATTCATGTTGCACTCAGGTCTCATGGATGAGATGGACCCTAAAATACTATAAGGTGGAGTATAATGGTCTTATCCCTATTTATTGTGATAACATAAGTGTTATAATCATCTCAAATAACCCTATCATGTACTCAAGGACCAATCACATTCCCATCAAGTATCATTTTCTAAGAGATTAGGTAAGTGAGCAAAGTGTTAGACTTGAATATGTTTTTACACATTATAAAATTATAAACATTTTGACCAAACCACTCCAAAGGTAACATTTGAACACCTAAGACAGGAATTAGGTGTAATTCCTATCCCTAATAATCATTGAAGAAGCCAAGTACTTAGGGGGAGCTAATCATGTTCATTATCTCCAAGAATAGGTGAGTTGTTATAAGAAGGTATATACGCATGGAGATATGGGAGCATGTTTCTATTATGTCTCATAAACTCATAGTTTTGTGTATTGAGTATTTTGGTTGTAAGAAGTGTGATCTAAGGAGTTACAGACATCACTTTATCATTTATGTCAAAGGGGAAGAAAGACCAAAATGGGGAGATAAGATTGATTAGTTTATAGTTTATTTTTCCATAAATGACAAATGGAGAGATTATTTACAATTGTTCCTATTGTTTAGGTTTGGCACGGATGTTGTCATTGATGTCAAAGGTTCTTGAGAAAGGTCTTCATTAGGTCCTTGAAGAACATAGCTATGAGAGAGGATATTGATCAATGTTGTAGTGATTCTGAGAGTCTAATACATTAATGGTATATGTTTTTATGAATACATGAGTGATGTGAAGGTTGGCATGGAAGGTCCTTATTTTCAAAGTTATCAAGTTTTTGAGCCTAGTAAGTGACTTGAGAAGGTATGTGCATAGGATGCCTAGTCTTGTGCATGAAGGTTCATGATGGCTTGGTGAGATGAATGCACATAGGAATGAAAGGTTTTATGAGGTTTATTTATAATATATATGATCCCTTGGATCACTAATATTAGTCTCAGTGTGATCCTCCAATGGTATGACCTATAAACTTAGTTTGCACCTAGACCACTTCTAGACCCTACCTGACATAATGAGAATAATGGTATATTGTCAAGACATGTGAAGGATGTATGGCTATGTATAATCATGAGATAATTTTATTGAATTGGAAATCATATGGAAAGAATCATTAAGGTTAGTTTCAAGGCCTAAAGTGATTTGTAAGACAAGATCTAGAAAGCAAAGAGAGAGTGTGTGACTTAATGAGGGGTCACAATCAATTTTCAAGACAATTTTGCATATTTAATCATGGAAATAGGTATTATATTTTTTTTCAATCATGTTCACAAATTTTTAGGTCATGTTTTGCACTAAAATGCATGAAAAGTGGTTTTAAGGTCCCTCGAGTACATAAAATGAAGGCATGCAAACCTGAGAAGGACTTTTAGGTATTCATTGGCATGTGTAGCCTCTACATGGGAACATAAGCTATTAAATATAGATCAATAATTGTCTTATATAATAACTATAGGCATTAGTTTTTTATTTAAGGGGTATTCCTTTATGAATAATCATTAACACCAAAACTTGTGTTAAACCTCTTTAAAACCCTAACAAGGACCCAATTTGAAATATTTTGTTCAAAAAAACCTATAATTGTCTCAAATTACTATATAAAATATTTTATATTATATTTAACTCTCCCAATTACCTCTAGGTGTGATTGAGTTGTCAAGTGTGTGAGTAGACCCTACAAGAAAGTGTTAGTTTCTTAGAGATTTATTATAGCAGTCAGATTTGATCAAGTTAAAGTATGAAAACCATTGGATAGATAAGGTTAAGACTTGTATATAATTTCCATGGTGTTTTTTCTATATTTTTTATCCATTATTTATGATAAATTGATCATCCAAATTAGCCAGTCACTAACAGGCCTAATGGTGGAAATAGTGAAAAACCTAGGCAGCAATGAAAAGATGATTACGAAAGTGTTATCATGAAATATGGATGAATATAAGTGCATGGAGATATTTTTAAATAATTTTAATACATTTTTGTGCTTATTATAAGTATTTTAGGTCAGTGATTATAGTGAAAATGTTGCTCACAAGTTGACTTATCTAGTGTAGATGAGACAGTGAGATGTAAGGTCATGATATTGGTCTTCAATACCAATATTTGATATTTTACCATATTATCTTTCCAAATTATAATTTTATAATTATCTCATAAGATAATTTACATTAATTATAAGTGTAGACACCGAAATCGTGTCGACTCCCCTAGTCATTCCCCGTCTTATTCTTCTTCGCCTATTTAACCCTTGTCGATCACTTGTTCCACCAACCTTGACCCTGGCAGCATGTAAAAATGAGCACAGAGCTAAAGCTAGACTCTATCCCCATTATACATCTACCGACGATAGTCTTTACCCGGTCGATTTCACCGACGTCGGTCACCTATCGGCCGACATCGGCAATCTTGTCGACGTCGGTCACCTTGCCGTTATCCGTTACCAGTTATCATTCGGTTTCCAGAGACGGTTCGTCAACCATTTCGGGAACCGTCCCTCACCTTCATCAGCGTCTACCAACCATTCGAAAGGTGGATCAATCGAAACCTGAGCAATCATTCAATCAACCTGTGAACTCTGACATCAACACTCTCGCGATCAACACTCTCGGCATCAACCCACTCTCGGCATCAACCAATCTGCATTCAATCCGGCACTGCACAGATAACTCCAACTATGGCTTTCATCGCGTCTTCTGGCAGGTAAGTATTTATTCTGTTTGTTTTATTTCTTCTTGGTTATTCTTTACAAGTTCTGTCATCCTGATTCTTCAAACCACAGACCCAGCATCTCTCATTTACATCCCTGCCTCTGTCCAGACCCTGTCCCGACTCTATCCAAAACCCTACCCTGACCTTATCAGACCCTGTCCTGACTCTGTCTAAACCTCATCCCGACCCTGTCCAGAACCTATCCCGACTCTCCCAAAGCCTTCTGCAACTTGTCCAGAACTTGCCCCTATCGATTCTGGTCACTACCCCGACCGACGACGGCACCTCAACCGACGTCGGCACCTTCCCTGATCGACGCCGGCACCACAGAGACCGACGCCGGTGACTGTGCAGAACAGTGCTGCATATCAGGTACGCACTTTATTTTCTATCATTTATTTCTGTCATTATTATTTACTTTCATCCAATATTCTACTTTTTTTATCAGTGGGTTGATATCCTTCTAGGAAGTCTTCATACTTCTGGGATCGGGCGTTCACCTGACAGCCCACCATATCTTTGACTAACATTTTTCTATGTTTTAGCCTTTTCTTCGCAGGTGTCATTCCTCCACAGCCAAAGAGGAGAATCTTCCAATGTCTGATTTCGGTGCGCATGACTTTATCAGGTACTTCTAGCCTTGACCATTTCTTTTAGTTTCTTTATTCATCTTTTGAATGTAGAAAGCAATTTTGCATAGAAACATTCTGGCACGCCCGGTGGGACCCTAGGTCCTCCTTGGGTTCTTTCTTTCTTTCGTTCATTTAGGTGCATTAGGTTTCTTCCTTTTCGCCTCCTTTCGTCTCTTCTTAAACGACATCATAAGCAGGACTAAAATGAACATTTCTTTCTTTCTTGCACTTCTAGACTAGTTAAAACTCATATTCTTTGACTCTTTCTCCATTCGTCTTCATACGAACAAACATTTCGACTTGGGCATTAAAACACTTTGCATTCATTTCTAATTGCCTGCATCTTTTAGACCACACATAGTAATTAAACCGCATATTGAATTAATCTAGATCACTTGATGTTACACGACCAAACCACCTGCACAAAATAAACATTTTAACTTACCTGAGACAAGGCCCGACTGGGATTTCATCCCCCAGCGGATACCTTACCCGTCCCGGTGACCCTACTTAGATTTCATCACCAAGGGGGAAGCCCACTCCATTCTCTGGCGGAGGATAAACTCTAGTGGAAGTATATTTTGGCTAAGCGAAACCAGCTAACCACTGGAATCGTGAAGTGAGGGGAGCTTGCTCCTTAGCACCAGGCCTGTACGGAAGCTAACACAGATTTCTTGAACACCATAACAAAACCCGAAACCATCCATAGACTGCTTCTTCTAGGACCCAACTCACAAAGCCAATCTTCCTCTACACACATTCTAAGGCATAAGCCACTATAATCCTAATAATTTACTTCTAGGGTTTTAGGATCTGCTTGTGTCTTCATCTTTTTGGTTCTTATCTGCTTGTTTGAGCTTGTGAGGATGTTCTTCTTTGCCTTGAATGGTTCTGACTCGTAGCCAAGCCAAGGCTCTAGTCGATCACGCGAGGCATCATCCTCTTCCAT
Source organism: Torreya grandis (assembly GCA_037957365.1). Taxonomy (NCBI): domain Eukaryota; kingdom Viridiplantae; phylum Streptophyta; class Pinopsida; order Cupressales; family Taxaceae; genus Torreya; species Torreya grandis. Next base: position 544,810 of record JARHVA010002729.1, read on the forward strand.
CTACCCCGCCTACAACCAACCCTATAATGGAGTTCAACTCAGAAACTGAAAGAACTCCTACCAGACCATCTCCGACCCAAACACCTATTATCCCAGAAGGGGACCAAGATTTCGCACGATTCTTGGACCTCAATACCAAAGCCTTGCAACACTATCTCGTGAATAGCCAAATGCGAGACTCCTTGGGCAATCCAATTTATGGAATGCCGACCTCTTTCCTCGAGACTGCGGCCGTATCAACGACATCTGTAGTCCAACCCTTAGACACCCAGGCTGTTGCCTCAACCAATGACCAACCTTTCACCAACCATCCAAGTGTGGCCTCTCCTTCCATCATTGGGCCCACTTTCACCGGGGTTTCGGCCCCCAATCAATCTCAGTCCACTCAACCACTTTCTACCCCCTTTCAAAACTTGGTCTTCTCTATTCCGCCCACCCTTACTCCTATCAACACTAGGGTGGCTACCCATCCATTAGCCCATGTTACCTCTAACCAACCTCCCATGACAACATCAAACCTAGCCATGCCTTCCATCCAACCATCCTTAGTCACTTTTTCTGTCCCTACGACTAGTCATCCGTACGTTGCGCCCTTATTGGTACAACCGACTACGTCGTATACCTCTTCCAGCCTCTTTCAAGCGCCTTACAATCTAGGAGGCATTCCACCCGCCAATTCGTCAGTAGATATTATCAAGATGCTGATGGATAAAATGTCCAACCTACAGACCTCCATTACCGGCTCACGCAACACTCTCTCATACGAACAAATCTGCAACGAGCCCATCCATCCTTCTGTCCCCATCAGACCATATCCCAACCAGTGGGAACTTCCTAAGTTTTCTCATTTCCAGAGCAAGGAAGACCCACAACAACATTTATGGGCATTCAGACACGCCTGTTACCTTATCGCCCACAACGATGCGTTGCTCTTACGCACATTTCCCATGTCTCTCTCGGGTGCTGCACTTGACTGGTACAGCTCTCTTCCCAGTCATTCCATCCTCACGTTCACTCAGCTGGCCCAGCTCTTCCTCGATCATTTCTCCATCAATATCACCAAGAAGGTCTCTATCACAGACCTCTATTCTATTCGCTAGTTCGAGGATGAATCTATTGCTGATTTCGTCGCTCGGTGGAGGAGCCTTATCAATCAACTTTCATTTTCCTTACCTCAGCCTGAGCTTATTGAACTTTTCTCTCAAGCCTGCGCTAAACATATTTCTTCTACCTTGAGGGTTCAAACCTTCCGCACTTTTGACGAAGCCTTCACGATGGCTCGTAAACTTGAGTTACGTGCCGTTGAGGAGAATAAAGTCAAGTTGCGGAGTAAGAATCCCAACTCCAAAACCAATGACCCTTCTTCTAAGCCCTCCTCGTCCAATCCTAAATCTAAAGCTTCAGCAAATGCTGTGGTTGTTAGATCTTCCTCTTCTTCACCTTCAACTAATCAACCTGAACCATCCACGTCTATGAGCACCACTCGCCAATTTCAGCAGAGATACATACAGCGACAGTTTACTCCACTTGGAGAATCATACGCGTCTGTGCTGGAAAAACTCGTCAAACAAGGGGCCATCAATCTCCCTCAGATCCGACCTCCACCACAATTTGATCCCTCACGCGCCATCCCTGCGTGGTATAGGGAGAATGACTTCTGCCACTACCACCGTGTTAAAGGTCATGACACGGGCAACTGTAAAACCCTTAAAAACATAGTCCAAGACATGTTGGAAAAGGGTGACCTCATCCTCGACAATCCTAACGCCCCTCCTAATCAGGGTATCGATATCTTCAAACAACCATTCCCTAATCATCCACCAACCCAAAACAACATCCAGACCTTGACTGACAATACCCATGAACATAATATTCGAACAGTCAATACGGTCTCGCCCCTCATTTCTAACCAACCCCAAGAGGTGAGTTCATCCATCAGTCCATCACATGTGGATGAACCTCTTTCTCCGGCTAGTTCTCCCTCAACTTCTCTCATTTTGGAGGATGCCTCAACCTTACCAGCACCGCCAGTTTCACCATCTTCCTTCTTGCTACCCATGGAGGACCCAACCTTTCCTACTCCTCGACCACAAGTGGAGGGCACTATCATCCCTGCCCTTTACCCGCTTGAGGAGCTTCATTCACCAGTTTCTTCTCCACCCAGGGAAGAACCTATTTCTCCTTCGTCTCCAACCAAACATGAACCTGTCACGACTTCACCATGCCTTGGGCCCGAGACTACTACACCCGTCTCACCTTCAGTCCCACAACTGTCAGCGTCTTCTCAAGAGCCTAAACCTCATCTCACATCTTCTCAGCCATTTTCCCGACTAGTGGAGAGACTCGAACTTCTCCCTTCTAGGAAAGTGGAACATCAGGGATTGTGGGACCGTCTCACAGCTCTTCAACAAGCCCAGGCCCTTTCATCTCATGCTGCTAATCCTCCCATGGCAGAACCTCCTAAGACTATCAACAAAAATCAGATCTCCACTTCTAAATCGTCTACATCTTCATCAACTTCATCAAAACCAAAACCCTCATCTACTCCGCCTAAACCTATCAAATCACTTGGCGTTTGCCCCGTCTCCAACCTCACTAATCCACAAGTGAAGGTGGAATTAACCCAAACTTCAACTAATAGTAGTCTTCAACCCAAATCACAAAAGACTGCCAAACCACAGAGGCGAACGCCTCCTCTTCCGTCACCATTGCCTTCCATTTTGGGCCCGCATCCTTCAACCTTAACCAGAGTCCTTCTCGCTTCAACCTCTAACCAAAACCGGTTGCCTCCTTTGCTTCCTTTACCTACCATTAGCCTACCTTCTTCCAAAAGGGCGATACCTCTCACGAAGAGTGTACCGTCTCCGCCTGTCATCGCACCATCAACCCAGAAGGTGGTATGAAAACCCCCTCCAATTTCGCCCAAGCAAAAGTCACCGACATCGCATACATCGATGAGCATGGACCCTTTAGTGGGCTCATACTCTTTGATCTTGCAACGAATTTTGCAAACTTCTAGCATAACTCTTCCACCCATCAAGCCCTTTCAACCTCTCGGGTCTAAACCCTCCTGGTTCGACGACACGAAGATTTGTTTATATCATCGTACACCAAGACATGACACCGAGACTTGCTGTGCCCTCAAGGCTGTCATTCGCCGTTATCTGGAGAAAGACACTCTTCTCTTTGAGGACACTTTCGACCACCCCCTGACTCCTTCTCCTAACCCTTCAACCTCTTCAAACCCATCCACATCTCATCAACCTGTTACAACCCCTTTATCACCTTCACCTCCCATCTTTGAAATCAATGCCATTCACATCACCACTAGGTCACAAAAGGACAAGGCGAAAGAAAAAGCCACCATTCCTTGGACCTACCCTTTTGTCAATCCACCTCAACCGCCTAAGCCTAAGATTTCTATCCTTGGCGCGCCTCAACCCTCTTCTTCTTCTTCTTCTTCTTCCGGACCAATCCACGACTCCATGTTGAAACAGCTTCACTAGACGCCTGTGAAGATGTCCCTCTACGATCTCATCCAAACCTCAGCCCAACATCGTCAGGCCCTCATCCAAGCCCTGCAGGTAGCAGAGGTCCAACCTGAGGATCCCCAGCCACTTGCTGCCCTTGTCCACTCCTTAGCCCCTGTTGCCTCCATAACATTCAGTGATTCTGAGATTCCCACATCCAACACAGAAGATCAGGACGCCGCCCTCTTCATCACTGCCTATATCGATCGAACACGCATTAAACGCGTTATGATCAATGGGGGCGCTAGCATCAACATCATCTCCACCCATGCCTTTGATCAGTTGGCTCTTCCCAAGAATTGTGTCTCCAAAACTGACGCGATCTTGTACTCTTTTAATGACACTACTGCCACGACCATTGGCACAGTCATCCTTCATATCCGCATTGGTCCACGCACAGTCCCGGAGCTCTTCTACATCATCGAAGGAGAGTTCCAATACAACATCTTGCTGGGCCGACCCTGGATCCGCGCCATGGCCTGTGTCCCCTCCACCCTGCACCGTTGTGTGAAGTTTGAGCATGACGGACAAGTCCACACCATTCCCACTGACCCTTCGCCCTTCAAAACATGCAATACCACCTACCGTCCAAATGATGTCCTCATTCCTATCAAGCCATCAACCCCGACACCGCCTCCATCCGCGGAAGCTTCGACCAATTCGCAACAGGCGGTCGCCCTTACACCTCCCCTTCAAGCGACAACCACAGACCCCATGGAAGACGTCTTCCAAAGACTTTCATTGGGAGAGTATCGCTTGCTGGCTTTAGACATGTTCCAAACTCCGCAAGAGTATGGACGCCTTCATCACAGCCTCAGCTACGACCATCGGATCAGGATGATCATACCTTATGGTCCCCCTCACCTCCGCACCAACCTCGTCTATGGAGGGCTTAATCAAGCTCCTACTGACGGTAATCCTCCTTCTTCACCCCAACCTTTCACATCATATTTTTCATTTCTTGGCAACCCCGCCTTTGCACATACTTACCTTTACAGGTGTGCATGGAAGGGTTTTGGTTTCGGACGCTATGAGCAGGGCTCCCATCAGCCTATCCAACCGCTCAATGATGACGATGCCAAGAAACGGTATGGTCTGGGATATCACGACCCCACTCAAGACCCTGTAGACCTTTATCCTGAACCAATCCTTAACCAATCTCCTCCACACTCGCCTATTTCGCCACCTTCACCTACGGAGTCAGTGGTTTCCATTCCTCCTAGTTTTTTTTTTCCATAAACACCATCCGCCTGGACCCCTTAACTTATCAGCTCAATGGGGTATCCAAGTCTCTCCCTCTCATTCTTCCCAGCATGATCGAAGATGAGTCGGCAACCATTCACACTGTTCACTGCATTGACGATGACGCCATCCTTTCCTACATGGGCGCTGATGATTCTTTCATCCAGCGCTCCCTCCCTTCTGAGACCCAGGTTATGTTAAATGAATCAACCATTGACATCAACCTTCCTTCTTCTGATGTTCCTCATGTCTTAAAGATTGGCCAATCTTTAGACGCTCAGGAGCAGCTTGACTATACCCAGTTCCTCTCCGACCATAGCAAGGCCTTTGCCTGGACTTATAGTGATATGCCTGGCATCGACCCCACCATCGTTACCCATAACATTATCACCAAACCAGAGGCTAAGCCTGTCAGGCAAAAGCTTCGAAAGATGCATCCTCGCATTGCCCTCCTTGTCAAGGAGGAGCTTCAGCGTCTCCTTTCTATCTCCTTCATCCAGCCCATCGATTATCCACAGTGGGTCTCTAACATTGTCCCAGTCACCAAGGCAACTGGGGGGATTCGGATCTGCACAGACTATCGTGACCTTAATCTACCTTGTCCTAAAGACGACTTTCCTCTTCCTAACATTGACCAGCTCGTTGATCTTACGGCCGGCCATGAGATGCTATCTCTTATGGATGGGTTTTCAGGTTACAATCAAATCCTGATTGCTCCGGAAGATCAGCACAAGACTAATTTCATCACCCCATGGGGGACTTTTTGCTATCGAGTCATGCCTTTCGGCTTGAAGAACGCAGGTGCCACTTATCAGCGTGCCATGACCTACATTTTCCACGATCTCCTCCACAAAATCATGGAGGACTATGTGGATGACCTGCTCGGCAAGTCCAAATTTCGCCGTGACCATCTGACCATTCTCAAAATCATCTTTTCTCGTCTTCTTCAATACAATGTCCATCTTAACCCCAAGAAATGTGTCTTTGGGGTCCTCTCTGGCAAGCTTCTCAACTTCATCATTTCCTTCCGCGGCATTGAGTAGATCCCGCCAAGATTCACGCTATCCTCGAAATGCCTCCCCCGACCAATCTCAAGCAGCTTCGCAGTTTGCAAGGCAAGCTCCAGTCCATTCGTCGCTTCATCTCGCAGCTTTCTGACCGCTGCCAACCTTTTCATCATCTCCTTAAGAAGGACATCATTTTTACATGGGATAAGGACTATCAAGAGGCTTTTGAAGCCTTAAAACGCTATCTGGTCTCTCCACCAGTTCTCATTCCACCTAAAGATGACCAACCCTTCTACCTTTATATCTCAGCCACTCACCATTCGTTAGGTGCCATGATCGCGCATCGAGACGAGCATCACCATGAGCAAGCCATTTATTATATCAGCTGAACACTGGTCGACTATGAAACTCGGTATACCCATATCGAGAAACTCTGTTTGGCGTTAGTCTTTGCTGCTACTAAGCTTCGCCACTATCTTCTCAGTCACAAAACCTTTGTCATCACCCACACCGATCCTCTCAAGTATATGCACTCCAAGCCATATCAGAATCAACATATGGCTCGGTGGCTCATGCTGCTTGCTGAGTTCGATCTTGAATTCATCCAATAGAAATCTATCAAGGGGCAAACCATCGCTGATCAACTAGCAAATGCCCCTCTTCCTGACACTCAACCTTCGCAGTGTGAGTTCCCTGACGAGTCTATCGCTATGCTTTCCTCTGATGACACCACCTATCAGATGACTATGTTCTTTGACGGATCCAAATGTCAACTAGGTGGAGGTGCTGGGGTCATTCTCATCCCACTCGAAGGGGAGCCCATGCCTTTGTCTTTTAAACTTGACTTTGATTGTACCAATAATATGGCCGAATACGAGGCCTTAATTTTGGGACTTTAGACCGCCCTCTCTCTCAGCATCAAGTCCATCAACATCTTCGGTGACTCGCAGCTCATCGTCAATCAGGTCAACGGTTCATACCTCTATAAAAATGAAATTTTGCAAAGGTACAAAAACCGTGCTGACATTCTCCTTGCATCTTTCGATCATTTCCTCCTACAGACTGTTCCTCGATCTACGAATAAGTTTGCTAACACTATGGCTTCTCTCGCTTCCCATATGCCATCTTCCTCATCTGCATCCAGACTTTTTGTCACGGTGCGTCGTGTGCCGTTGCCTTCATATATCTCTCCTCACATTCATCATGTCAACACTATAGACCCAAGCCCACAAGATGCTTGGTATAAGCAACTTGTGGACTTCTTATCTCTCTCTGTCATTCCTCCCAACCTCTCTAGTAATGCACGACGAGCTTTTATCAAGCATACTGCTCGCTATACCATGCTAGGGGGTCTTCTCTATAAGCGAGGCTTCGACAGCCTCCTTCTTCACTGTCTCACCTCCACTGAAGCATCTCACGCCATTCAACAAGTCCACGATGGGATTTGTGGCAGACATTTTAGTGGGAATTCGGTTGCCAAGTGCATCCTTCGTCTGGGCTATTATTGGCCTACCCTTCATCAAGACTGTAGCGATTATGTTCGGCATTGCATCAAGTGTCAGCAGCACTCTAACTTGCTTCATCTCCCCAGTCATGCCTTACAAATTGCTCAAGATTTCTGGCCTTTTTCTTAGTGGGGTTTAGATCTCATCGGTGAGATTAACCCTCATTCATCTCTTCGTCATCAATCCATCATCACCGCCACTGAATATTTCACCAAGTGGGTGGAAGCCATTCCTCTCGTCTCCACAAAAGCCGACAAGATCGTCGACTTCATCAACACCCACATCATCTGTCGTTTCGGTGTCCCTCATAAAATTATCACTGATAATGGCAAGTCCTTCAAAAACAAAACTGTCTAAAAGCTATGTGACTCCTTCGGCATCAAACTCAGTTTCTCTTCGCCTTACTACCCACAAGCAAATGGGCAGGCCGAGGCTTCCAACAAAATTCTCACCAAAATTCTCATGAAAGTGGTCAGTGACACAGGCAGGGATTGGCACATTCACATTCCCTTCACTTTGTGGGCTTACCGCACTAGCATCCGAACCTCTACAGGTGCTACCCCTTTTTCTCTTGTGTATGGAACAGAGGCTGTCTTACCTCTCGAAGTACAGATCCCATCTCTCCGCATTTCTCTACATGATATCCTTTCCAACGATGACTTTCATCAAGATCACTTAGCTCAACTTGAGTTACTTGACGAACGCCGTCTTGCTGCCCTTAATCATCTCCATGTCTATCAACATCGCATCAAGCACGCCTATGACAAAAATCTGTGAGAACGAGATTTCAACATCGGAGACCTCATCCTCAAAGAGAATCAACACGTGACCAATATGGAGCGCAGTAAACGAGGCAAGTTTGCTCCTAATTGGCTCGGACCTTTTATTATCACACACAAGTATGGATCAGGGACTTACCATCTGTCTTCTCTTGATGGACGCCCAGAACCTGAGCCTCTTAATGCGTTGCATTTGCGACCGTTCTACTGCTAGTCGAGTATTCGTCCACTTGACACTTAACTTGAGCTCGTCCCTTGAGCAATCCCCGTTCCTCTTAGTCCTCCTTCCTTTCAACCCTATTCCTCTTAACAATTCCTATAACCCTTTTATGATGTATGGATGCTTTGTCCTAATAAAAGGGAGTCCTTGAACTTCTATAATCTTGTCCATGACTCACATTTCTATAAAAACAAATCAAGATGTCAAAACATATCCATGGTCACTATATCAATATCAAAATCAAAAAAAAAATAGACTGCTCCCTCGAAGGACAGCTGTACTCTCATTGCTGTAATTAATAGACTGCTCCCTCGAAGGACAGCTATTCCAAAGCCTTTATATTAAATAAAAATCTAGACCACTCCCTCGAAGGATGGCTATGACTAATCTGGCAATAAACAGCATTATTTTAGAAGCTTCCCGCATTGATCAGCTTCACAAACTGACCACCAAGCAAATGACATCTCTATGCAGGCTTCCCGCATTGATCAGTCTGCGCAAAAAAAAAAACAAAAAAAAAAAAAAAAAAAGAGTCATGGACTTGACTTATAGTTGTCTCAGGGTCTCCTATAAAAAGGGGCACAGTTATCTCTGCTCTTAAAACGGGTTACCCTCTTTCCTCCTCCTATCACCTACTCAAGGGACTTCGAGCTCACTTTAATGTCTAAGTGATTCGATTACCGCTCTAACATAACTATGGTCAACGACGTCACGCATGAATGGGGCTCTTGGTTCTCATAACCCCTATCTATGCTATCTTTTTGGTCCTTGTCAATGAAAGAGCGATTCGCCTTTCATCTTTTCTCTACACTTTGGTCACATTCACCTTCATCACTTGTCAATCGACTTAGCTCAACTCTCTCTTTAAACCACTCCCATTGCCTATTCACCTTAGTTTCTATAGACACCAATACACATAGAAACTATTGACCTGCCGCAATTTATGTTCAGCATAAACCAATACTTGCTGAAGCATAAATAGACCTCAATTCATTTTTAGCATACATCCATCACGAATATGGAATATTGCTAGGGATGAAAAACCCCTCAACCAATGTTGCAGAATACACCATTTGGAAAAGGCTGCAACATCTTTTTTTTCCTCATCATTTCATCATAACCATGACCAATCTATCAACCATTTTAACCACCTGTCTACCACTCGGACCCTTTGTCTGAACTACATTGGTCTGAGGCCCTTCCACAGGGGCTATGTAGGTAGCACTCAGATGACACGACTGTCTTCTGGGGTTAGCTCGACCATTCTCGTTTGTTCGTCTCTCTGATGGACAAACCTTCTTGCCTTCTTTTAACCATAACCTTGCCCTTCACCACGACCCATTTCCATCCCTTTGACCCTTCCTCCCTTCTAGGGAGAACTACATCGGCCTGAGGCCCTATCACCAGGGCTATGTAGGCAGCACTCAGTTGACATGGGGTCTTCTGGGGTTAGCTCGGCCGCATCCTTTCGTCCATTCATCCATCCATCGACCACCAACCATTGGAGATCATGCCTATCTCCTCTGACCTCGACCACTTCCAAGACACTGTTGCCTTGGTTGTTTTTGCATGTATGCTACCTCATGACTGGTTAGCCGAATTGTGCGCAGACCTTTTTGGACCCTCACAAGTATAGGATCGCACACCGGTTGATCCGCACTACTTGTGACTTTTTCGTGTTTCTAGGAGCACTTCCTGAGCCCGGGATACCTAGAACGCGACGACCCATTTGGAGCTTCAGCTTAGATTGAGTAACCCGATCAGCAAACGACTAAATGCTGGGGCTCGGTTACTTCAATTTTGGCACTCCTCAACCCTTGACCTGCGACACTTTGACCTAACCATCTCGTGCAGTGGTATGCGCGCAATCACAACCTTTGCAGCGTTCACCCTCACCCCTTTTTCATCCACTCTTTGTCAAATCAGCACCCGATTCCTGGTTCCCTTCCCTCACCTCTTGCTTTGAGGGGGAATACCTTATCCTTACTCGGGGCATTTCGCTTCCTATTTTTGTCTTGCAGTTCATTCGAACAACCAACAAGACGAAATCAACCTTATTCCTCACCTGGGGAAATCACTCCTATTTTTGTCTTGCAGTTCGTCCAGAACAACCAACAAGACAAAAAGGGGCAAATGTAGACACCGAAATCATGTCGACTCCCCTGGTCATTCCCCGTCTTATTCTTCTTCGCCTATTTAACCCTTGTCGATCACTTGTTCCACTAACCTTGACCCTGGCAGCATGTAAAAATGAGCACAGAGCTAAAGCTAGACTCTATCCCCATTATGCATCTGCCGACGACGGTCTTTACCCAGCCGATTTTGCCGACGTCGGTCACCTATCGGCCGACGTCGGCAATCCTACCGACGTCGGTCACCTTGCCGTTATCCGTTACCAGTTATCATTCGGTTTCCAAAGACGGTTCGTCAACCGTTTCAGGAACTGTCCCTCGCCTTCATCAGCGTCTGCCAACCATTCGAAAGGCGAATCAATCGAAACCTGAGCAATCATTCAATCAACCTGTGAACTCTGACATCAACACTCTCGCGATCAACACTCTCGGCATCAACCCACTCTCAGCATCAACCAATCTGCATTCAATCCGGCACTGCACAGACAACTCCAATATGGCTTTCATCGCATCTTCTGGTAGGTAAGTATTTATTCTATTTGTTTTATTTCTTCTTGGTTATTCTTTATCAGTTCTGTCATCCCGATTCTTCAAACCACAGACCCAGCATCTCTCGTTTACATCCCTGCCTCTGTCCAGACCCTGTCCCGACTCTATCCAAAACCCTACCCTGACCTTATCAGACCCTGTCCCGACTCTGTCTAAACCTCGTCCCGACCCTGTCTAGAACTTGTCCCGACTCTCCCAAAGCCTTCTGCAACTTGTCCAGAACCTGCCCCTACCGACGCCGATCACTACCCCGACCGACAACGGCACCTCAACCGACATCGGCACCTTCCCTGACCGACGCCGGCACCACAGAGACCGACGCCGGCGACTGTGCAGAACAGTGCTGCATATCAGGTATGCACTTTATTTTCTGTCATTTATTTCTGTCATTATTATTTACTTTCGTCCAATATTCTGCTTTTTTTATCAGTGGGTTGATATCCTTCTAGGAAGTCTTCGTACTTCCGGGATCGGGCGTTCGCCTGACAGCCCACCATATCTTTGACTAACGTTTTTCCGTGTTTTAGCCTTTTCTTCGCAGGTGTCATTCCTCCACAGCCAAAGAGGAGAATCTTCCAACATCTGATTTCGGTGCGCACGACTTTATCAGGTACTTCTAGCCTTGACCATTTCTTTTAGTTTCTTTATTCATCTTTTGAATGTAGAAAGCAATTTTGCATAGAAACAATAAGTCTCTAAAAGTGTTAATATATTTTTTGAAGCTCATTATCATCATGACTAGTTTTTGATGAAAATTGGCAGTTCTAAGTGAGCAAGTTATAGGAATTTTTTTAAGTCCTTTTGCCATATGTAATGAAGTATAATGAAATTGGTTAATTTATTGAGGTATTTTAAGTTTTTTTCATATGATTTATTTACATGTTTATGTGTTTAAATATTGTTTTATCTTTAGTTATTCAAGACAAACTTTTATGTGTGTGTGAAGGCCTAATGTAAACAGTACTAATAGCATGCTTCAAGTGGTAAGTGGAGATAAAAGGTATCATGGAGATAAGATGAGATTATTATGTGTCTATTTGAGTGGGATATTATTTTTTCCTTTCATGTATGAATTTTTAAAGTGATCCAATAAGATCAAAGGGTAACGTGTACTAATGAAGGCCTAATTGAATCAGGTCTCCTTAAGGCCTAAAGAAAGATTTGGTCCATTTGAGTCATGACCAACCAATGTAATGATTGATTCATGTTTTTGGAATGTATTAATGCCTAATTTTTGTAAAATATAATTTTTAAAATGTGTATTTTTTACCAAGATGTGTATAATTAAGAGCCTAGTATAAGAACAAGGCCTAACAGGCCTAATTGTCTAGTTAGAGAATGAGTGAGAAAAAGTGAAAAATATAGCACTTTGAAGAGCCAAAAGAGGTCTTATAAACCATAATAAGGGCATAGAAACTATCATTAATATATAATATGGGTATTATAGACAAATACTAAGGTCATATGACATAATCTATCTTGAAGAGACCTAGTTGAGTGAAAGAGCCTAGAAGGCAATTTGAGAGGGATAGAAGAGAGAGAAGAACTAGAGAAGGTAATTTTTTATGCCTGAAAGTCTATCACAGGTAGTTTAGAGTGTTTAATAAATAGTTCTTATTTCTATATTCAAATAATCTATTTCCTAAGTTTTAAGTTGTGATATTCATGATATCTTTGGGGAATATTGGTAGAGCAAATGAACTATTTCACAAAATTTATAATGTTTGGTTGTTGGGAGAAACCATGGACTAATATCTAACTTGTGAAAATGAAAGTGATCTAATCTAAGTGAAGTTAATTATGCTAAAAAACTAAATTCTAAAATCTAAGCTACAATAGATATTCACAATGAAATTAAACTAAAGTGAATTTGTCAAAAAAAAAAGCAAAAGGAAGGGTAGGGCAGAGAAGAAACATGTTGTTGATCTTCAATATAGACATTATGACAAAGTTCAACTTTCATCCTAATTTTCACTTCAAACCAATATATAGCATGAAATATCTAAAGCTCAAATCCTACCATACATTAGGTAAACATATAAGGAATATAGAAATAATGCAAATAAGAACCAGATTCACTTTAAAGATTTACTCTTGTAAGCAAATAGCATAAGCACATATACAAGAAAAGCAAATAAAATGAAATTAATCTAAGAACTTTCAATAAATCTATAATTAGCAAAAATTGACAACTCTGTAATTAAAAGTTGCACATCAAGAATCCATAAGAACCATTAAAATCTAAAAATTAGACTAGACAAGTGAGAGAGCAGCCATAATAACAATCACATAAATAAAATAAGACAATCTTTTCAGAATTCTCTGCTTGTATTAATTTTTCCAAATTTGTGCCAAGTTTTTTTTTAAAATCCCATTTTTTTTACAATATCAAATAACCCTTTTATAAAATATTAAGGGAGTATGTTGGTTAGTCATAGTAAATTACAATTTTACAAGTGTCCAAGACAGTTATCCTTATACAATGTTCTAGAAATAGACACTTTCTAAAAGGACTGACCTATAAGCAATGTGCTTTACAAAGTTGCACATGATTTTACAAAAGAATATTCATTTTCAAAAATATACATGTTCTTATACAAGAGAATATTCCTAAGTTAACCCATTTGACTTAGGGTCTCCTTTTTGGTTGTAGTTTTTTGTTTGTCCTATAGGATCTTCATTGCCTTTTCATATTATCCATCAATCAACTTGAGGTTGATGATAGGTTCCATGAAAATTTTATCTTCTTCATCCACCAGGCCTATGAAGTCTTTTTCATTCATGTCCAAAGCTTCTTTGATGCTCTGATCATCATTAATCTTTTATTTAGCTGATAGGATCATGTCTATGATCCTACAATTATTTTCCCCTGTTCTACCTTGGCTCTAATTCTTTACTTCTTGCATGACTTGAGTATCCCTAAGCTTGAACTCCTCATCATTTATTAATCCAATAAGACAAAGTGTAGTTGGGTTTATGATCAAACTCACTAATATATGTTTCATTATAATCTCTAACTATTATCCATCCTCAAAAAGATATTTCAAGCTCTTAGACATCTTCTCAAACCTTTGATCTGATCTACTAATATAACCATAGTTGTATTCAAAGGGGCTAGGATAACTATTTTAAATCTAGGAATTTGGTCTTCTATCAGAATATTGATCAAGCCCTTCACTTTGTTGCATGAATCTTGCTATTGAGTCACTTGGTTGCTGGCCACAGTACTCTTATGGCTTGCCACATCCTATCTAAAATTTATTAATTTCAAAGAATTGAACATATCATATGAAGCCAGAATAGACTACTCTTTCAAGTTTTTCCTTTATTTTTCTAAGCCTTTGATAGTTTCTTATAGCTACTATGATTGTGCTTGAGCTAACTCAAGAACATCCTCTTCAAAAATAAGATCTTCATCAAGATTTTATCCTTGTTGTTGAGTCAAATTAGTTAAGGGCTCTACCTTTTGATACACCATTTCTTCACCTATTATCCTAACTCTTTTCTCTATTACCCTTTGTAATCCTATAGTCTTTGGGTCAAATTTGACTCCAATTATAGATTGAGTCGCCTCTGGGTTGGGACTTCCATTTTTGATGAAGTTATTGTGTCATCTAGTGTAGATAGTCTTCTAGCCTCCTCTTCTTATAAAGCAATTATCCATGGCTTAAGTTCTTTATGCATAGTAATACTGATAGTTTTCATCTTAGTCCAAGGTTGATGTATAGTAAGAACTTTTGTAATCTAGGTTAATACAAGAACTATTCTAGAATTGGTCAGCCATACAATATATTTTCTTCACTGAATAAGTTGAATTCACTTAGAGGAGTAGTAAAAGTTACTTTGGGTCTTTTTACTTTAGGAACAATGGCCAGCTCAACCTTCATCTTAAGGGTGTCAACTAGAACTATGTCTAATGCCACTTCTTTCCCTTTCTCTTCTTATGCTTCTTCATCATTTGAATCATAAGCATTGGATAACATCCTTAATAGTTTCATTAGGGTCAAGGGATATCATGTGTCTCTTCTTGATGTGTTTCTTATTCTACTACATTGGGGATTTCATGAATTGATGAACTTGAAGGGATTTCATCTAATCTTATTTCCTTAGGCATATTTCCTTCAATATTTGATGTCTAGACTAGTGAGGGTCTTGAAGATTTACCACTAATTAAATGGTATTATCTTGGGCCTAATTACCACCTATCATCCACCTTTTGATTTATTTCTAGCCTAGACTCAGGACTAAGGTTATGTTTTTTTAATCTCCTGGTGACTTCAAAATAAGATGATGCCTTAGTGTAAATAGGGTCAAAGGCACTAGGCTCATGTTTATATTACACATTCAGCATCCTTTTGAGTCTTAAATGTTCCTTAACCTTCCCATAAGGATCCCATTGATTGAGCTCATCAATCTATAGATTGAAGGATGATTTGTATTTTGATGCATCTTTAATATTATCCCACTATCTAAATATACTCTTTCCAAGTATCATGGGGAGGTTGTGAAGGAGTCTTTTTCTCTTGGTCTTACATAGATCATCTATTTTAGTGAATTTTACCTTATATTTTGAGAAAGGAAGAATAAGAAACTAGATATAGGTACGGTTAAAAAACCTATTTGGTTATATGCACATTAAATTAAATGATTGTAGAGAGCTCCTCTTTGGCTTGGGAGGATGGCCTGCAAATAAGACAACACTAAAGTAAATGGTTGGTTAGATAGATATCTAGGTGGATTTCCTAGTGCTAACTAGATCTAAGAAGTAAGAGTTTCCTTGGGGGTTGTCAATTTACATGTTTTAAATGACTAATTTTAGAAAACAAAAGATAAATTACTTGCTTCAGTAATCAAAAAGCTACTGGAACATAATATAAAAAGTGCTTGATAAATAAAATGACTAATGTAGCAATAAGTGGGTTAATACTAATGTTAAATAGGTTAGGTGTACTTCAGAAAATAGGTTGGGGGTCTGTGATTAGATAGATGAAAATAAAGTTAGACTTGGTTGAGGGTAGGTGGGTGAAAATAGCTTGTTTTTTTTCTACCACAGTGACCATTGGTGATTGATGTGACCATCGGTGGTTAAGGTGACCATCAGCGGTTAATGTGACCATCAATGGTTGGACAAACTATTAGCAATCAAGATGACCATTGATAGTTAATATGTGTTGGGTTTGTGTGATAAAAAGTCTGATTGATGGGATCAAAAAAGGCAATTCTAGGAGGTTGGTTTATGAAGGGCTAATTATGAAATGGAAATAAATTAATTGACAAATTGAAGATAAATACTTAGTTGATCGGAGGTTAGTCATATGGATGGTTAAGGTCGTTGGCTCATTGATAGATTCTGGCATGATTTTAGTAGAGTAATGGTACTTGGTTGTCAATTGAGAGGTGGTAGCAAATTGGTTCTCTATTATGATAGTTGGGATCATTAGATTGCTAGAAGTGACCTACAAAGAAACTCTAGATATAAAAGCTCTTGAAGTCCTGGATTGATCCTTTTTCACTTCTAACTCCTATCTTCTTATAGGCAAGGAAGAAGAGGTGCAATAAGATGTTAATAAAGGTTCCAACTTGTTATCTATTTTTAACTTTAATATGCATAAGCTCGCATGTGAATTAGACATTCTAATTATAAAAAAGTAAGTTGAAGTTGAAGGGTGAGTTAAGCTAGTTTAGGTGGTGTAACCTAATCATCAATGGTTAAGGTGATTATCGATGATCAAAGGCCAAGGTAATGTTGGGTTAAAAGGTGGGCTTAGCTAGTAGGTCAAATGGACTAATGTTAGGTATGGTTTGGGGTCAAATGGTCTAGGTTGGGCCTAAGGGGGTCCTGAGGTGGTCCAAGGGAATTGCAACATTTGGAACCATCATGTGTGGATTTCTAATTTCTATATTTTACCCCTTTTTGTTATGTAGTTTGTATCAACAAGCTACAAAATAAAAATAGAGTGTGAGTTAAAGGTTCAGTTGCCTTGAGCATGGGAGGAGGTGCTCCCCCTCAAACTGAGAAGTGATGAGGTGAAATAGAATTAAGTGTGGGTTTGATGAGTGGGTAGTTAATGATAAAATGGGTGAATGATAGATTGGGAATTAAAGTGAAAACATGTGCACATATGACAAAAAGTGTGATAGCCAAGATTGTGCATAGACTAAATTTCCATGGTAAAAATAAAATTCAATTCTAGAAGGACAAGTGACAAGTAGTCTGTGTGACCACATTTAAGTGTGGTGGTTGGGTTCACTCGTAATTTTCAAGTCTCTTAGGTAATGTCTATGTTTCTATGGGTATCTAAATAAATAAGTACTCTTGATGAAAACATAAACTAGTCAAGTGAAGTTATAGGTATCTGAGGTAGGAAGTGCTTCCAAGAAGACACAAGTAAGTCAGGTATGCATGAGGTAATGAAAGTTCAAAAATAGTTCAACATGGTAATTTTTATCATTGTAGTCAAAAGGACCAGGCAAAAGTCATCACAAAACATCTAAGGGTTTGGGTCAAAATAGACCAATGGTGAGGTGATGAGGTAGTGGGTGGGATAGGTGGAGAAGGTAGTCTCCATGGGTGGGTACTTGGTTTGGTTCTATTTTTAAAATTATGGTGGAAAGGTAAAGGTAAAGTGTCAAGACCTTGATCATCGATGGTCAGGTGTCTAAGGAGTGATCATCGATGATCAGGGGAAAACCCTAAAAGTCTAGTGGTCAAAAGCAAAAAGTGAGTCATTTGGACTCATTTGAATAGTTGAACTATGGATCTCTAGTCAATTATCATTTGTGGTAAATTTTGTGATGGTGATTATTGAGTTGGTGATTGATTATTGAGTTAGATGTGTGGACTGAGTGGACTAATGAAGATGTAGGGTGGGCACAAATGCAGATGAGGATGGGTAGTGGGTCCTTAGATTCCTCCTTGATAATGTTCAAGGAATGAGGTAGGGGTTATGTGTCAATTGGTAGAGTAATTTGTAAAGTTTATTACATTTGAGTTTGAAATTGGTATTGTTGTCATTGTGTTCGTGGGTGGTTTTTATGTTTGACTTAGCTACAGGGCTAGTTTGGTTGTTGGGTTAAATGAGCTTATAGATTTGTAATTTAGGAGGGTAGGTTTGGTTGAGGATGAGTAGATGGTACAAGTGAAGGATTTAAGGTCTGAGTGTTAGTTTTGGGTGGGTGAATCAGGTGGTAGGGTTAGGGTAATCCATTAATAGTCATGCACAGTGATCATCAGTGGTCATACCCAACTATCGATGATCGATGGCCATTGACAATTAGCAACTTGATCATCAGTGGTTATTCATGATCATCGATAGTTGGTATAGATAAAAGGTTGTTGGAATGTTGTTTTTTCAAGTTTGAAGGCATATTAGATGGTAATTGTCTAGTTTTGGCTTTGTAGGTAAAATTTTAGGTTTGGCAGGTAGTATTTCAAGTGATAAGTGGATAGACTCATGTAAAAGAGGGTGTATAAGGGAGGTGAAAGTTAGGAGGGGGATGGTAAAATATTTGATGGTAAGGGTAAAGGGCAAGAGGTCATTGTTAAGGCTTAAATGAAATAAGATAGTTTAAGAGCTAAAGTTCATAGGTAAAATAATATAGGTAACTAAGTGTGTTTACTAATGAACATTACAAGCATGCGAGCAAATTCAGATGTGTAATTGGGTACCATGCATATTTTTAGAGATCCATTAGGGTATGACTATTATAGATTGGGCTCACATGGAGGAGGTGGGCCTTAGAATGATGATGCATTATTAGCATGTATCACATGATGCAGTGATGATTATGGCCCTCATCTACTAATGGGATCTAGCCACGAACACCTTCCTACTACCCACTAGTGAGATGATGATCTTACTAGAGGATGTTCACAAGATCAATTAGTTACCCATATAGGGTAACCTAGTTTATCACATAGAGTAAGAGGAG
Source organism: Torreya grandis (assembly GCA_037957365.1). Classification (NCBI taxonomy): domain Eukaryota; kingdom Viridiplantae; phylum Streptophyta; class Pinopsida; order Cupressales; family Taxaceae; genus Torreya; species Torreya grandis. The sequence continues at coordinate 563,706 of JARHVA010002729.1, forward strand.
AGATATTATTCCCTAGAACTATTATATGGAGATGATTAAGACTGAGTGAGGTGGTACATCATAGGCTTTAGCTACACTATGCTCTATCAGAGGGTAAGAGATGATAGGAGGTTGATGACCATGATGATGATGGTGGTCTCATGTTTTGATGTTCATGACTTGAGTAGTGGGAGGTTCTTGTACTTATCACTGGGGGTATTGGTCAAGATGTTAATAGGTTGCTTAGTGTTTGGTTGGGTGCCTACTTTACTTATGTAGATATACAAGGAACTATGGGGATTCAAAGCTCATAGGAGGTATGGCATCAACATAAGGTTTAATCTACACTATTAGGCCTATGAGTACATTTGAGTGTTGAGGTTGATGGGGATTTCAAGGGTGGGGTATGTTTAGATAGATTTTTGGTCAGTTTTATGAGGTAAAGCGCTGACTTTGCTGCTATAGGTGTAAGAAGAGGGGTGCATGACATATATTAGTTTAGAGGGGCTCTAGAGTCCTTATTTTTAGGTAATGTGATTTAGAGGGCCTATGTTTATAGAGTTATAGGTGGATCTTTGACAGGAGGGATAGGGAGGTAGAACTCATTTCATTTGAGAGGGTGTAGAGATAGTTTGTCTTGGTATGGGGTATCCCAAGCCCATTTCTTAGATATAAGTAGGAGGATGTAGAGATCTTACTATTTGAGCCACATCTAATATAGACCTTGTTGGATCATAAGGAGTTGTCAACATGGCCAATGATAAATGATGCAAGTTTTCTAGATGGTTAGCCTGCATGGTACCAAGCTCTTTATGTGGTGGTAGACTTTGGTGGGTATGATGGTGGAAAGTGACGAATGGATGTTGACCTAGATGTTAGAGGTTAGCGAGTATGGGTTTAGGTGGTTTCCCTAGATGCATAGGTAGGATTACTGTTAGCCACTACATAGGCATAGGTTGTAGCATTATAGGGTTAGTTAATATTAAGCTTTATAGGGTCAGGTGGTTACAGGTATGAGTAAGAGGGACTAGGCTAGAGCTTCACTAGCTTTGGTCACCTAGGAGAGAGACTCTCTGAGATAGATTAGAGGAGGAGCCACAACACCTACAGAACCACTAGGAACAATCCCTATGGCATAGTATCTAGCCATAGTGAAGTAACTACACTATTACAAGGCCATAGTCCGAGATGTTGTCTAAATGAGCCCTGATGGGGTGAGTAAAAAGATAGCTTGGAAAGTGGTGCTAGCATGGTGACATCAGGTTAATGGGTTAATTCTGTAGGTGGATAGGTAGGGACCTTAGGAGGACAAGCACCAGGAGGTAGTGGTGCCCTAGGAGATAGGGGTGCCCCAGGGGCATAGTGATGACATATTTTATGATATATCATATGTTGTATATCATTTTAATATCAACCTATGAGTTGATGTGATGAGATGTAAAATTTGAGAGAGAGACATGTATAGTGTAGTATACATTATGATGTTATTGATGATAGATTCTTGATTTATAGATATGATCTTTGTATATTGCTCATGTTTTATGGTTTGCTTTGATGTTTTTGATGTGGTGTTTATAGTTATGATGATCATGGATGATGTTATATGTATTATGGTTGTGATTTGGACATGGGTGTTGAAGTAGACTCACCTAGCTAGGCATGTGATGAGAGTATTTTCTTTTATGTTCATATGTTATGATGATGTTGATATGATGATGATGTGCATGCTAAAATTGAATGAATACATGCTTCCTCATTTATATTGAGACATGTGGTAATTAAAATGGTTTATTGCTTTATTGTTCATAGGTGCTTGATTTTGACATGATGATAGATATGTTAATGATGTATTTATTATGCTCATGATGATATTTGATGATATGGACTCACCTTAGGTAGGTATGTGATGAGATTTATTTGTTTGTGTTCAAGGTTATGATGATGTTGATATGATGATGGATGTTCATGTTAAAAGTAAATGAATATATGCGTCCTCATTTAGATTTAGTCATGTGGTAAGAATGGTTTATTGCTTTATTATTCATTGATGTTATGATGTGGATATGTTATTTGATGGATATGCTAATGATGTTGTTGCTTATGATACATGTTGATATGATGGTAGGTGGGTATGATTATGGTAATGTTATTAAAGGTAAAACACATAAATTAAGTTAAATAACAACACAAGATGTGAGACAAAGAATATAGTCAAGAGACAAATGTCTTAGTGAATATATCAACTAGTTACGAGATGATAATAAGAGGGCACAATGATTCTTATTTTACAAGGACTAAAACAAAACCAAAGTTGGATTAGCTTAAGAAACATAAGCCCTTTGAATGATTTGCATTAGCTTTCATTAGTTGGTTAAAATGGTGTCTTGATCACATAATGTCAAGTGAGCTCAAAATCCCTTGCTTATAATGTATAAAGGGGAGATGGATGAAAATGGAACCTTCTTGTGAGACTAGTATGCCTCTTCTAGAGGTTACCAAAGATACATTATAAACAAGTCTATGTCATATAAGGTGTAGACTGGCTGATGCGAGAAGTCTACACATGAGAGCTGATTGTAGCTTTTGAAATTATTATGCTTATGAGAGCCGATTGCATCTTTTAAAATTCTTTTTTTTTTTTTTTTGCTTGATAATGGGTCTTTTGCTTATTTTATTTTTACTTGGAGGGTTAAGGAAGTTGATCGATGCAGGAAGATTCCAATAAATTGCTTGCTATGATAAATGCTTTACTCATCCATCTTTCGAGGGACAGGTTTAAGTTTGTGTGCTTTACTTAATGCCTCTGATAGTTGTCCTTCAAGGGAGTAGTCTACCTTACTTTGATTAATTTTGAATATGTGTTCAATAGTTGTCCTTCAAGGGAGCAATCTGTGAATGCTAAGAATGACCCATGATTATATTTGGCATTGATTTTGTTTATTGATTTGTTTGATTTTGCTTAACATAGACTTGCTTATATAGGCTTGAGGGTTCACCTATATGAAGGAAAAAATAAAATAATAAGAAGGTTGATTAGGTGTAAAGCGGATTAGGTGACAACAACCATGGGAATTTATCCTTGTGAAAAGGGGTAAAAACTACCATGAGAATCATGTCATGGGTAGAGTTTTTGTACCCATTGTTCAAGATTAGACTATGATTGTGATGGATAATCACATGATTCAATTTTAGTTAGTTGACCCTGAAATGGGGATGTGAATGTGGTTTGAAAGTAAGGGATGAGCTTAAGTTAGATAGAAGGTGAGTTTGATCCTCTTTAACAAAAGAAAAGATGCAGATGTGAAGCATTAATGGGCTCAGGTTCTGGTTTACCTTCAAGAGAGGACTACCGGTAAGCTCTTGATCTATACTTATGGGTTATGATATAAGGTCCAATCTAATTGAAAGCAAACTTGTCATGCTTGCTTTTCTCCATATTAGCAACATGTTAGATTTCCTTTAAGATGAGGTCTCTGATGTTGAATGCTAGCACCTTAAGGTGTTTGTTATAGGGACATTTTATTTGCTCTTGATAGACATGAAGTGGGTGAGAGCTACTAAATGATGCTCATCAAGTAGCTCAATTTGAGCTAAACATTCTTGATGGTAATCATCTTCAAAAATGAGATTCTATAAATATATGTGAAGAGATGGGATTTGAACTTTGAGAGGTAAGATAGCCTCCACTCAAAACACAAGAGAGAAAGGGGTAGTACCCATAGGGGTTTGAATGCTAGTATGATATGCCCACAAGGTGAAAGGAATATGCAAATGCCAATCCCAACTACAGGCATTGACCATTTTAGTGAGCATGTTGTTAAGAGTTTTGTTAGAGGCTTCTGCCTATCCATTAGCTTGAGTATGATAGGGTGATGAGAAACTAAGATTGATGCCAAATGCATCACAAAGACCTTAGACTTGTTTGTTTTTAAAATATTTTCCATTATCAGTGATGATTTTATGAGGAACACCAAAATGGTAGATGATGTGATGATTGATGAAGTCAATAATTATTTTGGCTTTGGTCAAGACTAAAGGAATAGCCTCTACCCATTTGGAAAAATATTTGATCGTAGTGATGATATAATGGTTTCATTATGAATAATAGGGGTTAAGCTCACCAATAAGGTCCAGACCCCATTATGAGAAGGGACAAAAATTATTGGATACGTGAAGACTATGGCTAAGTGTGTGATGTAAATTGGCATGTTGTTGAAACTTAACACACTTTTTCACATAATCACAATAGTCATGGTTAAGGGTAGGCTAGTAATAGCCAAGGTGAAGGATGTGTTTATCTATGGCAAGGCCACTAAACTATCCCCCATAGATCCAATCATGTGTTTGCTTGATAACATGAGGTTTTGTGACTGCATAGGCAACAAAATAGGAAACCATCAAATCTAACTTTATAAATAATTCCCCCATAATGGTATAATGTGAGGTACTCTAGATAAACATTCTTCAAGCATTCCTAGAAAGACAAGTTGGGTTTCCTCCATGTTAAAGATGGTGGGAGAATTTGGTTAAGATAGTCGAAGGTCCATTGATACCAAAGGTCAAGTTGGGTTTCCTCCATGTTAAAGATGGTGGGAGAATCTAGTTTAACATAAGAAGACTAGGTAAGCCTATGGATAATGATAGATAGCTTAGAGTCAAAAGGTTCAGATGGGATCAGAGAGGTGAGGGAAGCCATGGTGTTAGTAAACTTGTTCATAGATTACGAGGTGGATTGGATATGTTAGTGTTTAAATGATGTTAAGATTACATCAATTAGTTATTTTTACTATTGTAAAACATCATTCTTACATTGTTAAGAGTTGTTGATTTGATTAACCACAAATTAGGAGTCACTAAATATACTAATCATTTTGACTCCTAGGGCTAAAGCAATTTGAAGGCCTATGACTAGGACTTCATACTCAGCCATATTACTAGTATATTCAAAATCTAGCTTGAAGGATAAAGGGAGGGGCTCTTTGTAAAGGGGGATAAGGATGATGTCATTTCCCCCACTAGGTTGACTATTTTATCTATCAAATAACATGTTCACTTGATAGATGAAGTCCACCAAGAGAGGGTCATGATGGACACATCGAGGAACTGAAGAGGAGGTTGGTTGTCTACTAGTGGTACTTCAGCCAACTAGTTGGTAATGACTTACTCTATAACTGACTTTTTATTAATAAATTCAAGTTCAAATTCCACTAAAAGTATGATCCACTTAGCCATACATTGATTTTGGTATGGCTTGGAGTGAATATACTTGAGTGGATTGGTATTGGTTATGACATAGGTTTTATGGTTAAGAAGGTAGTGTCAAAGTTTGGTGTCCATGAAGACTAAGGATAAGAAAATTTTCTTGGTATGGGTGTACCAAGTATTGTATTCTATAAGCATGTGTTTGATGTATTAGATGGCTTGCTCTTTTTGCATTGTTCATCCCAATAAGCAAGCATTTCCCCTAGGAAGTGATTGGTGGTAGAGATGTAAAGTTAGAAAGGTTGATCATCCTTGGGAAGAGTGAGGATGGGTAAAGACAAAAGGTAATTTTTGAATGAATCAAAGGCCTTTTGATAGTCATTACTCCACTTAAAAGATACATATTTCTTTAGAAGGTGATAGAATGGCTGACATCGGTTCGAGAGCTGAAAGATAAAGTGACAAATGGATTGGAGCTTCCCCTACAAATTATAGAGTTATTTGAGGTTGATTGGGGAAAACATGTCTAGGATTACTTTGATTTTGATAGGATTAACTTTGATTCCTCAAATGGAAATGATAAATCCAAGGATATTTCTTGATGAGACCCCAAAAATATACTTCTTGGGGTTAAGGCAGACATGGTAATGGATGATGTGCTCTAATATAATCTTAAGAATGGCCAAATGATCCTTATGATATTTGGATTTTCCAAGAAGGTCATCCACATAGTCCTCGATAATTTTATGGATAAGGTCATAGAATATGTAGGTCATAGCATGTTGGTAGGTTAAACCAACATTATTTATTTTGAAAGGCATGACCCTATAGTGGAAGGTCCCCCATGGGGTGATAAAGATATTTTTATGTTAATCTTCAAAGGTAATTAGGATCTGATTGTAGCTTGAAAATCCATCCATGAGAGATAAAATCTTGCGGCTAGTTGTAAGATCAACTAGCTAGTCGATGCTTGGTAGAGGTAAGTTATCTTTGGGGAAAGCAAGGTTGAGGTCATGAAAGTCCACACAAATTTGTAGTCCCCCTATGGCTTTGGTGATAGGCATGATGTTTGAGACCCATTAGAGATAGTTAATGGACTAAATGAAATTGATGGATAAGAGATGTTGGAGTTCTTTTTTGATGAGAAGGGCTATGCAAAGGTGCATTCATCAAAGTTTTTGATTAATGGGCTTGGAATCATGGTTGGTGATGATGTTATGGGTGGGAATGGTGGGGTCAATTTTTGACATGTCACTATAAGACCAAGCAAATTCTATGTTATAGTCTTGGAGGAATGACAAGAAGTCCTGAAGTTCCTTAAAATTCAATGATTGGCCAATTTTGACAATATGAGGGTTGTCCAAAGTGCCCAAGTTGATATCCATAGTGTATTTGTTTAACATGGTCAAAGTCTCAGGAGGAAGAGATTTACAAATGGAATAATTTGAGGCACCAAGATAGTGAGAATGGAATCATCATCCTGGCACTGAATGGTGTTAATGGTAGGAGAGTCATCTCCTATCATCTCGAGATGGGTTAAAGGGATGGTTACAGTTTCACCCTCTTTTGACAAGTCAAGTGTCTGATGTTGATCATGTTGATGAAAAAAAACTTAGGGGGGATGATGTCTTCCTCCTCACACTCTAATGGAGAAGATGTTGGTGAGGAAGGGATGTCTTCCTTAACAATAAGGATGGTAGGTGATTTGGTTTTCTTCTTGTTGGGTAGAATAAAACTGAGGTTGTGTTGCTCATGAGGTTTCTTGGTCTAAAATAAAATCAATTTATGTGGACCATGCTCATATCATCCAAGACCAAATCCCTTCCAAGCACACCTATAGAGGCATGTCTTGATGAAGTATGGGTTTTCCAGATAGGAGAAGTTAGAGGTAAATGTTTGAGGCAAAAAGGAGGTTGTTGAAGCATCAAGTAGTTTGTCAAATCTCCCATAGATGAAATGGGTTTGAAAATTTGAAGGTCTAATGAGACAATGGCTCTAATATTGGGGTCATAACTGGGTTGTTGGTCAAGTTTCCCATACTCTTGGGGAGTAGGGAAAGCATCAAGGGTTAGGAGGTGATTATTCTCCAAGTGAAAGGCATTAGAATGTTGATTCCAAGTGGTCTATGGTAGGGATTTCGTTTAAGGCTATTGATGAGATATTAGATGCCTCATTAGTAGAAGAAGATATGGATTCATCTTCTATGATTAAGGGCTTGGATTTGGCTGAGGAGGGTGTACTAGATGGAGGTAGAAAGATGTTATTGGGTTGATAAGTCATGTTGCATGATAAAAAGGGACTTGGGTCAGCTTGTATAGTGATAACCTAGCCTTTGTGTTCAAATTTGATGTAATGATGAAGGGTATAAGGTACACAACCCATAGAGTGAATCCAAGGTCATCTCAATAAGATATTATACTAGAATTCACCTTTCATTACATAGAAGAGCTTTGGGAGCATGTGAGGTCCTAAATAGATATGAAGGACAATAGTTCCCAAGGTAGTGGCCATGGTGCCATTGAAAGATCAGAAGATAGTGGAGGTTTTAGACAAGACATTATCTAGTAATTTGAGTTAATCATAGGCATGGGAGGAGATGATATTAATACTAGCTCCCCCATTAATCATAACCCATTTGATGTGGGTTTGGTTGATGTAGGCAATGATGAAAAGAGGGGGATATGGTTCATCAAGATGGATAGAAGGTGTTTCTAAATCCTTGAAGGTAACAAGGTTGGAAATTTGGAGAGTAAAAACAAAGGTTGCTAGAGGTTGAGGGTCTTCAGTTGGACCTCTATTGATTGCAATGCCTCAATCACTATTTGGTGATGATGGGGTGAGGTAGAAAATAATTCATATAGACTCATCTTCACTAATTTTTGGTGAAGTTGTTTGAGAACCACTCTTTTGATTGATTTGAAGGGTTTGGATTGGGAGGTACCCAAGATAGATACCTTAGGTTTAGTTGAAGATGAAGGTGCTTAAATTTGACTTGCTTGGGAGGTGGAAGATGGGTATGTCCATAGGATGGACACTTTAGCCTTCCCCTTATACTTTTGTTGAGTGTATGATCATGTGACCACATGGATATTATGGGTAGAGGGAAGAGTTAAGGTAAGATATTGGTTTGGTTCCTCATCACTCTGAGGTGAGAGTGGGGGAGTAGGTAGGCATTGGGTGGTGGTTATTGTTTATTGGATTGGTAGTGGGTTCATGGGAGGTTCATCTATTAATAGATTATGGTTTGGAGAGATTTATAGTTCTTTGTGTCATGCTTAGGCATCTTATGATAGGATCATAGTTGGTGATCATTATACAAAATGGGTTTTAGGCCAAGAGGCTCAAATGGCCTGATAAGAGGTAAGGTCAAACAAGAAGCTTGCAGTAACCTTTATAAAATGATTGAGTAAGGCTTAACTAAAGGTGGAGAGGTTTTAGAGGTTTTGGCTGTGGTTGGTGGGATGGAAGTCTTTTTAGAAATAGGCTTGGTGGTAGAGGTACTAGGCAAGATGGAATTCTTAATTAATGATTTTGGTTTAGGTAGGGAAGTTGATAAGTTGGAGGTAGAAGCTGTCAAGGTATCTAGTTTGGTTATTGATCACTCAGGAAAGATGGGCATGTCAAAAAGCAAGTGATTGGGTAACCAAAAGTGGTGGTTGGGTTTTGGTTAAGATAGTTGGCTTCTTTTGCAAAGTAGAGGGATAAGGCCTCAATATAGAGGGCAAGGTTGAGGGAGGTAAGAGTTTGGCCTTCTAGCCTTTTATTGGTTTAACCTCCTTGGTTGATTTGGTTTGGTGTTTGGTTGTTGGTTTTGGTGGGGTTAACTCCACTTTCAAAGATGGATGATTAAGGCTCTATGTGGGGAAGATGCCAAGGTTTTTTTTGGTTTGGCTAAAGTGATAGAGGATGATTTGGTTATTTGGGTTTTGGTTACTTTCGATGGTTAAAAAATGGTTGGGTTAGTAGAGGTTTTTATTGGTTTGGTTGATAAGATATGGATTTGGATAATAGAAGTGGTGGGTTGGTCTACCAAAGGTATGGTTAAAGGTTCCTATTTGGTGATGTAAGGGAAACCCAATTGTTACCAAAAAATGGCTCAATCCATGTCAGGTTTGAAGATAAATTCCAACCTCTAAACTAGTCTAGAGAATGGTTTATAAACTAGTCTTGTTCCCTGGGTAGTAGACTCAAAGGATAATACCATAGGTTGAGAAAGGGTAATGGCAGCCTCATACTTTTCCTCAATCAACAGATGTAAGGTTTGAATGGGTGGTTCCTCTATGGGAGGTGCAAGTGTGGTGGTTTCCTCTTTGGGAATGATCTCCAAAGGGGAGGTGAATTGTTTGGTAATCGGAGGAGAAGATAAAGTGGTGGTGGTTGCTTATTATAGTATGTTAGTTGAAGGAGGGGTTGATGACTCCAATATGGAAAGAAGTGGAGGAGTGGAAAAGGTTACTTCCTTAGGTTAGGTCTCTAAAGGAAGAGAGGGTAACTTCACTATCCCAATAAGTGGAGTGGGAGAAGGATAGGTAGATGGTTGGTAGGTTCTTCAACAATGAGCATGTCAAGAACCATATTGATGGTATGGACATTATGAGAATACTCAACTTTGTTGCTCTCATTTTTCCAAGGGCATGATTAGGAAAAGGTTATCTAAAAATTTCTAGGTCTTGTTTCAGAGATGTGTTGGGGTTATCTAACACAAGTTCCCCCTTATCAATGAGGGTTTAGACAACACTTTTGAAGGTATTACACCTACTAACATCATGCCTAACTACTCGATGGAAAATACATAAGTCATTCTCATTGTACCAGTTGGGTGCAGGATGAGAGGAATCAAATTATTGGGGAGGTTTGATAAAAGGAAGTTATATGATATTAGCCTTCATAAACCTCTCCAAGATCAAAGTGTAAGATTATCCAAGTAGAATAAATTTCTTTTGATTTATTTAGTTTTGGTTTCTCATGTTTTGTATTATAGAGTTATAGGAGTTTGGTTGATTGACAGATGGTGGAGGAATAGTTTTAAGGATAACTACATTTATAGTTCCCTTTTTATTGGCATTGGTATTGGCTTGCTTGCTTGGTTTGGAGGAGGAGGCCTCATTGATTTTGTAGGTAGATTTTTTGTTTTTCAACTTTAGCTTTCCTTCATCCATGGCTCTATTTTTTAGCTTACGTGCCATGGTAAAAGCTTCATCAAATGTTCTAAATATTTGGACATGCAACATAGAAGAGATGTGCTTGGCACATTCCTAACCAAAAATTTATATTAGTTCAGGTTGGGATAAAGAAAATGAAATTTGATTGATTAGGCTCCTCTAATGAGGTACAAAATCAACAATATATTCACCATCAAATTGCCAGATAAAGTAAAGATTAGTAATAGAAACCTTCTTGGAGATATTTATTGAAAAGTGATCCAAGAAATTTTGGGCCAATTGGGTGGAGAATAAAGAGTGTTTTATTATGGAACTATACCAGTCTAATGCTAGATCAGACAAGAACATAGGGAGGGTACGAAGAAAGAGGGCAGCATCATAGGCAATCAAATAACATGCATGCCTAAATTCCCTAAGGTATTGTTAGGGATCCTCCTTACTCTAAAACTTAGAAAACTTGGGAAGCTCCCACTGAGGAGGATATGGTCTGATAGGGATAGATGGGTGAATGGTTCATTGCAGATCTGGTAATAAGATAAGATGTTGTGAGCATAGAGATGGATGACTCTAAGGTAGTCATTTTGTCTATGAGCATTTTCATTAGATCTATTTGGGATTGTGCACCTAAAAGGTTGTAAGTTACATATTATTATGGTGGTTGGGTGACATATTGATAATTGGTAGGGGGTTGAGAGGCCACCACATATTGATATTTGGACACAGGTGGTTGGGTGGATGTTATGTAGGGGTAGGTGGATGTAGGTGGTCGGATAGTGGGTAGAGGTACATGCCCTTATGGGTTAGGGATGTATCCTAGTTGTGTGCAATGGGCACCTATTGAAAGGTTAAGGTAGATTGGGTAGGAGATGTGGTTAAATTTGTAATGAAAGGAAAGGTGATGACCTTTATATTAATTAGCGATAAGGTAGAGGGTATGGACACCACAATATTTGAAGTGGAGTAGTGACTAATAGATTAGAGTTAGCCAAAGGAAGGTTAGAAATGATAGTAATAGGTGATCCCATGGTGAGGGGAGTATAGGTGGTTAATGTTTGGGTTGCTCCTAGTGTAGAGGAGTTGTTGGTGAGGGTGGAAGGCACAAGGGTGTTGGTTTGTTGGGCAAGTTGGTTTTCAATAGTGGTATCAAAGGGATTATTGGTAGATGAAGAAGCTTTGGTAACCAATGGTTAGGTGGTGACTATGGCAATAGAAGGGTTTCCCATAAGGTGGGAAGGTAAGCCATAAGGTGGGTCCATAGGTGGAATTAATGTATGGGTATGGTAAGGCATGGTGTTAAAATAATGTTGAAGGGCCATAGGATTATTATCTAAGAAGGTTGTAAAGTTTGTATATCCTTAGGGAACTACTTGAGGGAAAGGAGGACTTCTTGAAGGGTGAGTAGAATCTTCTAGTTCAAAGATGTAGTCCATGGATGAGGAGGTAAAAGAGGTTGATTGGTTTATTGATGAGTTCTGTTCTACTAGGTTCTTTCATTGTTGGTGAGTTAGATCTATACAACATAAGGGAGAGAGAATACAAAAAAATCTCCCCACTCAAATAGAGAGAATAAAATAAATGAGCAAGGAAATCAAACACACACTAAAAATTATGTTAAGTCCTAAGTTATTTTTAGTCTCTCTTTTGGATTATACCTTAATCTTTAAGAACTATGTCACTAAAATTGGCTTGTAGAGTGAGTATTAGAAAAGAAGTCTATGATTGTTTTTAGGTTGTGTTTAGGTTCTCAAAATGATCTGTATTGGAAATCAATATGTGGCTTGGTATTGCGGCCTACACCCTCACTTCACACACCATAGTGATAACGGTGTCAAGTGCTTAGCTAGTATATACTAATTTCCAGAGTTTATACTCAACTAGAGAGCTGAGTTGGTTCTACCCTTCATAATGACCTCTAAGTAAGATCATTAGGAAAGGGTGAGGTGATCTGCTAGGTGATGAAATCCTAGTTGAGCCTTATGTCAAGTTATTTAGATGTTTGATTGATGTACATGGTTTGGTTTGGTGTGTGATACAAGTGATGTTACGATTGAATTACTTTGCCTTAATTTAACTAAGTGAGATAAACTTGCAAGCAACCAATGTATGCAGTTGATTTTAAGCTCAAAATAAATTTTAATTTTATTTATAAGCATAGAATAGGGAGAACATGTAGATGCAAACAAAAGAAACCCAAATAGAGACTTAAAGGTCCCACCGAGTTTGCTAGAATATTTCAATCAATTTTAGCTTATATTTCAAGAAAGGAAGAAGAAGAAACTAGATATGGGTATGGTTGAAAAATCTGTTTGGTTGTGCATGCATTGAATTAGATGATTATAAAGAGCTTTTCTTTAGCTTAAGAGGATTACCTACAAATAATATAGCACTAAATCAAATGGTTGGTTAGATAGATAGCGAAGTGGATTTCCTAGTGCTAGCTAGATCCTACAAGCAAGAGCTTTCTTAGGGGATATCAATCCACATGTTTTAAATAATTAAGTTTAGAAAATAAAAGATAAAGTACTTGCATCAATAATCAAAAAGCTACTAAAATGTAATACAAAAAATTCTTGATAAATAAAATGAATAATGTATCAATAAGTGGGTCAATACTAATGTTAAATAGGTCAGGTGTGCTTTAGAAAATAGTTTGGGGGTCTGTGATCAGACAAATGAAAAAAAATTTGACTTGGTTGAGGGTAGGTGGGTGAAAATAGCTTATTATTATTTTCTACCATAGTGACTATTGGTAGTTGATGTGACCATCAACGGTTGAGGTGACTATCGGTGGTTAAAGTGACTATCGGTGGTTAGACAAACCATCAAAAATCAAGGTGACCATTGATAGTTATTGTCTGTTGGGTTTGGGTGATAAAAATTTTGATTGATGGGATCACAAAAGGTAATTTTGGGAGGTTTGTTTATGATAGGCTGATCATGAAATGGTAACAAAGTAATTGACAAATTAAAGACAAATACTTAGCTTATAGGAGGTTGGTTGGATGGATGGTTGAGGTGGTTGGCTTGTTGATAGAGTCTGGCATGATTTTGGTAGAGTAACGGTACTTGGTTGTCCAATCAAGATGTGGTGGTAAGTCAGTTATTTATCATGATGGCTAGATCATTGGATTGATGGAAGAAGTGACCTACAAAGAAACTCTGGATGCAAAAGTTCTTGAAGTCCTAGATTGATCCTTTTTCACATCCTACTCCTCTCTTATTATAGACAAGGAAGGTAAGGTGCAATAAGATGTTAACAAGGGGTCTAACTTATTGTCTAATTTTAACTTTGAAATGCATGGACTTGCACGTGAATTAGATATTCTAATTATAAAAAATCAAGTTGGAGTTGAAGGGTGAGTTAAGTTGGTTTAGTTAGTGGAACTTGACCATAGATGGTCAGGGTGATTATCGATCGTTAAGATGACCATCTCTGATCGAGGGCCAAGGTAATGTTGGGTTCAAAGGTGGGCTTATCTAGAAGGTCAAATTCATTAGTGTTAGGTCTAGTTTGGGGTCGAATGGTCTAAGCTAGGCCTAAGGGAGTCCTGAGGTGGTCTAGGGGGATTGCAACATTCAAAACCATAATGTGTAGATTTTTGGTGTCTACACCATCAATGCCATGGAATAGTAGGTATGTAATTTCCTACTTAGCTAACTTGTCAGGAACATGGACAAGTATCTTGAGAAGAGAATGTTGTGTCCCCTTAATCCTTATAATTGTATATTCTAGATATAACCATATATCTCCCATAGCTTCAATAGATTTCCTAATTAGTGAGCTAATTCTTGTCATTGGGATGCTATTTATAACTTCACTTAGGGTAGGGTAGATGCAGTCACATATAAATTGAATGTGGTCCCTATATTTGAAGATGTGCAAATTAGAATAGTATTTTGAAATATTCAAGGTTCCATTAGGTGACCACTCTCTCTAGTTTGAAATCTTTGTTGTTGCATAAAGAGCATCTAAGAGATGTAACATCATGAAAAATTGGGTTTTCCTCTTATGCCTAATTTCATATATTTGTCTACTTAATAATATGTTGATTATTTCACCCAAAGGGGGGACAATTTCCTTTTCAACTATAAAATAGACTATAGGCACCCATATTATGTATATGTATGCAGTGGTTACATTTACACATAACCTATTTAACATTGTCATTATCATCCTAATTCTAGGTCTAAATTGGTTGATAGGAATGTTCTTGTTAAGGTCTGAAGAGACTTGGTTTTCAAAATTTAGCCACATGGTAAGGGTGTCCATCAAATTATTTTCTTGAGCCTAGGAATTGATAGAGTCTAGGTCAATTTAGGGTTTGGGCAGTTTGTAATGTGACTCAAATGTAATAGCAAAAATATAACTTTTCTTAGATTATGTTCATTAATTATCATGCCTTATCTATTTTAATTTCTTTGAAAATGGGAGCAAGAATGTCAATGCAATCAAGTACCCAGGCTTCATTATTGCATAATGGAAACTAGTCATTTGAATTACAACAATGTCATCATATAGCCTCTTTGCTAAGAGATTCTTCTCCTCTTCTCTCATAATGGCTAGTTGATTCTTGATCATCCAGAATAATTTTGACCAATTATTGTTTCCTATATTCAAGGTAGTAGCAATGAACTTGATATCTTTGAAAATATGACCTTCAACATCTACTATTAAATACAATTCCACATCTTCCTTTGAAACATTCTTATGGGTCACCATTTGATTGAATTATGCAATTACAAATAATAATCTATCTCTTCTAGGTTTAATTACATTGAATACAAAGGTAATTAGGGCAATATGTATGCTTAAGGATTTTCTAGAAGTTTATGTGGAGCTTCAATGGTTGTAATGGAGTTTGAGTTATGAGCTTTGTGCCTTAAATTTTACTTAGATTGCATATTTATACCTTTCATGTTTACATGTCCACCAGATATTTTATCTAACTTATCTTGCTTATGTGGCATTGTCATGTCAAGTTGTTCATTAATTTTTAAAATGTGACCATTTATAGTTTTGGGACACATGTCACCATATCATGCAATCAAGAGCCTTGATTAAATTCACACCATTAATTTGTTAATAAGTCTTCCCATTCTTGAATTTATTGTGGACTATCAATCTTGACTTGAACACTTGAGATCATGCCACTTGGTAGCTCTACAAGTCTTCTTTACTCTCAGAAAACACACATCATCACTTAACACCTTTATGCCACATGGCAGCCTCTCATTATATCTAGGTTCATTGAATTGTCAACTCTCTGCTCACTATTGTATCTTGATCTGAGAGGTTGAATGCCATTGGTTGATATTTATATCATTCATCATGGTTATGACACGTTTCAATACTATGTTCATTCTGAGCTCTTTGAAAAGTCTTATTTTATCTCATGTCATTAGATCTCCTTTACATAGATCAATGCACTCTTGTTGATCTCAATCCATTTGATCCTATCCAGTTGGATGTGGACCATTGATTCTAAGCCAAGACATTGAGATTGTTCCACTTGGCACTCTCATATTCCTTTGCAAATCCTTGACTTATTAACTTTGCTTTATAATATTATATCTCTATTGTACGTTTAGCATGCTTCATTGATCTTGATCCACTCAATTTAGTTTTATCCACTATGGTTGTGACACTTGTCACTACCATGTTCTATCTCCAAGCTTTGACAATTTGACCTAGGTGGACACCCACGTACCATTGATCTCCTTATTGAGCTTCGAGATTCTAACACTTGTTATCATCATGTTAATCCATTCCTCTGGGCAATGAAAATAAACTAAGTTAGGACTCAGGTAATACAAAGAGACTTAAGATAAAGTTTTATCCCAAGGTTTTATTTGTATTAATAAATATAATTAAAACTTTAGGATAGGACTTTAGGCTAAGTTTAAAACATAATAAAGTGTTCCCATGTTTATTAGTTAGTCTATCTGAATAATAAGATAGACTTAGTGGGGTCTTAGGATATAAAGGACAAACTAAGGTTTTGGTCATGTTGATAAACATGATTAGAACCTTAGGATAAAATTTTAAATTAAGTCTAAGACATAAAAAAATGTTCTCTTGTAAATTTGAATATGATTCAAAAAGACCTAGGCTAGAACATATTAGACTAGGTTTTTTACATGATTTAAACATAGATTCAACTAATCAATAAGATAACAAGGGTTAATAAAATTAAAGGGTTAACTTAGAATTTAAGCATAGAAACCTTGAACATGGATTTTTAAAAAGGGACTCTATTAAACATGCACATGGACACATAAAATTTAAACATTAGCAATGTTAGATGAATTCAAATGAAGATAATATGCTAACATGCCAATGAGAGCTAAAGCAAACAAGATATTCAATAATGCAATTTGAATGTCACTTCATAATACAATTTACAAAATTAAAAAAGGGTCATCATTTTCAAAAATAGGGGTATGTTGAGCTCAATAAATGGCAACTTCTAGGGGAAACATTGCAAAATATTATAGAACTTAGATACTCTAGTTTGAACTCATAACTAGATTACTCATTCCATATGATCAGGTACCATTATTAAGACCAATTCATGATCAAAAAAAGTCTTACACATGTAGAATTAGGATTGAACACCAAAACTTAGTCACATTGTGTGTGTGTTTTGATTCTTTAACTGATTTCCAAGGGATTTAGAGAATAACTTTCAGACTTTATGACCTTAACCATTAACATTGACTTATAACATATTTAGATGTTCATTAAGAATCATGCTTTATGAAAAGGAAGGCTTGGGCATTGCTCTACTACTAGCTAGGCATCCATATCCCTGATAGAGATACATTTGGCTCCACTCTAGGCCTTGCTCCACTGCCATTCAGGCATCTATAGCCTCGATGGAGGTTACCTGAATCGCCTTTGCTTAGAAAGCTTTTGGATTTTCAATAAAGCTCTTTTTTTTTGTATTTTTCAAATATATTTTGCTTTCCATAAAAGGTTGGGAACCATAATTAGCCAAGTTTTGGGATTTTGTAAATGTTTAATCTTCAGATAATCATCCTGGGTCATAAACTTCATCCCAAGCAATAATGTTATGTATGTCCTAACATGACTTTATCTCAATAATTCAAACATTCACTCAACATGTGAAATCCTTATTATAACCAGATTTAGATTAGAATAAAGCTTGAGATTTTAAGTAAAAACTAACTTAGGTATCAATCCTTACCAATTTCTCCAAATCATAACATCAAGCTCAAATTTATAGAATCTATGATCGACCAATGCTTCAGAGTCATACCTACATTCTTGATTTATTGACTTTGAGCAACTACATGCATTGGAGCTTGAACACTATCTTGAAAAGACTTATTGAAAGTAGGGAACAAAATAAAATAAAGAAACATACCACTAGCAAACAAACAAGTAAACAAATATATACAAACACTATTTACAAACAAGGAGCAGGAAAAGAAACTAAACCTAAGCCTACCTACACTAACCCTAACTAGTCTTACAAGTTACTCCATGTAGACTTGGGGTGATACAGAACAGAAGTAGTGTTTGAGATATTACCCATTTTTTAACAAAGTAAACTCTACTCCCTATAAGTATTTGAGCTTGAAGGTGTTGTCACCCAGTGTCTTAGAAATCTAATAGGGGCCAATCCATAAGGGAGTGAATTTTCTATGTTTTCTTTTAGGTTCAGATGCTTTATCCTAGAGGATAACTAGCTCTCCCTACTTGAACACCTTAATCTTGGAACATTTTTCAAACCATCTCTTTATTATGGTTTGATGTCTACTAAAATTGGAAAAATCTTCTTCTCTTTCATCCTCTATTTGAATGATGTCAAGTAGCCTTAAATTTGTAAACTCTTGATCTTCTTCCATGTACTATTACATGAATTCATAGGTGGATAGCTTGAGAGTAATGAAAAACACAATTTCTTAACCATATATACAAGTAGAAATTATGATGCCTTTAGAGTTTACTTGACTCTAGGTCTATTTTCCCAAAGGGCATACTTGAACAACTTATGCCATGTTCTTGGTTTATCAACAGCAGACTCCCTGATAGCTTTCATCAATTTTTTGTTAGTTGATCCTAACACTCCATTGCCTTGAGGATAATGATTTGATGAAAACTTGAGAACAATGTTATTATCATATGCCCACTAAGTCATCTAAATGGATATAAAGGCAAGTCCTTTATCACGAATTAGAGATATTGGTGATCCAAATAAAGTGCAAATGTTTTCTTCCAAGAATTTTATCACATCTTCCATCCTACATTGCTTGGTTGTTATTGCTTCTATCTGTGTGCACTAATCAGTAGTAGTGAGAACATATTTATGTCCTTATAAATAATTAGGATTGATGACACCCACAAAGTCTAATCCTCATTGAGCAAAAGGCTTGTCAATCATAACTAGCTTCAATGGCACGGTTGCTTTGGGTTCCTTAGTGTTGAATATTTGGCACTGATGACATTCTCTCACATGTTTATGAGCATCTTTGAAGATTGTAGGCTAATAATAACCAGCCCTAAGGATCTTATGAGTTACTTTCCTTTCGAATGGTTGTCCCCTTCCAAGGTTTTCATGGAAAGTACTTAGGATCTCACCTACTTCCTCTTTAGAAACACATCTCAGGTATATTCCTTCATAATTGTCCTAAAAAGTACTCCATGTTTGATCAAGAAATGTACAGCCTTATGCCTTAAATCTCTCCTTTTCTCTTTATTCATCCCTATAGGATAAGTACCATTGATTATAATATGGATAATGGCATCGTACCAATCATTAGGTTGAAAATTTTACTACTTTACATGCATGAACCCAATTTGTGGTTGGTGTTAGCAATTAATTGAATCAGCCCTTAATACCTTACCACTTTAGCAGTTTTAATTTCTAGATAATATTCTTGGAGTATGGACATCCATTTACCTCTTATTTCTCCAAGTTCACATTGGTTAAGCATGAGTTTAGTGGCAGGGTCTGGTAATATTACATGCACTTTATTCCTATAAATATAGTGTCTAAAATCATTAACTACCTTAACTAAAGCACATGCCTACTTATCAATTAGAGAATAGTTTAACTCATATTTTTTAAAATCTGTGCTCATAAAATCAATAGGATGATCACATCCATCTAATTTTTTGAGTTAGGAATAACTGTAATTGTATGACCAGAAGCAAAATAATAAAGGTAAAAATATTTTGAAAAATCATGACTTATCAACACTAGTGCCTACACTATTACTTCTTTGATGTCCTTGAAGGCCTTCTTTATTTCTTCATTCCATGTGATCTTGGAATCCTTATTCAACATGTCATTTAATAGTCTCACAATTTTTGCAAAACTAGAAATGAACTTTCTCACAAAATTGAATTTCTCAAAGAAAGATTTTAACTCTTCTCTAGTGTTAGGGGGTTCAATTTTGGATATAGCATCTACTCTATCAGGTTCTATAGAAATCCCCTCTTTATTTATAACATGTCCTAATAACTTTCCCAAAGTAACACAAAAAATGATTTTCTTGGAATTGAGAGAAATTCCATACCTCCCACATCATTCAAATACCTATGTAAGTGTATGATGTGGTCCTCCCTATTTTTATAAAAAAACAATAAGATCATCCATGTATATGACAATGCACTTACCTATGAGACCTTAAAAAGCATGGTCCATAGATATTTTAAAAGTTGCACCTGTATTTATTAGCTCAAAGGTCATTTTTTTTTAAGCAAAGGTGCCCTACTTAGTAGTGAATGTAGTCTTTAATATCTCTTCTTTGTTCACAAGTACTTGGTTATAACCTAAAAAACCATCAAGAAAAGACATCATAGCGGAACCACTAACACTTTAGATGACTTGGTCAAGGGAAGGTAAAGGATAATAAATCCTTTTAGATGCTCTATTCATATTTTTTAATTTTGTGCACAATCTAATTTCCCCATTCTTCTTTCTGATTGGTACTAAGTTAGCTACCCAAGTGGAGTGTCTAATGTTTTTGGCATCCAATAGCTTCTTGAACTCCTTGTATATCAATGGTTCTAAGATAGGGTTGACTAGCATTTGCTTCTATCTAAAAGGTTTACAAGCTTACTATTGTCACTTAGATTTTCACCCCTTGAGGAGATGTCTTAGCTCTCCTCATCCAAGTGGCATAATGGAAACATCTCACTTACTGTGGGTAATCAATTTGGTGAGATGATTCTCTAGAAGGGCTAGTTCCCTTGATGTACTCCTTGAAGCACTCTCTTACTTATCAAATTTAGATGAAAAGGGTTAAGAAGTCAAACTTATAAATCTAAAATATGATTCATCAATACTAAATTTCTTCTTATTAACTAAATTTACACTACTTAGAGAAAATCAAAGCTCCTTTCACACATAACTCACAACTCAAGACAAATTGTTACATCAATGTTTCATATGCTAGGTTCAAGAGGTGTATGGATGCTTGGGAGGGATAATGAATGATATTTTGGAGAATAAAATTATAAACCACTTCTAAAACTCTCATACACTAAGAAATAACACTAACAAAGACCTGTAACAATTACTCTTCTACATACTTGGTGGATAATCAAAGACAACATGCTATAAAAACTATCTTTTACTAGACAGGATCAATAAGATTTGAAACCAAAATCAATTATGTAACATGTAAGTAGGCAAATTCACTTTTTTATTACTTCAAGAGATATTCAAATACAAAATTGGCTAGGGTTTCACCATTAACCAATAGAGGCTACTTAAAAGAGTGAAAAGAGTCACTACTTATAGCATTTGGGAGAGGGGCAAGACAAGACAAGTCCAAAGGTCACTTGGACACTTGTCAAATAAATAAATTAGGTTACATATCCATGAGAATGAGATTTTAAATGAATTTTTTAATGTCAATATGTAAAATTTTCCATACAAGTCATGAAACTCATGAAAAGTGGCTTGAAATTCCTTATGTTGGCTCAAAAAACTAACTTCATTATTTATCTCTATTTGAGAATCCCATAAATAATTAGGGATAGGTCTAATAATTGGAATAATATGGAATTATTTTAGACATTCATCACCATTAAATGGTTGTAGTCCTCGTCACCTGGAAACTTATGGAAATGAGCCATCACTGCCTGTGGTCTAAGAAAACTCCTCTTGTAGTCACCCCTCACATTTGGACTCAAGATTGGCTTCAATTTTATAAGAAAATAATACATGGGATGGAGTGTATGACACTTATAAATACCCTCCCTATCCTTATAATACTCAAGCTCACCTTAAAAGGACATCCACTTGAAGTTTTCACATTTCTCACCATCATGTTCACTATGCCAATTTTGATTGGTTAATATGAGAGCTATTATTTAAACACTTAGGATTTTTCTCAAGGAATTAAATTTTCATAAGGAGTTATAACAAGTCCATATCTTCCTCCCAAATTTTATTTCATTCCTTGAAAGTACCTAGTACCTATAAAATTCACAAAATAGTCAAAGAAATCCATTTTGTACCATGTCCATAGAGGTAGGGTAGAAAAAAATTTGATGAGGAGTAAACCTAAATCATCCTCTACAACCTTAAATTAATTTCATGTCCATTCCATCTAATTTAGATAGCTCTCATTCTTCATTTTCTCAATACGGTCCTTATCCAATGATTAGCAAGGGTTTAAGGTAGTTTCCACTCTTAATATTTGTTCATACTAACATTGTAACTATAAAAAAAAATTAAAAAATATGATATTAAATACCCCTATGAACTTATTCAAACTTATTGGATCTCCATGCAAAGTTTCAATGGAGATATGAGCATCTCAAACTACTTACTTGAGCTTGTTTTTCCATTTCCCGCAGGCTTAATGTTGCCTTTGAGCCAAAATGCACCCCCTTAAAACTTACATGAGTTACAAAAGTTTTATCAAAAATTTATTGAAACCAAAAACATTCTAAAATAGGTTATAAATCTCTCCCATAGTTGGAAATAAAATGACCTATCATTTGGCTTTAGGCCAAAACCCTGCCAAAAAGACTTGACTGCAACCTTGAGGAATTAAACTTCCTTGTTGAATGTATTCCATATTTTATTGATTCCTCATGTTTTATTAGGTATTATCCAACTTTACACACATTTTCATAGGGTCCCTTCAGCTTCTAGTTCATTATTTCACCTTTCTTTTTCAAAAATTGTAGGTTTTGTTCACAAGGAAGTGCCCTCTATCTGAGACAAAATAGAGGGAAATTACCATATTTTTCCAAGAAAAACAAGTATTTTATGTGTTTTCCAAAGTTAATATGACATTTAAAACAAATTTTTAACCTTTTTTCATGCCATTTTACCCTCCAAATTCTAAAAAACCCAAGACAGACTGTGAACAGGCAACCTATGTGTAGGGTTTAGAGAGTAGATTATGTGCTAGAGTATTTTAACCATGTTGAGAGGTATGAGATTTATTTAGTTATTAATATAAAATATTTAAATTAAATACACCTCAAAATATGTTTCTTTATGTTCCTAAATCTTTCCATCAAGTTATATACCATTTTTGGCTTCATTTGCTTGTTTTGTCAAAACCCTAATTTTCCTGATTGGCTGACCTCTGAGACAAAATAATGAGATATATCCCTATATTTCAAGGAAAAGTGAAGGATTAAGGAGTTTTATTACGTAATAATTTATATTTTTACCAAATTTATATGTTATATTCATCCATTTAGGCACCTAACCAACTCAATTTGTCTAAAATAAAGGCCTCCAAAAGGACTATTTTCTTGCATTCCTCACTTCCACCTAAGAATGACCTATCAAGGCATAAAAATAATGTGCTTAGGTTTATTTAAAATTTTATCCACCATAAATTCATTCTCAATAATCTTTTAATTCACCCAAAACCACTCTTCTCCCTTAGATTCTTCATCCTTACCCATTGAGCAACATGGCTCTCTTAATGCAACTGTAGGGACTACTACCTTGGGCTAGTATGAAGAGTAGATGTTCAACTTGAAATGAGTCTTATATATTGTTTAAACACTCTATTAACCTATCATGAACCATTTTTAAGTTGTTATCAAAACTTATTTATTCTCTTAAGCATATTTATCTCTTCACCTTCATCAAGACTACACACTTAGCTATAGGTGCATATATGGCCTTAAGAGGTATATGTAAGCTTGTTTCACATTGACAAGGGAATATGGAGATCATCATGGTTCTGATTAAGGTGATCATAGGTATATTTCATCATGTTAACTCTCCCTTAACCTTTACCTACATTTTAAGCTCACCAAACTGAGTCTTCTCTCTCCTGACTGTGATACCTTACTCTTTGATTCTTGTAGGTATATATTACTTAATTGGATTTTGGTCATGGTGTTTGAAGACCCTCCTTGAAGCTTTAAAGTCATCTATCATCTTCTCATACTTTTATTTACCTAGGTCACTATCTACCTACCCTATTTTAGGTACTCATTTTCTTATAGAGGGACACCTATAGGTATCCATGAAGCTTGAAATACTATACATCAACATCATACCAATGACCTTCATGTTATTTTATACACCATTAAATTAATAGGACCATGCCAATATGAGACTATGTTTTGTTTTCTCCTTAGGATGTCATAGTTCATTCAAAAATCAAAACCCATAGATATGAATACACGGCTCTAGTGCTTTGAAAGGCATCTTTAGGATGTCAAACTTCTATCTTCCACTAATCTTCTGACCTCCATCTTTGGCATATCTCTTATTCATGCTAGAGGCTACAAGGTTTACCTATTTATATGTTTCAAAATTCATTGTAACCATGTTACATGACCTCCACCAAAATGCATTGGGTCTTTGTTTTCATAGTTTAGGGATTTGATCTTTAAAACTAAAGTCATCATCCTTGGAAAGGCTTCTCACAGTTTCTTACCACCCTATCACCTTACATAGGTCTATTATGATTTCACCACATGCTAGGATTTGAAAAAGGACTTTACCATGCTCCAAATTTCCCAT
This sequence comes from Torreya grandis, assembly GCA_037957365.1. NCBI lineage: Eukaryota > Viridiplantae > Streptophyta > Pinopsida > Cupressales > Taxaceae > Torreya > Torreya grandis. The sequence goes on from JARHVA010002729.1 coordinate 588,034, forward strand.
TCAAAGACATTTATAGCTCTGAGGTACCACCTATAGGTGGTCATTCTCACACATAGGTAGTGAATTAGACTTGGCTAGTATACAAGATACCTATATTTATAAACACCTTATATGGCCTTACCAAGTATTCAAATGCACCTTTTTTCACTCTAAGAGATTGAGAAAACTATCAAACTCTCCATCTCAACATGACATCATTAAGGAGGTTCCTTTAGGTGTATATGAGTTGTATGTAGGCAATGAGCATGAAATGGAGTAACATGTGTGGATGAATGGTCTCAAGAACAACTCTAAATCATTATCAATCCTTAAAATGCATGTTTGGCCCTATGATAATCTTGAGATAAGCTTCACAACATCTATTCTAATGTAAAAAACCTCTTACAAAAAATTGTTACATAGTAGATAGGGATAGCTAATGATTGTTTGGTGTGATGAATGAGTTTGTAACTAGTCTTTCACTTCCCCAAACATCCAAATGAAATATCCTTAGGCCCTGATGACTCGAATAAGTTAATATATCCTCACTACAACTCTATAGATATGTTAAATAGGCTTTCTACATGTGATTGCAAGTGAAAGTGAGTGAGGAGTCGACTTATGAGGATAGCAAGACTGAATGTTCACCTAAGCATGGTATGATGAAATAAAACATGAAGGGAGGGAAATTTTGGCATTGAGACATGTGGAACACCATCTTCTATTCATATGAGACCTCTATAGAATACTAACATTCTACAACAAGGGAAAAACTGACTAAAGCTTCATAATGGTGACACCTTCCTACAACATGAAGTAACCTGCTCATCAAAACACCATGAAACATGAAACCAAACATGAAAATCATTGGAGAAGAGATCCAACATCACCAACTAGTTTGTACAAACCTATCAAAAATAGAGCAAAACCTATAAGGTGTAGGAAATAGTTAGTAGAAAAACATAATCAAGTTATTAGGGATGGTTTATAAAGCATGGTTAACCAATATTCAAAATCTTGTTACTAAAATGGATCTCTCTAAGTTTACTACCACCTCCCAAAATATTTTTAATTGAAACTCTTCAATTGTCTGTACCAAGTACAAACCTACTGACCAGTTTTGTGTGTCTAAAAAGGCAAAGAATGAAAAGAATGGTTTTAGCTTAAAAATGGCACTTCTAGAGCATTTCTAGCATGGAAATTAACCTAAAGGATAAGAATATATGTTCCATAGCCTTATCCCATGTGTCACCTTTTCCCATGGGCCATACAAATGCCAAACTCCCATTTTTCAATTGATTACCTGATCTTACATTAGATAACCTACAAGTTTCAGATGAGACTAAAATTCCTAATAGGTAATATAACTTTTTGGATATTTGGAAGGAAATTAGGACACTTGGACACCTTTCAAACCATGCCACTTACATTTATTACCCCTAAAATCCCACTAAGTGACCCAAAATGGTAAATATACTTATTATACCATGACTAAGGCTAATAAGGCATTAAATAACATCAAATGTACTATAACATACCCTATGACAAGGTATTAGACCCCTAAAACATCTTTAAAACAATTTTTTATACCTTTAGGGGTCCAAATTTGACCTTGAAGTCAAATTTGGTCAATAAATTGGTGACTCATAGGGGTAGTATGTTTATTATACTAAATGACAGTAGCCTTATCCTATCCATGGGCTATGTATTAAATGAATTATTGAAGACAATTAGAAAGCAATTGCCTAAAATACACACTAAACAACTACAAAACTCCAAGCAAACACAAAACAAAGTAAGACACTAACAAGATTCACAAATGTGCATAAGCACCTAGGGAAAACAAGAACAATAGTAGCTAAGCACTTATTAGCAATGTTTGAGATATATCCCATTGACTGGGATATGAAACTCCTCCCCATCCAACTTTGAGAGATGGAAAGCATTGTGTTGCTTGAATTGAGTGATGACATAAGGGCCACTTCACAACACATCAAAATTTATGTGTTTTCTAGGCTTAGCCCTATCTTCATCCCACTTTAGGACAATGTCCCCCTCTTGGAAGCTTCTTGGCATGGCTATCTTATCAAAGTATCTCTTTGTTTGATTTTGAAAAGCTCTCATAGTTTACATAATTTGATCCCTTGTTTCTTCAAGCTCCATCAACTCATATAATCCAACCTCCATGCTTTCATTTTCCATCAAGTCCAACTAGTAAGTGAGATTCAAAGTTGGTAACTCAAGTGAACTATGCAATCTAGCCTCTCTTTCATAAATAAGTGTATATGGTGAGTTTCTAATGGCTCTTTTGGAGGTGATTCTATCAGCTCAAAGATTTATCTTCAACTTGGAATGCCAAGTTCTTTGGTTTTCTTCCATTGTCCTCTTGATAATCCTAATTAGATTCTTATTTGTTGACTCAGCTGTTCCATTCCCTTATGGATAATAATTTGAGGAAGTACTAATATAAATACCATGTTTCAAATTCCACTCATTTGTCTTCATATCAAGGAAAGCCAATGCATTGTCTAAAATTATTATTGAAGGAGCCCCAAATCTTGTCACTATGCCTTCATAAAAGTATAAATTTGAACTTTCATTTGACTCCTTGAGATCTATAGCCTCCACCCATCTTGTAAAGTATTTTTTGGTAGTCAACACCCACTTGTAACTATCACTAGAAGGTGGATTGATTAAGCCTATGAAATCTAGACCCCATTAAATAAAGGGTTGGTTAACTTGTATTAGATGAAGAGGTAAGGCTGTAAGTTTTATTTACCATCAAAGAGAGCACATTTATAACATTTACTTACCAAATCATGGGTGTCTTTAAAAAAACTAGGCCAAAAATAGCCAACTCTCATAATCCTTGCAGCTATGATTCTTGGAGCAAAGTGACCACCAGTTGGTCTATCATGAAACTCAAAAAATATTTTATCAACCTATTTTGATTCAACACATCTCAATAGTATACCTGATAATTCCTTTCTAAACAATACTCCATCAACAAGTACATAAGGAATAGATTGTAATCTAAAGTACCTTTTTTTTTATCTATCTAGGCATTGTGGACATTCACCAGTTTGAAGAAAAGTGATCATCTCTTGTATCCAACTCCTCATTGATGAATATGTAGTTTTCATAAGATCATCTTGAATGGATAAAACAACTATTTATTTTTCCTTCAAAGTTGAAGCAAGGTGCTCACATAATCCCTTCCCTTTCACTAGTTTGGTTGTCTTGATTTCTACATCATACTCCATTACTTTTGTAATCCAACCAGCCCTTTTTTCATTCAAATCTCTACTCAAAATAAAGTCTTTGACACTAGGATGAGGTACCAATATATGATTATTGTTTTTAGATAACATATGCCTAAAACTTCTTTAAAATTCAAATAATTGAAAGTACTTCCTTCTTTACATAAGTGTATCTTGTCTCATAGCTTTCTAATCCTTGACTAAATAAGGTAATAGGTTGTTCTAAGTTTTCTTCATTTTATTGAGAGAGCATGGAAAATATTACTTCTTCATTTCCTAAAATATATAATTTTAAATTATTTGAGAAATCAGGACTTGCAAGAGTTGGAGCTTGAGCAATAGCTTACTTGATCTCTTCAAAACTCTTTGTTCTTCTCCTTGTCTAAGTAAAGATTTCATCTTTCCTTAGCATGGAGGTTAGAGGCTTGAATACATTATTAAAATTAGGAATAAATCTCCTTATGAAATTGATAGACATTTCTTGTCTTTGGGCAAAGTCAATGCCAAGATTGCACTCACCCTTTCAAGATATATGGATAGACCTTTCTTTGAAACAATGTTTCCCAAGAGTTTGCCTTTATAGACAGCAAAGACACACTTCTTTGGATTGAGAGAGATTCCAAACTCTCTACATCTCTCAAAAATCTACCTAAGATGATTCAAATGGTCCTTTGCATCCTTAAAGAAAAATGTGATATCATCAAGATACACCAACCATATCCATTACACGTTAAAATGTTTCACCATCATTAGATAAACCAAAAAGAATTTTCCTATAATAATATGTACCCAATTTAGTAGTAAAGTTTGTCTTATATTGATCTCCTTCACCAAAATCTAATTATACCCTGAGTATCCATCAAGGAGTGAGAACCTTTCACTACCTACCACAACTTGAAAATTTTGCTCCATGAAAGGAATAGGATAATGGTCCATCAAGGAAACTCTATTAAAATCTCTAAAGTCAACATATAATGTAATTTCCTCATTCTTCTTCCTTATCAAGACTAAGTTTGCCAACCAAGATGAATGCTTAATAGGAAAAATGATCTTAGACTCAATCAACTTTGTAAGTTATTTTCTCATGAGAGGCTCAATCTTAGGATTGATTGGCCTTTGCCTTTGCTTGATAGGCTTAGAATTCTCATCTAGCTCTATGATGTGTTTAGTTAAGTTTGGATCAAAGCCCTTTAAATCACTATATTCCCATGCAAAGACATCATAAAATTCCTTGCATAGTTCAATGAAAGCTTATCTTTCTTCTCTAGTACATACCTTCCCAAGAGCAAGAAACTTATCTTTGAATATTTTTACTCTCTCATAGTTTTCTTGCTTATTAGACATGCTCACCTTTTCCTTCTTCAACTAATAATTATCATTGAAGATACTCTCAAGTGTGACTAAGCCCTTAGGGAGCTTGTTTGTCTTCAAGTGTATAATCTGACCTCCATATTGCTATTGTAGTTTGGATTGATTCTTTGAGGAAAACTCAGCTTCCTCTTATATAAAAAGAGCTATTTATTGATCACTATCAAATACTTTCCAATTAGTGACATTATCAGGTATAGAGGGCCTTACAATCACTTTGAGATGAGGTTGGTTCTTATCCTCTCTTATCCCCTTTGGAGCGTCAAACCTATCAACATGTTTGTTGTCCTCTCTTGATATAGATTGAATGTTGAAGGCTTGGAAATATTTCACAAGATCCCACACTCTATGATTATAGGACTTAATCAAGGAGTTCTTAGTCACATTTTAGCCTCTTACTTGATTTATAACCAATAGTGATAAAGTTGTAACTCTTTCACACCTCTCTTTCTAGCCCACTCAAGGCCATGAATGAGGGCTTCATATTCTACCACATTACAAGCACAACTGAATTATAATCTGAAAGTAAATTAATACCTTTCCTTAGATGGAGAAACTAACATTTCTCCACCACCTGATCCAACCTTGCTTCTTGATCCATCAAAGAATAACTACCATAAATCATCCATAGTTTCATTTAACTTCATAAAATTTGGCATGAAAGAGTCTTCCTCATGAAGGCAGTAGACTCCAAGACCAGCCTCCTCTATGAATTTATAAGGATCATGCTCATAGTGCTCATCTCCCCATTCATCTAGATATAAATCTAAAACTCCTTCAAGAGAAGTTGGAGATTGATCCATGTGAAGTTATTCCTAATCAAGAATAGCATAATTACCATTTAGAAATTTAGGCATGTAGGGATCTCAATTATTGTGAAGAATAAGATCTGATTTAATATTTACCTTGGTATCATGCTATCCTAAAAACCATATATGACCAATTTTCTACCAAGTATCCACCTATCTTTGCTGTAAACTCTCTTGACAAAAAAAGAGCAAAGTATGGGGGTAAATCTACAACAACCACATCATGAAGGATGGAAAAATTAGGAAAAGCATTTATAAAATTCAAATCCTTGACTACTCCCAATATATTTTTTGGTGATCCATCCAATTGTAGAACTCCTTTAGCCATTGGTTCATATATTTGAGGCCTAGTTTATCCACTATTGACTTAGACATAACTGATGTACTACTCCCACTATCTATGATACAATTGTGAAATAATAAATCACAAATGATCAAGTATAGATAAAAATGAGGAGTCTTATTAGTTTTCTTCACTTGTCCATCAATGGGTTGAGTTCCATTCACCAAAACAACATTTTTAGTCCTAGCTGATCCAACTTGTTTACCTAGTCTAAGTAATTAGTTTTAAAGCATATAATTTTATCCTAGTATTATCAATGAATCCAAAATGAAATATTCATCTGTAAATTCTTCATTTGATCCAAAACATTCATAGAAGGATTGTTCATCTTGAATTGCTCTTTGGAATCACTAGTACCTTGTGGTGTAGCATGTGAAGAAGGGTGTGTAGGAGTTGGCCTTAAATTCTAAAACTTCTAATTTTATTGCACCTTAGGAGCTAAGTTAGACCCACCTACTATTTTAGGTGATTTATAAGTCAAAATAGGTCCTTGATTTTCCCTTTGTATCTCTTTAACAGCCCTCTTCTTAGATCTAGTGTTAGAGGACACACTAGCATTCACATTGTTTAAACTTCCCAAATGATTCATGGCACAAAATTCCCCCTCTAAATGATTCATAAGAGTAGAATAATATATTTCCTATATATTTTCCATTCCATTTTTCATTGGCACCTCAAAATTGGGAACTTGAGGTGCTTGACTACCTTGCATTGTCATGGCTTAACTAGACATTTCATTGGCATATGCAACTTGGCTTTGATTTTGGTCATAGGAAGGATAGCATGGTTACTCTTAAACAAAGTTATTTTGCGTGGGAACAAGATATTTATAAGATGATAGGGCATTGAAATTTAAATTTTGGTATGGTTTAGCTTGAGTTATTTTACCTTGTCCTTGAGCATTACTTTGAAAAAGAGGCTTACTTGCTTGTCTAAACTAATTGTAAGATTGATAAGGCCTATGATTTTGAGCTTGAATTTTGAGAGAAACATAATCATTAGTAACACTTTTAATCAAAATCTTGACTTAATTAATCTCATTGGTAGGAGCAAGGGTAAACTTCTCTTGACTATTAGGCAAAAGGGCCAAGGTAGGTACTGTAACTAGGAGGCTATAAATCAGGGAACAATAGCATTGGTGGTTATGGAAAAATCTTCCCTACTTTAAAAATACAATTATAAGCATTAATATCTATCTCATAGGTAGAAAGTAATGTATTCCCAACCATGGATTAGATCATCATGGCTAAATCACTATTCAATGCTTTTAGGTAGTATAAGAAGTCATAATTTAGAGTAGGTCTCACAAGGGTTGGGATCCTATCCCGTGTCTTTTGAAATCTAGAGTAAAAATTTTGCATGAACTCTTGAGAAGCCTTCTTGATAGTATTAAATTGCTCAGCTAGTGATAAATGATCACTCTTCTCTTCAAACCTCTTAGATAATAGATTTCCTAGTTCATCCCATGGAGCAATGGAATTTTCTAGTAGAGTTCCATACCAATCTAAAGCTTTCCCTTTGAAAGACAATGCTAATAACCTAATGGCTAGATTATCTTGAGTGATATTATGGATATTTTAGAATTTTTCCATGTTCCTAATATGTTCAATGGGAGTGATAGGACTTTCTCCACTAAAATATGGAACACTTTTAAGGGTTGCTCTAGGAATTTGGTCATGTTGGGCAAGATTCAAAGGAGACGATCCAGTGAAGGCTAAAAAAAGAAGATTTTTAGCCATATTGGAATGTATAATATGTGTGTATTAAGGGTTGAAATAAGTATAAACTTGGACTTCTTAAACACCAAATCCCTTGAATAAGGATGAGTATTCACAAATCTAAACCTTCTAATAGAATATAAAGGCAATTTCACAAACTCAAAAGGTATACCATTAGAAAAAGACCTAGTGGTCACCTTTGGCATGGAAATTAAGGACTAATTAGTAACTAAAGAGTTTAAAACCTAGTGGAGTCATCAGGTACTGAATGTATATGTTCTTATAACTATAAATATGCCAAGATCAGCACCAATCTTGGATAATCTTCTAGGACTTAGAGTCCCATCAAGCGTGTCAAAAATAATTATCACTTGGATTTGCACCCATTGAGGAGATTTCTTATCTCTCATCATCCAAGTGGAATAATGGAAACATCTTATTTGTTGTGGGTAATCAATTTGGTGATATGAATCTCTAGAAGGGATAGTTTCCTTGATGCACTCTTTGAAGCACTCTCTTAGTTATCAACTTTGCATGAAAAGGGTTAATAAGACAAATTTAGAAATATAAAAGGTGATTCACCAATATTTTATTTCCTCTTATTGATTGAATTTATATTACTTAGATCAAATCAAATCTCCTTTCACACATAACTCACAACTCAAGACAAATTATTACATCAATGTTTCATATGCTAGGTTTAAGAGGTATGGATGCTTAGGAGGGATAATGAATGATATTTTGGAGAATAAAGTCATAAACCACTTCTAAAACTCTCATACACTAATAAATAACACTAAAAAGGACCTTTAACAATTACTCTTTTGCATACTTAGTGGAAAATCAAAGACAACATGCTAGAAAAACTATCTTTTACTAGATAAGATCAACAAATTTTCAAACCAAACTCAATTATGTAGCATGTAATTAGGAAAAATCAAATTGTTTTTCTTTAATAGATATTCAAATACAAAATTGGATAGGGTTTCACCATTAACCAATGGAGGTTGCTCAAAAGAGCCAAAACAGTCACTACTTATAGCATTTGGGAAAGAGGTAAGACAAGGGAAGTCCAAAGGTCACTTAGACACTTATAAAACTAAGAAAAGAGGTTACATATGCATGATAAGGATATGTGAAACAAACCATGCAATGTTAGGAAGTACAAGTGTCTATACAAGTCATGAAACTCATGAAAAGTGGAATGAAATTCCTTATGTTGGCTCAAAAAACTACCTTCATTATCTAGCTCTAATTAAACATCCCAAAACTAACTATAGATAGGTTTGATGATTAGAATAAGAGGGAAGGATTTTATAAATGCCTCTCCATGCATTGGTTTTAGTCCTGGTCACTTAGAAACTTCTAGAAATGAGCCATCACTGCCTGCAGTACAAGAAAACTCCTCTTTCAGTCACCCCTCACACTTGGCCTCAAAATGCAGATTAATTTTTCCATTAAAACACATGGGAGAGATTTTATTACACCTTTAAAGACCCTCCATGGTTTTATACTACTTAGGTGCACCTTAAAAGAACATCCACTTGAAGTTTTCATAGTTCTCACCATTATGTTCATTATGTCAGTTTTGACTGGCTGAGATGAGAGCTATTGTTTGAATACTTACGAGTTTTTCAAGGCATTAAATTTCCATATGGAGTTATAATAAGTCCATATCTTCCTCCCAAAGTTGATTTCATTCCTTGAAAGTACCTAGAACCTACACAATGCACAAAATAGTCCAAGGAACCCATTATATACCATGTTCATACAAGTAGGGTAGCAAAAAATTTGATGAATATGAGACATAAAGAGTCCTTTGAAACATAAAATTACTTTCATGGACATTACATACCATTTATATCACTCTCCTTCACTTTCTCAATCAGGTCCTTATACAAGGGTTAATAAGGGTTTTAGGCAGTTTCCAGTCTTAAGCTTTGTTCATAAAGCTCTGGCATTGGAACTACCAAAAAATTTCATGAATATGATCTTTAATACCCTTTTCAACTTCTCTAAATCCCTTGTATCTCCATGTAAAGTGTTAAGGGAGATATGAGCATCTCAAACTGCTTACTTGAGCTTGTTTCTCCATTTCCTATAGGCTTAATGTTGCCTTTAAGCCAAAATGGGGCCCCTTATAACTTCCCTGAGTTGAAAAATATTTATCACACCTATAGTTTCACCACAAAAATTCTCTAATATTTTATAAATCTCTCCCACAATTGGAAATTAAAATGACCTGTCATTTGGCTTTAGGCCAAAACCTTGCCAAAAAGTCATGACTGCAACCTTGAGGGCTTCAAATTCCTTATTGAATTTATTCCTTATTTTATAAACTCCTCATGTTGTTCCAGGTATGATACAACTTTATAAACCTTTTCATAGGGTCCCTTCATCTTCCAGTTCATCATGTCACCTTTCTTTTTCAAAAACTATAGGTTTTGTTCACAAGGAAGTGCCCTCTATTGAGATAAAACAAAGGTAATTTACCCTATTTTCCTATGAAAACCAAGTGTTTGAGGTGTTTCCAAAAGTTATGAGGACATTTCACAAAAAATTTCAACCTTTTTTCATGCCATTTGACCCTCCAACTTCTAAAAAATCCAAGACAAACTATGAACAGGCAACCTATGTGCAGGGTTTAGAGAATAGACTATGTGCTAGAGTATTTTGACCATGTTGAGAGGTATTATATTGACTTAGTGATTAATATCACATATTTACCTTCCATCAAGTTCCATACCCTTTTTGGCTTCATTTACTTGTTTTGCCAAAACCTTGATTTTCTTGATTAGCTGACCTTTGAGACAAAATAGTTAGATTTATCCCTCCATTTCAAGGAAAATTAAAGGTTTGGGGATATTTATTATGTCTTAATGAATATTTTTACCAAATTTATAAGTTAGATTCATCCATTTAGGCAACTAAATAACTCGATTTGTCCAAATAAAGGCCTCCAAAAGGACTATTTTCTTGCATTCTTCACTTCCACCTAAGAATGACCTCTCAATGCATAAAACTAATGTACTTAGGTTTCTTCAACATGTTATCCACCTTAAATTCATGATAAATAAGATTGTAATTCATCCCAAACCACTCTTCTCCCTTAGATTCTTCATCCTTACCCATTGAGCAACATGGGTCTATTAATGCAACTGTACGGACTACTACTTTGGGCTAGTATGAAGAGTAGATGTTCAAATTGAAATGAGTCTTGGAGATTATGGAAAATGTATATTAACTTATCATGAACCATTTTCATTTTTTTATCAAACCTTCTTTCTCCTCCTAAGCATATTCATCTCTTTACCTTCATCAAGATTGCACACTCAGTTGTAGGTGCATATAGGGCCTTAAGAGGTCTATATAAGCTTATTTCACATTACCAAGGGCTTATGGATATCATCATGGTTCTAATTAACATGCTTATAGTTCTATTTCATCATTTTAACTCTCCCTTAACCTTTACCTGCACTTTGAGCTACCAAACTTAGTCTTTTCTCTCCCTATTATGATACCCTACTCTTTAATTCTTATAGGTGTATATTACTTAATTAGACTTTGGTCATGGTGTTTGAAGACCCTACTTGAGGCTTGAAAGCCACCTATCATCTTCTCATACTTGTATTTACCTTTAATATGATAAAACATCACATAGTTACCATGTTTAGGTCATTGTCTGCCTACCCTACTATAAGTACTCATTTTCCTATAGAGGGACACATGTAGGTGTCCATGAAGCTTGAAATACTATACATCAACATAATACCAATGACCTTCATGCTATTTTGTACACCATTCAATCAATAGGACCATGCCAACATGATATTGTGTTTTGTTTACTCCTTAAGATGTCAAACGTCATTCCAAACTCAAAACCTATAGATATGAATGCAAGGATTTAGTGCTTTGAAAGGCATCTTTAGGATGTCAAATTTCTATATTTCACTAACCTTATAACCTCCATATTTGTCATAGATCTTATTCATGCTATAGGCTACAAGGTTTACCTATTTATATGTTTTAAAAATCATTACAACCATGTTATATGACCTTCACCAAAATGCCTTAGATCTTTGTTTTCACAATTTAGGGATTTGGTCTCTAAAAATATAGTCATCATCCTTAGAAAGGCTTCTCACAGTTGCTTACCACCCTATCACCTTACATAGGTCTGTTATGATTTCACCACATGCTAGGATTTGAAAAATGACTTTACCATTCTCTAAATTTCTAATTCAAAGACCTTCATAGCTCTGAGGTACCACATGTAGGTGGTCATTCTCACACATAGGTAGTAAAGTAGACTTGGGTAGTATATAAGATACTTATCTTTATGAATAGCTTATATTCCCTCACTAAGTATTCAAATGCACCTTTTTCACTCTAAGAGATTGACAAAACTATTTTAATCATATAAAATGTCAAATTGATAGTTTGAGTGTGGCTTGTGACACCTAATCCATAAGTCCTTATTGCATGCTCTTATGACCTCCTAGACACCTTTTTACTCATTTCCAATCATCTATAGCCCTCTAGATAGTCATTCTAGCTCAACCAAGCTCTACTTCCCAGGCCAATCCTATCCCCCCAAGTCCTAAGCCTATATAAAAAGAGTGTCATACTAGGACTACAGCATTGGACCCTAGGGTATCTCATTTTTGGTACTCCTATCCAATCACAATTTGAGCCTAAATGATCAATTTCATTTGATTTATATCATTCATAATGTTATCCTAGCACAAATACTTTTAACCCATGACCAATAGTTCCCTATAAAAACCCATTCAAAGCTCATTTACAAAGAAGAAGTGATAAATCTTACAAAGCAAGAAAGAATACAAACAAACCACTAAGGCAAACTTTTATATTCTCTGTATACAGTCACCCACCATAGCTAAAAACATATTCAAACTCTCACACAAGTCCCTAACTACCTCAATCACTCTCAATTTAGCATTTTTGCATCTACATCACACTATTTCACAAAGCACGTCAAGTGGAAGAACTACATATGGCTTGATCCTTATTTAGAGTATTTGTATGTAGGCAACGTGCCCACACAAAGGGTATGAATCACACATTTATTGCATCTTACACACACTAAACCCCCCTTTTTAAGTGATTCAAATCCTGTTTATCAAGCATGATGGAGGGTCAAGGTTTTGAAGATTAAAATAACTCTATAGCAAGTTATATCAACATTCAACACTTGAAATTTCACAAGTAGGATTACACAAGAACAACATAAAGAACATATAAAAATCAAGTCTCCATAAGTAGTTTGGACAATAGTGGCAGAAGAGGACAACAACATTGGACACCAAAGTGTCCTATTTTTGGTGGTATATCCTTTCACTGAATAAAATCTAGATTTTGATTTGTGATACTGTCCCAATCCTACACAACCAATTTTAGACCCTAAAATAGTCATTTTAGCCTATTTTAAGCTAAGTAATATTTATCCTAATTTATTACTATTTTTAAAAAGGTTAAAAAGATAGACAAATTATTGATTTAACACTTTTAGTAATATTGGTGTATTATTCCTAAACTAGTTAAAGGGTCTAAGTACTAAAATTAGTAAATAAATACATAATTATTAAGCTATTGATTTGTGAAATTTGATTTTAATTCAAACATTTTTTTAAAATAGTAATAATGGGAAGAAAACAAGACTTAACTAGAAACTGATTGATCTGACTAAGATAGAGGCTAGAATTCACTGTGCAGGACTTGGACATTATCGTAAGCTAAAACCTAAACTTTATTTTCTAATTGGATAGGAGCACCAAAATTGGATAGGAGTGGCACTAGTATTGTATTCTACCTCTACAACTATTATCCCAAAGATATAAGCTTTCTAGGTTTTGTTCATTATGTTTGTATGAATTTTTGGTAGCTAGCAGTCTATAAAGTTCCTTATAAAGCAGATTTCCTCTTCAAACCCTATGTTCCATTGTGCTTTGACCAATTTTTAGAAAGAGAGGGGGTTAATGTGTGTAAGATTCAATAATATGAATCCACACCCCTTATGTGGGCATGCTACCTACATACCAATACTCTGAAGAGGGATTAAGCCATATGTAGTTCTCTCACTTGATGTGTTTTGTGCAATTGTGTGTATGAAGATGTAAAATGCTAAAATGGATGTGCTTGAGGTGGCTAGCGACTGGTGTAAGGATTTGAATAAGCTTGTAAGTGTGTTGGCTGGATGTATATAGAGAATAGGGAAGATTGCTTGAGTATTCTTGTTTGTATTCTTGCTTACTTAGTGATAATTGCCAACCCCTTCCAAATGATATTTAAATGGGTTTTTATAAGGTTCTATTGGTCATGGGTTGAATGTACTCATGTTAGGATGACAAGGAAAAGGATGGGGAGCCAAAATAAATTGACCATTGGGGTTAAAAATGTAATTGGACAAATAGAATCAAAGGTGAACAAGAGTGGCACCAGTACTATAGTCCTAATGTGGCACTATTATCCTAGGTAGATAAGACCTAGGGGGATGGATCTATCATGGAAAGAAGGGTTTGGCTCAACTAGGATCAAGTCTAAAAGGCTATAGATGATTTTGAATTAGTGAAAAGATGCCTATAAGGTTCATGAGAGTAAGCAAGAGGGACCTAAGAGTTGGGTGTCATTAGCCACACTCAAGTTACCAATTTTTGAATTGTATATGACTACATTTCCCCCCCCTTTATTCTAGTGATGCAGCAAAATGAAATACTAAGATAAAATAAAAATAGAAAGTGTACTTGAACTTACCTAAAATGGTGAAGCTTATGAAGCTATGTGATGTTGGATGTGCATAGAGAGAGCATGTTGTAAAGTACAAATCTGAAATAAAAATAAAAAGTATATCAATTCTTACTAGATACGCTATATCTAAAATAAGAACGTACAAGGCTAGGTAAGAGAGAGAGAGAGAGAGAGAAAGAGAAAGGAATGAATACACCTCATTGGGTATACAAACCAATACAAAACCTATTGTGATGTTGAGTGATGTTGAGTAATGCTAGATGATGTTGGATGATGTTGTATCAAGAGTAATATCATGAATGGATCTAAGTGCTCAATTCTTTGAGAGTGACTCAAGAATGCAAACGCTGGCATTTTGGCTCCATTGTCACCCACTAAGTGAAGTTTTGTGATCATGTGTATTTCAATCAATGTTTGAATTATGTGTCCAATCCCTCTGAATAGGTGGCTCAGGAATATAAAGGCTAGCAAGTTCTTTGGCTCCATCATTGCGCTATGAAGTGAAGCTATAAACTAATACTGGTATGAAATGTATGTCATATGAGATGGATCCTAAATCCCATGAATTTAATGTCATCTAACAATGTTGGCATGGATAGTTGAAAGTATGCTAGAAACTAGGCCACTCTTGGCCACTCTGAAAGATGGAGATTAGGCTTGTATGAAAGCCACTCCAAACTAGTGCACTAGGCTTGTATGAAATCCACTCAAAAAATCAAGAATGTGGAAGTTAGGATTGTATTAAAGTCATTCCAAAATGATCTTAACCACCTGTATATGGAATAAGGCACATAACTATTGAGAATGCATAGGTAATTCTAAACTTAGAAAGAAAATAAATAAATGTGCCACGCACATTACCCCTAATCACTAGTGTGTGAAACATGGATTTTGATCTGGAAGTCTAATCAACTATTGTATCTAAACTAGAAGTGAGAGCCATCATGTTGTGCATGATGCCCCCTATATCTGGATTCTCTGAGTGAAAGTATACTAAAATATATATATTATAAACTGTTCTGGATATGCAAAACTATAGTTGAACCTACTTTTATACCTGCTTTTAGAAATTCTAGTTTTTCTACTATTTGGATAAGAGTACCAAAAGTGGACACTAGTGGCACTGGCACTATAGTCTAAGTTGGGCTCTATTGTCCTAAGCCAAATTTGGTAACTGTTTTGATATGCTTACTATCTACCTAGTTTGTTCTAATTGTTTTGATGTCTGGTTGTTGTTTTGGGTGTGTTGAATGCTAGATTTTTTTACTATTATGAGCTCTAAACTTTGTGACAAAACCCCTATTTATTTCCTCTTCTTCTGACGATAGGAATAAAGACACTATAATGAATTCCCTTAGAAAAATTAGCACTATAAGTGTGTTATGTTGTAAATATACATGGTATAGCAATGATAATTGATAAGATATCTCAAGATATAGCATGATTTGTATTGAGAGATTGTTAGATCAATAGGGGTATGGAGGGATTTGTATTGAGAGATTGTTAGATCAATAGCATGATTTGTATAGAGGCCTAGATAGATATAATAATATAATAGCATATGCAATGTACTTAATTAGAACTAAAATTATTAGTTGTTAGTTGGCATGGAGGGATGGAGCATGATGTCCATCATGACATCCAAGATAGCAAGATAATGCATGATGTAGATCATGGCTTTGAAAACAATGAGAAGTAAATAAGCAACAAACACACAAGGCAAGAATCAAGTAGCATACAAAAATGGCTAAGGGTCCAAGCAAACAAGGGACATGGGCACATGTCACTTAAACTAGAAATCAAGCATATAAGGCATGTTCAAATGCTACATACAAATATAATTTAAACAAGCAAAGGTTGGCACGAGAGCCACAATCACATAGAAGAGTATAGATAAAGGATAATGGCAAATGTCTTAAGGCACACACATGAATAGAAGCAAATCACATTATCAAATGTCCTAAATCACATACAGGAGACAAACAGGAACTAAGAAATGTAATCACATTAAGCTACACTGAGCAAGAAAAGAAATCATGTAATAAATGGAAATACCATCACATCTAACTAATCAAATCAAGAGGGAAGGTATGTAAGACATGTTAGTACAAGACTAAGTATATGGTAAGAAATACACAAGTGTTATATACTAGTGAGATGTTGATATAGTAATCTGTGTAAGCTAGTAAATAATGTACATCAACATGATAACTAGAGTGTGTGATGTAAGAATGACATAACCTGGATGGTTTAGTCATATATAAGATGCCCTTAGTGGGTATGTATATCGATTTATGTCTTGATGTAGAAGTAGGATGCCCCCTCAATGGGTGGATTGAAGCAATCAAAGATCTAGATGTCACTGCACACACTCAAAAGAGATCAAGTGAAGCATGGTAATGTAGATAAATTGACAAACAATAGCATAGAATAGTATATGTAAGTCTAGCATGATAGTAGAAATTTAAAGCATGGATAATATATACAATCAAAATATTTTTGGTGTTTTTGAGTTATTTATATGTTTTTGTATTTTGAAATTTTTGAATGTTGTATTGTTTTGGTATTTTGAATATGTTATGAACTATGTACAATTAATCACATGAAGATTATGTACAATAATTTAAAAATAAGCTATATACAAATATTGGAAAAAAACTATATATAAGCATATGAATAAAGCAATATGTACATAATGACATAAAGACTAGGCTGGATGGGGTAAAGGGTCCAAGGATGGAGCTCATTGGGGATGGAGATGGAGGAAGGGATCACGACAATCATCAAATGCCTCAAGATCATCATCATAAGTATCGTCATATGTTTTAAAAGCTGTGTACATGGTGTCATCCTACTGAAGGCAAACTGAAGGTTACTCTAGTCGTGTAAATGTTGATTCTTTTTTGGGACATTTAGCTCTAGTAGTAGATTTCTTTGGTGGAAGTGGATAAGTTAGTGTTGGTGGTGCTATAATCTGAATAATACCATGAACCTATATTTTATCCAATCTCTATTATAAAGTTGTACATGCATTTGTATCATGGCCTATGATCTTGTAAGAAAGATAAAATAGGTGACCATCCTACTGTGATAATCTACTAATAGATCTATGTCATACTATAGGTAATGTGATTAATCCATGATCAAGTAACATCTATAACATAATTTGTGGTTGATTTTGTGTGCTACCTACCTAAATTTGAATGACTAGCTCTATATCCATAGAGGTAACCATATGAACTATATGTGCCAAGTCATCTATCTATGGTTGTGAATGTGGAGTCCATCCTGAGAGTGTAGTGTAAGATGCTAAGAGTGGTGTAGGATGTCTAATGAGAGATTTAGAGTCATTTTGGTACTCTCTTGGGCCAATTGGTGTCAATATAAATGCACAAAAATATTTATCTATGAGTGTGGGTGTCGTATCATCATCTAAAGAAGCCTGGGAATCTATATCAACATCATGTACATATGGTAACTTAGAATTTACCACAAGGGGTAATTGTGATATGGGAGTATCATCAACTGTAGTAGTAGAAGATAATGGTGTTGTGAGGGTGTCTATAATTGATGGAGTAACTATATTTTTAGAATCAACTGGTACTACTAAAATTGATGTTGATGAATGTATAACTATAATAGGTGTAGGAATCATGATAGGTGGAGTAGCTAGAATGGTTAAAGCTACTGTGACTAGTTGAATATCTAGAGTTGAGGGCACAACTGTAAGTAGAGGAGTGTGAGAAGTGATAGACTCTCTACTCTCATATGTATGTATAAGATCAAGAGAAATGCAATGAGGTGGTGGGTGAATTATGATACGAGGTGTCCCATCTATAGTAATAGTCAAATATGACTCTATAGTTTGACAATATTTGAATGGTTGGTTATTTGTTGGACATGTGTATAGGTATCCTTCATGGAGAAACTTAACACATTGATGAAGAGTAGAAGGAACTACCCCCATAATGTGTATCCAAGGTCATCCAAGTAAAATATTATAATGAAGAGGACCTGGCATGACTTGGAACTATGTAGAGAGGGTTTTGGGTCCTACCATGATATCCAAAGTAATGGTGCCTAATGTCTGTCATGGTATATCATCAAATCTTTAAATGTTTTTATATGATTTTTGCATGGATGCCATGTCAATGCCAATGGTCTATAAGAATGTAATATTACATATATTAAGTCTGAAACCACTATCAACTAGAACTCTCTTAAGTGTGCTAGTTTTGACTTGAGCTTGTATGAATAGTGGTAAGTTTTGATCAATTACTATTTGAGATGGCATGTCATCATGATCAAAAGTGATATCATCTTCTATAGTTTTTAATGTGTTAACAACTAATGCAAAATAAGAAATCTCTTAATCAATGGACATAGAAGTTTAAGTGAGTGCCTAATAGAAAATGTCTTTGAACACATTGGCTTTTTGAAGTAGTTTTAACATGAAAATCTTAGTTGGCATGTTTCTCAACTAATCAACAATATCATATGCCTTGTGTGGATCTACCTATGTGGGTGGGTTGGGCCTAGGATGGGAAGGAATAGAAGGGTGGTGAGGCTCCTAACTAGGTAGAGGAGGCATTGTGGCATGTCGAGTAACATCTCTAACCACATTATTTACTATCCATATAGGAATAGTAGTAGCTACGAGAGGAGAGTGAAGATAATTGATAGATAGAGGTGGTGGAGGAACAAAGGGTGTCAACTGGGCTCTCTATTGATGGGTAGTGACCTAAGGAAGGATAAAATGGACCATCAACATGACTCAACATGGGAGAGAAGCTCCAAGGAAGGTGATACAAAATATATCTTAACATGTTTGATAATAACTTTCTTAACATCATCCCATATAATGAAAAATAAGCATGAAATGTAAAGAATGAAGCTTTGTACTAACATATGATAGATTTCATCATTCATATACATAATAGGAATAAGTATGGTCTCCTTATTATTCTCAAGAAATGTAAGAAAAAATTGTAAATAAGTGAGATCCATTTTTGAAATATGATTTTAAAATATAAAGTGATACCTCAAGAAGCAATGGACCTACTGTATGCAACTAGGGTTTGAAAAATGATATTTTTAAAATATACTATGGAATTTTGAAAATGAAATTGGATTTCTGATTTAAATATGCAACTAAAAAAAATAGAATTTTCTTGAAAATTTTGTGATTTAACAGGACCTAGTAGATGCAACTAGGGCTTTGAAAGATAAATGTTTTTGAAATTTACTATTGAATTTTGAAATGTTTTGATTTAAATATGCTAGTAAAAAAATAGAAAATTATTGGAAAAATAATGGGACCTAGTATGGGCAACTAGGGTTTGAAAGAAAATTATTTTAAAATTACTACAAAATTTTAAAATTTAATGCTAATTTATGATTTTATTATGTAGTTAAAAAATTAGAAAAAATAGTAGGAAATTTACCTAAAGTTTCTAGGATTTTTATGTGCAAACAAAGTTAGTCAGGTTCACCATATGATTTAACAATTTTGGGAATATTGGTGTATTGTTCCTAATTTAGTTAAAGGGTCTGAATAGTAAAATTAGTAAATAAATATGTAATTATTAAGATATTGATTTGTGAAATCTGATTGCAATTTGAACTTTTCTAAAAATAGTAATAAGGGGAAGAAAACAAGACTTAGTTAGGGATTGGTGTAAGGATTTGAATAAGTTTTTAAGTGTGTTAGTTGGTTGAATATAGAGAATAAAGAATATTGCTTGAGTAGTCTTGTTTGTATTCTTGCTTGCTTAGTGATAATTGCCAACCCCTTCCAATTGATCTTTGAATGGGCTTTTATAGGGATCTATTGGTCATGGGTTAAATGTACTCATGTTAGGCTGACAAGGAGAAGGATGGGCAACTAGAATAAATTGACCATTGGGGCCAGAAATGGACTTAGACAATAGCATTGAAAGTAGATAGGAGTGGCATCGATGCTATAGTCCTAGTGTCGCACTATTATCTTGAGCAAATGGGACTTAGAGGGATGGATCTATCATGGAAAGAGGGGCTTAGCTCAGTTGAGATCAAGTCAGGAAGGTTACAGATGACTAGGAATCAGTGAAAAGATGCCTATGAGGGTCATGAGAGCAAGTAAGAGAGACCTAAGGGTTGGGTGTCATTATCCACACTCAAGTTACCAATTTTCATATTTTATATGACTACAATTATATAAAGTAGGATTGTAATTATTGAAATATTATTTATTGATTTATTAATCCATACCCATAACTAAAATAGGAATAAAACTCCATTATTCCCAAAATAGTTAAATTATTTGGTGAACCTGACTTACTTCATTTGTGCATAAAAACCCTAAAAAACCTAGAATAAATTTCTTGTTGATTTTTCCAATATGTTTTTGACTTTTTCTTGCATATTTAAATTAAAAACTCACATTTTAATTTTTAAAATTTACAATAGTAATTTTGAAAATCATTTTCTTTCAAACCCTAGTTACATATACTAGGTCCCTTTACTTCTTGAGGTATCACCTTACATGTTTGTGAGCTTCATATCCTTTTTATGCATATTCCAGTTTGTTATTTTTAGAACCTTACATTTCTTTTATTCAGTAGTTTCCTTCCATCGCATTTTGTTTATTACATCTTATTGCAAAAAATTCAATCTATTTTTCTACTTTAATAATGGACCAATATACCAGTTTTGACAAAACTGATAAGAAGGAAACTCAAGACCTTCTAACTAAACATCCTGATATACAAGATGATATGCTTAAAATATTACAAAAATAACAAAAAAAAGTAAACAATGACCAATCCTCTCAAACCATAGAGTAACCAATTGTAAATGACACTATGGGGGTAACTATGTCTCAACAACCCCCTATAGCAGCCCAACCTTCCTATGAGGCACCACTAGTTATGGCTAGTACATCTTTGTCTCCTGATGTGGCTGTCCTTATGCAAGAGATAAAACCTCTTCAATCTAAGGTGTTACATCTTGAGCAAGGTGCCTCTAGATCAACATAGGCTTTGAACTCTTTTTCTCTACTTCATATACTATTGGCATGTCATATTGCTTCTACACCCTTGCCACCAGGTTTTGTTCAACCCAAGATCACTCTATATGATGGCAAGGGTGATCCAAAGACACCCTTAAGAGATTTTCATGCAACATGCTTGGACTATGTGTAGACACTAGAAATCTACAAACAATGATTATAAAGGTCGTAATCCTCTTTACCATCTTAGGACCCCCTTGGGAGCATCCACCTTCTAACCCTTAACCAAACCCAACCTACAATTAGTTTAACCTAAATAACCTAGCCTAGCCACTTGTTTACCTTTAGCCATGACCGATGATGGTCAGACTGACCGGTGATGGTCACCCTGATCGATGATGGTCAGGTTACACCGCCTAGACTTTTAGCATGCAAACCATATGCAAACCATTGCATTATTTTTCTAAATATAGCTTGTTTAAATCTTATTTTGAGCCTTTGTATGGATAATTTATATTTATATGGCTAGTTTCACCTTCACTTCCACCTCTTGCTTATGCTTATAAGAGAGAGAGGCCTCAGATGCCAAATCCATCTACAATTGTTATCAAGAGCTTTGTGTATCTAGAATCTCTTTTTATAGGTCAATCATCTTCAATCACTTCAATAATCCAACAACCATGTCAGGGATCCATCTTGCCACCATCTCTCCATCAAGTTCTCCAAATACTGTTACTCTACGAAAATCATAGCCAACTTCTATAATGAGCAATCCATCTCAACCATCCACCCAACTGACTTCTGGTAAAACAAGTATTTATTTTTTGGTATTCACTTATTTTATTTTCATTTCAAAATTAGTTTAGCTCTTACTTACCTCTCAGGATTTACCTTCTAAATCATATCAATCAACAACACCAACCTAGTTCCACTGATAGGCAACTGGTGGCAGTTACTTAATCGGTGATAGTTAGTCTCAATCAGTGATGGTTAGATAACTAATGATGGTTCCCTTGATCAATGATGGTTACCTTGACCATCGATAGTTCACTATCAGGCAAATTTTTAGCAAGCTCCTTTCACCTACCTACACCCAACCAAATCTATTTTTCTATGTCCTTGTCTGTTCACAGACCCCTGCCTAATTTTCTAAACCATACCCCAACCCTTTAGCACTAGTATTAATTAGTTTATCACTAATTTGATCATTTCTAGTCTATTTTCCAAGTGAGCATTCTTGTGTTCAATTTTAGTACCTTTTAATTATTGATAAAAGTATCTTCTTTCCATTTTTGTGAACTTAATTATTTAAAATGTGTGGATTGGTAACCCCTAAGGAATCTCTCGCTTCTAGGATCTAGCTATTACTAGGAAATCTACCCAACTATCTGTCTAACAAATAAGTTTGCTTTATTGTTTTCTTATCTGTAGGTCTTCCTCCCAAGACAAAGAGGATCTCTTCACAATCTTCTGATTCAATACACACATAAACAAATAGGTTTTTCAACCATACCCGTATCGATTTTATTTTCTCTCTTCCCTAGAACTTAAAGTGAAATTTTACATGAAACATTCTATCATGCCTAGTGGGACCTAGAGTCTCTACTCACATTTTCTTTGTATTTATATGCTCTTCTCTGTATCTATGCTCATAATTAAAATTGAAATCTCTTTTGGGATTAAAATCAATTGCATCCATTACTTGATTTTAACATTAATTCACTTTGAATTAAAGTATAGTAATCTTATCGTAGCACCACTTCTATTGCACACACTAGTCAAACCACTTTCATCAATCAAACATCGAAATAATTTGAGACAAGGCCCAACTAAGATTTCATCACCTAGCAGTCACCTTACACTTTCCTAGCAATCCTACATGGAAGTCACTACCAAGGGAAGAACCAACTCAGCTCTTTGGTTGAGTATAAACTCTAAATATCAATATATATTGGCTAAGCACCTGACACTCTTATAGTTGTGGGATCGTGAAGTGAGGGGGTACACCCCAATACTAAGCCACGTATTGATTTTAATACAAATTATTTTAAGCACCTAAACAATTCAAAATCAACCATATATTGCTTTTATAGAACCTGATTTACAAGCCAACTTCTATCATACATTCTCATAACCTAAGGCATAAGCCAAAAGCGAGATTAAAACTAACCTCTAAGCTTAACGTACTTTATATAGTGTGTGTCTTGATTTCATTGATCATTTTCTTGTCCTTTTCTTGTTTGATAGGTGAGTTTATTCTTGTTATCTCTCCCCCTTTCTTGTATGGTTCTCACTCACCAGTAGAAAAGAGACCTAGTAGAGCAGAACTCATCACTCGGATCAATCTCTTCCACCTCTTCATCTATGGAGTACTTCTTCAAGGTAGAAGATTCACCTCATCTATTTGGAATCCCTACTTTTTCTCAGGTATTTTTTGAAGGAGACATGGACTTACCACTTTTTTAGACAATAATACAGTTGCCCTTTAGCACTACCTTAACACCTCCCCTCACCATGCCCCAATTCCAACTCCACATTAGGATCCTCCTTATGTCATGCCATCCTAGCTTATGAGGGGTACCCCTATTACCGTCGTCACCACCCAACCTTCAACTACCCAAGCATCTTTGTCTATTAACCCCTTTGACACCACAACTAAAAACCAACCTACCCAACCAACCGCTACCCTTACACCTTCCACCCCTACCAATGACTCCTCCACCTTAGGAATAACCCTACCATTAACCCATCATGCTCCACGTATTTTTGGAGCACCTACCACTAGCACTACCAACCTTCCCTCTGTCAACCCCAACCCATTGGTCAATATCCCTTTACCAAACTTAGGGGTATCTATCCCTTCTACTTCACCACCTACTAGCATGAAGGTCACTACCCCTCCTTTCATTATAACCCAACTATCATTCATGCCCAATCTATAGGGACTCCTCAACATGTACCCATTGCACCCAATATAGGATACATCCCTAACCCACAAGGGTATGTACCCACTACTCTACCACCGTCATCCACATATCTTTACATACCACCTACCCAACCTTTAGCATCCACATTCCAAAATGTGACAACCTCTCAACTGCCAAACAATTACCAATATATTACCTAATCTCAACCACAGTATCCACCTTACAACCCTCTTGGCCCAACACCTCAAACCAACCTATTGAAGATGCTCATGGATAAGATGACAAACCTCGAGTTATTTATTTTAGGGGCTCATAATATCCTATCTTATGATTAGATTTGTAACAAACCTATTCATCCCTTTGTCCCTATCAGACCTTACCTTCCTCAATGGGATCTTCTGAAATTTACCAAATTTTAGATCAAAGAGGACCCCCAACAACACCTTAGGGATTTTAGACATGCATGTTACATGATTACTTACAATGATGCTCTTTTCCTCCAAAACTTCCCTATGTCTTTATCCATCCTGACACTTGACTGATATAGTGCCCTTACTAGGCATTCAATCTTTTCTTTCACCCAGCTAGCTCAGGTCTTCTTGGATCATTTTTCCATTAACATATCCAAGAAAGTCTCTATCACCAATCTCTATTCTATCAGACAATTCGATGATTAGTCCATTGCCAATTTCATCACCCATTAGAGAAGCTTGATTAATCAGCTTTCATTTTCCTTGCCTTAACCTGAACTTATAGAGCTTTTTGCTCGAGCTTGTGCCAAACATATATCTTCTACACTACATGTCTAAAGCTTAAAAACTTTTGATGAAGCTTTTACCATGGTGCATAAGCTAGAAAACCAGGCCATAGATGAGGGGAAAATGAAGTTACAAAATAAAAACTCTACCTTTAAGACTAATGAAACCTCTTCCTCCAAACCAAGCAACAAAGCCAACATTGAAACCAAGAGTAAGGGAACTAAAA
Organism: Torreya grandis; assembly: GCA_037957365.1. NCBI lineage: Eukaryota > Viridiplantae > Streptophyta > Pinopsida > Cupressales > Taxaceae > Torreya > Torreya grandis. Next base: position 613,178 of record JARHVA010002729.1, read on the forward strand.
ATGCAGTTGTCCTTAAAACTTTCCCTCCACCCAATGTCAATTAGAAAAATTCTCCCATTACATTCAACCAAAACGCAAAGAACCTAAACCAAAATAACCAAAAATAGTTCACACCGCTTGGAGAATCTTATGCCTCAGTTCTAGAGAAACTACTAAAAGATAACCTCATATAGCTTCCCCCCATTAAACCTTCTCAGCAATTTTATTCTTCTCTTCCAACACCTACTTAGTACAATGAGAAGGACCTTTGTGATTTTCATTTGGTAATTGGATATGACATTAGTCAATGTAATAATTTCAAGAATGTTGTTTAGAGCCTTATCTACAAGGGGGAACTTGTGTTGGATAATTCCAATGCCCCTCAAAATCAAGCTCTTGATATCTTCAGGAAGCCTTTTACCAACCATGCCCCTATCAAAACTGAGGACACACAAGCTAAATGTTATCATAATGCCCACATAATTAATATGGTCCTTGATACACTTATCAATGGGGAACCTACCATCCAATCTACTTGCTTTTCCCCCACTTCACCCATTGAGGTGGTGGAATCACTTTCCTTTCCTTCAAAGGCCCAAACCGAGGAGGTTCATTTTTCCTTAGCTTCGTTATAGAGGCTTTGGAATCATCAAACGCCCTTTTAAATAACCAATCTGAACAAACAAACAAACACTCCTAAACCACCATCTCCTCTAACCAGAGGATAAACCACAACTATGGACATCGTGCCCAAGGGAGCAACTTTTTCACAAACACCCCTCACCAAACTCAACCATGTTAAATGAATCCATTATGGATATTGAGATAAGCACTTTAGGCAACCCTCATATTGTAAAATTAGGCCAATCTCTCACCCCTGAGGAATTTTAGGACTTCTCTACCTTCCTCTAAGACCATAGAATTACATTCACCTAGTCATATGTCGATATGCCTAGTATTGACCCAACCATTGTCAACCATAACATTGTAACCAATCATGATTCCAAGCTTGTCAGATAGAAACTTTGATGAATGCATCTTCACATATCCCTTCTTGTTAAAGAAGAGCTTCAATACCTCCTCTCTAACAACTTCATTCAACCCATTGATTATCCCCAATGGCTTTTAAACATCATACCTATCACTAAAGCCATAGGGGGACTATGTATCTATTTGGACTTTCATGACCTCAATCTCACCTACCCAAAAGATGAATTTCCTCTACCTAGCATTGACTAAATTTTTGATCTTAAAGCAAGCCACGAGATGTTATCCCTCATAGATGAATTCGTGGGTTATAATCAAATTTTGATTTCCCCTAAAGATTAACACAAAACTACCTTCATCACCCCATGGGGGACTTTTTATTACAAGGTCATGCATTTCGGTCTTAAGAACATTACTATAGCCTATAAATGTGTTATGACCTACATCTTCCATGATCTTATCCACACAATCATCAAGGAATACGTGGACGATCTCCTCAAAAAATCCAAACTTTACAAGGACCACTTAATCATTCTCAAGATTATCTTTGAGAGACTTATCCATTACCATGTCTGCCTCATCCTAAGAAATATATTTTTGGGGTCTTTTCAGGCAAACTCCTTAGCTTCATCATTTCCCTTCAAGAAATCAAGGTCAATCTAACCAACATCAAATCCATCCTCAAAATGCTACCCTCGCCTAATATTAAGCAGCTCCATAGTTTACAAGTGAAGCTCTAATCCATTCATCACTTCAGCTCTCAGCTCTCAAATTGATATCAAACTTTCCATCACCAGTTGAAAAAGGATACCTCTTTCAAGTAGAATGTTGATTATCAAAAGGCCTTTAAAGTTGATCTAGGAGGATCCACATTCACTCCAAAATAGAATTCATTAAATTGTAGATTTATCATTGGCACAACATAGACCTCATCAAGAGCTTTCCAATAGTATGTAGAACTTTGAAAATGAAGCTCATATGCCCTTTATGCAGTTGGTCAAAATTTTAGTCAAAGCTAGTCAATAAGTGGTCAAAGCTGGTCAAAATACAAAAATTGAACATCATAAAATATTTCAAATCCAATTCCATGATGTAGAGCTCATCATAATCTTTTTTTCACATTTTACGATTCAAAAAATGAAGTCTATATGCGAAAGTTATGACCAGTCAAAGTTATGGTCAAACTCAATGATATGGTAATAAAGTGACATGACAATATGATTCGATCCAAGTATTTAATATTTGGGGATAAATATATTCCATCATATATTGAGGAATGATTATCACGCCATATTTTTAAATGTGATGGATAATTTAAAATCCCATAAAAACTGGGTATGGGATAATTATGAAATTTAGTTAAAAAGATTGTGGATAATCATCCCAATCAGAAAAAGTAGACCCATAACAAGTATATAAAAGGGTCAGAGGTTCAATTCATTTAGATTAAAAGTTTCAAATCTCTCATTGCCAGAGCCAAGAGCTGACAGCCAAGAGATGAGAGCCAGAGCCAGAGCCAAGAGTCGAGAGCCAGATCTGAGAGTTGAGATCCTGAGTTAGAGGTTTCAACCATATGTTGAGTGTCTAGATTTGAGGTCATTTGATGCCTCGAAGTGAAGCTTTATAGATTGTGTAATGGCAAATATAGAGACTAGTCTACATATATCCTAAGTTTTGAAGGACTTAGAGAGATTTTCAGACTTTAGTGTAAACTAGATAAATGTCCTAGATTCCGAGATGATTTCAATAGTATGTTGAAATCCCTATGATGATTTTTGTAAGACCATTTTATAATTCTATTTTTGAGACCTTTGGTGAAAATCCACACAATTGCAAGATTGCATTCATGTGACAGTAAGGTGGAAGGTTTGTTCATGGGTATATCAATACTTTCTAAAGTTTTGTTGTTTGAGTTATGTGCAATCTTAGAGTATCTATTTGACAATCATCAGGGTTGGCCATGTACTCAATTTTCAAGGAAATGGATCAGTTCATACTATAAGTGGACCTAGAGATGTAGGCATTGCCAAACTCTGTTATCAAGTGGTTGTTGTAAGTTGATTTTATTTATTCATTCTTTTTCTACATTTTGATTAATCATTATTGAATGCATAATTAGTCAGATATGACATATTAAAGAAAAAATAAGCACTTCAAGGTTTGAGATAAATATGTATTAAAAAATCAAATTTAGTTTCATTTCCTTGAGTGTGTTTGAGAAATTATGTAATTTAACAAAAGTATCCAAGGTAAACTATTTTTGCACAAAAATTAGTGCCAGTTTATAAATCAGGTTTGATATCAAAGCAGTTAGTGTGCTAGGCTTGACATCACTTGTGTTTAATCTGGTTTTTAGTATTATTACAGACTTTTTTGGCCCTATTAATATTCTATTTGCAATAAATAAGAAGCCATGGGCAAATCCTTAAAAAGAGAGAGGCTTAATGAGATTGAAGCAATTAATCGACAGATCTAGAAAGATAATGCTTTCCTGAGATCTCATTTTTACTCTTTGGAAAAGGAGATTGCCCACTTAAAATCAGAGTTGTAAGCTAAGGATGAGTTCTTGGCATAGATGCAAGATGAAGAGAAAGACTGTCTTCATCAATTACCTTCCACTATAGATGTAAGCACTATGACCGATGAGTGCACTATAAGTTATTCATTTGATAATTCCTTTTATGTAGTTTTAGATGTTTCAAATATTGCTTTTGGTAATTTTGAGAAACACACTTAGGGCATTGGATCTAAAATATTATTGAATGGGATTTGATGGAAGGGGCCTTGGTAAGAATGGCCAAGATATTACTAACCCAATACAAGTAGAGCAATCACCATTCAGGATTAGGTTACGCTAGTGAGAAGTGGATGTTGGAGAGAGTTCCTCCATTGCTAAAAGTGGACAAGCTTTTGATAGCCAAGATCTGAGACCACTATCAGAGCAAAATTCCTCCTTGTGAAGGAATGATGAGCAGTGTAAGAAATCAAGTAAAAAAGCTATTAAGATTCCACCTCCTCGATCTTACACTATAAAAATCACCAATAGGAATGTGAATTCTAAGACTTTTGATTCATTTTTGCCACTTCAGAAATTTGGTTTTGATATTCAGAAGATGTTGCATTCTTTTCCTTGTACGTTTTATAGATAAAATAACCATTATGACATATATTATTGGAAAAGACAAGCTTTGTTGAAGCAACTTGTAGGTGTTAAAGACCATTCTCATACTAGAAAAGTGAGAAATGGCAAACAGGTGACAGCTCTTAAGAAGAGGGATATTTGCAGTCATTGTCACGTGAGTGAACATCAGGTTGAAAAGTGTTGGAAAATTCAACCATCCCACCATCCTAGTAATGGTAAGAAGAATATGGTTTATAAACAATAAAGTTTTTATTTAATCAACCCATGTAGATGTCAATCAATCCATAAAGAAATTAAACACCCTAAATAGAAGAGTCTAATTAAAAGGGTTAGTAAACAGTTTCTTAATTTTATGTTGTCATAATTAGTGGATTGATAATGCTTTAATGTTTCAAAGCATTGATGGGATTCATATTGTATGTTGACAAAGGACATTTACCCATGCTTTGATATATGCATTTTTGAGCTACTATGGTAGGAACACTTCAAGATAGGTTTATCATGTGAAGTTTTTAATTCTCACACTTGTGTTATGATTACCACTATTTTTTAAATTTTGTAGTATTGGCTTTATGAGTTTTATATTGAATTATTAAAGAATTTAACTCATTAATCAGCTTGGGAGATTTTATAGCAGTTGCACAGGTTGTTGTGTAGGATTTAGTTTTCCTATAGTACTTATTTTAGAATAACTGTTATTTTTGGAATGCATCTATTTATGGCATGTGTGTGATTGGATGTATTTATAAGACCCATTGGGGTAGTGTATTTCAACATGGTCACAACCAATATTATATTTTTTTTTACATTGACAAACTTATTTTGTAGTTGTATTGGTGATTGTTTTAGTATTTGGTAGTTCACTACTTACAAGATGTGATAGTGGGCAGACAGTTTGATATATTATGACCTTATTCGCTGTTGCAGGAATCAATATAACTCATGCCTTATTTTAGGCTTTTCATAGTTTTGAGTTATGAATCATATTTTGCCACTATTATTTATATGTTATGATTTTGGTTATGTACTTGATATGTTGTAAAGGATCATTTAGTAGCAGCAGAGGAGATCACCAAGCTTATCTATGTAGAGGCTCTTGTGAATCTATGTAGCAAAGGAAGTCACTGCATCCTAGTTCTATGTAGAGGCTATTGGTGGTGATGCAGCAGTACAAGGTATGTAGAAAATGTGATTAATTGATTGTTCCAAGTGTTGTAGGCATAACTGCAGAACCTGAGTGGACTAAAAAAGTCAAAATTCTTCAGAATTGATTGGCATTTTAGAGGATCAAGTTAGGTACCAGCTTTTGGTGGACCAAAAGCCCTCTTAGTAGGGAGGATTGATCTAGAAGGATCCACATTCACTCCAAAATAAAAGTCATCAAATTTTATATTAATAATTAGCAAAACATAGATCTCATCAAGAGCTTTCCAATGGTATGCAGAACTTCAGAAATAGAGCTTGCATGCCCCTTGTGTAGTTGGTCAAAGTTCTAGTCAAAGCTAGTCAACAAGTGGTCAAAGCTGGTCAAAATGCAAAAAAAATTCATAATATAATATTTCAAATCTAGTTCCATGATTTATATCTCATTGTAAGATTTTCATCACATTTTATGGTTTGAAAAAATGGAGTTCGTATGCGAAAGTTATGACCAGTCAAAGTTATGGTCAAACTCGATGATATGGCAATAAAGTGATGTGACAATATGATTCGACCCAAGTCTTTAATATTTTGGGATAAACATATTCCATCATATATTTAAGAATAATTATCACCCCATATTTTTAAATGTGATGGATAATTTAAAATCCCATAAAAATTGAGTATGGGATAATTATAAAATTTATTAAAAAAGATTGTGGATAATCATCCCAATCGAAAAAAGTGGACCCATAATAAGTATATAAAGGGGTCACAGGTTCAATTAATTTAATTCAAAAGTTTCAAATCTCTCATTGTCAGAGTTAAGAGCCGAGATCCAAGAGATGAGAACCTGATCTAGAGCTAAGAGTCAAGATACAGAGCTAGAAGTTCCAGTTATATGCTGAGTATCTAGATTTTAGGTCATTTGATGCCTCAAAGTGAAGCTTTGCATATTGTGTAATGGCCAATATAAAGACTATTCTACATATATCCTTAGTTTTGAAGGACTTAGAGAGATTTTCAAACTTCAGTGTAAACTAGGAAATGTTCTAGACTCTGAGATGATTTCGACAGTATGTTGAAATCCCTATGATGATTTTTGTAAGACCATTTTATAAGTCCATTTTTGAAACCTTTAGTAGAAATACATAGGATTATGATATTGCATTCACGTGATAGTAAGTTGGAAGGTCTTTTCATGGGTATACCAGGACTTTCTAAAGCTCTATTGTTTGACTTGTGTGTAATCTTAGAGTATCTATTTGACAATCGTGAGGGTTGCCCTTGTGCTCAGTTTTCAAGGAAATGGATTAGTTCATACTATGAGTGGACCCAAAGATGTAGGCATTATTTAATTATTTTATCAAGTGCTTGTCATGAGTTGATTTTATTTATGCATTTTTTTCTATATTTTGATTAATTTTGTTTATTAATCATTATTGAATGCATAATTAGTCAAATATGACATATTAATAAAAGTTGATCACTTTGGGGTTTGAGATAAATATGTATTAAAAGTTAAAATATAGTTTTGTTTCCTTGAGTGTGTTTGGGAAGTTATATAATTTGATAAAAGTATCCAAGGTAAATTATTTTTACATGAAAATTAGTGCTAGTTTATAGATCATGTTTGATATCAAAGCAGTTAGTGTGTTGGGCTTGACATCAATTGTGTTTAGTTTGGTTTCTAGTATTATTACAGACTTTTTTGGGCCTATTAATACTCCATTTTTAGTTTTTGGGATTAGGTTATTTGCAAGAAATAGGAAGCCATGGGCAAAGCCTTGAAAAGAGAGAAGCTTAATGAGCTTGAAGCAATTAATCGACAGATCCAGGAAGAGAATGTTGTCTTGAGAGCTCATTTTTACTCCTTGGAAGAGGAGATTGCCCACTTAAAATTAGAGTTACAAGCCAAAGATGAGCTCTTGGCACAGATGCAGGATGAAGAGAAACACTATCTTCATCAATTGCCTTCCACTACAAATGCAAGCACTATGATCGATGAGTGCACTGTAAGTTGTTCATCTGGTAATTCCTTTCACATACTTTTAGATGTTTTAGATGTAGCTTTTGGTAGTTTTGAGAAACACACTAAGGGCATTAGATCTAAACTATTATTGAAAATGGGATTTGATGGAAGGGGCCTTAGTAAGAATGACCAAGGTATTGCTAACCCAATACAGGTAGAGCATAGACCTCACCATGCAGAATTGGGTTATGCTAGTGAGAAAGTGGATGTTGGAGAGAGTTCCTCTATAGTTGAAAGAGGACAAGCTTCTAACAACCAAGATCCGAGACCACTAGTAGAGCAAAATTCCTCTTTGTGAACGAATGATGAGCAGTGTAAGAAATTAGGTAAAAGAGGTATTAAGATTCTACCTCCTTGATCTTACACTAGAAAAAACACCAATATGAATGTGAATTCTAAGACTTTTGATTCATTTTTACAACTTAAGAAATTTAGTTTTGATATTCAGAAGATGTTGCATTCTTTTCCTTGTACATTTTGTGGATTAAATAACCATTGTGCCACATATTATTGGAAAAGACAAGTTGTGCTAAGGCAACTTGCAGGTGATAAAGATCGTTCTCATACTAGCAAAGTGAGAAATGGCAAACGAGTGACCTCTCCTAAGAAGAGGGATGTTTGCACTCATTGTCATGTGAGTAGACATCAGGTCGAAAAGTGTTGGAAACTTCAAACATCCCACCATCTTGCTAATGGTAAGAAGAAGATGGTTTATAAACCTATTGATAAGCTAATTAATGAAGTTTTTGTGCAATCGACCCATGTAGATGTCAATCAATCCATTAAAGAAATTAAATACCCTAAATAGGAGAGTCTGATTAAAAGGTTAGTAAACAATTTCTTAATTTCATGTTGTCATGATTAGTGGATTGATAATGCATTAATGTTTCAAAGCATTGTTGGGATTCCTATTGTATGTTGACAAAGGACATTTACCCATGCTTTGATATATGCATTTTGGAGCTACTATGGTGGGAACACTTTATGATAGGTTTATCATACAAAGTTTTTAATTCTCACACTTGTGTTATGATTAGCTCTATTTTTGAAATTTCTAGTATTAGCTTTATGAGTTTTCTATTCAATTATTAAGGAATTTAACTCAATGATTAGCTTGGGAGATTTGACAATAGTTTCACAAGTTGTTGGGTAGGATTCAATTTTTCTACAATACTTATTTTAGAATAACTGTTATTTTTGGAATGCATCTATTAATGGCATGTGTGTGTGATTGGATGTATTGATAAGACCCATTGGGGCAGTGTATTGCAACATGGTCACAACAAATATTATATATTCTTTCCATTGAAAAACTTATTATGTAGTTGCTTTGGTGATTGTTTCAGTATTTGGCAATTCATCGCTTACAGGATGTGATAGTGGGTAGATAGTTTGATATATTGTAACCTTATTGGCAGTTGTAGGATTCAGTATAACTCATGCCTTGTTTAGGCTTTTTACTATGCTATGATTTGGGTTATGTACTTGATATGTTGCAGAGGAACATTTAGTAGCAGCAGAAGAGGTCACTAAGCTTATTTGTGTAGAGGCTCTTGTGAGCTGTACAATAGAGGAAGTCAACACATCCTAGTTCTATGTAGAGGCTATTGATGGTTGTGCAGTAGTAGAAGGTATGCAGAAGATGTGATCAATCGATTGTTCCAAGAATTTTAGGCATAGTTATGAAACTTGAGTGGATTGAAAAAAGACCCATCAGAATTCTTAAGAAATGACTGGCATTTTAGAGGATCAAGTTGGGTACCAGCTTTTGGTGGACTAAAAGCCCTCTTAATAACGAGGATAGATCCAAGAGGATTCATATTCACTCTAAAATAAGATTAATTAAATTTTAGATTAATTGTGGCACAATGTAGAGCTCATCAAGAGCTTTCCAATGATATGCAAAACTTTAGAAATGGAGCTCATATGCCCCTTGTGTAGTTGGTTAAAGTTCTAGTCAAAGATAGTCAAGTGGTAAAAGCTGGTCAAAATACAAAAATTGAACATCATATAATATTTCAAATCTAGTTCCATAATTTATATATCATTGTAATCTTTTCTTCATATTTTACAATTTGAAAAATGAAGTCTGTATGCAAAAGTTATGACCAGTCAAAGTTATGGTCAAACTTGATGATGTGGCAATAAAGTGACATGGCAATATGATTCGACCCAAGTCTTTAATATTTAGGGATAAACATATTCCATCATATATTTGAGAATAATTATCACCCCATATTTTTTAATGTGATGGATAATTTAAAATCCCATAAAAATTAGGTATGGGATAATTATTAAATTTATTAAAAAAGATTGTGGATAATCATCCCAATCAAAAAAAATGGACCCGTAATAAGTATATAAAGGGTTTAGAGGTTCAATTTAATTCAAAAGTTTCAAATCTCTCATTTCTAGAACCAAAGCCAGAGCTGAGAGCTGAGATCTAGAGCTATAGATTCCAACCATATGTTAAGTGTCTAGATTTGAGGTCATTTGATGCCTCAAAGTGAAGCTTTACAGATTGTGTAATGGCCAACATAGAGAGAAGTTAGCATATATCCTAAGTTTTGAAGGACTTAGAGATATTTTTAGACTTCAGTGTAAACTAGGAAAATATCCTAGACTTTGAGATGATTTCAACAGTATGTTGAAATCCCTTTGATAATTTTTGTAAGACTATTTTATAAGTCTATTTTCAAGACCTTTGGTGGAAATCCATAGGTTTACAAGATTGCATTCGCATGACCATAAGGTTGAAGGTCTTTTCATGGGTGTATCAGGACTTTATGAAGCTTTGTTTTTTGAGTTGTGTGCAATCTTAGAGTATCCATTTGACAATTATGAGGGTTGGTAATGTACTCACTTTTCAAGGAAATGGATCAGTTCGTACTATAAGTAGACTCAGAGACGTAGGCATTACCAAACTCTGTTATCAAGTGCTTATCATGAGTTGATTTTATTTGTGCATTATTTTTTTGCATTTTGATTAATTTTTTTTATTAATCATTATTGAATGCATAATTAGTCATACGCGACATATTAATGAAAAATTGAACACTTCAAGGTTTGAGATAAATATGAATTAAAAGGTCAAATTCAATTTCATTTCCTTGAGTGTGTTTGGGAAATTATGTAATTTGACAAAAGTATCCAAGGTAAACTATTTTTGCATGGAAATTAGTGTCATTTTATATATCAAAAGCACTCAAAGAGTACCTTTTATCTCCACCTATCCTCACACCTCTTAGGATGACCAACCTTTATACCTTTATATCTCTACCACTGACTATTCCCTAGGGGTAATGCTTGCCCATCGAGATGAAAAACACAAAGAGCAATCCATCTATTACATAAGTCACACCCTTTTAAACTACAAAACTTGATATAAACATACTGAGAAACTATGTTTGGCCCTAGTCTTTGTGGTCATCAAGCTTCGCCACTACCTTTTTAACCACAAAACTTTCATCATAACCAATACTGACCTACTCAAGTACATGTACTCTAAGCCATATCAAAACCAGCGTATGGCCAAGTGGATCATGATTTTAGCTAAGTTTGACCTTGAGTTCCTACATTAGAAGTCAATTAATGGGCAAGTCATTGCTGACCAATTGACTGATGCACCCTTACCAAGCAACCAACTTCTTCCTCTCGAATTTCTAGATGAGTCCATCATAAACGTATCCCAAGCAGACTTTACCTATCATATAACCATGTTCTTTGATGGTTTCAAATATTAGCATGGTTGGAGAGCCAGTATCATCCCTATCCCCCTTGTCGATGAACCACTTCCTTTATATTTTAAACTTGACTTTGAATGTACCAACAATATGGCCAAATATGAAGCCCTAGTAATAGGTCTCCAAACCACATTAGTCTTGGGAGTCAGAATGATCAACATCTTTGGTGACTCCCAACTTATGGTCAATCAAGTCAATGGCATATAACAATGTAATAATGATATTTTTCAACTATTTAGATAATTAGTCATGGAACTCTTAACATCGTTCAAACATTACCATATTCAAACCACCCCACGATCTACCAACCAGTTTGATAACACCATGGCTTCTCTTGCTTCTCAGATCCCATCAATACCATCAGACTCTAAGCTATCAGTCATTTTCCATCACCTCACCAAACCTTCATATGTCAAGTCAAACACTCCAACCATCTTTAACATGGAGGAGATCCAGCTTGACCTTTGGTACTAATAGACCTTCGACTACCTAAACTTTGGCATAGTTCCATCTAGCCTCTTTAGGAATGTTCATCAAGCATTTATTCCAATCACCTCTCATTATACCATTATGGGAGGCATATTATATAAACATAGTTTTGATGGCCTCTTATTTTGTTGCCTTCATGGTCCAAAAGCCTCTCATGCTATCAAGTAAATGCATGAAGGTCTCTATGGAGGTCATGTTAACCAAATTTGACCCTAAGTCAAATTAGGGTCAACCCCTAATATTATAAAATTTTAGAGAAATTTTCATATGTCTGATGGGGTCATCTATTGTCCTACATGTCTCACTTACCCTTTCCCTAGTCCTTGTTGAAGCGCATCCTCCTTGTAATGACTCAGTCAACAAAAGTCAACATTGGTCAACTATGGTAAAACTTATTAAAAGGCTCAATTTATTTTATAAATGTCTTAAAATTATCTTTGATATGTTTCAATGTGTTTACAAGTCATAAATTGACCACTTGCTAGGTTTCAGGTGTTAAAAAGGTCATTTAGTCACCTTTTAGCTTGATTAAATAACTTTTAATGACTTTTAGATTAAAATATTTGTCACCAAGGTGGATGAGAATGTGGAGGAGGTCAAATTATCTCACAATCATGTCAGGTGGTAGTTACAAGTCTATTATGATCATGAAATGGTAGTTTCTCCTCAAAAATAGGCCTCTTGGGGCACTTGTACAAACTTCTCAAGTCCACCATCAGTTTAAAATGTGGTTGAGTGTCTATTCACCTCCCCATAGGTCATATTCATGTTTTTTTTAAATAAAATTTCATAAAATTTTCATTTGCAACTCATTTTTCCTCTTTTTCCATCGTCAGGCTAAGGAAGGGCAAGTTCAAGCACTCATTATGAAAGCTACAAGTGGAATTGGAAAGATTGATTATATGGGTGCATTTTAATCTAAGTGAAATTAATTTTCATAACAATAATTTGAAATTTGGTGCCTCCTCCTTTATGAACAATCATTTACACTCTAGGTAGCTTTTTATAGAATTGCATTTAGGAGGGGTGTATGTTTCCATCTGTTTCTTATTTTCAAAAATCCTAGGATCTATGTGAGTTTTATGAGGTGTTTTCCAGGTTTGAATAAGGTACTCTCCATGGTATTTATAACACCCAACACTTCTCTTTCAATTCCCTTGAAGGAGGATTCCAAATTGTGCTTGTTTTCCAAGTTGGCAGCCATGTATGTAGAATTTGAGTTTTGTAATGTGGGAGGAGATTCATGGAGGTTTCAATGTGTTTGAAATAATTATTGAAATTTTTATTTCATGAATACTCTTGTGGTATATCAAATCAAGTACTCCTTCCAAGCTAATTTGCCTTAGTCTCTTTGCTCACTGCCTTGTTTGCAAAATGTGCTCACAATTGCCTTTTACAGGAGTTCAAAAGGTTATACGAAGGTGGAAAGAGTGTAATACATGGTTGAGTTCATATTGAAGTCATAAAACACCCAAATTATATTATATTGCATGCCAAAGAGGTTGAAAGGCCACACAAGTGAAAGTTTCCACTTCAAAGAGAGAGAAGGTCAAATTGGTTTCTCAGTCCCCAAATGGACCAAACAGAGATCCTTGAGTTATTTTGAGGTAACATATGCCATGAAAAAATAAATATTAAATGCTCTTGATTACTTTACTTAGTATCCCTATCCACCAAGAACACTCATGCCAATTTTGAAGGCTAAAGGAAGAGTGGAGATGGAGTTTGAACAAGCTTAAAAATGACCAAAAACCACTGAATGTTGGCAGTGAATTCTACAAGGGTGTTAGTGAAAAGTTATTTTTCCACCTAATATGGAAGTTGTAAACTATTCCATCAGGTTTAAATCATTAAAAATGGTTCAAAATAGAATCCAAAGCTAAGATGATAGAGACCAGGTGGATCTTGATGTTTTTGAGACCTCCTAAGCAACCCTTGTCCATACAACAAGCCTAGAACAATCACTTACAGCCAACATGTTAGACAGGGATCTAATTTTACCTATTCATGGTATTTTTAAGGTTATTAGGTGAAATTATTGGTTCATTTATTCAAATTTATTCTAAATTCATCTTAAGGAACCCTATCATACTTTGAACAACTACAAAATTGCCTATAACCCCCTACAGGCATGTCTCAGTCCTCTATGAATAGAGTCCTAGTTTTGAGAGTAAAGGATGAAATAATGCATGGTGTCAATATTAAACATATAAATATGATATATGAACACCCATATGGGATTTTTAAAATAAATAATAGGTTTTTATGGTGTCTTCAAAGCATGAACCTAGCACAAGCACCTACAGCAGGCCTGTGAATAGGCATGAAACATAGTCAAGGTAGAGGTGTCTCCTTGAGGGAATAAAACATGAGATGATGATATTTTGAAGGATTATAATCAAAATTAAAGAATTAATATGGAATTATGTCTTAATAAACATAATTAATAGGTCCTTAAAATATCAAACAAGGTTTAGTGACTAAATACAGGTAGGGGTTTTGAGGTGTCTCAGTCAATACACAGTGAGCTAAAGGAAATTGTTAAGTGGTGATTAGTGTGTTCCAAATATGGGATGAAGAAATTGATATAAGTATAAAATAGACCCTGGGGATATTAAAAAAATTCTAACATTACCTTGGAGATCCAAACAGTGCAACTAACCTACAGGCAGACCTAAATCCATGAAAAACATAGTCAGTCAAAAGGGTATGATGGCATTAAGGTCAAAGAGGTTTCCCTTTTAGGGACTGTGTGGATGAAATTTGGATAATAAAAAATAATTTTGACCTTAAGTAACTCATATAATTATAAATACACTAATACAAGTGTGAATAAATCTTAGTTAGCAACCTACAGGGGTTGTCTCAGTCCACATAGGCAGTGAGCCTAATCTTGGGAATAGATCATGAACTAGTGCAAATAAATTGAACTCTAGCTTGTAAAATTGATGTATTATCACTAATATGAGTTTAAAAAATAATATTAGGTTTTATTGGGTCTACAAATCATGAACGAACCTCAAAATAAAACCTACAGCCAAGCATAAATAGGGATTCCCTTTTCTAGGTAGTCAAAGACCTAGTTGATAATTCCAAAAGCATAAAGAAGTGTTTAAGGGGAAAATATGATATAAAATGGTTTAATATGTTTTAATATTAATTAATTACATAATAAATCTCAATTCCATCCCTATAACCTACAAACATAGTCATACCCTACCCACCTTCATAGATTACTTGGTTCATAAAGTCCGCCTTGCAAATTTGGAAAGTTGAATGGTCTAATGAAGGAGTTAGAATCTAAAAATTGGTACATAATTCCATAAATACCTAATTAATATTATCCAATGATAAATTTTCCAATTAAAATAGTGAAAACCCTCTCTGTTTTGTCTAAGAGCGGGGGTTATTTTAGCATGCATGAAGGTGATAATTTTGGGGAAAATGGTGAAATTGGTAACCAGTAGGAAAGTATACATTAACTTATGGTTGGATAAGGTGGTAAAAACCTAAAAAAACATAATAAAACTTTATATAAATTATGAATTCAAATAGGGTACTCCATACCACAAAGGTTGCAGTCACCATGAAGCTTGTTGCTAATGGAGAAATGAATAAAAGGTGAAATTGAAGTTGCTTGCAGGGTAAATGGTTTTTTTTGAGGTGAATTGTTATTTTATAATATTTTATAGACCTTAATAGATAATTTTCAAATCAATTTGAAGCTCAGTACTGACCCAACATCCATTTTCCTTATCTATCATGCAAAAAGACCTAGACTAGTCTTTTGGCCATTTCAAGGTTTTCATACTTCCACAATGAACTAGAGGCTCAAATTTTATATGGATCATGTTATAGATAATTTTAAATTGAATAAAATATTTCCATGATATTTCACACATGCAAGATCCATTTTTGAGCATTTTTGGTCTTTTAGGCTAAAGAGGCCTAATTGTGAAGGCTAATGGATCAACAAACACACTTGCCTTGAGTATAGAGACATTAAAATTTAAAAATATAAAAATTAGGGAAAAGGGTACTCAAAAATGGTCTCACTTAGTCCTTTAAGTCTGTATATTCTCTTGCACTAGTGAATTTGTGCAAAAATAGGGCTACAAGAGCACTAGGCCTAGTGAAGTCTCTATAGGCAAAATGGGGTCTTGGTGAGATATTAATGGTTAAAAATGAATTTTTTATAGTAAAATATGATAATAATAGTAATTACATGAATAAAAATTTTACCAATTGAGATAAATCCAAATTTTAGCTATTTTAGCCAAATTAGGCCTAATGGGACAAAGAGGCCTTGTGACACCTAAGAGGGGAATTGATTATTTCAGGTATTGTAACTATTGGAGATGCTTAAATATTATTTCCAAGTGTCTTTTGGATGAAAGTTTAACTGTCAAAGAGATCTCATGATCAAACTCTTGCCTTTTGTCACTTGTCAAGAATGAGTTTCAAGACTTAAAGATGCTTGTGAAGAGTTTCAACACCACATGTGAGGAAGGTGCTCAGTATGGGATGGAAACATGACCAAATCAGTTATTTTTTCTCTCCTCCACCTCATTTTCATGCAACACTTGGACCTAACCTGCTTTGAAGAGCTCTTGAAAGCCCATCATGAAGACAGTTTCACAAGAGAATGATTGAGAAGATTAATACGCCACACTTGGAGAAAAGGCTATTTTGGGATAGAATGATGTGAAAATCAGTTTAATAAATTCTTTTCCACCTTTTTCCTATGATGTTAACTTATCCTCACATTTATACTCTTGTCCTTGTGCCTCTTCAACTTCTCTTCTCTCTCTTTTCTTCCAAATTCTATAAATGTGAGCCATTTGGCTATTGTAAAAAGAGACCACAGCTAGTATGGCGAGACCCTACTAGTATAACATTTCATTTTGTCTTTAAACATTTAATAAAAGTCTGATTATAAGTTAAGAATATTTTGTCTAAGTGTGTGAGTGATGTATAGTGGAACTAAGTGATGGTGTTCATCCTTACTCCTCTTTATCCTTCATGTTTAAGCAAGAGTTCTGATTTTAATAGGTCATGTGAAGTGTATGAATGTATTAGGCTCCTCTTAAAGTATGTAATTGTCTCTATGGTGTGAAATCTTCCCCTATATTAGTTATCTTGTTTATTATCCTATGTATGCTTACCTTCACATTGAAACACTATGTTAGGATCCTTCAATGCCTAGAATTGGTCTTGGAAAGCTTTGTTGCTTAGTAGGAGTGTGATAGTCTGTGGGATATGTCTTGATCACCTCTTTAGTGTAGTTTCATTTTCATGCAAATTCCTAACATTTTTCCCCTAAATAAGCATTAAATTAGGTGATAGACACTTAGAGATGAATCTAGGGAGCTAGCCCTCCTAATCTAGAGATTCATCTCTCTTACAAGTTCCCACAAACTTGAGAGATGATTTCGTGTTTCATCAAAATATAGGAATCTCATATAGTCCTAGGGTGCATAATTTGATGACAATAGGTCACTTTAGTGGACTTGTTCTAGCTAAGGCATCATCTGCCTAGGCTATTACTAGCTACCCTTAACCAAGATTGTTGTGATTATGTGAAAAAGTGTGTTAAGTATCAATAACATGCTAATTTTCATCACACACCTAGCCATAGCCCTCAATTTTCCACTGACTTCTGGCCTTTTTCATAATGAATTTTGGACCTTATTGGTGAAATTAACCCCAACTCTTCACAATGACATCACCCTATAGTCCATAAGCAAATAAATAAGTAGAGGACTCTAACAAAACCCTTAACAACATGCTTACCAAAATGGCCAATGCCTCAGGTTAGGATTGGCACCTATACATCCCTTTCACCTTATGGGAATATTGTACTAGCATCTAAACCCCTATAGGTGCTACACCTTTTTCCCTTATGTTTTAAGTTAAAGCTATGTTGACTCTTGAGGTCCAAATACCCTCTCTTTGCACTTTATGTAACTTTATTTTAGAAAATGATTACCATCAAGAACGTTTAGCCCAACTTGAGCTACTTAACGAGTGTCATTTGGATGCTCTCTCCCATCTTCATGTCTATCAAAAATGAATAAAGCGTGTTTATAACAAACACCTGAAGGTGCAAGAATTCAATATTAGAGATCTCATCCTCAAGGAAAATCAACATTTAACTAATATGGAAAAAAGCAAAAGGGGGCAAATTTTCCTTCAATTGGCTTGGACCCTACATCATAAACCATAACTATGGATTAGGATCTTATCATTTGTCCTCCTTTAAAGGCAAACTAGAGCCTAAGCCTCTTAATTCTTTGCATCTACATCCTTTTTATTATTAAATAGGGGTCATAATTATCATTGGTTTAGCTCAAGGTCATCCCCTACAACCACATTCATTTCCCTCTTTTTAGGGGCAACTGACTATAACTGAATCATGTGATTATCCATCACAGTCATATCCTAATCTTGAACTATGGGTACCATGGCTCTACTTATGGCATGATTCTCATGGTACTTCCCATCTCTTCAAGATTGGTTCCCATGGTCGTTGCCACTGCACCTCTTTTCACATACTAAACCTTCTTGTACCTCTAGTTTTGCCTTCATAAAGGTAACCCCTTAAGCATGTATAAGCAATTATATGTCAAGTAAAATTAAACAAAATCAATATCAATATCAAAGTCACAACCAAATCATGGGGCATTCTTAGCATTCACAGATTGCTCCCTTGAAGTATAGTTGTTGAAAACTTTTTTGAAATTGTAAAATGTAAGGTGGACTACTCCCTTGAAGGATAGCTATCAAAAGCATTTGAAATAGGCACGTAAACTTAGACCACTCCCTTAAAGGATGGTTGAGTAAATTACTTATTAAAGCTAGCAATTTCTTGGAAGCTTCTCAGATCGATCAGCTTTCCCAACCCCAACCAAAATCAAAATAGCAAACAACCCATAAGCAAAATAAAAATCAATAAGAAGTACCACAATCGGATCTCCTAAAAATAATATTTTTGGCAAGCTACAATTGGCTTTCCTAAGTAGACTTCCCTCATTGATCAGTCTACACTTTATATATGAGCATATACTTGCTTATACTATCCTCTTGGAAACCTACAGAAAAGGCATACTTGTCTCACAAAAGGTTCCAGTTTTACCCATCCTCCCTCCATATATCATATGTATGGGATTATGAGCTTACTTGACACAATGTGATCAAGATACCTATTTACCAAACAAATCATGCTAATGTGAATCATTTGAAAGGCTTATTTTTCACTAAGTCGATTTGACTCTAGGTTTCATTTTTGTCCTTACTAATGAAGAGGCATCATGTTTCTTTTCTTATCTTTTATTGGTTCATATATATGTACCTCTCATGAACCCTCTCACTACCCTCAGCATTTAGTTTGTCATCTACTTGCTTTATGTACTATATCCACATTTTATCTTCATGATCATAAATAACATATATCAAATCAAAAGCATCACATTATGAGCCATGTCCATGAACCGCATCACCTACTTATCTATGATCAAAACACCATGAAAGTGCATCATATCACATCATGCCATAAACATAATCCTATCCATCTCCCATCAAAACATCATTATATCCTAATTCATCCCAAGCATAAACAAAATAAATGAGCAAAACATCATGAACCATATCATATACTAATCTATCCATTTACCATAACATTACCATAATCCATCTTAATTATCTTTCAAACATCACATACCTAGGCTACCAAGTCAAACATCTCATAAAGCATATATAGGAAACCATATACCGTCAACTATAAGCATAAACATGAGTAACCACATTAAACATATAAACCACGAACCATAAACATACCTCATAAACCCTGCATCATCATGATATACATTGTGTCATCATAAATACATGTAACAATGTGTAAACTCTCTCCCAAAACATGTACATCTCACTGCATTGGTGTGCAGGCCGAAATCAAAACACTATCTATCAAAATGGATACATCAAGCTCCCAGAGCACTGGGACCACTGCCACCCGCACCACTACTACTAACCCCACTTGTACTTATACCTATATCTCATCACTTTTAGTAGTTGATCTAGCACCATCACCTCATAATACCTGAGCTCCTTAATGGAGGCTAAGTGTCAGAGCCTCAAAACTATGTTTGGTGATCCTCCAACCATTGGTATCAGTCCCCCTCCTACCACTACCCTCTATCTAACAACATCTCTCTCTTGCATGCCTACCCCAAGGGATGTTTGTGTCTGATCTCACTCTATTACTTGGGCTTGTGTTACAGTGAGTGTTGTTGCCTAGCCATTCCCCTTAACTTTTGCCCTTGTCGAGTCTACATCCATGCCCTATTGGCCCCTATCACCCCACCCAAAGTTTTTTGTAGCATATCTACCCTGATACCAGGCTATGTATCCATCAGCAACACCTTCATCATCAATAGGGGCTCTCACTAGTAGCTCCTCATAATTAAGCACAATATCCTGTTACTATGGCTTGAGCAATATAAACTCAACCTCCTCTCTCTTGTATCAGGGAAAGTCAAGTGGGATCCCCTGAACTAGCCCAAACTATCTCCATACATGAACAAAAGGGATGAGCTCATCCTCACCTTCCCATCTCCCATATATCCACTGCCAGTTCTAAATCCCTATAGTGTGATATTTGAGTTGTGTCCATTGAGACCACCTAACATATGGTCTCCAGATAACATCTTTGACCACCAAACCCCCCAATGCATCTTGAAATCACTCAATGTCTCTGGTTCCTCCACCTGCCCCTATCATGGTGCCACCTCTCCTCCAACATAAGAAGCCCACTATGTAATTAGTTAGTAGATAACCCTCCACCAATATCCCCAAGGATCTCAACACCTGAATATGCTTGAATGCCTAGTAGTGAAGTAAGAAGCCAACATTGATCCTATACTACCTATGTGCTCAAAATCCCTAGAGCTCTCGATATATCTACACCAGTAAAATAAAGGCCCATCCAAATACGATCCTCCTTAGTAACATCTCAACTAAAACACCAAGTAACAGATGTGAAAACTACCCTCCAACTGAATTAAGCAGCATGAAACTCATCAAGGCCATCATCATCATGAGTAAGCATCTATCCTAATGAGCCCTCTACTATAATAGACCATAACTGAATCTACCTATGTGAAATTGTACATAAACATGATCTGCACCATATACCAGATCCATAAAATAGTCTATCTCATCGCTCTTTGTGTGGTAGACTAGATCTCCTCAAATTGGAAATCATGTGATCCTATGCACATCCTCCGAGAGGATGGTGATCTCTCCAGTCGATAGCCAAAAAGTGTTCATCATAGGATCCCATCTCTTGATGAGTGTGATGATCATCATAGGATCTCAGGGTAGGTATTGATAGTGTCACATTGCACCTAATCCAACGGCCTCCATATGCCTCCACTCATCAACGGTCATGGCATCTTGAACCTCTATAAAAATCATAAGCTTGCAATTGCAACATACATCCAACATGCATACTTATTTTTCCACCTAAAGCTAAGTACTAACTTACACCTTTCTTTTAACCTATTATGATTCACCCCATTACATCTACCCTACATACATTTTTCCCACACAACCTCATGCCTCTATTCAACCCTCCCCCTCATATCCTTCTTTGTCAAAACCATGCCTATTTTATCCCCCTATACTCCCAACACTTATCACACACTCATCAGTTAAGAGCGTAATCAACTCACTAAACAACTATCCTCATCAACTACAATTTCACATCTTAAAATCTTCTCAACAAATACTTTTAAAATAAATTCCACCCCTTTTAACCAAACCCATTGACTACCAATGGTTCTTAGAACCGTCATCGATCCCTCAGGACCCATCATTTTCCTCAGGCCTAACCGACGTTGATCGAGGTGAATTGACACTGGTCTTTATCTATGCCTAAAAATGGAGGGACTCAAACCTATGACCTCTATCCAACCCAACCAAACCTACAAATCTACCTAATTCCCTTCTTTAAAGTCTTTTCTACCCAATGCCTACCTAATATACAAACCCTAAACCTAGGGCAACAAAATCAAATTGCATAGACAAACCCATTTTTCTCCCCTCTATTTCCTACCACCAAATGTTATTCAAAGCATAAACTCACCTACCTATCAATTCAATGCAACACTTACCTCATTATGTGATCATTGGCATGGTCAAAGGCCTCATCCCACCACTCGATCGCCTCCTCATCCACCCTCCATCGACTCGATCCTCTTTTAGACAAATGAACCAATCCCAACTTTCCACCTCAGTAGCACCAACACACAAATGGCCAAAATTCACTATTCACCCATAGCAAAATTTTAAAAGTTAAATGGTGAAAAACAATTCAACCTTTCACTTTTAACCTTTTGGCTTTTTAGGGTTTTACCCTGACTGTCGACGATCAGGGTGACCAGCATCAGTCAACCCATAAGGCAACCCCCAACTATTGTTGGTCAAGGTGACCTCCCTTTCCTTTAAAAAAAACTTTATAAGCATTGCCTTCAGTACTCAACCTTTTCTCTACCCAGATGGGAAGAACTATATTTGGCTTGAAGTTTTTATTATATATTATGTCCATGAAACTATTTAGGTAGCATCCACTTGCATAATACACATGGAGTTAGCTCAGCCAACCCCTCCAACTAACCCATCCCCTTTGGCCACATCCACCTCAACATTGGTCATTTTTGACCCAACCTAATAACATATTTTACATCGACCATGATTGGTACTTTTGATCATGCAGACCAACCTTGCCTTGTTGACTATTGATTTTTGCACAACTAGATCATTGGTGTCTTTTTGGGATCACTTCCTACCTCAGATACCCACGACACTTGGCCTATTGGTGTTTTCACTAGGAGCGCTTCCTACCCTAGATACCCATGGAAACACTAACACTTCCTTAAAGACTCACAGGTTTATCTAATCACAATGCCTACATGCAGTCATGTGATACACTGGTCACTTATCTTCTTAGTACTAACCCTTATTTTTACCAACATTAGCAACGTTAGTCTTTACGTGATCATAATTATCACACTTAGTCATATTTTTTGAATGTCTTTACACTTCAAATGACTAACCATTCTTTTTGTCACCTACCTTGTGACCCACTATCTTCCCATTATCAAACCCTGACCTAATTCTACCTTACCTCATCAACTCCCAGTTTGAGGGGGAATACTTCCTCCCAAGCTCAGAGCAATGAGACCTTTAACTAACATCGATTTTATGTTTTGTTTTATAGCTTGTTGATTCAAGCCACATAACAAAAAGGGGAAAATGTAGACACAAAAAATTTAGATACTATGATTTTGGAGGTAATAATCTTCTTTACATCTTAGGACCCCCTTGGAAGCATCCACCTTCCAACCCCTAACTGAACCCAACCCATGGTTAGTTTGACCTAACTAACCTAGCCTAGCCACCTATTTACCTTTAGCCATGATCGACGATACTTAGGCTAACCAACGATGGTCACCTTGATCGATGATGGTCAGGTTGCATCGCTTGGAATTTTAGCATGTAAACCACATGCAAAACACCATGTTAAATTTATAATAATAGCTCATCTAAATCTTGTTATGAGATTTTTCATGGATAATTTATATTTAGATGGCCTAGTTACACCTTCACTTCCACCTCTTGCTTGTGCCTATAAGAGAGAGGCTTGGGAGGCTAGATCCATCTTCAATTGTTATCAAGATCTTTGTGTATCCAAAATCTCTTTTTGTAGGTCAATCATCTTCAAGCACTTCAACAATCTAGTAACCATACCAAGGAGTTGGCTTGCTACCATCTCTCCATTGAGTTCTCCAAATATCGTTACTCTGTCAGAATCATGACTAACTTCTACAACGAGCAATCCATCTCAAACATCCACCCAAATGAATTATGGTAAAATAAGTATTTGTTTTCTAGTATTCACTTATTGTATTTTCATTTCAAAATAAATCTAGCCCTTACTCACCTCTCATAATTTACCTTTTGAATATTGTCAATCAGCAACACCAACCTAGTTTCACTGACAAGCAACTGATGATGGTTAGTCTCAATCGGTGATGGTTCCCTCAACTAGCGACGGTTACCTTGATCCCCGACGTTTCATTGTCAGCCAAATTTATAGCAAGCTCCTTTTACCTACCTACACCCAACCAAATCTACTTTTTTACGTCCCTAACTATTCACAGACCCTTACCTAATTTTATAAACCATACTCCAACCCCTTAGCACTAGTATTAATTATTTTATCACTAATTTGATCATTTCTAGTCTATTTTCCAAGTGAGCATTCTTCTATTCAATTTCAATACCTTTTGATTATTGATGCAAGTATCTTCTTTCCATTTTTTTGAACTTAATTATTTAAAACATGTAGATTAATAGCCCCTAAGGAAGCTCTCACTTATAGGATATAGCTATTACTAGATAATCTACCCAACTATATGTCTAATAAACAAGTTTGCTTTAGTGTTTTCTTATCTATAGGTCTTCCTCCCAAGACAAAGAGGAGCTCTTCACAATCTTTTGATTCAATGCATGCATAAACAAATAGGTTTTTCAACCACACCTGTATCGAGTTTATTTAATCTCTTCCCTAGAAATTAAAATGAAAATTTAAATGAAACACTATGTTCCAAATGACTGGTTACTAACCAAGCTATTTTCATGAAGTTTAAGGATTATGTTCTACAATGGTTCTATAGTCTATCAAATTAGTTGGTCAATGCATTCAATCCTTTAGCTAACATGTTCCTAGCTCATTTCAGCATTAACATAGGTGACAAGGTTTCTTATGCCCAAGTTACACAATAAAAACAAAGGTCAAATGAGCATCTCATGGATTAGCCCCATGGCTGATCAAGAATTACAAGATCCCTACAAATAGAGTCAGAATTTTGTCAGCTTTACATGAGTCAGTAATGTTCAAAAGGTTTTCTTCCTTCACTAAGTTATGTCATACACTAAAGAAAAGAGAAGTCAAACTAATTTCAATGGGCAAACTCAAGTACATAAGCATATCAAAAACGACAAATAAGAGTAACAACAAAGTCCCATACAAAGTAAAGGTTAATGATAGCAAAAGTCAAAATCAACGTGCAGTTAATGCGGCTTCAGAACCCCCTTAGCGAGTGGTTTTATTAGCACCTCCTCAATAAACCTTTACCAATCTATCAGTATCCCCAACCAAAGTTTTACAATAGCCAATTCGGGAAGTTGATCCAACAAATCCTCTTCCACGTGGATATGATCAAAATGCATTTTGCAATTTTCAAAGGTCACCATGCCACACAATGAACAAATGTATTAGTTTAAAACACAAGATACAGGACTTGATAGATGGAAACCTTATTGACATTGGCACTCTAGTTGAGCCTCCTTAGGTAAATCAAATACAACACAAAGCTTTAAAAAAAAATAGATCCTTTTTCACAGCATTCTAAATAGGATATAGGGGATATATCAGGTGTTCACCATGCCTATCATGCACACCCTCCACCAGCTATATATATTAGGCACCTTCAGTTGAGTCACATCCTTTAAGCAACATGATCAGTGTGTATAATTATAGAGTTCAAGCTAGACCTTCCATCTCCTTCTTAGAGTAGGGGATCATTGAGGATGATTTGGATTACCATGCACTCTTTATCAAAGCTTACATTAATCATCATCCCATTCATAGTGTTCTTATAGACAATGAATCTAGTGTGAAAATGTGTACTATGACATTACTACAACATTTAGGATATTTAGAGTAGGATATTACCCCGATGGACACAATTATTAGTGGATTTAGTGGGTTTATATAGAGTTCATTAGGTGAGATTGTACTTCCTCTACAGGTTGGTCCAACACATGTGGCTACAAAAATAATATAAGATTTTTGAAATACCAAAAACATTCAAATAATTCAAAACACAAAAACATTCCAATTGTATGCATTATCCATGCTTTACATTTCTACGACCATGCTAGACTTACATTTTGTTGTTATATGTTATTGTTTATCAGTTTATCTACATTACCATGCTTCACTTGATCTTCTTTGAGTGTGTATAGTGACACTCAGATTATTGATTGCTTCACTCTACCCATTGAGGGGGTATCCTACTTCATACATTTGAGACATACATCGATATATCTACCCACCGGGGGCATCTTCTACATGACTACACCATCTATGTTATGTCATTATTATACCACACACTCTAGTTATCATGTTGATATAAATTATTTACTAGCTTACATGGATTACTCTATCAACACTCACTAGTATATAACACTTATGTATTTATTAGCATCTACCTAGTCTTGTCATGTTTTACATACTTTCACTTCTTGATTTGATTACTTAGATGCGATTGTATTTTCAGCATTTACATGCCTTCCTTTCTTGCTTTGTGTAGCTAGATGTGATTTCATTTCTCAATTCTTGTTTTGTCTCTTGTGTGTGCCGTAGGACATTTGCCAATATCCTTTGCATGTACTCTTTTATGTGCTCGTGGCCTTTGTGCCAACCTTGCTTGTTTTTAATTATATGTGTATGTGGGCATTTGAACATGCCTTATATACTTGTTTTCTAGTTTGAGTGACATGTGCCATGTCCCTTGTTTGCTTGGCCACTTCTCTGTGTTTTTTGCTTCTTGCCTTGTGTGTGCATAGCTTGTTTGCTTCTCAATTGTTTGCAATGCCATGATCCACATCATGCATTATCTTGATTTCTTAGATGCCATGATGGACATCATGCTCCATCCCTCTTTGACAACTAACAACTAATAATTAACATTTCTAGTTTCAATTCAATATACTACACATGATATTACATTGTTACATCTATCTAGGCATACCCCTATTGATCTAACAATCTCCAATACAAACTATGATATATCTTGAGACATCTTTTCAATTATCATTTCTATATCTTGTATTTCATAGCATAACACACTTGTAGGTCTCTTTTTTTTAGGGTAGTCATTGCAGGGTCTTCATTCTTACCTTCAAAAGAGGGGGCAACAGTCACGGGTTTTGACATAGAGATCAGAGCCTTCTACAGGTCAAAAACCAATTTTTAAAACACTCAGAATAACATCTAGAATTCAAACAAGGTAGAACAGACTAGAAACACAATGATGAATATAGAATAGTGATAAAAAATAGCAAAGAACGAGAGCATCATACTTGGACTATAGCACTAAACAATATGGTGTCATATTTTTAATGCTCCTATCCAAATAGCAAAAAACCCAGATTTTCTAGAAACAAGCAGAAACGTAAGTTCAGTTATAATTTTGTCAGCTAAAGTTTAGTTCAAAATCAATAGTTTTAGTATAGTTTTCCTAAAAGAATCTAGATATAGGGGGCATAATGCACGGTATGATGGCTCTTGCTTCCAGTTTCAGATAATTGGTATAACTCCTAGATCATAATCCATATTACAAACACCAGTGATTGGAGGCAATGTGGGTGGCACATTGGCTTTCTTTTTTTTGATTTTAGTACATTACGCAGGTATTCTCAGTAGTTGTGTGCCTTATTCCTTTTGTAGGTAGTTGGCATCATTCCTGAGTGGCTTCCACTTAAGCTTAGTTCCTAGTTTTGGAGTGGCTTTCATACAAGCCTAATCTCCACCTCTCAAAGTGACCAAGATCAACATAGTTTCCAATACACATTCGACTATCCATGCCATATTATCAGATTATAGAGCATTCATGGGCTTTAAGAGTCATCTCATATGACACATATTCATACCAATATCAGTTCATAGCTTTACTTAGTGGGCAATAATGGATCTAAAGGACTAGCTAACCTTTGTATTCTTAAGCCACCTACTCAGAGGGATCAGACACATAGTCTAAACATCGATTAACACCTGCACGATCAGATAGCTTCACTTAACAACTGATGATGGAGCCAAAGGGCTAGCCTTTAAATTCTTGAGCCACCCTCAGGGAATTGAACAATCAGCTTTGTTCATGATATTACTCTTAGTTCAGCTCATACCCAGCATCACTCAAATGTCACTCAACATCATAATAGGTTTTGTATTGGTCCGCATACCCAATGAGGTGTATTCTTTCCTTTCTCTTCCTCCCTCTTTTACCTAGCTTTTGTATGTTCTTATTTTAGACATGTCTATTAAGAATTGATCTACTATTTATTTTCTCTTATAGATTTACATTTTATAGTGTGCTCATGGACTTCACCCTTGCAGGTAAATTCAGGTACACTTTCTATTTTTCCTTTATTCTAGTATTTCACTTTGTTTCATCACTAGAATAAAGGGGGGGCAAATGTAGTCATATAAAATGTTAAATTGGTAGTTTGAGTGTGGTTTGTGACACCCAATCTATAGGTCCTTATTGCATGCTCTCGTGACCCTCCTAGACACCTTTTTTCTCATTGTCAATCACCTGTAGCCTTTCAAACAATCATTATATCTCATCTAAACTCTATTTCCTAGGCTAATCCTATCCCCAAGTCCTAAGATTATAGGACAAGAGTGCCATACCTGGACTATAGCACCAGACCCTAGAGTGTCCCATTTTTAGCGCTCTTATCTAATCATAATTTGAGCCCAAATGATCAGTTTCATTTGATTCCTATCTTTCATCATGTTATTATAGTGGAAAATACATTTAACCCATGACCAATAGTTCCCTATAAAATCCCATTCAAAGCTCATTTACAAAGAGGAGGTGAAAAATCTTAAAAAGCAAGCAAGAATACAAATAAACCACTAAGGCAAACTTTCATATTCTCTCCATACAGTCACCAAACATAGCTGCAAACATATTCAAACTCTCACACTAGTCCTTAGCCACCTCAAGCACTCTCAATTTGGTATTTTTACATTTGCATCACACTATTACACAAAGCACATCAAGTGGGAGAACTACATATGGCTTGATCCCTCTTACAAGTATCGGTATGTAGGTAGCCAGCCCACATAAGGGGTATGGATCACATGTTTAGTGTATTTTACACACACTCACCCTCCCCCTTTTCAAGTGATTAAAATCTCATTTATCAAGCATGATGGAGGGTTAGGGTTTTGAAGATTAAAAAATCTCTACAATGAGTTATGTTGACATTCGACACTCAAAATTTCATAGGCAAGATCACACAAGAACAACATAAAGAACCCAAAAAATTAGGTCTTTATAAGCAGTTTGGACAATAGTAGTAGAAGAGGACAACATCGTCTAACCCTAAAGTGTCATGTTTTTGGTAGTCCTATCCTTTCACTGAACGAAAGCAAGATTCTAATTTGTGACAATGTCCCTAGTCCTACATAGCTAGTTTTAGACCCTATAATAGCCATTTCAGTCTGTTTTAAGCTAAGTTATATTTCTCCTCATTTATTATTATTTTTATAAAGGTAAAAAAGATAGATAAATTATATAAATCAAGACTATAATTATTGAAATATTATTCATTGATTTATTAATCCAAACCCTTAACTAAAATAGGAATAAAAATCCATTATTCTAAAAATAGTTAAACCAACTATCAAACTCTCCATCTCAACATGACGTCATCAAGGAGGTTCTTGTAGGTGCATACGAGATGTATGCTGCAGTGAGCATGGAATGAAGCAACATGTGTGGATGAATGATCTCAAGAACAACTCCAAATCATTGTCAATCCTTCAAATACATGTTTTTCCCTATGAAAATCTTAATCTAATCTCCACAACATCTATTCCAACATAAAGAACCTCTTACAAACACCTGTTATAGAGCAAACAGGGATATCTAATGAATGTTTGGTGTGATGAATGAACTTGTAACTAGTATTTCACTTCCCCAAACATCCAAATGAAATCTCCTCAGCTATTGATGACTTGAATAAGTTAATATATCCTCACTACAACTCCATGGATATGCTAAACAGGTTTTCTACATGTGACTGCAAGTGAAAGTGAGTGAGGAGTTGATTTATGAGGATAAAAACACTGAATGTTCACCAAAGCATGTTGTGATGAAATCAAACATAAATGGAGGTAAATTTTGGCATTAAGACGTGTATAACACCATATTATATTGAAATGAGACCTTTGTAGAAGACTAACATTCTACAACAAGGAATAAACTGACTGAAGTTTCATAAGGGTGACACCTTCCTACAACATGAGGTAATCTACTCATCAAAACACAATGAAATATGAAACTAAGCATGAAGATAATTTGAGAATATATCCAACATCCTTTAGATCCAACATAACTAATAGTTTTATATGAACCTATCCAAAATAGAGCAAAACCTATAGGGTATAAGAAATAATGAGCAAAAAAATATAGTCAACTTGTTATGGATGGTTCATAAAGCATGGTTAACCAATCTTCAAACTCTTATTATGGAAATAGATATATTTGAGTGTAATAGCACCTCCCAAAACATTTTTCCCTGAAACCTCTTCAACTGTCTGTATCAAGCACAAACCTACTGACCACTTATGTGTGTCTGGAAAGGCAAAGAAGGAGTAAAACAATTTTAGCTTAAAAATGGAACTTATAGAGCATGTCAAGCATGAAAATGAACCTAAGTAAGATGAAGAGATGTTCCATGGCCTTCTCCTATGTGTCACCTTTCCCCGTGGGTCGTACAAGTGCCAAACTTCCCTTTTTTAGTTGATTACCTGATCTTTAGTTAGATAACCTACAAGTTTAAGATGAGACTAACAATTCTGATAGGGAATCTGACTTATTGGATTTTTTAAAGTAAATTAAAACACTTATACACCTTATAAACTATGCCACTTATATTTATGACCCATAAAAGCCCACTAAGTGACCTAAAATGATAAATGAACTTATTAGACCATGACTAAGGCTAAAAAGGCATTAAATAACATAAAATGGAATATAACATACCCTATGACAAAGTATTATACCTCTAAAACATCTAAAAAACCAAGTCTTTTTACCTATAAGGGTCCAAATTTGACCTTGAAGTTAAATTTGGTCAACACTTACTTTAATGGGATGGTATGGGTTACTACTCTAGGATCAAAGATCTTTAAGTCTTCATAGGACCATGCTATAACATCTTTGTATTTGGTCAACACTTCTTTAGTTTTTCTCAACTCATCATTTGTGTAGGTTGTACCAATATTCACTAGTTGGGGTTGGCCTTGTGTTCCTAGGTCAACTACATTATAATATTTCCCATTCAGCTTGGGAAATTTGAAGGTTTCAGCTAGTTTATTTGTATCAAATAATCTTTTTAAGACAATCATGCCTTTGAAAAATTTATTTTCATTTAATTGCACAATCTTTTCATTAGGTTTGTCTTCATCAAGAGCATTTTCATTGACCTCATCAATGATGTGAGACTCAAATACACTTTAATTATTCATGAAGTCTAACATCTTTTGATCATCATTAAATACTTGAAAATGGCTAACATTATCAGGAACTGAGGGACATGGAACTAACTTAATACAAAGGTTTTCTAGTTTAGAGTCTTAGTCTAGCATCAGATTGGCTATAGCTAAGGCTATCTCATTAGCAAGCATGTTTTCTTCCCTAAGAATTGAGATAAGGTTAAAGGACTCAAAGTACTCTATCAAGTCCCACACTCTAAACTTATATTTCTTAAGATATGACAATTTGCATTGATATTTACTTCTAACTTGATTAACTACTAACTCAGAGTCACCATACATTAGAAGTTCTTTGACCTTATGCTTGATGGAAAATTTCAATCCTAAGATTAAAGTTTCATACTCGACTAAGTTTTTAGTGTATAAAAACTAAAATCTGTAAGAAGCAAAAAATTCTTTCCAAAGGAGATTGGTTAGAATAATTCCTACCCCAAATCCAAATTTACACCTAGCACTTCAAAATATAATTTTCATATCCCATGCATAACATGAGTATCTTTATATTCACATACCTTAAAAGTGTCAAGAGTATAAACTCCTAACTTAGAATTGACCATGTTGACCCTTTCATTTGTAGCATTTTACTCGGTGATCATGTGTTTCATCTTAGGTTCTCTCTCAATTTGAATCTAATTTGAATCTGCCTTACATGGAAGCCACATATGTAAACAATCAATAGACATATGTAACCATTCAATCACTTTGTCTAATCTCTATTGAGCAACATCTTATAAGCATCAGAAATGTCCACCACTTGGATGTCTATGAATTGTTGTATCCTTGGCTTAGTAGCATGATGCATATAAACATTCAACAATTCCCTAGTTACTTTAACCCTAGATTTGTCTAACTGAGTAACTACTCTATTAGACTTTATTGGAGTTAAACCAAGTTGTTCACAAATAACTTTAGGTATGATATTAGCATAATCACCTGAATCTAACCAAAAAATATGCAAATTCTTACCATAAATCCTAAATTTTAACAAGAAAGGTGGAATATCTACCTTTTTCTTATACATAATGGCATTGGCATTTGCAACCTTGGGTGACTTACCAGGGTTCTTGGATAAAGATTCAAGCAACAAGTCTTTTTGCTCAATAATTTGAGTCAACTCATGTATAGTGATGTTAGTTTTAATCTTTTCATGTCCTACACTATATTATATCCACTCCTATTAGAATTACTAGATGTATCAGCATTGTGTTTAGAGGTACTTCCCTTTGGAGGTTTTAGATTGTTGTCAACTATATGATCAAGAGGAGTGTCAAAATTGTTTGGTGGAGTTAAAGTTGTTAAAAGTTGCTTTTACTCTCTATTCCTCAAAGGATAGGTATTCCTCATGTATTGTTGAAAATCATGCACCTCTTATGGGGTATCCTTAGGTTCATTCTCCTCCTGGAATGGGAAATTAAATGTCTCCACCATTAGGGTTGTATCAACATATTTAGATGACTTTGAAGAACCAGATGTACCTGTAGTATTATCTCTATTAGGTCCACCTTTAGATGTATTTAACTCATCCTAAAACAATTCAAAAGCATTATATAATTCAATACAATCCAACTCACCATGCTTTGAAGTATTATGAACCCTATAATATTCAGTTAGAGCTACATCATAAATATTTATCTCAAGATTATTATTGTTAGCAAATGACTCATTATTGTTATTGTTTCTCTTTTTTACCATTGTGAAATTGATTGTTTGGTCTATTGAACCTTTGATAAGCATAGTTCATATTGGAATTTTCCCTAGTATTGCCTACTTGCTTTTGCAATTGAAGGAAATCAGTGCTAAGATTTTGAACCATTTTGAGTATGGATTCATTCTCATTCTTTAGTGAATCTGAGTTATGAACTTGAGTACTATTATTAGTTGTTGTCACCAAGGCCCTTTGATATTGTGGATGAAATCCATTTATAGTGGTGTTATTTAAGAATCATAAGTTTTGGCTAGATGAGCATGGCTTAAGAGCAATTGGTTCAACACTGGTATTTGATTTAAAGCAGACAGGTTATGATTGGCATTAGGAATGACATTTAGTTTAGGAAAATTAGGATTAACATTGGGAATGGCATATGCAAGTTGACCTTGAGGCTGAATTTGATCATTGATTATTACAACTTAACATAGGCCAGGGCCAATGTGTTTATAATTCCAACAAACCTTTTAAGAAACACAAAAGTCATGGGAAACAAATCATCCTTGTAAATCTCTAAATCTAGGACCTCATCAGATCTATAAGGAACTATGATTCTACTAAACATATTATAGAATCTAGCATTGAAGGCTCTAATGGTTTCACTTGAATCTCTCTTCATTGTGGTCACTTGTTGATAGAGAATGCAAGGACTAATGATCTTTCCAATTTGATCAATGAAAATCTTGTTAAAATCATTCCAACTTGTGATATAATTCTCAAGAAGGTTGAGAAACCACTAATATATATCATCTTTGAAATTAAATGGAAACAATCTGCATACATCTTCATGAACTACATTCAACAATCTTGAAGCAACTTTGAAACTTTTGATATGTTCTTCAGTAGTGACAACACCATTTGGAATGAAAGATGGTAAATACTTTTCAGGGTTTCTAGGTAAGTAATGTACTGATTCAAACACATTGATGGAAGATCTACCTAACCAAGCCATATCTTGATAAGGATTGAACACAAGAGCACCACAAATAGGTGAAGTAGGTTGGGATTTAAAAATCCTTCACTTACCTTTGTCTGCTCTTGCTTTCCTATGAACTTCTAATGAAAGGAGAGGTAATCTTGATTCAGACCATGACCTAGTCCTGATTCTTGGTAGTTTCAACTTGTAAACCTTGAATCTTGTTCAAAATACGACGTGTAAATCTTATCTTTACAAAGAACAATGATCAGATTTGCACGTTAAGCAAATTTTGCTCAATTTTAAACAAAAAACAACTATATTTAACTAAATTAGCTCAAATATATGTTTAAACTAATGAATATAAATGATATTTACACTTCCAAGTTTAAATAAACTTAAATTTGCAAATAATCAATCAATATTTGAACAAAATTGCTATTACTAATCTCAAACACATAAGATTTACAAATCTTAATTATCACGAATCTTCAAAGAATATCAATCTTCAGCTAAATAAGCCTAAAGATTGGTCTGAAATTATGAATATAAATGATATTTACATAATTTAGCTAAGAACAACACAAATATGTAAAGAATTCACTAAAATTAGCAAAGACATTACAATTTCACAAATATTAACTAAAGGCCCTCCTTCTAGTGTTAGTGGAATGGGTTCCTGTTGATACCTGAAAGTGTATCACAGGTGGTTTAGAGTGTTTAAGAAACACTTCTCATTTATGGATTTAAATAATCCATTGCATAAGTTGCAGGTTGTGATATTCTTGATATCTTTGGTGGAATAATGGCAGAGTAAATGAACTGTTAAACAAAATTTATAATGTTTGGTTGTTAGGAGCAACCATGGCCTAATAGCTAACTTGTGAAAATGAAAGTGATCTAAACTAAGTGAAGTTAATTTTGCTCAAAAAACTTAAGTCTAAGATCTAATCTACAATGGATATTCACAATAAAACTAAACTAAAGTAAATTTATCAAAAAAAAATCAAAAGAAAGGGTAGGGTAGAGAAGAAACATGTTGCTGATTTTCAATATAGAGATTATAACAAAGTTCAAATTTCATCCAAATATGCACTTGAAACCAATATATAGCATGAAATAGCTAAATCTCAAATCCTACCATACATCAGACAAACATTTAAGGAATGAATAAATAATGCAAATAAGAACCAAATTCACTTTAAAAATTTACTCCTATAAGCACATTTACAAGCAAATAAAAGAAAATGAAATGAATCTAAGAAATTTCAATCAATCTAGCATTAACACAGATTTACAACTCTACATTTAAAAGGTGCACATCAAGAATCCATAAGAACCATTTCAATCTAAAAATTAGACCAGACAAGTGAGAGAGCAATCATAATAACAATCACACATAAATTGAGACAATCGTTTTAGAATTCTCTGCTTGTATTAATTGGTCCAAATTTTCACCAATTTTTCTTGCTCAAAACTCCCTTTTTTTTAACAATTGACAATACCCCTTTTATAGAACATTAAGGGAGTATGCTGGTTAGTCATAACAAATTACAATTGTACAAGTGTCCAGGATCGCTGTCCTTCTACAATGTTACGGAAATAGACATTTTATAAAAGGATTGACCTATAAGCAATGTGCTTTACAAAGTTGCACATGACTTTACAAAATAATATTCATTTTCAAAAATATACATGTTCCTATACAAGAGAATATTCTTAAGTTAACCCATATGAGTTTAGGGATCCTTTGTGGTTGTAGTCTTTTGTTTCTTGTAGGATCTTCATTGCCTTGTCATGTTGTCCATCAATCAGCTTGAGGTTGATGATAGGTTCCATGAAATTTCATCTTCTTCATCCACCAAGCCTCTAAATTCTTTATCATTCCTGTCCAAAGCTTTTTTGATGCTCTGAGCATCACTAATATTTTCTTCAGCCGATAGGATCATGTCTAAGATCCTACCATTATCTGCCTATGTTCTACCTTAGCTTTGATTCTTACTTTTTACATGACTTGAGTAGCCCTGAGCTTGAACTCTTCATTATTGATTAAGCCAATAGGACTGAGTGTAGTTGGGTTTGTGATCAAACTCCCCAATTTATGCTTCATTCTAATCTGTAACTGTTTGCTATCCTCAGAAAGATCTTCCAAGATCTTGGACCATTTTCTCAAACCTTTGATATTCTCTACTAATATAACCATAACCATATTCAAATGGGCTAGGTCAATAGTTTTAAATCCAATAATTTGGTCTTCTATCAATATTGATCAAGCCCTTCACTTTGTTGCATGAATCTTGCCATTGAGTCACTTGGTTATTGGCTACAATACTCTTCTAGCTTGCCACATCCTATCTAGACTTTATTGATTTCAAGTAATTGAACATATCATATAAAGTGGCTTCAAACATATTGATCATCTCCCTAAGAACAGACAAAATAGATTGCTCTTTCAAGTTTTTCCTTTATTGTTCCAAGCCTTTGATTTCTTGCAGATGCTTTGACTGTGCATGAGCTAACTCAAAAGTAACCTCCTCAAAAATAGGATCTTCACCAGGCTTCTATCCTTACGACGTAGTCAAATTAGTTAAGCGCTCTACCTTTTGATACACCATTTCTTCAACTCATGTCTTGCCCCTTTTCTTTGTCACCCTTTGTAAGCCTATAGTCTCTGGGTCAAATTTGACTCCAGCTGTAGATTGAGTCACCTGTGGGGTTGGGACCTCCATTTGTGATGAAATAGTTGTGTCAACTGGTGTAACTAATCTTCTAGCCTCCTCTTCCTGTAAATTAATTATCCATGGCTTAAGCTCTTCATGTACAAGAATATTGATAACTTTCATCATAGCCCAAGAGTGATGTATAGTAGGCACTTTCTACAATCTAGTTTATACAAGAACCATTCCATAATTGGTGGGTCATACAATATATTTTCTTCATTTAATAAGTTGACTTCACTTAGAGGAGTAGTGAAAGTCACTTTGGGTCTTTTTGCTTTAGGAACAATGGCCAACTCAACCTTCTTATTAGGGGTGTCAACCAAAACTAAGTCCAATGCCACTTCTTTCCCTTTCTCTTCCTGTGCTTCTTCATCATCTGACTCATAATCATTAGATAGCATATTCAATGCATCCTCAATAGTGTCATTAGGGTCAAGGCCTATCATGTGAATCTCTTATTGATGTGTTTCTTATTATGCCACCTTGGGGAATTCATGAATTGATGAACTTGAAGGGATTTCATCTGGTCTTCTTTCCTTAGGCCTATTCTCTTTAGGATTTTATTTTTGGATTGGTGGGGGTCTTTAAAATTCACCACTAAATAAATGGTGTTGTCTTGAGCCCAATTTCCACCTATCATGCACCTTTTTATTTCTTTCTAGCCTAGACTCAGGCCTAAGGTTGTGTTCTTTCAATCTCCTGGTGACTTCAAAGTAAGATAATGCCTTGGTGTAAAAAGGGTCAAAAGCATCAGGCTCATGTTCATATTTCACATTTAACATCCCTTTGAGTCTTAAATTCTCCTTAACCTTCCCATAAGGATCCTATTTCCTGATCTCATCAATCTATAAGTTGAAGGATGATTTCTGTTGTGATTCAACTTTAATATTGTCCCACTATCTGAATATAGTCTTTCCAATTGTCATAGGGAGGTTGTGAAGGAGTCCTTTTCTTGGTCTTACATAGACCATCAATGTCATGGAACAAATAGTATGCAATTTCCTGCTCAACTAACTTGTCAAGAACATGGACAGGTAGCTTGAGAGAAGGATTTTATGTCCCCTCAATCCTTATCAATGTGCAGTCTAGATATAACCATATATCTCCCATAACTTCAATATATTTCCTAATCAATGCATTAATTCTTGTCATTGGGATGCCAATTATAGCTTCACTTAGGGGAGGGTAGATACAATCACGTATAAATTGAATGTGGTCCCTATACTTGAAGATGTGCAACTTAGAATAGTATTGTGAAACAGTCTAGGTTCCACTAGGTGACCACTCTCTCTAGTTTGGAATATTTGTTGTTACACAAAGAGCATATAAGAGATATGACATCATGAAAAACTAGGTTTTCTTCTTATGCCTAATTGTATAGATTTGTCTACTTAATGAGATATCGATTATTTCACCCAAAGGGGGGATAATTGCCTTTTCAATTATAAAGTACAATATGGGCACCCATATGAGGTCTACATATATAGTGGTTACATTTCCATATAACCATTTTAACATTGTCATTATCATCCTAATTCTAGTTCTGAATTGGCTGATAGGAATGTTCTTGCCAAGGTCTGAAAAGATTTTGTTTCCAAAATCTAGCCACATGGCAAAGGTGTCCATCAAATTATTTTCTTTAGCCCAAGAATTAATAGAGTCTAGGTCAATTTGGGTAGTTTTTAATATGACTCAAATGCAATAGAAGAAATATGATCAACTTTTATTAAATTGTATTCATTAATTATCATGCCCTTATCTATCTTAGTTTCTTTACAAATGGGAGCAAGAATGTCAATGCAGTGAGTACCTCAGGGTTCACTACTGCATAATGGAGACTAGTCATTTGAATTACAACAATATCATTGTATAGCCTCTTTGTTGAGAGATTCTTCTCCTCTTCCCTCGTAATGGTTAGTTAATTCTCAATCGTCTAGAATAATTTAAACCAATTATTGTCTGTTATATTTAAGGCAGTAGTAACGAACTTGGTATCTTTAAAAATATGACCATTATCATCTATTATTAAATGTAAGTCCACATCTTCCTTCAAAATGTGCTTATGGTTCACCATTTGATTGAATTATGCAATTGCAGGTAATAATCTAGTTCTTCTAGGTTAAATATAAGTCCACATATTCCTGTGGGCAATGAAAATAAATTAAGTTAGGGCTCAAGTAATATAAAGATACATAGGATAAAATTTTAGTCTAAGGTTTTATTTATTTTAATAAATACAATTAAATCTTTAGGATAGGACTTTAGGCTAAGTTTAAAACATAATAAAGTGCTCCCATATTTAGTTAGTCTATGTGAATAATAAGATAGACTTAGTGGGGTCTCGAGATATAAAGGACCCAGCATAAAATTCTTAGACTAAGGTTTTGGTCATGTTGATAAACATGATTAAAACCTTACGATAAAATTTTAAATTAAGTCTAAGACATAACAAAATGTTCCTGCACAAATTTGAACGTGCAAATTTGAATCTATTTCAAAAATATTTAGGCTAGAACATATTAGACCAAGGTTTTTACATGATTTAAACATAGATTCAAATAATCAATAAGAGACCAAGGGTTAATCAAATTAAAGGGTCAAATTAGCATTTAAGCATAGAAACCCTTAACATGGCTTATTTCAAAGGGACTCCATTAAACCTGCACATGGACACACAAAAGTCAAACATTAGCAATATTAGATGAAGTCAAATGAAGATAATATGCTAACATGCCAATGAGAGTTGAAGCAAATATGATATTCAATAATTCAATTTTGATCAATTTGAATGTCACTTCATAACATAATTTGCAAAATTGAACAAGGGTCCTCACTTTCAAAAATGGGGGTATGTTGACCTCAACAATAATCATCATCTATAATATGAGAAACAAGGTGTTCTAAAGGTGATCAAATGTTTTAGGTGGTTGAGTTGGTGTTGAGTCATCTAAGGAGTTGGTGCCTCCTTGCAAGTTGTTTCTAAAGCCTAGTTGGGTTGGTGCTTAGCTAGTTGGGGTTGGTGTTCCATGTGGAGTTGGTGCTTCACTAAATTACGATCTTTTGAATTATAGGATTATATTCCATTTGTAGGGATCAGTGGGTTTTCTTCCCCTTGAGGGTTTCTCACTCATATGTGTGTCTTCTTATGTTATTATCATGTGAATGACTCTTTATGCATTGTTATATCTTTGTACTTCTTTGATGGTTTAAGGAATGTTAAAGTACATGTGAATGAAAGTTTTAAGAGATTGATTCACCCCCCCCTCTTAGTCATCGTGTTTCCAATAGTTTTGAGTTTGGAAAAAAAGGCAACAAAACATATTTATTTGAAAGAATTGGTCAATTACACATTAATATTCGGGCACCCTTGTTGGTGATGCAACCAAAGTAGAAGTCAAGCATGAGAAGAAATCCATTGCTAGTCATCCACAAAGTAGAGAAGAATGAGGGCATAGAGGAATGCAATCCTATTTTCATCCAGGAAGAAGGTTATGGTGTACATGACATGTAAGGAAATAACCTAGAAGAGCTGATAGAAGAAACATGTCAGGCAAACATCAGAGATGACATGCATAGGGAATAAAGTTGCCATGACACCACCTCCACCTCCAATTTTGATAAAATAAATGTAGTACATTGACATGGTCTTATGTGTGGATAATTGGGAATCCAAGGTTTCTAATTGTCAGGTACTTGACTACAATCATTGCCAATCTAGGAACAAAGGTGACTTGCACTGAGACTATCAGGTTGTGCACCAAAACACAAGGAATGAGGTCACCTATGATCTCATAATTTATAATTTACTAGAGGATGTGGGCATGGTTCAACTCTTCTAACTACCATAGTTTGAGAAACCTCAAGATGCAATTCATTTTATGATTTTATGCATCCATGAGGACTATATTTACTTCTAAGGGTGCAAAACGAGGATTACCCCTTAATAGATTAGCAAAGTAATAGGGTTATTATGTTTAGGGTTGATGTTATTGTGGATCTTAATTATCAGGACGTGATTGATAAAATGGCAACAATGTTGAAATATAAAAAGGAAGGCCATGTCATGTACATTACAAGTCTTTTAATTCCTTCTATTTGGATAGTTGCATGCTTGGCCATGACAAAGTTAGGGGGCATGGATAGATGGAAGGAGGTGGATATGGCCCACGTCATGTCACAATCCAAATAGTCAAAGGACTAAATACAATTACTCCCAAAATTTTGCTGAGAGAATTGAAGAAGATGTGGGGAAGGCGCATCAATTGCCCAACCATAGTTGCCCTAGGGCATGAGTTTGATTTTACTTATTTTTGATGAAATTGGTGTTCCATATTATTTTGGTAAAAAAACTTAAATGGGTCTACCCACCAAAGCACAAGTGCCTTATGAAGAGGTTTAAATAATTTACATGTTCCAGCACCATCACACCTTCTTACAAGATGAAGATGAAGGGTTGGTTCGAGGGGATGAAGGAAGCTTTTAGGAATAAATAGTGCATACCCAAAAAAATTCACACATAGATGGGAAGGCAGGTTAAATTTTCTATTAAGCAACATTATTCCCTCACGTAAATATGGATGGATAACATTGATAACTTGTCGAGTTGGCTCAAGTTGCCCTATGTCTTCACTGTAAATATTTCATGGCTTTCATTAATCACATTATAGATGTACACTCGATAAACATTGATGTTGATAAGATTGATGTTGGGGCTCACACTCTTCGTAATTTATATGTCTATTAAGGAAAGGAAGCATACATAGAATGGCATAAATTAGGTAAAATTAATATTAATCTTTTTAAGAGAATTGTGCAAGGAAAAATATTTTTGGTTTATTATATGCTTAGGCCCTAAAAGAAAATGTTGGGAAGATAGGAGGTAGAGAAATAACCCCTCCCTCCTCAACCAGAAACATGTGCATACGAAAGGGCACCAAAAAAAGGATAAAAGACCGAGACCTAAAGCTACTAGTTTTGGTAAGGCATAGGAAGAACAACCTAAGGCTAACCCCAAATGACAAAGATTAGCCTCATTACCAATAAAAGCCTATGGATTACATGTAGAACAAATAAAGGATGACATTGCTACCTCCCAAAAATCAACGCTTTATTTGGGGTCAAAGCTTTCGACACCCAAAGTGGTGATCTCTGAACCAAGTGAAGATTCTCTTGAAGTACAACCGAAAAAATAACCCACCATTGAGTATAATAAAGAATAACTTATTGTTAAGGAGCCACAAATAAACATTAAAAGTCCAAAGCCTTTTGAGGAAGAGAGTCCCACAATTATATATCTAGAGCATGACCCTCATAAGGGCAAGGATCCTATGGAAGAAGTGGAAGAGCAACAAATAAATGAGGGTCACAATGACCTTCCCACTCGTACCCTGTTCTGACAAGGCATCTTGGATGAGCAATTGTATATGTGGGATTACTTCCCCAAAAATGAA
This sequence comes from Torreya grandis, assembly GCA_037957365.1. NCBI lineage: Eukaryota > Viridiplantae > Streptophyta > Pinopsida > Cupressales > Taxaceae > Torreya > Torreya grandis. The sequence continues at coordinate 654,898 of JARHVA010002729.1, forward strand.
TTCACTAAACAAACTCAATGCAAGTTATCTTTTACTATGGAAATATATAATGATGAAGGTCATCTTGATCTCTCAAAGGCCAACACCGATTTAAGCCCAGAGGGGGAAATATTCTAGACATGCTTTGGGTGGATCCCCTTAAATTTTTTGCAGCTCAAGCAAGTGTAACCCTGATAAAATTTACCCTAAAGGTCACCAGGAAAAACATTCTCCATAATAATGATGTTGTCGAACTTCATCATAAATATTGAGAGGTCATTTGAATTTATAGGGAGGAAAATAAGAAAAGGCACAAGCTTGAAGAAGAACTTGAGGTGTTCAAACGATAACACAATGCAGTAGAGGCATCTCAACTAAGCACATTAGGACTTTGTCAAACAATTTTGAAGAGAGAGCCATCACTTACTAATGGTAATCCTCTAACGATAAAGCCCTCAATAAATTGGAGACCCTTGTGGACCTTCTACTCAAGAAATGCAAAAACCAAGTGAACCCCCAATAGGAACAATTGTGGGTAATAGAGCAATTTATGGAGGCCATAAACATATGTATAACCTTTTTGACCAAATTATGTGCTACTATTCCCATCGTTAATGGGTTTTTTGTAATCATGACATGATTGAATAAAATTTGGGAAACATGACTTTAGCTTGAGGAACAACAACATTAACAATTCGCTGAAGACATGTATATCAAAGATAGAGCCCAACATGCCAAAATGTTCTAGGACGTAGAATAATTGGAGAAAGAAATAAATAGCCATCACCAAGAATTTAATGCTGGTTTTTTAGCACTTTGAGGGTAAGTTTTGGCATAAGTCAGGTCACTCGAGGATGCCCATAAGGCTGCAATGTCTTAACTTGAACTTTTGATGACTCAATCAGATGATTTTCTAGAGCACCCCAAGGAGATGAAGCAACTACATGGTAAAGTGGAATTCATTACTTCTAATCTTCATAATGCACTCAACTAATGGGAAGAGTTCAAATGCCAAGTGTAGCAAGTGGGACTTGATTTTTTACTATATGAGGAATATTGAACATAGTCCAAGACTTACTATCAGTTTAGTAGGGGTGATGTTGGAACCTAATATTTTCTATTTATATATTCTAAGGGTTTTAGAGCTAGAGTGTGGAAGAGCAAGGATTTGATAATGGTGTGGAAGAGAACGGTGCATAAGAGAAATGTGAAAGAGAAGAGCGTGGAGGACCTTGGTATAAAATATTGAGTTGAGAGAGACAAAGATATAAAAAATAAGGAAAAGCAAAAGATGTTGGACTCGGACAAAAGCACAATACTTATACAAGGGCACAATAAGTGGAGATAATTATGATGTGGTTTACGAAAGCATCAGAGACTAACTAAGAATGAATCTAGCACTGATTTGTGAGAGAATAGGAGCACAAGCACGTATATCTAACATAGAGAGAGTATATAGGGGTTGTTAGGCCCAAGTCAAAAGGATTTTAATGTAATGGTTTCCCATTATTTATTCTTTTGAAATAGTCACTGGTTAGTCATCTATATTGTATTAAATGATGTAACCTAATGAGAGGGGTTGGATTATGTATAAATAACCCTTAGTTTTATTTAGAAAGGGATGTAGATGGACAAAGAGAGAATACTAGAGAAGAAATACTGTTGAAATATGTGTGTAATCTTCTTAAAATGAAATCAATGGAATCACTACTTTTATCTATAAATTCTAATGTGTTAATCTATTTATATGGTATCAATTAAAAGAATGTGGAATGTGTATAATGAATAAAATAGTTAACCTAAAATGATGTTTTTAGTGATGATGATTGAATGTAACTAACCCAAGTGCCTAAGTGTAGATAGTTAAGTTTATTCACCATTGTGTGATAAAATTGACGAGAACCGATCTTGGTTGTGTGCTTTGGGTGAGCACACGAGGCCACTACTCGCATGATATGTTGACACGCTAGCTCATTGGCTTCTTCATTTCCTTTAGGCACATGACTAGTATAGTTCAAACAAAATAGGATTAAGAACCCAATAATTTTTCATACAATCCATGACATTTAGAGATCTTGGAGTAATTTGACATGGTATCATAGATCTGATCTAACACCTATTTTATCATTTCTAAAGATCTTTGGTAAGATATTTCTTACATGCATCCTACATGGTTTCTTGATTTTTTAGTTCTTTATAGGTTTGGTGAGTTTTATTTAAAATTCATGAAACCTATTCAACTGGAGTCTCAAATCACAAAATGGACAGTGCCATTAGATTCAAAAGGTGCCAAAACCCTACGATCAACTATAATGACCTAGTTTTGTGATACTCAATTTTAGCCATTTTAGAGGGTTTGAGGTTTTTTTGGTGTTTTCACATAGATTTGTACTACCAGGTTCTCTAAGGGAAAATATTTTTCTAGGTTTTTTAGATCTTTTATGGGTATTTGGTAGATTTTTTAGAGGTGTATTGGATCTGGTGTTTTTTGATAGGCAAAGTTTTTATACATGTGTGCACAATGCAGGGAACACTAGCATTCTCGGCATTACAAGAATCATCTCCATATCTGACACCTAGAAGGACTCTTCTTACTTCTAACACCTAAAAGTCCCATGCAGGACTTGTCACTACTTCCATAGTCTAAAACTATGACATCATAGTATGAGTTACATCAGCATACCAAAAGTCAGACATTATATTTTTTGACTGCAAAACAACTCAAACCTCCACTACCTAAACTTTTGACTACTCTAGCAACCCAAAAGTTTGACATCAGATTTTTTGACTGCACAACAACTCAAAGCTCCACAACCAAATTGTTGACTACTCTAATAACCTAAAATTATAATATAAAAAATATTGACACCTTTGGAAGTCCTCATCCCTAACAACTAGAAATCCCAACTACTCTGGTAATCATAACCACTGTTGAGAAAAACACTAAAACCCCTAACACTACAAGAAACGTTGAAAGCCCTGATAATATGGGAACTTATGGCAACCTTGACAATTACGAGTGAGCACTATAACCTTGATGATTTTTTTAATGATTTTAAGAGACCTATAGAACGCTGACACTAGACTTTTCAATTTTAGGATCAGTCCAAACCCCTGACAACTGCATAGGGACTCCTAAACTTAGACGATAGCCTAAATGATGTCAAATTTAACCCTGTGAATTGTGAAACTATTCATTTGGAAAATAGGTGTAATTTTTAGATGATGTCACTCATGAATCAATCAGATCAATTAAAAGTGAGTGGAGAGAGCACCACAATAAGCTTTACCCCCTAGTCATATGGTGTGGTAACATGAGGGAAGTACCTAGCTTAGCCCTTAACCCTTGGTCATATGGAAATTAAGCCCTTTATCATGTCTAACCCAAAAGTGCTTAACTTTTGCTCCATGGAGGCATAAGTTTTTTTGAGGAAATTATTTCACAAATTATTTCAAGCTTTGCTCCAAGGGGCATCAATTTTTTTTAGGAAGTTGATTAAAAAATTTCCACTACTATTTTTCACCCAAATTTTTCATATAAGCTAAGATTTTCAAAAGGCCATAACTTTTGATTGATAACTTAGATTTGAGTGTCATCTTCTTCAAAAGTGCTTGTTTTTTCCATGCTATACATATTGATGTCATTTTTGGGACTTATACACTCCCTTCAAACTAACTATTATACACTCTTGGACATATTATCGACTGAGTTTGACATCCCTCTAGTTCTTTCATACTTACACACAAATTACTTGAGATGCATTATCAGTTGCATCTGACATCTATACGAGTGTGATTGTATTTAAAAATAAAGAGGTGGTCACTCTGGTAGTTCTAAGGGGTACTATTTGGTGTTGTGTACTTTTATTATATGTATTTTTTTTTTACCTTCTATAACAACCTCTTTTCTTGCATCATGGAATGTTAGTCATTTCCTCCTCTTACGACATTCAATTATCACAAATGGAAAAGCATTGTGCTACTTGCTATAAGAAAAAAAGGCTTCTATAGGATAGCTATGAACAAGGAAATTGAACTTGTAGTGGTTTCAAAGAAAAATAAATGGTTTAATAGATATGATCAAGCACATGGTTGTCTTAGTTTATCTATTTCTCTTGACTTACGTTTTCATAATGAAGTACCAACCACACTAGAAAAATTATTTGGGAAGCAGGATGCGATGAGAGGTCATGAACTTGTAGTGGTAACATGAGAGAAGTACCTGGCTTAGCCCTTAACCCTTGGTCATATGGAAATTAAGCCCTTTATCATGTCTAACCCAAAAGTGCTTAACTTTTCCTCCATAGAGGCATAAGTTTTTTTGAGGAAATTATTTCACAAATTATTTCAAGCTTTGCTCCAAGGGGCATCAAGTTTTTTTAGGAAGTTGATTAAAAAATTTTCACTACTATTTTTCACCCAAATTTTTCATATAAGCTAAGATTTTCAAATGGCCATAACTTTTGATTGATAACTCATATTTGAGTGTCATATTCTTCAAAAGTGCTTGTTTTTCCATGCTATACATATTGATGTCATTTTTGGGACCTATACACTCCCTTCAAACTAACTATTATACACTCTTGGACATATTATCGACTGAGTTTGACATCCCTCTAGTTCTTTCATACTTACACACAAATTGCTTGAGATGCATTCTTAGTTGCATCTGACATCTATACGAGCGTGATTGTATATAAAACTTAAGAGGTGGTCACTCTGGTAGTTCTAATGGGTACTATTTGGTGTTGTGTACTTTTATTATATGTATTTATTTTTTACCTTCTATAACAACCTCTTTTCTTGAATCATGGAATGTTGGTCATTTCCTCCTCTTACGACATTCAATTATCACAAATGGAAAAGCATTGTGCTACTTGCTCTAATAAAAAAAGGCTTTTATAGGATAACTATGAACAAGGAAATTGAACTTGTAGTGGTTTCAAAGAAAAATAAATGGTTAAATAGATATGATCAAGCACATGGTTGTCTTAGTTTATCTATTTCTCTTGACTTACATTTTCATAATGAAGTATCAACCACACTAGAAAAATTATTTGGGAAGCAAGATGCGATGAGAGGTCATGAACTAGAGAATGAGCTCATCGTTTTAAGCCTAGGCAACTTTGACATACTACACGATTTCTTAATTAGGTTCAAATCTTTGAGATTGCAGTTTAAAGAATGTAAAACTGATAATAAATATGATCAACTTGTTTTGTTTACACTCTCCAAACTGGGTATAGAAAATTATGTGTTTGTGTCCACTTTCTATGCCATAAAAAGTGCTCTGACAACCACATAGAAGATGCCTTCTTTAAATACATTTGCTTTTTACTTGACTCGAGAACAAGATAAGTTGATATAAATGGGTATAATGAAATCCTCAAAATATCGTGTACTCTTTACTAAGAAAGAGAAGGATTCAAACAATAGAGAGAATAAACATAACAAAAAGGATCAAGAGAAAGATGCAAATCCTCCCACCTACAAATCAAATAATGAGACCTTTTCTTCTAGTCCTAAACCTAAGAAAGATTTGATCAAATGTGGGTTTTACTTGGGAAAGCATGATGAAAGCAAATGCTTGAAGAAGTAGATTGACCAACTAACTAAGATGCTCGAGAAGCACGATATCAGTGTCCCTAATTCTACCATTCTAAATTCATCAACCCATGAATCTTATAAAGCAAATGATAATGGTAAATAAAAGGAAAAATATAATATAAAGGGATAGCAAAGGGCAAGGCCCTAGTTACGGTTGTACCTCTGACTCCTACATGGGTCATTGACTCTGGTGCTTCATATCACATGGCTTTTTCACAAATAGAGTTTGGTTACTTGGAACCATGTGACATGTCCTCTATACAATTAGGTGATGACACTTTTAAAAAGGTTCTTGGGAGAGGGTTTGTTGAAGTGAGTGGTGGAACATTAAATAATGTTTTAAGTTTTCCCTCACTTTCAACTCATCTCCTATCAGTTTACCAGATCACTCACCTTAGTTCCGGGAAGCAATTTGAGTTCACTCCAGATTATGTGTATGTTAGATAGCTACACTGTGAATTATATTAGCTTAAGGAATGGTCAATCATCATTCTCGACTATACAACTTTTCCCACTTTGCTCCTGACTCTCCTTTAGATTCTTCTTCTTTTTCAGACTCACTTGAACTTGATGACATTTTTTAGCTTGAACACACTTCTGATATTGAAGACTCTTCCTCTAATACATATGACTACAATAGTGATGGGAACACACCTACACCATCTCCTTGTTACCTTCCATATATCAAGGAGTTATTCTCTGATCAACCTACCCCTAATCCACTTCAGACATTAAAGTGAACAGGTATACTGATCCATAACACATCAAACATTGGGTAGTCTATCCCACAATTTTAGGGCATTCAACATTCTTTCATTGCCTTTACTCCCATTACACCATCATTGCATAGAGCAGTTGGCCCTCCTACCTTGTATGAGGATAAAAATTCCTTGTATATGAATCACACCTTGGTTGAATATCTATCAGGCACTTGGCAGATACATTCATTATTCCATGGTGATCCACTCTTCACTGCATCTACTTCTGGTCCACAGTTACTTTCGAGAACTCCATTATAGGATACATGATGGCTAAAGATAGTTATAAATTCTAGTGGGGCTTTTTAACCCTCTTCTCTTCTTTGATTTCTTTTATGGGAGGAGTTTTATCCTACGAGTTTTCTCTTTTTCTTTGCTTTATAGTTGCATTTTACTTGGATACCTTATCAGGCCTAGTTGTTGGGACTCGATTCTTCTATCCACCTAAGCTATGCTTTAGGGGGTGTTAGTGTAGGCTTTTTTTTACTTCCACTGTTACCTACATTGTTGTTAGTTAGCTTGCTTGTGATTATTAAGGTCATTAGGGGTAATACACTTTATGTGTTTTCTAATTGTGAGTTGAGTTGTTACCTTTATGATGACCTAATTTCTCACTATATAATGCACCTTATTTATATTTTTTAGCTAATGAACAAGATAATAAATTTATGAAGCTCTCTTTTGTTTTGCTTTACTCTCACCTAATTCTAGGTTTTTTGTGTAATCTGTGACATCCAGAGATCTTAGAGTAATTCGATAGTATAGACTTGTTTAACCCTAAAAATCTAGATTGGGGTTATATAGGGTTAAAGGGAATAGATATAGCCTAAGGTACAAGGGTGATAAACTATCTCTATAGGAGGCCAATTAGTTGTTAAACTCAGATATAACATATGTGAATTCATTAAACTGAGATAGGCTAAAAATAATAATTACAACTATACTAGATATAGAAATGACAAAGAAGTAATATACTTAGCTAGTTTTTATGTTGACACAATTCTAGATTTGGAACATGCAGGAAACAAACTGGAAGAAGATTCTATAATAGTTGTTAGATTCTGATTTGGGTGTCTCTGGAGCTACGAACACTAATATCAACCTGGGATGGTTGTATCAACATTACTATCTGACCTAAACATAGGTGTTTTATATGAAATACCTACTAGAAAAGGATGTGACCACCTAGATGCTTCTGGGTTTATCTTTGCTTTCACTCTAGTGCATTCAGATCTGGGCCATGGACTGTCGCTTCTCATAAAATTATAAAACCATAGTTCTTCATCTTCATAGTGACCTTGAGAAAAAATGGGTTAGTGGGCACACAGTGTCGAATTGACCCCCAAAACCCCTCTATCAATGAGTGCTACCAACATAGCCAGTACTCCAAAGAGGGCCTTAGATTGATGTAGTTCTCCCTTATGTGTTGCCCTGTGTGTGAATCATGTAACATGTGCCAAGCAAGTACAACATTGACCTAGTTTGTAACTTAGTAAATATAGTTCTTGGGCTACTCCTTTAGTACTTCAGACCTATGTATGTACTCTCCCTATGACTTGCATGGAATTATGAAAAAATAGGGAATCTTTACTTTATTGAGTGCTTGATTGGATGTTTTGATAAGTTGCCTTAGGTCTTTTTTAGGTTTTTATAGGTGAGGAATGCATGAAGGTTGATATTGTATCAATATCAATCCCTTTGGAGAAATAAATGATATTAAAGCACTTAGGTTGACCATTAGAATATGTTTCATTTATAAATTAGATGACTTTATGGCATTGAACACTAGCGTCAGAGTAGGACACCTGTGTTGACGCAAGTGTTAGTTCGAGACACCTATGTCCAGGGAGCATAAAAGTAGGTACAAGCTCAAAACTTGCAAAGGTGGAAGATAAGTAGGTTTTAAGCATTTTGGACAAGATATCAAGTCTGCATCATCAACATAAGATTGATCAGACCAAGAGATAGGCCAAGGGGCACAAGATAGAGTAGATGCAAGACTTCTAAAAGCGAGAAAGGTCCTGAACTAAGATGAACAACCAAGGTCTGAGTTTGCCAAGTGTACAAGGCTGAGGTGTTATATAATCCATAAATATCATCTACAAGACCAAGTTGATCACGAATAAATATGTTTAGTAGATAAATGTGGTTAAGACAGTGGATGGGTACACTAATATAGGGAAAATGTGTTTAAGAGTCAAATATATGTACATTGTCCAAGTATGTTAAAATATATCAAATCCATATTTCCAAAGTGCCAGAGACCAAATTTCAGTGTGTACATAACTACATATTCCATACACCGAAATCAGATCTCAATGTAGTTTTGAGCAGTATGAATGAAATGTCGAGCAAAGTTTTGAGCCTCCTCTTCCTAGTTATGAAGATGCAACTACATGCAACATGCCTAAAACCTTCTTTTGGTAAAAGAGGGTGATGAACAAATGATGACTTTATTACAACTGTAGCAATAGATATGGCAAGGGTTGGCACTAACTTGATGTATGTATTCGAATAATAGATACTCGATTCCTCTCTCTCTCTCTTAGGATTGTCACTCTCTTTCTCTCTTGCAACTTAAATCTTTTGGGATGACTTGCTACAAATAAGATACTTTAGGACATAATTCACACTTAGATCGACTCAACCAATAGTAAGTAGCAACAATCAAAGACATGTAACAGAAATAAAAGTAAAGAGACCAGAAAAATGATAAAGAATAACAACAATAAGACCAACAAACCTATCCCATGAAAAATTATAATACACAAATCATATAACAACATAAGAATATGTACAATCAAACTCAAGCTTAACAACCAATAAATTTATAAAAATATTAAATACATTTAAAAAACTTAAAAAATAAAATGAGAAGCATTATGCATAAAACAAATTCTAAAAACAAACAATTATACACAAGTGGGACAAATATAACAAAACATAAAAAAGACATTTGTAGAAAAAAGATTTGTACATAATTAAATGTCTAGAGGCACTCAACCGAACGCTGGAATGTCAATTAAAAAAAGCAGAAGCTATATTCTTTCGTTCTCCTATGTCAAACCCCACCCTCGGCTTTACCAATGTAGTTGAAAAAAACATAAAGTATAGATGCTGTGAATGATATGTTCCAATCCGCATAAGCATAAATTCCAGGGTGACTTAGCTTGCAAGGAGCTAATGGAGAAGTAATGCAGTGTTAACCCAAATGCAAATGCATGTGCTGATGTACTGCGATGATGTTTCCTGCTGTAGATATCAAAGAAAGGAGGCCATTCATTGTTTAGTCATAGAATAGAATAGAATAGTTAGTAATAATGGCAGAGGTGGATTTTGCAAATGCAAAGATATCGGTGTGGTGGGATATAGAGAATTGCAACGTGCCAAAGGGGGTGGATCCCTATGCAATCGCACAGAACATTAGTTCTGCGCTCAAGAAGGTGGACTACAAAGGCCCAGTTTCCATCAATGCATATGGAGATACCAAAGTATTAACTGCTCGTGTTCAGGAAGCCCTCTCCAGCACTGGAATATCCCTGCATCATATACCTTCAGGTTTTTTTCACCCTACTTTGTTTTTTATTTAAAAAGAATATAAATTCTATATTTAATTAACAGTGGTTGTAGGGATTTATTAATTATGTGGCTATTCGTTTATTTCCGCCATGTTCAATTTTGTATTAACCGGTTTATTTTGTAACATTCTGGTTATTGGTGTGCATTTACTGGTTTGTTTTGCCTAGAGTATTTAGTCAGACATTTGGTCTGTGGTATAGTGGTAAGCCGGAGCGCTTACGCGAAGTCCACTTGAAGTGGTGTGTGTATGCTATGGAGTGCTTGCTTCAAGTTCACTTGTACAGCTGGGGGTGTAACGGTGAAATGCCCGTGTATATATAATTAATTAAACCACATCCTCGACTCTAGAGGGGGTTAGGGTATGCACGCACTGTAGTGTAGGGGTTTGATTTCTATCACGTAGTCTAAGCACTGATAGTTGCACAGGGCGCGATGCACCATGGACCTTACCTAAAAATGACTTTTCCCTTTTCTTTCCTTTTTAGCCTTCAAAAGGCATCTATTTAAATCAACAAAATATTATGTTAATGCCAAGAGATTTCTGCTTAGAACCGTGTAAGAATTTTTAACCTCGACATTTTGAGTCACACTCTGTAAACCATCATCAGGTTTAAAGAATAGTATCCAAGCTGGAGTTTGTGTATGTTTTTCTTTGCATTGTTTAATTATTTTGCTTTTCAGGATTTTATAAAATGGCTCATTTCTTTTAACAATCTCCATGTATTAATGCGTATTTTTAATTTGTTCTTGAAATGCTATTACCTCTTGGGCTACATCGGGGGCAGCACAGCACACAGATTTCCGTTTGGCTTAGATGTTAGGTTGGGGAGGTGTATCTTTCTGCTGAAGTTATCTAGGATGTACTTGATCTCATCTTCCTAGATTTCAGATGGGGAAAGACTAACTGGTGTGAAACCCTGGTGGGCACTGTTTGGAAGTCTGCAACGAACCACGGCCCTATTGACAGTCCCCACAATGATTAAAATTTTGTCAATCTTTTGAAGCTATCATCTATATCCATTAAATTGCAACGGCATATCACTTATGCATCCTGATATTATGGTTTGTGTGTGTCTCACTGGATTAGTTTGTCTTATGGAATCTGCAAAGTGCAAACCATTTCTGGCAGTTTAGAAATCCATTTCTAACATGCCCTCTTAACAGCTTGTCCTCTGAATCCAAGAACCATTTCCAGGTTTGGAAAACTTATCAAAACTCTGTGTGATATACTGAAGACCTATTTCCAGGTTCTGAGAACTTCTCCTAGGGTTAGGAAACTTTTCAAAACTCCTAGAGAGAGAGCAGAAACCCATTTCCAAATATGTCATTGGAAGAAAGGAAACCATTTCCGGAAGGCTGGAAACGTATTTTCCAGTTTGGGAAGATTCTCAAAACTCGTAGAGAGACATGAAACCCAAATGCCAGCTTTTGGATAATTCTCAAAACTCTTAGAGGCACTGGAAGCTTTTTTAAACTGTGAAATATTGTTGTGGCAAATTCGGAAACAATTTTCCTAGAGTTTTTGGAAATTTCCTGACTTGAGCACAGCTCTCCACAACATTCCTTAAGTTTCCAATACTGTTTCCTCTAGTTTTTGAAAGTTTCCAATGCTGTTTTCAGAAGTTTTTTTTTTATATTGGCGCTAGTTCCTTTACCCTCCCAAGAGTTTCTGCTGTTTTCTGACATGGCCGAACTTGCTCCAGTACCCATTTTCTGAATTTTACAACTGCTTGTTTCTGATTCTTGGTGTAGGATAGAGTTTTCTTAATTTATATTTGGGCCTAAAGCTTCACCAATCTGTAAGCAGGTTCTGGTGGCACTGGAAACCCATTTTCCAGTTTGGGAAGCTTCTCAAAGCTCCTAGAGAGACATGAAACCCTAATGCCAGGTTTTGGATACTTCTGAAAACTCCTAGAGAGATTGGAAGTGTCTTTAAACTCTTAGCTATATACCAGAATTTTTGTAAAATGTCGTTGTGGCAAATTTGGAAACAACTTTCCAAGAGTTTTTGGAAATTTCCCAACTTGAGCACAGATCTCCAGAACATTCCTTGAGTTTCCTATACTGTTTCCTCGAGGTTTTGTGATTTAGACAAACCTCTGTTTCCTGCAAAATAAAAACTCAATCACTGTAAAACAGGATTTTAGCGCAGTAGAATGGGAGAGCAACAGTAAATATGTGCCTGCTTTTTAGCTACATACACATAAACTTTCTTATTCAGCATAAAAAAATTGCATCCACTTTTTTGCCAAATCTTCTACGCTACTCTACCTAAAACATGCATCCCCCGTAAATCCATAGAAGTGTACTAGAAGTAGACTCTTAACTGGGCCTACTAATTCGAAAAATAGCACATGCAACTCCAGCTGTTCCCATAACTCCACAAGAACAGGGCAGTCAGGGAAACTGCTATTATTAGGAAACAAACTTCTAAAAAGACTCTCATACAGCGACTCTTGACTCCTAATTAGCCTACTACAGCAAACAGTAGTTAACAATCGGTTACATCATCATACTACAGCAAACAGCAGCTTTCAATTGATTACATCATCCTCCCCATCTTTTAGAAGTTCTAGTCCTCCTGGTTCAGAGTGATATAACAGAGTTGTTCTGCTGTACTTAAGAAAGTCAGCCTCCATGATCCAGGTGTTATATGAATTCGGCAGGCCTTTCCTACTTAACAAAATACAGCTTATATGTGGCTGGACCGTGTAACAACTGATTTAGTATCCAACACTCATTCAATCTGCTCTCTTTTCTTCTTTGGCATGTGCTTGGTCCAGTCGTTGTTTTCCTTGCCAAGTGGTTCCTCATTCATCTGATTATCATTTGTCCTAGTGGAGTGTGAGTAAAGGTTGGTGACATGAAAAATAGGACTGATGTCCAAGCCCTCAGGAAGATCAATCACATAATCATTGTCATTATTCACCTTCTGAATTCTGCACGGACCAATTTTCTTGGACTTCAACTTGTTGTAGACACCTTGAAGATACCTCTCTTTGTGCAAATGTACCACGACCATTTCCCCTTTCTGGAAGATTTATTTTCTCCTATGCATATTAGCATTTTTTTAATAATGTTCTTTCATTGTCTGCCATTTGTGCCTAACTTGTTGATGTATCTCTTGAATGCTTTCTACAAAATCAATGGCATCTTGGCTGATCTGTTGGTTTATGGGCAGATCAATTAAATCCACAATTCCTTTAGGATTTGTGCCACACAATTTGAAATGGAGACTTACCAATAGATCTTTTTACGCTGGAGTTATAGGCAAATTCAGCTTGGGATGGTACCAAATCCCATTGCCTAGGGCTATCACCAACTAAGCACCTCAATAGATTGTGTAGGCTCCTATTTGCCACCTTTGTTTGACCATCGGTTTGGGGGTGGTATGTTGAATTGTATTGCAACCTGCTGTCTAGTTTCTTCCACAAGGTTCTCCAAAAGTGGCTTAAGAACTTTGTGTCCCTATCACAGGTTCAGGTTTTTGGAATACCATGTAACCGCACTACTTCCCTAAAGAACAAATGAGCCACTTGACTTGCATCATTTGTCTTCTTCTAGGGTATGAAGTGGGCTATTTTAGAAAAACTGTCCACCACTACAAACACTGAATCAAATCCTGTTTGGGTTCGTGGCAGCCCCAAGACAAAATCCATGGAAATATCAGTCCATGGTTCCTTTGGCACAGGTAGAGGCATATATAGGCCAATATTTTGCTTCCATTTTGCAATTTGGCACACGCTACAAGCATCAACAAACCTATTCACATCTCTTCTCATATTTGGCCAAAAGAATTTCTTATCCACCAATCCAAAGGCCTTATCTCTATTATTAAAGTGTCCGCCCAACCCACTTGAGTGCATTTCTTTTACTAGCTTCTCTCCTTGATCCAAGGGGAATACAGAGCTAATGTCCCTTAAACCAAAAGCCATCTACTAATAAATAGTCTTCACATGAATGCATACCTGTGTGATCTTGACTGCTTAAGATTGCATAAATTTTTCCAAAATATCGATTATCTGCATATTCACATTTCATTTCTTCAAAACCAATCAGTTCATTGCTCATTACAACCATCAAATGATGCCTTCTACTTAAAGCATCAGCCACCACATTACATCTATCACTAATATGCTGCACAACAAAGGTACATGCCTGCAAAAATGAAGTCCATTTGGCATGTTTGTGGGACAACTTGCCCTGGAAATTAATGTACTTCAAGGCCTTATTGTTAGTCACAAAATAAATTCCCTATGTAGAAGATAATGCCTTCAATATTTTAATGCTTGTACAATCGCATAGAATTCTTTATCATAAGTAGCATACTTCTTTTTGGCTTCATTTGATTTCTCACTGAAAACAGCCACAAGTTTACCTTCTTGGCTTAATACTCCTCCAATACCTACCCCTGAAGCATCATACTCAACTGTGAAAAGTTTCTCTGGTATAGCAAGAATTGGAGCTTAAGTTATTCTTCTTTTGAGCTGTTCAAAACTCATGTCAGGTGCCTTGGTCCAAGTAAAGACCTTCTCTCTTGTGCAATCAGTCATAGGTGCACTTATCCCACTGAAATTCCTAATGAACCTCTTATAAAAATTCACCATTCCATGGAAACTCCTCACCTTTGTGATAATTTGAGGACTTGGCAACTCAAGAATAGCCTTGACTTTTTTCAGGACCCATGCTTAATCCATCAGCTGAAATAACACTACCCAAGAAGACCAACTCATTCTTACAAAACTCACTCTTTTCAGTGTTGATAAACAACCTTTCTGCTCTAAGTGTGTTAAACACCACTTTCAAATGTTCTAAATGCTCCTCCATATTTCTACTAAAAATCAAGATATCATTAAAATAGACCAAGATAAATTTTCAAATGTGTAGTCTAAATACCTGATTCATTGTTCACATGAAGGTACCTGGGCATTTTGACATGCCAAACAACATCACCACCCACTCATAAAAACCATCCTTGGTTTTGAAGGCATTCTTCCACTCATCACCTTTGCGAATATGAATATGATGGTATCCACTTCTGAGGTCAATCTTGGAGAAGATCTGATAAACAATATAACAAGTCATCCATCCTGGGCATCAAATATCGGTACTTCACAGTGATTTTGTTAATGGCTCTAGAATCCATACATAATCTCCATTTCCCCCTTTCTTGGGAGAGAGTAGAGCAGGTGTGGCATATGGGCTCATGCTTTACCTTACAAATCCCTTTTCCAATAATTCAACCATCTGTCTTCTCATTTCCTCATTTTCTAGAGGAGTCAACCTATAAGCAGCTTGATTTGGGAGTCTGGCACCAAGAATAAGATCAATTTGATGGGTGATGCCTCTAGAATGAGGCAAGCCGACTAGTAGATCGGATGGTGTCAAGTATGAATATTGGCTTAGCATTCCCTGCACCTCTAATGGGACAATTTGCTGATCAGATTACTCCTTTTCTCTAGGGTATAATAGATAGCAAATCTCACCCTTGGACTTCTTGGAAAACTCTTTCCCACCCACTATAAACAATGATAGAGCTGCTATTTCAGTTGATCTTTCGTCTCTAAAAGACTAAAAAACATGGAGTTTACCCTCATGTTGTATCTCATAAGTATTTTCCCTACCATGGTGAGCTACATTCCTGTCATATTGCCATGGTCTTCCTAATAATAAATGGCAAGCATCCATAGGTAAAACATCACACAATACCTTATCTTCATAGGGCCCAATAGTAAGGCGACAAAACAAGATTTATCCGCGAGCACACTTTGATCTTTATTCGACCAAGAAATCTTATACGGTTCAGATTTGGGAATACAAGAAAAATATAATCTTTGCACTGTTTCAGTACTTACTAGGTTGTCTGTTGAACCGCCATCTACAATCACCTTGCATACCTTTCCTTGACACTTGCATCTGGTTCAAAAAACATTTTTCCTCCTCCAATCCTTATCTGCAGATTGTTTGTTCCCTGCCACCAAGGTCTTTCGCATCATTAAGTTCTCACTAGTTTCTGCTTCTATTTCCATGACTTGAATCTCTTCCTCTATTAGCATAGCCTACTTTGCAGCTTTAGGATTTAGTGGGCGGTCTTGAGCTTTATGAGCTTTGCTGCATATGAAGCACCTTAAGGGCTTCCACTCTCCAAAAAATTGCCGTCCTTGTCCCCTACCTTTGAAAACCTTTGTTTCCCTAGAAGTCGGGCTTTTCACATTTCCCTCAGGGTCTTCTCCTTTGGCATGTTTGGAGGAGCTCCCTTTTCCTCTATCCGGGTTACTATCACCGCTTTTACTTGTCATCTTGCTCTTCCGATGCAATTTTACTTCTACTTTTAAGGCATATTCATATGTCTCATCCACTGTAGGTACCTTGACGATGGCTAGCTTATCTTGAAGCTGAAACGTTAATCCTTCAAAATACCTAGCTACTGCTTGTTCTTCATCCTTTTGAATATCAGTCCAAATTTGGAGCCTCATAAATTGCTCGGTATAAGCTTGAATCAACTGATTTTTTTGCCTTAGGTTCTGAAATTCTCTAAACAATTTTTGTTGGTAATCAGAAGGCAAGAATCGAGCTTGTAGATATTTCAACATCTTGGCCCCCAAGCTGATTTTGTCCTTTCCTTGTCTTCTTCGGGAGCTCTGCGAATTTTCCCGCCATAGAGCAGTACGAGTCTTCAATTTGGACATTGCAATTTTCACCTTTTTATGATCATATTCCTCAATGCTTTCCATCTCAATATAACACTCCAACTCTTGGATCCAGACTAGGAACAAGTTTGGGTTGAGTTCACCTTTAAATTATGAAATATCAACTTTCACCTTGGAGCCTTGTTTGGATATGGCTGCAATGAGCCTCTCCATAGGGTCTGCTGCCCTAGCTGCATTTTCCTGGTGCTCGTCCCTCTTTAAAATCATCCAAACGCAGTCTGTTTTCAATGGCTTCTAATCTCTCGAGCTATTCATCAACATTATTCCTCCCACGACGAGCATTCCTCTTGCCTCTACCTCCCCGATGCATATGGATTCCCCTCTGGGCCATTGTTGTTTGCTCTGATACCAAAATGATACACACAAACCTCTATTTTCTGCAAAATAAAACTCAATCGCTGCAAAACAGGATTTTAGCACAGCAGAATGGGAGAGCAACAATAAATAAGTCCCTGCTTTTTAACTGCATACACAAATAAACTCTTTCTTATTCATCATAAACAAATTACACCCACTTCTCCAAATCTTTTATGCTACTCTACCTAAAACATGCATTCCCCTTAAATCCATAAAAGGGTACTAGAAGTAGACTCCTAACTGGACTCACTGATTCTAAAAATAGCACATGCAACTCCAGCTGTTCCCTTATCTCCACAAGAACAGGGCAGTCAGGGGAACTGCTATTATTAGGAAACAAATTCCTAAAAAGACTCTTAAACAATGACTTTAACTAGACTCTTAATTAGTCTACTAAAGCAAACTTTAGTTATCAATCAGTAACATCATCATACTACAATAAACAACAGATATCAATCGATTACATCATTTTGTAGATTTATGAAATATGGGCAGAGATGCTGACATTCTATGTAATTCAGTGATTCCATGTATTCCTTCAGGCATATCAAAAGAAAGATTTCCAATGGGCAGAGATGCTGACATTCTATGTAATTCAGTGATTCCATGTATTCCTTCAGGCATATCAAAAGAAAGATTTCCAATGCTGTTTTTATAAGTTTTTTTATATTGACACTAGTTCCTTTGCTGTCCTGAGTCTGCTGTTTTCTGACATGGGCGAACTTGCTCCAGTACCCATTTTCTGATGTTTACAACTGCTTGTTTCTGATTCTTGGTGTAGGATATAATTTTCTTAGTTTATATTTGGGCCGAAAGCTTCACCAATCCGTAAGCAGGCTCTGGTGGCAAATGGTCCTAACATAGTTTGGGTCTTAATTGTTTTTGTTTTGTAAATCCTGTGGTGCTGTAGTTCGACTTCTCAATTAACTTTGATCTTTTGTTTGTTTCCAAAGAAAGCAATAAGAAAAGCATAGGTGTAATTTTAAACTGCCCAATTGGTTCAGGCCCCTGATTTCACTGCGAGACAGGTGTGAGCATTCATTGTAGCTTATTTATGTGGATTTTGAATGTCCGAGTAGCCTTGATAAACTCATAATGTTAGAGCATGAAGAGTAATGTCAGTCAGCGTGGTTCAATTTAGTTGAAATTATCCTGCAAGGTTTTGGTTCAATTTTATATGAAATCCTCCAACTCTATTGTAGCTCTTACTTGATAGGTCCTTGCTAAGAATTCTGCCATATACTTTTGGTATGGCACTTTTTTTACTAATCAACAACTATGCCCAGTTTCTTGCAACTGTTGCATTTTATTACAGAAAAAACATAGTTGCCAGGGGACGGGAATGGGTACGGGTATGTCTTTTTAAAAAAAATAGGAGACGGGGGTACAGGGAGATGGCTATATATATAATTTAAATATATTAATATTTTATTATTATAAATATATATTTATTATTATATGAAAATAATTAAAAAATCAAAAAATATAGTACTACTGACGGGGGTACAGGGATATGGGTATGGGGAGATGCGTCTCAGGGGGTACGGGATGCATCTCCCTGCAACACTGAGAAAAAGCAATGTTTTGTTAGAATTTATAGGGTGAGACAAGACCATAACATTCAGGAGGTGGAAAGTGAAGGGCTTGTATTTATGGATGATTTGTTTTTATGATATTAGGAAATGATGCGTTTTTCCTTTTCATGGACTTTAGGGTTCTTTATATGCCCTTTTCTAACACTCGGATCAAAGAGATCTCACTTTATTCTCCTAAGAGGTGGCCACCTTAAAACGCTGCTTGCTTTGGAGCTCTGTTATCATGGATACATTGATTACTGTTTCTTCCAAACTATCTTGCATATTGTTATTGTGAATGTTACACATGTGGGAACCATTCATCATCCGTACCTTCAAAGAGAACTAGTTTTGTGGTTGTATTACCATATTCTATATCTAATAATAAGGGTTTTCTCTTTCCATGACAATTTTCAAAGGACGGTCTTCAACAGAATTTATAACTTTGGTCTTCTTACGTTTAAGGATGAAGAAGAATATATTCTATCCCTTGAGTGCATGGCTGCACATCCATTTTTTTGGCTCTCTTGTGTTACCTTGTGCAGTTTTTTTTGATAAGGTAAATACAAAAAGGGACCTCTAACACCACAGATAAGTATGAATCAATAACGCCAATGAGATGTGGGTGAGTTGGTAAAGTGGTTTGGTTTATCCAAGTCCCACCCAGGTTCAAATCTCTGGAAGGCATATGAGGCCGGTTATATGGCCATTGGTTTTTTGGGGATCTGGGCCTATATGTGTCCCAGACCAGTTCAAGCTCCGGTCAAAAGTCTACCGATAAAAAAAGGGTATGAATCAATAATGTTAATTGATTTTTTCCAAAATTGATTGTCCTCATCTTATTTTATTTTTCTACTTCTTTTTTATGTGCCATTGTCTACATAACAAGTTAGTGATGTATTTGAGTCAAAATGCACCTATTAAGGCACATTGAACTTTAGGAACATTGATAATGTTAGAAATGGACTTGTAATAGGCTGCGATGAAATCGTGGTGCTATTTGGATGATGTGACATCATCCTTGATATTAACACACTTGATGGGCTAGGTTATGGTACCACTCACACTCCTTTTTTAGTCATTTGGTTAGTGTTTAGCCCTAGGATTAACAATGAAAGAGTAGCCTAATCAAGCAAGGAGTAAGCTACTTTAAAAGATAGACCAATTAATGAATTTAGATTCTATTGATATTTTGATAAGAAACACTGAATCGAAGCATATACTAAATATAAAAAGTACAACATTCAATATTTTGATAATAGCAATATGAAAGAGAAATTGTATTTAGCTTACACACTGATGTGCAAGGATATCTGAGTAATGTAGGTGAAAAAATAGACTATATGAATATTTTGATCTAGTCATCAGGTTCTGAAAATTAGCTTTCTATCAGCATAGACATTTCTGTTGTCCTGTGGACACTTGCAATGACGCTTTTGTTTGTGCTTCAATGCATATGCTCTGTACGGAGTATTGATTGTTGACTGAAGCTTCCACTTGGGTCTTTCTGGGTTTTTTGTGGCTTTTCGGATTATGTGTTTGGATCGTGCGCATAGGCTCTTGATATCAAAATATAGCTAAAACCCTAGATCCTCCTCTTAGGTCTTGTCACCTTGCCAAAAATGGGTTAGTAGGCTCAAGAAGTCGAGCTGACCTAAAGGACTCCTCTGTCAATGAGCGCTGTCCACATAGCCAATACTTTGAAGAGGGCCTCAGACATGTAGTTCTCCCATATGTGTTGGCTTGTGTGTGAACAATGATGTAGTATGCTATATGCAAGTGCATGTAGTGATCTAGCTTGTAACTTGACAAAAACTGCTCATGGGTTGTTTTTTGAATGCTTCAGACTTGTAATATGATTGCTCCTATGACTGATATAGAAATAGGGAATAATAGGACAATAGAACTTAGTTGTGCAATTGATTGAATGAGTTTGAATATGTGCTTACTTGGTATTTAAATGAATAATGAGTTGGATTGAACTTGTATTTATATCATCTTTTTTGAAAAGTTCCTCACGGAAGGGTTAATGAAACATAATAGGCCAACCTGTACATATCGAAAAATTTACAATTTTGAGTGTTTAGAAGGCACGTACACTTGCGTTGGAGAATGGACGCTACTGTCCAAATCCGAACGCAATTGCCCAAGAACATAGAAGATCGCTAGAGCTCTGTAATTGACATTGAAGGATTTATACCAGAGTTTAAGCATACTATGGGCTACAGGTGGTTTGGATAATCAAAATAATAGGGTCGAACTACACGATAAACATTTAGGTCCAATGAGATGGCGAACACGAGTCTATTTGCTGCAAGGAAGGTCAAGCACTAAAGGGTAGAGCCTTGAGTAATATTTGTCAAGTGTAGAAGACTAGTTTAATATCTAAATGTAGATTTAAACATCTACATTTGCCCCCCCCTTTAATCTAGTAATGCATAAGGATGAAATTACTAGTTTAAAGGAAAGAAATGTGTACTGTGGTATGCACAACACATCTTACTTTGCTTGAGCCTTGTTTGAATTTGTTGTATGTGTATGACTTGTAACCAAAAGCATGTTACAGGTGTAATTAGTGCATATAATATAAAAATGAATAATTGAAATTTGCTTGAAAGAAAAGAGAGCAAGGAAGTACACGTGTCGATACCATCATGTTGCCCATTGATAGTTTGCTTTGGTAATGATGCTTCTTAGCTGAAGCATTGGAGAGAGGTTCACAACTGAACCTTAGAGCTGTGGATAGGGGAATTGGAGGTTGATCATGCCCTTAATCTGGTATAAGGATGAGTTGTGCCAAGTCCATCGAGAGCTCAGAATCTCAATTACACAATTCCAGTGTATCATAATCTAGCCAATCTTGCCTAAGTCAAATGGTATAACCGTATCAACTCGCAATAATAGAAAATAGTGCCAAGTCCATTGTGGGTGTTGAATCTCGATCGCACTAATCAAATAAGTCAATTGTTGTAGTAGATAAAAGTTCAAACGTTGCATCTTGGTGGGGTCAATGCATGAATATTGGTATAATGTGAATAATGTATTTGTGATTTGGTGCATTTGCATGGCATATACACCTCAAATGTGTTTCAAGCTGAAGTATTTGTCAAAATGTAACATCTGCTTTGTAAAATGTGTAAAATATGTATCAAAATTTGAAAAACTCTGTCCCAAATCTATCCCAGATGTTTAAAATTTTGTCCCATGTGTATATCTGAATCATGCAAACTGAATCGAAGAATTCTGTTAACTGTATGTATGTGGAATTATGTCTCTATGACATGCCCCAATTGATATGCTCCCCCTTTTGAGGTGAGGGGAATGAAAAAGTGATAGTTTTCTTATCTCAAAAGAATAAGCTAACTATGTGGTATTCGTGTGAATTATGTAGTATCATGTCAAAGTAGTTATATCAATAAAGCTCGCAGTATGCACACATAAGGAGTCCTAAGATGCATATGTGTATGATGGCAATGTCAAGAAGATAACAAACTCAACAACCAATAAAGCTCACACGCAAGAGCACTAAAATGTCACACAAAGAATGATCTAAGGAGACCACAAACAAGGGGCATATCCAAATGTTGCACACTCAAAGGGAGGACATATGCAAATATCCATACACCAAAGAAACAAGGAAGATTCAAGGCACAGTGGCCAACAAGCAAATAACATGTTCAAATGTTCTACAAGCAAGACAAAGAAGCCGTAATATCCCCAAGGAGATCGCTGAATTTAAATTAAAAAATCGCTGTCAAGGAAATCGCTGCAATCTATTAAGGAATCACCATTGTGTAATATTCCAAACAACAATTAATTAAGGGAGCATCACATTAAATAGCAGTCCTTAAACAACATTAATTATTTATTAATTAATTAGTAGTTAGCATTCATTTGACGAAAGGTCACAATCCTTGGCGAAGACTCATATGACATTTGGTGGAACACTATGAAGGTATTTATATTCAACATTTGGTGAGAAAGAAAGGCATCCAATCATATTCATTAAAAACATTGTAATTTGTACAAGCATCAACAAAGCTCTTAAGGACGTAACTCCTTAAGTGCAAAAGTGATCTTAAGGACGAAAACCCGTGTTATCTAATAGCCCAATGACGAAACCCCTTGTGGATTAAATACTTTTTTATTCGAAAAATCTGAAAATACATTCATTTATTATATAAATTATTTCAAGTTTAAAAATCAACAAATCTTTTTTTAGGGATTTTCAAGAATCCAAATTCTTGCATAATATTCCGATTCAAAATATTTCAATGGTATCAGAGCTCTCCATCCTGCCAGCCTGTCGAACAAAATTTATATGCAAGATAACAATATTTTGTATTACGAAAGAACTAAAACCAAGAAGGCAAGTCAACCAACAAAAGAAATGGAAAACGATAGAGACGAGAGGATAGAGAGATTTTTCCAAGGCCAAGATCAATTGGCAAATACAGTGGCACAATTATCCCATACTATGAAAATGATGATGGATTCAAACACACAAAAGGTAGAAACTCTTTCGTGCATGTCTGAGCCCAAACTTAAAACCACTACCACATCATCATACCGGCAATGCCAACCAATGTTCATTCCAAAAGAAGAAATCACTGAAGAAATTTCGAAATCCTTTAATGATGATCTGGTAACCTGTTTCGAGGCTTATCAAGAACTGCCAGAAGGAATCCAAAGGGGAATTTCCCTACAAACTTATATGGCTATGAGGAAAATTGGAGGTGTACCCCGGCTAGAATATAAACCCAACAATAAACAAAGGGATATGCAACAAACATTAGCCAAAGTAACACTCACCTTTTGACGGTACAAATAAATGTACGGCTAGGGCATGGGTACAAAAACTAGACACATGCCTTTCGTTTCGTCCAATGATGGAAGAGGAAGCCATAAAATTTGCGAATCTCCATTTGGAAGGTATAGTCCATAAATGGTGGTTCCACAGATGGGTCACCCAAGGACATAATCTTGTCAATTCATATGATGAATTTGCCAAACAATTGATTGAAAGATTTGATCGAGCAGACCCCGAGGTCCATTTTAGAGAATTAACATTATTAAAACAAAATAATAGTGTGGATGAATACGTAGCATAATTTCAAAGACTATCAGTAATGGTCTTAGACATGTCTGAAAAAAGGCTCGTAGTGTTATTCACAGAAGGATTAATGGAACCTCTTAAAGGATTGTTCAAAGCTTTTACTCCGTCAACACTCCAAGAAGCCATTAAGAAGGCTTTAGATTTGGAAGCATCAACCTTAAGAGGCAGAAATATGCCACCCACCCAATCTAGGGAACTTGGAAGTGGTCCACCAAGGACTCAATCCTATGAGCAAAAGAGACCAATACAAACACGCAGTGACACACCAAAGTCAAATAAAGGAGTGGAAACACGGAATGAATTAAGGATTTTTTTTTTTTTACTTGTAAAGACCCATGGACTCCAGGCCATCGCTGTTTGGGCAAATGACAAGTTCACTACATTGAGGTTAGTTCGGATAGTGATATTGAAGACAAAGAGATGAACCTAAATTATGAAACCCAATCACAAATAACGGCGGAAGAAATCATGGAGGGAACATGTGCTACTCTCTAAGGGGCACCTCGGTATCATCCATTCAGAGTAAGAGGAACACTACGAGGACAACGAATTACCGTCTTAGTCGATAATGGGGCCACCCATAATTTTATTGATGAAAACTTGGCTAAGAAAATTGGTTTAAAATCTGAAGAATTTAAGGGATTTCTAGTAACGGTTGTTGATGGATTTACTCTCCCATGCACAAGGAGAATCCCACAATTAAATATGACTTTGGGAAGACATGAAATTAAGAATGACTTGTGTGTCATCAATATTGGCGAAATAAACTCGGTTTTGGGAGTTCAATGGTTGCATTTGTTGGGTGAGTTTACCCAAAATTATTAGACCATGGAAATTAAGTTCAAATTCGATGGGAGGGATATAGTTTTGAAAGGCATGGCCAATGGTGGTCCTCAAATTGTAACAACAAAAACAATGGAGAGAACCTTGAATAAAGGACATGTAACATGGGCGGCACAATGTTTGATCAGCTCCGCACAAGAACACGAAATACATCATAATGACATTCAATTCATTATCAAGAAGCGTGCCAAGGTTTGAGAAACTACCACCGAGACTACCCCAGCAAGAGGTTTCCAACATATCATTGAATTGGAACCCAAAACAAAATTAGTAATAGCTACACCTTAATGACATCCAAAGATTTATAAGGATGAGATTGAAAAAGCCATTAAAGAACTCTTAGAGATGGGGCACATTAGGCCAAGTACCAGTCCATTTGCTTCTTCGGTAGTACTAGTCAAAAAGAAGGATGAGACATTACGAATGTGCATCGATTATTAGAAGTTAAATAAAAAGATTATCAAAAATAAATATTCGATACCCAGGATCGATGAACTTCATGGAGCTACTTTTCTCTCAAAAATTGATTTACAATCCGGGTATCATCAAATACAAATGAGGGAAGATGTTCAGAAAATGGCATTCCGATGCCATTATGGGCATTTCAAATTTCCAGTGATGCCATATGGACCTACGAATGCTCCAACCACTTTCCAATATTGCATGAATCACATATTTGGTACGCATCTAAGGAAATTTATTTTGGTTTTCTTTGATGATATTCTAATATATAGCAAGAGTTGGGAAGAACATTTGTAGCATTTAGACATGATACTTGCCATATTGGAACAACAATCCCTCTTTGCCAAGATGTCAAAATGTGAATTTGGTATGACAAAAATCCTATACTTAGGAATAATTAATAAGGATGGAGTCCATGTTGATGAAGAGAAGATTCAAGCCATTATGAGTTGGCCTCCTTACAATAACATGACACAATTAAGAGGATTCATAGGTCTTTGCACTTATTATAGGCGATATGTTAAGGGATTCTCACAACTAGCAGTACCTCTAACCAATTTAACAAAGAAAGGATCTTTTAGTTGGATGGAGCTTGCTCAATCAACATTTGAACACCTTAAACAAGTGATGAGTTCATGCCCGGTTTTAGCGATGCCAAACTTCTCATTACCCTTTGTATTGGAATGTGATGCGTTAGGAGAAGGTGTTTGTGCGGTTTTAATGCAGAATAAGCATCCCATTGCTTTTGAAAGTTGAAAACTTAAAGAGCATGAGCAAAGGTACTCAGTTTGTGATAAAAAAATGTTAGCTATTATGCATGCCCTTGCTAAATTCCGGCAATATTTGGTATGTGGTCAAAACCGGTCACAATAGCTTGAAATATTTCCTTGAGCAATCAGAGTTAAATGAAAGACAACAAAAATGGGTTAGTAAGATCCAAGCATTCAATTTTGACATTGAATATGTTAAAAGACAAAATAATGTAGTTGTCGATGCTTTATCAAGAAGACCACATTTATGCTCCATGGTAGAAATCACCGTTGATTGGAAGGCATTCATAACGGCGGAATACATTAAGGATGAGTGGGCCAACGCAATCTGTTGTCCCCCAAAAATATCACTCATTTTTTGGGACAACATTTGAACTATTTTGGTCCTTAGACCAAAATAATCTCTGCCCTTCTCGAAATTTGTTCTAAGCATTCAAATTCCTCATTTTTCAAGCTTCTCAGAAATCTATGGACTTTGCAGGCTTAAATCTATGGACTCTGCAGGCTTGAATCTACGGACTCTACAGGGTTGAATCTACGGACTCTGCAGGAAGAAAATCTACGGACTCTGCAGGCCAAGTTCTATGGGCTTCACAGGTTGATTTCTACGGACTCTGCAGGAAAGAAGCAAGCTCTCAACACTTCGGTGATTCCAAAGTTGGTTCAATGACCAGGTTCAACCAAAAGAGTTCATCGGCAAGCTTCTAAGCAAATGATTGAACCGTTGAACCGTGAACCATTTTGGTTCAATAGGTTCAATAGGTTCAAAGGTTCAACATCAGCAACAAGAGTTCAATAGGTTCAATGGACTAATGGTTCAACAGGTTCAAAGGCTTCTACAAGCAGGTTCAATCAAGATTCAACAAGTTTTCGAGGCTTGAACCATTGAACCGTTGAACCATTGAACCACTTTGGTTCAAAGGTTCAACAGGTTCAACGCATTTGGTTTAACGAGGATCAAAAAGACTTAGCCAAATCAAAGAGAATGAACCGATTGAACCATTGAACCACTTTGGTTCAAAGGTTCAATGGGTTCAACGGGTTCAACGAGGCTTGTTCCAAAGAATCTTGGTTCAAGCAGTCAAAGGGAATGAACCATTGAACCGTTGAACCAAAGTTGGTTCAATCGGTTGGTTCAATCGATAGGTTCAAAGGGTTGCCCCAAAGTCAAAGGATCAGATACCCTTGCGGAGGGCAGGAAGAAGGCACATGGATCAATTGAAAAGACCGAAAGACAAAAGGATTTCCTTCGGGAAAAAGATTAAGGCAAGAAACGAATTCTTTTGGACTTCTGTCCGACAAAAGGTCCGAAGAAATTTGGGTAAGCTGCGGGAGGAAAGCTCGAAAGAATTTCCAAAGGCCAAAGACAAGACAGCCGAAACAATTCTTGCGGACTTTTTGTCTGCGGGAAATTGTCTACGGACTTTTTGTCCACGGGAAAAAGTCTGCGGAAAAAGTCCGCGAGAAAGCTCCGAAGGACTCCGAAGACAAAAGGCCATCGAAGGACGCCGAAGGGCAGGTGCCCTTGTGGGGTACTCTCGGCTGCCAAACTAAAGGACACTTCCCCAAAGCCGAAGGGTCACCTTCCTTTCGGGAGGATGCAAAACAAGAAATTCGAAGGAAGCAAGTAGCAGAAAAGGCCGAATCAAGAGAAAGCCGAAGAAAGTCCAAGGGGTGACACGCACCTGAAGACGTCAAAGTCAAGAACGACGAACTAGCCATTGGAAATTCAAACGTAGTGATGGGGGCGTGAACGTCAATTTCAAGGTTCGTAAAATAGCCGTTGATTTTGAAAAGCCTTAAAGAATAGCCAAAGAACTTAGCGACCCGTCGGAAGAAAGAAGCCTGAAGGCCATCCAAAGATCGCCGGAAGGCAGATACCTTTGCGGGGGGCTCTTCCTGACCCAAAGCGGATCATTTCTCAAGGCCCGAAGGGCAGGTCCCCTCTGGGAAAGCTCAAATGACAAAGCCGAAGAAATTGCCGAGGAAAGTGACGTGCCCGCGGACGTCAAAGTCACAACAATGAAATAGCCGTTGATCCTTGGAAGTTTAAGCGCAAGACCAGCAAGAAGCGACTAAGGAACAGAGCATCAAATTGAATCAAGGATCGGATTCAATTAACTAGAAAAGGAGGAACAATGAGGAAGGATCAAAAACATTTGCACATTAGATATGTTTCTAGAAGTAGACCGCCAGGTGGATATTGAAAGATGCAAACTTTCAATAGCGTGACCCGTTTCTCTGCATTGAGAAAAACAAAAGGGTAGATGCCCCTAAATTCCAGCATGTCTTCTTAACAAAATTCAATGCAACATGATGTGTTACTATTCCCAAGTCCTTCTTGAAGAGGCTATATAAGGGACTCTCTTTTATTGTTTTAAGGATCTCTTTCTGATAATCAGAAACGAAACTCTGCCCAAATTGAAAGGCATTACTGAGACTTTGAGCTCAAATTGTTGATCATATTTTGTTATTGGAATAAGAAAGCAAGTGACTTTTCAGACTTTGTGCTGTGATATCTTTGTTATTGGGGAAACTGTTCTTATGTCTTTTTCCTTAACATATTTTCTGTTCCTTTAATTCAATAAGCAAAATTAGTGAAAGTAGTCAGGAAGATGTCCTGAAGTCAACTGTGGAGAGACATTGTGCCCCCATAATTGCCTTTAGTGTGTTTTCTTTTTGTTTCTGTGTAAAGGACCTTGGGACGACTTTGTGCCCTCATTGTCCTTCGTATCTCACTCTTGGGCAATTCAGGTGGAGACTTTGTGCTACATCTCAATTTGCTGGTTAGTACGTCCTTGGTTACATTTTGCAATTACTACTAGGAGTATTCTTGTGGTTTGCTGAATAGTACTTCTGAAAGAAGATGAGTGCTTTCTGTCATTTCCCATGAGATTTTTCCTTTGATTTGCACGCATCATCTCTGAAGAAAGAGAGATGGATGGTTTATCCTACCCTTTAGTCCCCTTTTGATGTGGTTTACCTACACATTTGGACGACCAATCTTCTTACTTTGGCTGATCAGACCTATTTTGTTTATCAGTACGCTGATCGACAAAATATTCAACCAACAATTTTTTGTGACTCCGCTGGGGATATAGTTATGTGCATTCTGAAACCTCAAGTTTCAGATGAAATCAGTCTCTACCATTATCCATTATAAACTCCATTCCATTTCTGTGTCTTACCCATTATTATTATAACTTTACCATTCACCTCCACACCAACTGAGAAAGAACGCACAGTTTAAAGCCTCAAGCTTGAAACTAAAGCAAGGTCAATTCTTTTCCATTTTTGTTTCACAATCTGGCAGATTCAAGGTATACACGAAGCCAAAGGGCTAAAGGTATTATTGACTCTATATTCGAGTTGGTACAACAAAGTAAGTTTGATCTGTTCCCTTCACCATCTTGCCTCCAACGAACCAAGAGCTTTCGTCCTATTAAAGTCAGATCTCCATTGCCAAACGAAGTATCCACTTCTGCTGTTGATAAAACTTTGCCAATAATTACCCCTCTGAGATTTGTTATTCCTCCTTTTCATAGTCATATAATGGCAGTTCAAGGCCCCTAGGGTAATTCTTTTGGTTCTCTCAATCTTACTCCACCTCTACATGAGCTTCCACGCAGTTCAAAGAAGAATTTCTCCAAATTCTATGGTGATGGGAAAGTTCATCCTGATGAACACATTGCAGCCTTCAGCATAGCCTGTGGCGTAATTGGAGTAAAATTTGAAGATGTAGCAGTCAGGTTATTTGTAAAAACATTACAAGGTGCTGCTGCAGGTTGGTTTTATCATCTACAGGCTCGGTCAGTAACTGATTGGAATACTCTCAAAGCTAAGTTTGAAGCCAGATTCAAACCTGCAGAAGATGCACATGCACTTCTAGCTCAACTTATACAGATGAAGAAAGAGCCTCATGAACCAATGAGGGACTTCATAGCCAAATTTGACAAATTGAGGAACAAAATTCTTGTAATTGCTCGACCTACAGCTGAGAATCTCAAATGTTTCTTCATTAATTTTCAGTTACTTGAAGTAAGTTTTCTCTTGAGACGTGCTGGTCAAATAGATCTTGCTGCAGCTCAACTTTTGGCCACTGAGATAGAAGACGATCTCATCTTAGCAGGGAAGATAAGAAGAGATCCAAACAGAAATAAACCCTCATCATCTTCTGAATATTCATCTACAGGCACCACTGATCCAATGGTGCAAAAGCTGGCAAATGAACTGCTAGCCTTGAAAAGACAAATGACACAAGGTATGTCTTCTGCTCCTTCATATAAAGATATGCCAAGGACATTTCCAAATCAGTCATATCGAGGCAATGCTGTCAGGAATCAAGGGCAGCCAGATCGTCTTTCTCCCCCACAAGGGAAACTTGCCCTTGAAGCTCCTCCAACCAACTCAGCAGTTGGATATTTGGAAACAGAACATGCTTTCTCTTTTCAACATGAGTTTGAGCAAGAAAATGACGCTGATCTCTTCACGGAGAATCAAGAAGAATCAGTTGGCGACTCTCACATTGGTTTTTTGAACTACCAGGATGAACCCAAAAGCAAAGGAGAAGCTATTGATGGATCATATGCAGTGTTTACCAAGTCCAAGAACCAATCAATCTAGCAAGCTGATAAAAAGAGGACAGAGGAGCAACCTCAACCAGCAATTACAATTGCTAAGCGTGGAACCACTCTGCGTTTCCAGTCAAAGGATCCGGTGATCACCCAAAAAGTAAGTACATCAATTTCACCTTCACCTTTTACTTCAATTTCGCAAACCAGCCCTCCCCCCATCCCTCCTAAAACTCAAAAGGTTGAATCACCTTCCTTTGTACCTAGCTCAATTCAGCGATTTGACATAATTGATCATGTCAAAAAGACCAAAATACAAATGTCTGAATTTGAATATTTTCAGTCCAATCCTGATCAATTGGATAAGTTGGTCCAATGTGTCAAGAACCAAACCGTACTTGCAAGACAAGAGGTTAAGAAAATAATTCCTGATTCCCCATAAAACATGCCCATTCCAAATAATCTTGTCATTACTCCTCCAATTGCCCCTGGGAAAATAGAACCTTTCTATGTTTCCTTATTGATAAATGGTTATCAACTCAACAATTGCATCATTGATTCCGGGGCATCTGACAATGTCATGCCTGCTAAAGTCGCTGAGTCTCTGGGTCTCACACTGACCAAACCCTTTGGGAGATGTTTCTCCATGGAGAAAAAACAAGTACCACTATTGGGGCAAATCAAAGATGTCCAATTTGCATTTGCAGTCTTTCTAGACAAAAAAATCAAGGTGACTGTCTTGGCTGATGTCCCAGCATCCTATGGCATTTTGCTTGGACGAAATTTCTGCAAGGATGTGGGTGGAGAACTAAGCATGGACCTGTTTGAGGCAAGGATTCCTGTCCAAGGCATAATGAAGAGATTGCTCTCTGAAAAAGAGGCAAAATACGTGGTTACCCAAACGTCAACCCCTGTAGCACAAATTCTGTTTGAGTCTTCAGGCAGGGGTAATTATTTCTTGACCATAGAGAATGTTCATGTTTCTACAGACGAAAGCCCTGTAGCTGACAATCCAGGAATTGATCCAAACAAGACGTCAGGGGAATTGGTAGGGTGCAGTATAAATAAGGAAGGATCTTCCATCTCTAATAAAGAGAAATCTGATAGGAGATCAGCGTCTGATGATGCTTGGATCCTGGAATCCGATGGCAGCAATTCTTCCACCAACGATGGAGTCGGGACTGTGTTGATATCTCCTCAAGGAGATATTCTTTTTTCATGCAATTTGCAATTCAGCAACACCAACAACACAGCTGGATGCAATTTCTGTTGTTCGGATTGAAGATTGCTCAAGATGAAGAGATCAAACTCCTTCACATCAAAGGAGATGCTAAGCTGATAGTTTGTCAGGAGTTTGATGTGGACAATCCAATCATGCGCTGGACTGAACTAGAAGAACAACCAATTATGGTAATGGACCATGCTGTTGCAAATCAAAATCAGGGAAAGGAGCCCTTCGCCAAGAAAGCAAAGAGTTATGGCTTTCAAATTGAAGATCACATCTTGCCATGGGGCAAGAAGAAGAAAAAACCAAGAGGAAGACGCAAAAAATTGGTTTCCTGGTGGAGAGTTCCATTCACCCGTCACCGTTTCTGGGGACAAAATGTCTTCTTGCTGGTTTATCAGGATAGAGCACTATTTTCACTCTCTCAGGAAGCAGCATCTGAAACACTTCAACTCTTGAAGTATCAGATTATTGCATCTATACATATGTATATTTGTATAGTTTTTAATTCTATTTTGTTTTGTTTGTTTTCATTTTTGATGCCTTTCATTTCTGGGTAACATGACTCCGTAGCCCAATGGTACACATGAAGACACTAGAGATTCTGGATTGTGCTCCCTTCAATTCTTTTTTACAATTGATAGAAGTTCTCCAACTGGAGCCAGCTGTTGTCCCCCAAAAATATCACTCATTTTTTGGGACAACATTTGAACTATTTTGGTCCTCAGACCAAAATAATCTCTGCCCTTCTCGAAATTTGTTCTAAGCATTCAAATTCCTCATTTTTCAAGCTTCTTAGAAATCTACAGACTCTGCAGGCTTAAATCTACGGACTCTACAGGGTTGAATCTACGGACTCTGAAGGAAGAAAATCTACGGACTCTACAGGCCAAGTTCTATGGGCTTCACAGGTTGATTTCTACGGACTCTGCAGGAAAGAAGCAAGCTCTCAACACTTAGGCGATTTCAAAGTTGGTTCAATGACCAGGTTCAACCAAAAGAGTTCATCGGCAAGCTTCTAAGCAAGGATTGAACCATTGAACCGTTGAACCTTGAATCATTTTGGTTCAACAGGTTCAACAGGGTCAAAGGTTCAACATCAGCAGCAAGAGTTCAACAGGTTCAATGGACTAATGGTTCAACAGGTTCAAAGGCTTCTACAAGTAGGTTCAATCAAGATTCAACAAGTTTCCGAGGCTTGAACCATTGAACCGTTGAACCATTGAACCACTTTGGTTCAAAGGTTCAACAGGGTCAACGCGTTTGGTTCAACGAGGATCAAAAGGACTTAGCCAAATCAAAGAGAATGAATCGATTGAACTGATGAACTATTGAACCACTTTGGTTCAAAGGTTCAATGGGTTCAAGGTTCAACGGGTTCAACGAGGCTTGTTCCAAAGAATCTTGGTTCAAGCGGTCAAAGGGAATGAACCATTGAACCGTTGAACCACGGTTGGTTCAATCGATAGGTTCAAAGGGTTGCCCCAAAGTCAAAGGATCAGATACCCTTGCGGAGGGCAGGAAGAAGGCACATGGATCAATTGAAAAGACCGAAAGACAAAAGGATTTCCTTCGGGAAAAAGATTAAGGCAAGAAACGAATTCTTTTGGACTTCTGTCCGACAAAAGGTCCGAAGAAATTTGGGTAAGCTGCGGGAGGAAAGCTCGAAAGAATTTCCAAAGGCCAAAGACAAGACAGCCGAAACAATTCTTGCGGACTTTTTGTCTGCGGGAAATTGTCTACGGACTTTTTGTCCACGGGAAAAAGTCTGCGGAAAAAGTCCGCGAGAAAGCTCCGAAGGACTCCGAAGACAAAAGGCCATCGAAGGACGCCGAAGGGCAGGTGCCCTTGTGGGGTACTCTCGGCTGCCAAACTAAAGGACACTTCCCCAAAGCCGAAGGGTCACCTTCCTTTCGGGAGGATGCAAAACAAGAAATTCGAAGGAAGCAAGTAGCAGAAAAGGCCGAATCAAGAGAAAGCCGAAGAAAGTACAAGGGGTGACACGCACCTGAAGACGTCAAAGTCAAGAACGACGAACTAGCCATTGGAAATTCAAACGTAGTGATGGGGGCGTGAACGTCAATTTCAAGGTTCGTAAAATAGCCGTTGATTTTGAAAAGCCTTAAAGAATAGCCAAAGAACTTAGCGACCCGTCGGAAGAAAGAAGCCTGAAGGCCATCCAAAGATCGCCGGAAGGCAGATACCTTTGCGGGGGCCTCTTCCTGACCCAAAGCGGATCATTTCTCAAGGCCCGAAGGGCAGGTCCCCTCTGGGAAAGCTCAAATGACAAAGCCGAAGGAATTGCCGAGGAAAGTGACGTGCCCGCGGACGTCAAAGTCACAACAATGAAATAGCCGTTGATCCTTGGAAGTTTAAGCGCAAGACCAGCAAGAAGCGACTAATGAACAGAGCATCAAATTGAATCAAGGACCCGATTCAATTAACTAGAAAAGGAGCGATGAGGAAGGATCAGAAACATTTGCGCATCAGATATGTTTCTAGAAGTAGACCGCCAGGTGGATATTGAAAGATGCAAACTTTCAATAGCGTGACCCGTTTCTCTGCATTGAGAAAAGCAAAAGGGTAGATGCCCCTAAATTCCAGCATGTCTTCTTAACAAAATTCAATGCAACATGATGTGTTACTATTCCCAAGTCCTTCTTGAAGAGGCTATATAAGGGACTCTCTTTTATTGTTTTAAGGATCTCTCTCTGATAATCAGAAACGAAACTCTGTCCAAATTGAAAGACATTACTGAAACTTTGAGCTCAGATTGTTTGATCATATTTTGTTATTGGAATAAGAAAGCAAGTGACTTTTCAGATTTTGTATTGTGATATCTTTGTTGTTGGGGAAACTGTTCTTATGTCTTTTTCCTTAACATATTTTCTGTTCTTTTAATTCAATAAGCAAAATTAGTGAAAGTAGTCAGGAAGGTGTCCTGAAGTCAACTGTGGAGAGACTTTGTGCCTCCATAATTGCCTTTAGTGTGTTTTCTTTTTGTTTCTGTGTAAAGGACCTTGGGACGACTTTGTGCCCTCATTGCCCTTCGTATCTCACTCTTGGGCAATTCAGGTGGAGACTTTGTGCTACATCTCAATTTGCTGGTTAGTACGTCCTTGGTTACATTTTGCAATTACTACCAGGAGTATTCTTGTGGTTTGCTGAATAATACTTCTGAAAGAAGAGTGCTTTCTGTCATTTCCCTTGAGATTTTTCCTTTGATTTGCATGCATCATCTCTGAAGAAAGAGAGATGGATGGTTTATCCTACCCTTGAGTATTATTTTCTGTTTATATATATATATATATATATATATATATAGCATATCTATAGGGAACCTCATTTTGATGAGAGGAGAGATTAGTCCCCTTTTGATGTGGTAAACCTACACATTTGGACGACCAATCTTCCTACTTTGGCTGATCAGACCTATTTTGTTTATCAGTACGCTGATCGACAAAATATTCAACCAACACAATCTTAGAAGGAAAAATGAAGATGAACGTTATAAAGTAGAAGAGGACCTCATCCTCTACAAAGAATTTTCTTAGTGGCTAGTTCCAAATTTAAACATAAGATCGTAAAGGCTATACATAATGATCCATGAGTAGGTCATCCTGGTTTTGTTAAGACATATAAACAATGACGGGATCAATTTTTTTGAAAAGGACTTAAAAGTGAAGTCCTTAAATACATTCAGGGATGCCCCACTTGACAACAAAATAAATTAAAACATAACTTTCTTGTCGTATTGTTGCAACCTTTGCCTATCCCTACTCAAAAATGGGAGAGCCTATCTATGGATTTCATTTTGGGACTACCCATGGTTTAAGGACAAAGCAACTTTTATGTAGTCGTGGACTGAGTAACAAAATACGCTCATTTCTTTCTATTTCCCAAGAAGTATGGTCCTATGATTGTTGGATATTTTTTAGAGACGTTTTTAGGGTTCATGGACTACCCATGAATATAGTTAGTGACAGGGACACTCGATTCATGAGTGCTTTTTGGCAAGAACTTTTCAAATTATTGGATACTGAGTTAACTACAAGTACGAGTTATCATCCTCAAACTGATGGCCAGACAGAAGGCGTGAATAAATGGATTGAAGGGTACTTATGGAATTATGTCAACGGGCAACAAAATGCATGGGATAAATGGTTATACTTGGGAGAATTTTGCTATAATATTTCTCATCACTTGTCTATTGGAATGTCACCTTTCAAGGCATTGTATGGATATGATGCTTTAAAACTTTTGTAGATTTGATTATTCCAGATAGTAGAGTTCTCGGAGCTAAGGATATAATACAACATCAAGATATCTTAATAACCCAAGGATAATTTTCAGCACGACCAAAATCAACAAAAGTTGTATGCGGATCAACATAGAATAGAAAGGACTTTTGAAGTTGGAGATATGGTATATTTAAGGTTACAACCTTATAGACAATCTTCCTTTAAACAAAGTGGTGATGAAAAACTCGAGCCTCGCTTTTACGGGCCATACCAGATTATAAGAAGAGTGGAAGAGGTAGCATATGAATTGGATTTACCAGGGCACAACTACATACATAATGTCTTCCATGTGTCTTGCTCGACACGAGCATTTGGACAACATATTATTCCTTCCATGGACTTACCCCCGATTGATGAAGAAGGTAAATTGATTCTCGTACCAGAGACTATTCTTGATACTCGTGAAAAGAAGTTAAGGAATAGAAGTATCAAAGAATATCTAATTTGTTGGAAGAATTTGCCAATCGAAAATGCCACATGGGAAGGAGCTACCATTTTAGAGCATCCCAACTTACAATTGCTTGAGGACAAGCAATTTGAGGAAGGGAGGTTTGTAATATCCCCAAGAAGGAGACACCGAATTTAAATGAGGAAATCGCTGTCAAAGACAAATCGTTGTCAAGGGAATCATTGCAATTAAGAGGAGCGTTTCAATTTATTAAAGAATCATCATTGTGTAATATTCCAAACAACAATTAATTAAGGGAGCGCCACACTAAATAGTAGTCCTTAAACAACATTAATTATTTATTAATTAATTAATTAATTAGTAGTTAGCATTCATTTTACGAAAGGTCACAATCCTTGGCGAAAGACTATTTGGTGGAACACTATGAAGGTATTTATATTCAGCATTTGGTGAGAAAGAAAGGCATCCAATCATATTCATTAAAAACATTGTAATTTGTATAAGCATCAACAAGGCGCTTAAAGATGTAACCGCTTAATTGCAAAAGTGATTTCAAGGACGAAAACCTTTGTTATCCAATAGCCCAAGGATGAAACCCCTTGTGGATTAAATACTTTTTTATTCGAAAAATTTGAAAATACATTCATTTATTATATAAATTGTTTCAAGTTTAAAAATCAATAATTCCTTTGATTTCCAAGAATCCAAACTCTTGCATAATATTCCGATTGAAAATATTATAGAAGCAAACAAGTACACTCAAGTAAGCCACATGAAAAAATAGAGTAAATGAAATAGAAGCAACTAGCATAAACATGTCATACTAGTCCTTGCATGCATATGTTAGCAAAATGTCAGGTGGGATAACATATCAAATACACTGTGTAAGATAGCAACATGAGTATAGGCATGCGTAAATGTTAGTATATAAGCTCAGTGTGATAATGGAAATGATTAAAAAAATTAGAACCAGTCAATTGTGATCATATAGAAGCAAGATGCCTCCAATGTAGTGTGTCACGTGGAAAAATGAAAGGTCCAACATCTGCGTACTCGTGTATCATGGATCTTATGTATCCCTGTATCACACTTAAATACCTGTGAAATATATGTAGAGAAATAATAAGTTATCTACTAACATAAAATAAACAACATATGCAAAAGCTAGTAAACATGTGATATGCTAATTATTTATTTATTTATTTATTTTTTATTTTTTATTAAGAGTAAAGTTGGATTTTTTTTACTAGGGACCCGACCCTATACAAGGAACATGCAGACCAAGCCCCCAAGGCCGAAATAAACAATAGTGTCTACTAAAGTCAAGCAAAAAACAACATCAAACCAAAAACAACAAGATAACAACCCAAGAACAACCGAAAAACAACTAAGAGTTACAGCCTCCTAAGGCCTCCTCCCAACTTCTAATACATCTTTTCAGGTCTAAATCCATCTGTTGAAATGTTTGGGGAGACAGTCCAATATCCTTTTCACATTCGCTACACTTTTGAGGTTGTGAGGAAGAAGGCCCAACTCCTTTTGGTATGCTACTCAAAAGAGTTCTGAGAGTCCCAAGGCTAGTGATGTTGTCCTTCACCGACACTTTGCTTACCTCCACAAGAGCTTTAACATTCTCCTTAAATCCAACATTCTCTCTTTCTAAGCTTGAAACCCTATCCTTCAACCTCTTCAACTGGGCTGCCATCTCTTATTGCTTATCCTCAAATTTTTGTTGGGGAACTAAGGCCGAAAGAGACTTTGTCTGTTCCTTCTGAGCTGTGAGTTCACACATAAACCACCCGAGCATTGCTTTTTGGAGATGCAGTTCCTCCTCAATGCTATCAATTTTACTTTGTCCGGTAAGAAACTCAGCGATTCTATCAAATTCAAAATTTAATCCTTTATCCTGGGCAGAGGACTTGTGAGTAGGGCTCTGAATCTCCTCCATGTTGCCCTTAGTAGCAACATTACCAACCAGAGTCTTCCCTTTCTTCTTAGATTGCAAAGCTTCGATCTTCAACAAATTTAACCCCTCCAAAGCCTCTTCTTGCTGAACTACAACCGGATCTTTTTTATAAGCACCCTTTTCAAGAAGAATTTCTCCTTATCAGATTTGCCCTTGGAAAAGCTCCTTAGTTTACGCATGTAATTACCCGGTCGGGAGCTTGTAGAAACCCCTGTTTTTGAATACTCTGTTTACTAGGAACATGGCTCTTTAGACCACTCAACATAGAAGCAGCTCTACTACCAGAAGACTTAGGTTTGGACGGAGGGAAACAAAGGGGACTCTTATTCATCCCTTCAAAATACTTATAGATCATAAAGATTACTGCATGATGCAAAGGTTCATTCTTCTTGCCACATTTTACATCCAGAATGGATATTTCAAGTGAATGTAATATATAAAAAGGCAAACTCGGGAATAGTATGCCTGGAGTAATTTAGGAAAATAAAATGAGACCAATGGACAACATTCTGCCTACCTTCTAGTGTGATATAGAGCATGCCCTACTTTGCTACCTCGCCAAACGGAGAAGGAGATGTCTCCTGGTCAAATCCACTTTGCAAACGATGAAGCACCTCCCCTTCCAAAAAAAACTTTTCCGTTTATTCCTTGTAATTTTTTCGTGTTTTGAATATTTTAGTGGCCTCCTTATCCAAGCCAGTCACCTGAGCCATCAGTTCCTCCATGATTTATATAGAGACGCCATTGAAGACCATCTCTTTGCAATTCCAATCCTTGACAATTTTTTCAGAAATATGTTTATCGTATACTTCCACCCTTTGCATGAACTTTGCCATTCCTCTAATTTGTAGGAACTCCCACAACTCAGCATCCTCCTTCAAACTTACATCCAGGATGGGCTCAATCCGTCTAGGTTTTCTACTCACCATTTCAGATCTCTTTGCAATTCCCTTTATCGCCGCAATGATTCCAATTCTGTCTTTGTAAGAGGAAATGCGCACAAAAATAGCCTTATCAAGTAATAATGATTCAATACAAGCCACTGTATGGCTATCGCAATCACCACAGACGTGGGAATAAGCTTTCTCAGCGTTCAACATAATTGCTCCATATCTGTTCAACAATTGTATGGAGAGTCCAATACGCGGGACCAAGGAGTGAGAAGTGGAGGCTAGACTGACCCTTCCACTAAAACTCATTATATTAACATACCCCCTGCTTATCAACTCATTAATATAACCAACACTTGCAAAGATATACAATAAAAGGCATAACATGAAAGTGTTGTTAATCATTGCATAATGTAGCTTCCTTCTCAATTCTTTGGATAATTAAACTAGGAAGATTTTCCAAAGAAGTCCACCTTCGTAGATCTGTTGACATTACTCCTCCATTCGCAAACCTGTCCACAATGTGATACCATTCTCTAAACACATGTTGGATGGCGACCTCATGGAAAGAATCAATAAGAAGGCAGGCTTCCTCTATGATATGATTTTTGCTACAATTTGCCAGATTCTTTTTCAACAGACAATTTATTATATTCAGAGTATCACCTTCTATCACAATTCTATTTATCATGAGTTATTTTGCCAGCCTCAGACCCCAAAGAGCAGTTAAGGCTTCCGCCCAATGGTTGGTTTGAGTACCTATACCTCCAGCATAAGTTGCAATGAAATTTCCTTAATCATCCCTCATAATACCCCCACCTCTTGAAGCACTTGGGTTCCCTTTTGATGCCCCATCGAAATTTAATTCCACCCATCCCGGAGATGGGGCTTTCCATTTAACTTTTTTTCTAGCTTCAATTATGGGATCCAAAGCATAAAATACCAACATGTACCTCAATCTGCCAAAGGTATGCAATTTTAGCTTCCTATTCATTTATGCCTGAGGAATTGCAAGAGGGGACAAGTTTAAGATACTCCAAAATACTAGATTAAATTTTGTAAGCCACCATTCTGCTAGGCATTTCTTTATCCCTGAAATCCTATTGTTCCGTTCCTTCCAAAGACCACAAATGATGTGTGGCAATGCTAATTTCCAGATGTTCTTAATCTTGTCATTCTTATAAGGAGGATTCCAAGCCAACAAAGCTTCTAGAATAGATTGAGATTGAACCCAGTGATCAATAAATATTCAAAAAAGAAACTCCAAACCTCCAAGGAAAGGAGCACCCTACAAGAAGATGCGCTACTGATTCATTTTCAGTTTTACAGAGAGGACATCTATTTATCAAACACATCCCTCTTTTCCTTAGGTTGTCAATAGTTAGAATTTTGTTTTGAATAGAAAGCCACAAGAAAGATTAATCTTAGGGATCAAGCATTTGTTCCACATGCTAGCCCAAGGAATGTCTTAATTAGGAGCTTGAAAGATCAATTTATAACCATATTTAATGCTATAAGAGCCCTCAAACAAATCCTTCCAAATAAATTCATCCTCTTTGAGAAGTAGAGAATGTGAAAGGTTTTAAGAACTTGAAGGTCTTGTAACACATAATTCTCTTCAACAAATAGATTAGATCCGAACAAGATTTTCCAGCTCCTACTGCCATTTGAAAACTAAATATAATAAAAAACTTTGCACCCTTAAAAGTGTTGGATTGCCAATCCAATTTGTGGTCATGGTTCCAAGAATGTTAGAGGTTTGTCTAGTAACCATGTATCCTCCCAGAAGTTAACCTTCTGACTGTTACCTATCTTCCATTTGCTCCCCCCAACAATCAGATCTTTGCTGGAAATCATATAATTCCAGAAAGAGGAACCTCTAATAAAATGATCCTCATTCAAGAATGCCATTGGATTTCTAGAGCTCAAGTATTTACTTTATAAAATTCTAATTCAGGAAGTGTTACCAGTGATGAATCTCCAAGTTAATTTGGCAATCAATGCCAAGTTCCTCCATCCCAGACCAAATGAATCTTCTCTGAATCTTTTCCAACCTACCCGTAACAATCTTTAGAATTTTAAATATAGACATTAAATAAACATGAAGACTTTGCGACACACTCTTAATAAGAACTAACTTCCTTGCCAAGGAAATAAGTTTACCTTTCCAACCAACGATTTTTTTTTGAAACCTGTCCAACATGTTGGGTTTATGATACAAAGTCTTTTATTTGTTTTTATTTTAATAATTAGTTTGCTTTTTAATAAAATTGGTTTTACGAGAACGTTAGTTGCATCCCGTAACCACTCGTGAAAACCCTATAAAGCTTTTTACGTGCTTTGTAAAAAGGATCTCGAAATAATATATAATAAAACTTTGTATGGAAAATCTTTGTTCATGATTTAATTTCACTATTATTTCCCTTGCTCTCTGGGCCATCAGTGGGTATCAGAGCGTGGTTTTCAAGAGCACAGTGAATTCGGGTGAAAGCAAGGTGATTTTTTTTATTTTTTTATGATTGATATAAGGTATGCCCTATGTGATTTTGGTATAAGGTTTATATTTTGAAAAATTCTCAAAATATTAATTTTTTTAAATATTTTACTTTGGCGTGCATGGTAATAAACCTGTATTGTACGACCACGAGCCTGGATAAGCTCTGCAATTTTTTATTAGATTCAAATCCTCCAATTTTCATCAGTATGGAATGGTTTTCAGGGTGTAATTTTGATGAAATGAGATTTTAAAACCTGTTTTCTGCCCAAAAGCCATTTGCACGGCTTTTCTTTAATCTAGAAATTGT
Organism: Torreya grandis; assembly: GCA_037957365.1. NCBI lineage: Eukaryota > Viridiplantae > Streptophyta > Pinopsida > Cupressales > Taxaceae > Torreya > Torreya grandis. The sequence goes on from JARHVA010002729.1 coordinate 696,819, forward strand.
TGTTTGTATATAGTACAGGCCCCATTTTTTAAACATTGAACCAGCTCAGTTTTTCTTGTGTTTAAATTGCTAAAACATCAAATCTGGTATCTAAATCTCTCTGAGATGCTATCCAAGCTCAATCTGTGAGGTGTACGACCCATATCTACAGTAGTACGGCCTTCTTAGCGCCCCAACGCATAAAAAATCAGATATACTTCATCAAAATCTTTTCTGCTAATCCCAAAATGAGGCAAATCCTGAGTTGTACGGCCTAGTACGGATTTTTACAGCTAGGGGGAGTGAAAGACTAGTTTCAAAATTCTTCAGAGCAACCATTGCGTCCACATAGCATTGAAAGTTTTTAGAAATAATGAAATTTTGATTTGGTAGAGTTTTCAATTAAATTTTTCAAAAATCATAGGGTTTGTGGGTCCCAACAAAGCTATGCAAGCGTTTGGATTTTTTACTTGGCAAAATATTTCCTGATGAATTAATTTACCACGCATAAGTATTTTTTTTTAATTCACACAAACCAAAAAATCTGATTTATATATAAGTTTTCGTCATTATGACTTGTGAATGCTCTTAGAGCAATTGGAAGGGCTTATTTTGTGTAGAGCTTTGAAAAGAAGAGGTCAAGGGTTCCAATCTCCCTTTTGGAAGAATCTTTTCTTTTTTAATATGTTTTTTGAAGAGAATATTCTTTTTTCAACGGCTTTGTAAAATGACTTTGGTGATATAAGGGTGTAATTGCGACATTTTTGCGACTCTTGTAGTCGAAAGGTGGTCGTGTGACCAGACGATCTTCATAGTTTTCGACATTTTGGACACATTGGAATGGTCAAATTTCTGTTTTGGAGCTTCATTATGTGATTTTTATGCCAAATGCATTGAACATAATGTTGTATGGGTGCATTATCGGTGGAATCCGACACCCTATCTTTGCAAATTTTTTCCAAATGCGTATACATCAAACTAAAATTGTAACGACGTGTTCCACAGCTTGTGTTGTTGATGATGATGGTGTTACATTTCGGCGTTTACAGGGCCTTGAGGATCTAACAGGCTAAACAAAGCCAACTGGAGGTTGGAGGATTTTTCCCTTCACTAGTTTGTTATTCACTCAGAGTACGGGTTCATTGCTGGGATAGCAATTTTTGGCTTGTGTTTTTGCTTTCAGTTCTATTTTTGGCTTTCTATTTCTGATATTCATGACATGGAGTGGACAAAGTAGTTTGAATTTGTTTTTATGCTGCACAGCTTCTCACCTCTCACCTGATAGGGAGAGAAGATATTGCATAGTGGCCTTCAATCAGTCATCGATGGTTGTACAAGTCAATATTAGATTTGCTAGCATTTTGAGTGTTGAGCAAAGGCATGCGTGCGATGTTGGCATTTGTTGGGCATTCGAGAAATGTGCCATACCGAGTACTGGGGGATCACTTGGATGGGTCCCTGTGTGGGACCTTATGTGGGTCGATGCAGTTGGACAGGGTTTGATTGGGTTCTACTACAGTACAGTACGATGATCATAGGGGATGAGTAGGGCTTGAGTGTGCTACATTTGTAAGCTAGCACACTGTACATCGTGGTACTGATAAAAATCGATGCCACTCCATACAAAAGTCTGTCTAGCGAGTTGTGGCATAAAACGCTAATGAACACGATCAAGGTCTGCTCATCCTCATCTGCAAGCTAGCACATCTGCTACATCTGCAAGCTAGCACATCTGCTACATCTGCAAGCTAGCACATTGTACATCGTGGTATTGATAAAAATCGATGCCGCTCCATACAGAAGCCCACCCAGCGAGTTGTGGCATAAAAGGCTGATAAACACGATCAAGGCTTGCTCATTCTCATCTGCAAACTAGCACACTATACATCGTGGTACTGATCAAAATTGATGCCGCTCCATTCAGAAACCCGCCCAATGAGTTGTGGCATAAAAGGTTGATGAACACGTTCAAGGCCTGTTCATCTCCTATGATTCAAAGTCTTTTACTAGTTTTTATTGTAATGTTGTAATTAGTTTGCTTTTTAATATAGTTGGTTTTACGAGAAAGTTGCATCCTGTAACCACTCGTGAAAAGCCTATAAAGCTTTTCACATGCTTTGTAAAAAGGATCTTGAAATAATATACGATAAAACTGTGTAGAAAATCTTTGTTCATGATGTAATTTCACTATTATTTCTCCTACTCCTTGGGCCATCACAACATAGGGTTCCAATCCGCCCCAGAAAGCTTTTTACTTCTCATAGGCATTCCAAGATAAGAGATGGATAACTCTTTGATCTAGCAACCCAATATTGCTGCTATTGTAAGTTGCCTGTCCACTGGAGTATTGAAAGAATAAATCAAACTCTTCTCAACACGGACTTTTTGATGAGAGGCAGCTTCATAGGACAATATCACCCTTTTTAATTCTTTTGCTTCTCAAACTGAGGCTTCATCTATCAAAATGGTATCATCCATGAATTGTTGGTGAAATGCAAGCTTTGATTAGACCTCTAAACCTGCCTTCAAACTTAAATTTGGTCATAACCTTGTCCAAAAACTTCCAATCTAGCCTATCATACGCCTTGTTCATATCAAGCTTCAAAATCATCCCTGTTTTATTGCTTCTATCTATGGAATGAATTGTTTCATGGACAACTATTATACTATCTTGAATTTGCCTCCCCAAAACAAAGCTGCCCTGTTGAGCACCTATGATTTTATCCATTAATGGCTCCATTCTCAAAGAAAACTTTGGTAATGATCTTATAGGTAGTGTTACATACGCTGATAGGTTTGAATTCAGAGAAAATAGTAGGACCCTCCTTTTTAGGAATTAGAGCAATAAACGTGTTATTAAGCTCTTTCAATATTTGTCCTGAAGAGAGAAACTTATTAACATCCACCACATCTTTCTCAATGATATCCCAAAACAATTGAAAGAAGGCAATGGGGTATCCATCTAGGCCTGGCACCTTGTCCTTGCCCATGAGAAAAATTGCAGGTTTAACTTCATCCACTGAAGCCGGCTTAACAAGGCTTAAGTTGTCTTCATGAGAAATAAGATGTGGTATTTCATGAATCAACTCTTGCTCCATTCTGACATTACTTTTCGGATTTTCAAAAAATATGACTTTGAAGAAAGCAATACTTTCCTCTTTAATGAAATTCTTATCTGAGCATAGAATTTCATCTGCATTTATAATGTGTTTAATGAAATTGTGAGCTCGATGTTTCAAGGTTAGACATATGGAAGAACTTGGTGTTTTTGTCCCCATCCTTAAGCCAAATAGCACAAGATTTCTGTCTCCAATAACTTTCCTCCTTGGCAGCCACCTCACAATAGTAGGCAGTTGTTTTTCTTTAGAGGTAGCAGGAAGACCATAACCATGGGCAGCTGTGGTTTCCTCCAGCATAGACAACTCCTCCCTCAAAGTCTTTTTCTAAACAAAAACGTTGCCAAACACCTTTTTGTTCTACACCCTAATATTCTTTTTAACTAATTTTAGTTTGGAGACCAATCTAAATATTGTTGAGCCGTCTATCAAAGTGTCTCACTACTTAGAAATTCTATCCTTAATCTCAGGGTGGCGAAACCACATATGTTCCATACGGAAGGGCTCCTTTCTTTTTTTTGCTTTAGCTTCAATAATGAACTCCAACAGATTGTGATCAGACCCAATCCTAGGAAGCGAAGAAAGAAGAAAATCTTTGTTAGAGGACCAATCCATTGAAACCAAAACCCTCTCAAGTCTAACTTGAATGAGATTTTCACCCATCCCCCTGTTAGTCCAAGTGTACGGAGGTCCTCTTAGTTCAACGTCAAAAAGACTACAATTTGCTAGCAAAGAGGTCAGATCATCCATACTATCAGTCATAACTTGATTCCCTCCCTTTTTCTCCCCTGAAAACAGTGGAGTATTAAAGTCTCCAACAAGCACCCAAGGCAGCTCCTTAAGAATCTCTAAAAATAGATAACTCCTCCCATAACATTCTTCTAGCAACAAGAGTGTTAGGGGCATAGATATTTGAAAAGATCCACATAAAATCATCCTCTTTGTTGGTAAAAACAATGGCTAAGTGATATTTAGATTTGAATAGGCGCTGACCTTCAACCATCTTAGCATTCCAGAACGTGATAATTCTGCCAGAAGCACCCATTGAACTCACACATTCTGCTCTAGCTTCCTTCCATAGCAGATATTTCTTATTAGCAATTTTTTTCATCTAGCTTCGGCTCTTGTATGGTTAAAACATCAGGATTATGACTCAATCTAAAATCTCTTAAAAATGAAGTTCGCGTGTGGGAACTATTTATTCCTCTGATGTTCCACGAAAGTAGCTTTATTTAATACTTTTTTCTAGAGGGCTTACCCCCTTTAAAAGTGAGTACCGATTGAAAACCATGAGCAATATTTACTTTTGTTGCCTTCTTAAGAGTCTCCTTTTTGGTTAATCTTCTTACCTTCGTAGGGGGAGTTATAGTTGGAGCTTTTCTCCCACGTCTGGTAGCCATGGAAGGAGTTTCAATTTCCTTCCCCTTACTAGAGCTAGGAGAGTAGAATGGGGTGGATCCATCTTCTTTCCTTTAAGGAGTTTCAATTTCCTTCCCCTTATTAGAGCTAGGAGAGTAGAATGGGGTGGATCCATCTTCTTACCTTTCATCAGAGGAACCATTTTTCTTAGGCGAAAAAATTCTCCCAGAGATTGTAAGCAATCAAATTTCTGTTTTGATTGCGGAGATTTTGGAAGCAGGATTGAGGTAATAGGATTCACCACATTTGATTCACAAGTATCCCTGGTGTGATCCCCCGTGAAGCCTTCTGTAAATAGATCCCCTACCTTCAATTCTCCTCCAAAATCTGGAACCTTATAACAATCTTCAGAGGGGGATTTGATTTGCAAAATGAGACTGGGACTGACTTCCTCATTCTCCAAGCCAGATTGAGCTTCCATGTGTTCTTCCATCTCCTTATTTACTTGCCCTGATAGGTCCTTGCCTTCAATATCTAAAACATCTGCTTCCAAACAAAGCCTTTCCAACGCAATTTCTGACTCAACTCCCCTAGCCTCGGGTTTTTCCATATGCTTCTCAATCTGAATGTTTCCTTTAGGAGACTTGAAAGCAAGATTACCCATGGCTTTTATTTGCCATAATGGCCCATCCTTCTTGACGGTCCAAGGGGGTTTGTTTCTAGTCCTTGTTGGGCATAATTTTGTCAAATGGCCCAATTTTTTGCATTTAGAGCAAAGGAGTGCTGAGTTTTCATATTCAATTTTCAAGCATCGTTCCCCTTTAGAGGTATGCAGATAGACAACATTGGGAAGCCCCTGATTCACATGAGCATTGACACAAAAACGAGCATGAACAAATCTTGTTCTTGCCTTTGTGGTAGCATCAAAAGCAATTAGATAGCCGAATGTCTTGGCCACACTAATAAATAGATCTTCTCACAGTTCTAATGGCAATCCAGGGAGTCTAACCCAAATGGGCATGACGTTAACATCTTCTTTCTTTGGGTCGAAGCCCAACTGCCATTTCCTCAAAAAAGACTAGATCGACCAAGGAACCAGGGACCTCCCACCAGGATCTAAGCACAACCCTCCTTGTTATTCAATCTAATCAAGAAAAATCTGTTTGACATTGTTGAGATCTCCATGTGGCCCTTTGGATTCCACTTCCTGATAGCCCAATGGCGAAAATCATCTATATTAGGTTGAGCTCCTATAAATTTGCCCACTAGAGGACACTTCATTCTTGAGGAAGCTCTCTGGATCAATGTATTAGGCACTTTAATATGAAAGCCCCTATTGTTAAGAGCAATAGGGAGATCTTCATTTCGCTGAATTTCTCTATGGTCAACAATCTTCTCTTTCAGTTTCGAGGCCCAAGAAAACTTACTTTTGAAAATCCCACTCGAATCTGTGCCTACTCTCTTGTCTGACCTTTTTTCTTTTGCCTTGTCAGAAAGGCCCTCGTGACTGCTCCTGGGATTGCCTTGACTAGTGTCCTTGAAGCTAGGACCCACAAAAGCGTTGGACGCATGTTGCTGACTAGATCCACGGTGGGCGACGCTAGCCTCATCGCCATCACCCTTCACCCTCTTAGATTCACTGTTCAAAAACTTCTCCCGCTCCTCTCCTCTCCTCTGCTCGCCATATCCTCTCTCATATGTTTCCTCTCTTAAGTTACTAGATTTATTTTTATTTTTGCTTTATTTGAATGTTTTTATATTTTCTTGAATATTTGATTTTTTTTGACATGTTTAGAAAGAGAGTGCTAGCCGATGATCCCCATCTAAGAAATGCTCATAGGGTGCTCTAGTTGTCAAGGATCATGTATATGTGTCAAATTTAGAATTGGAAATCTGTAATACTTTGCGTATGCCTCATAGGACTCCGTGGTCATGAGATAATAGTAGTTGTAGTGGTTCGTGGAATCCATTGTTTAATGCCTCTGTGATGTCTTTGGTGTAATATCGAGTCTTTGTACTTGTTTTGAAACATGTTGCTTTGCTGTCCATTGGCTAGGTCATGGAGGTGTAAACTAGGATCTTGAAGAGTCCATTGTAGATCTCTGATGCAATGGCCTCTCAACTATTGGTCACCTAGGAAAGGGGATTGCCTATTGCTTACCCTTTTGCGCATGATCAACCATAGTAGGTTGTATAACTAGCTGTCGTACCTGTTGCAAAAGTTATATTGAATCTCTAAAACTGTAATTACCCTGTTGACATGAATATATTTAAAACACCCATGCACTGTAGAAGGTATCACATGGAGTTTATGAATCCAAGGTAATCTCAATAATATATCAAAGTCTTTCGTATGCGGTATAACTGAAAATGTTGTGGGCAAATGTGTTGGACCAACCTTCACCAAAAACATGTTATGTATTTCATTAAATGATTTGACCGTTTTAGTCGAAGGAACTAAATCACCCTATGTGTTTCCAAATGTGTGAGTAACGTCATGGTACATACATTCTCACTAGAACCATTATCAACCATAACATTGTATAGGTTGATGATCAATGTGTGTCCTGATAAATAAAGAATGAAGATCTGAGTCATCATCCACAGTCTTGTTGTCATCAATTGAAATCAAAGGCCTTTAAACCGTAAGGAGGTATTCACATATAAGTGTACCAATAATCCCATCTAATTGGTGCTAATAATGTGGTGGAGGAGGATGTGCATGATATGCCATTTGCACTTCTAATGTTTCTTTAGAATGATTTTGTAATGGATTGTTGAATATCTTTTGATTTTAATGATCATTGGTTTGTGATCCCAAATTCATTGGAGAACCTTCAAAGGTGAGTAGATCACTATTAATAAGATCTTGTATTGTGCTTCAATTTAAAACCTCTGTTCCTAGAGTGCCCCACACATTGGTGATAGCCACAAAAAGCATTGGCATCATATCCTTTTTGTAGAGGTCGACTCGTATCAACCACCATAGGAAGAGGGAGAGATATGAAATGACACTCCACTAGCTTTGGAAGTAGCGAAGCTGGAGACTTAGGGAATCGTGTAAATTGTCTCTTAGATGCATTGGATAAGATAAGCTGATTAGGTTGTTGTGACACTGTATTAACCATGGTGTTTGTTTTCATTTTAGCCTCAGTAGGTTTGACCTTATAGCTTGGTTTGATATGAAACTTGGTATTGGATGTGGTCAATGTGTTTTCTACATACTTAAGCTCATTCAATGAAATAAGTTTCATTTCTCTATCTCAAACAATATGGCATAAGTTATTAAAAGATTTGAACTTCTTAGAAACAATAGACTCATGTAAGGGAGCAAGCAAACTTTGCTTAAAGATATCTTGAAGCTTTTTATCTACCATTGGATTTGTCATTTTGGTCAACATTGTTTTATACCTCAAGACATATTCATTAATAGGCTCATTGGTTCCTTGTTTTATCTTGACAATTCGTGCATATGACATTTTTTATGTAATGTTGATTGAAAAATGTGCTAAAAACTGACCTGTCAAAGCCTTGAATGCTCTTACAGATTGTATTGGTAGATCATAAAATCATCTCAATGCATAGTCCTTTAGACTTCTTGGAAATAATTTGGTCTAAAGTTTATCATTTGAAGCATAATCATGGCATGTTGCGTAGAAAGATCGAAGATGTTGTTCAAGATCATTCTTGCCATCATAAAATGTGAACTTGGATGCAACAAAGTTAGTTGGCAAAGGGTGCAAAGACATCTTAGGTGCTAGAGGATTATGCAATACATCTTGTGGATTAATAGCACGAGTTGATTTCATAGCCTTTTGCTCAATGTTGGTAAGTTTAGCTGTCAAAGCTTGCATAACTTGTAAAAGAGTGTTCACAATAAACCCATTGGGATTTTGATTTAAAACTTGAGAAGTCACCAAAGGAGATGAAAACACCACTTGCGTTGATGTAGGCATTACAATTGGTAATTGAGTTGAAGTATTAATTATTTCCATGGAGGATGTTGTAAGAGGTGTACCATCTAAAGGTTCACCATTATTGGATGTGGATGTAATAGCCTTAGCATGGTTATTGATTTCTTGTGTAGCATGTAAGAATGCATTAATTAATTCTTGATTTGTATTTAAATTGTTGATTAAGGCTGCTTTATCTTCCATTTTGAAACAAGTTTTTTTAACATTTTCCATATTTGCTAAATACAAAAAAAGGTGCCACAAGTAATGAAAAAATGTAGATGTGCAAATTATTGAAATCAAAAATCCTAGCAGGCTGAAAACCCTAGAGCAAGCTAGTAGTTGCACGAGAAGACTTAGAGGCAGGATTCACAAAATGTTTAATTCTTTTTGGAAATAACGATTAACAACGAAAGAGTAGCCTAATAAAACAAGGAGTAAGCTACTATAAAAAGCAGGGCAATTAATGAATCTAGATTCTACTGATATTCTAATAAGAAATATAGAATCTAAGCATATACCAAATATAGAAAGTACAACATTCGATATTCTGATAACAATATGAAGGAGAAATTGTACTTAGCTTATACATTGATGTGCAAACAGATCAAAGTACTGTAGGTGTAGAAATAGACTATATGAATAGTTCGATCCAGTCATTAGATTTTGAGAATTAGCTTTTTGTCAGCACGGACACTTGCATCACCCTGCAAACACCTGCGTCGACGCTATGGTTCGTGCTTCGAAGTATTTGCCCTGTACAGAGTATTGACTGTTGACTGAAATTTCCACTTGGGTCTTTTTGGGTTTTCTTTCGCCTTTCAGATTATGTGTTCAGATCATGCGCACAGAGTCTTGATATCATAATATAGCTAAAACCCTAGATCCTCCTTTTAGCTTTTGTCACCTTGCCAAAAATGGGTTAGTGGGCTCATGAAGTGGAGTTGACCTCAAAGACCCTTTTATCACTGAGTGCTGTCTACATAGCCAATATTTCGAAGAGAGCCTCAAACATATGCAGTTCTCCCCTATGTGTTGGCTTGTGTGTGAACAATGTAGTATGCTATATGCAAGTGCATGTAGTGATCTAGCTTATAGTCTGACAAATATTGCTCATGGGTTTTCTTTGAATGCTTCAAACCTATAATATGACTACTCCTTTGATTTATATAGAAATATGGAATAATAGGGCAACAAAACTCAGTTGTACAATTGATTGAATGAGTTTGAATAGGTGCTTTTTTGGTATTTGCTAGATGAATAATGAGTTGGCTTTAACTTGTATTTATACCACTTCTTTGGAAAAGTTCACCACAAAAGGGTTAATGAAATATAATAGGCCAACCTGTACATATCAAAAGATTTGCAATTTTTTAGTGTTTAGAAGGCATGGCCAGTTGCATTAGAGAATGGATAGTAATGTCGACACTATTGTCCAAGTCCAAACGCAACTGTCCAGGAACATAGAAGATTTTTGGAGTTCTGTAATTGATAGTAAAGGATATATACCAGAGTTTAAGCGTACTGTGTGCTACAATGGATCTTGATAATTAGAATAATAGGGTTGGACTACAAGATAAACATTTAGACCCAGTGAGATGGCGAACGTGAGCCTATCGGTTGCAAGTAAGGTGAAGAATTGAAGGGTAGAGCCCTAAGTGATATTTGTCAAGTGTACAAGAATAGTTTAACATATAAATCTAGATTTATGAATCTACAGTTAGAGAGTTGGTTTCTATTTGTCAAACTAAATTGATGACTTAGTCAAGGATCACATCACCTTGGAGTAATTACCAATGATTACTTCAAGGTGACACATCCACTTAGTGATTGAGTTTGATTAGTCAGTCTATGTGAGTCATGAGTTAATGTGTCAATCGAGCTAGTTGATTGTTTGATTGCGTTGAGAGGCATAACTATAGTGATAAACAAGGCGGTGGAAGGAGCAAGTTTAATAGTGTGAGATGTCAATAGAAATCACCAACCTTATTTTGACATCCATTTGACTATCATAGGATAGTTTGGATCTCAAATTTGATGTCCATTTGGCTGTCGTACAAAATTTTTTCTTCTCTCTTAGAGAAGGCAATTGAAAAATCGTGATATTGTGGGCATATGGAGTTTAGAGCCCAATGTTTTTCTCCACAATTATGTTTTTGAGTCTGATGCAGTGGTGCAACTAAATTGAGGCCATATGTTACCAATCAGTGGGAAATTCATGTAAAATGTAATGGAGTAATTAACTAGTGCAGTATGTGACAAATCCAAGATAAACAACAACCCACAAACACCCCTCAGGGGGAAGAAATCCTACCTCAGTAAGGGACCTTGATGGGTTCTTCTTTATCCTTCCTAACAAGCTCCTCTTCTTCCATTTTTAGTAAATCCAGAACCTAAACCAAGCTCAACTCCCCTTCGATTGGGGACTCGAGGTTTTTGTAATATCTTGAGCCTTTCACGGGTTTCATCCATGTTTTTGCCTTGAATTGCTGTTTCACGTGCCTCATCTTTCTGCAGTCTCCACATCTTGCCAAGCACATGAATCAAAGTCAATGTTGAATGTCTTCATCAATAGTTGAAGTATTACCTTCGTTGAAAATAACAGTTTGAAACTTTGAACACAATTCGGGGAGTAACTTTCATAACATTATGCTTGAGAGAGGATTGACCAGAATCTTTTCTGACTAGAAGGACATTGACAACAAAGGAGCCTTCACCTAGTCTCATTGAAAGTTGCGCCCCAAATAGGTTGGTAGGCTCCCATTTCAGCAATTTTGGGTTCTTTATGTCCTTGGCCAACACATTCTTCTAGTATTCCATTGCTTGTTCAACATCCAACCTAGTGCTCTCATCAATGAGTACACTATCATCCATAATCTGCATAAATTTCAGATCATCCACCAATGCATGTACGTAGATAGGTCTTCCTCCAATGAGTAGTAATTGACAATCTTGTCATTTTGGCCTTGAATTATTCTTTCATAGGATTATGTTTCTTTAACCAGTCTAGGACCCCTATGAGAGCTAAACCTTCCCCAACATCCTTAGATCCTTTGCCATCATGGTTCATAGGAGATACCATCCCAAGTCAGTTCCTAATAAACTACCAATAATAATAAAAAGGAAGGGGACAACTATGAGAGTATGCAATTAGACACATCAATCCAAATCAACTTTTTAGTCTCGGATCATTTTGCCTTCATAAAAAATAACTTTCTTATCAAGAGCACAAACACAAAGGAGAGTGGCCAAAAGACACACGAGCAAACTGCCCAAATATAAATTCAATTAGCATCCAATTATTCCATTTTCCAAAATATAAGCCTAGAAAAGTACAAAAAAGCATTCATTGAAAATTCACTAGAATTGCTAGCTTCTCACAATCAAAATACAGTATTTGAGACATTTCTAGAAACCATTTCAAAGAGAGAAGCATGGGCCCAAGTAGATCATAGGGGTCATCGGCCAGCCACATAGCCCAAAATGTTAGCACTCAACACCATTCAAGTGATCAAATCTAGGAAGAAAATCCATGTGTAGGTCATACTCCTCCTTTGGCCAAGGAACAATTTCCAAAATTAAAAGGTAAACCTTGCTCTCACACAAACTTAGCAAATGGACCAAACAAAGAGGTCAAATGTCATAAGCCTTCCAAGAGATAGAATTCCAAATGTTTCAGCCTCTTTGGATCCCGTGGAGTATGCTATTTTGTCCTTTCTATACAGTTTCGAATATGTACTTATCCATCACAATGCAAGAAGAGTTCAACACAGTACAAAGCTCTCTAATGGTTTTGACTGCAAATGAACCCATTAAGGAATCTATTTACACACTTGCTCTTCAGCCCCTGTGTATTTAGATCAATTTGAACCTTTTTACACTTGTGTCATGCCTCCATGTCTTCTGCAAACTGTGATTCTTTGCTGAATTATCTTATTAAGGGTACTGAGAGTGTTTTCAAGTTGCATATTTAGTCACTTTGACTAATGGATTGAGATTAGTGGCTTAGTTAGTGTTTAACTAATTTTACACCTCATAGATATTAAATAAAGGAAACTATGCACTATATATATATATATATATTTTAAATTTTTTTATTAAATATGCATTTAACGCATAAACCTGAATTTAAATAGATTGCTAGATATAGAAATGACAAAGTGAAAGAGGGATGATGTACTTAAGTACTTCTCCCTGTATGTTGCTCACATAAGTTGTCATTGTATCTAGGAATACTCTATATGTGCTTCGTCAATTGCTTAGATCAGAATCAAGAGCTGAAACCCTGTTTGGACGTTGCTGGCAAAGTTAGAGACATGTGGTGGCTGGAACTATCAAGGTTCATTGCCAATGCCCCTCTTCATAGTGGGCGTTTGATATCTTTGGGAGCCTTGGGCTCGAACCTGCATTGTGATTATATGGATGCCCACCTTTCTCATCCTGCATTGAAATGTTTGTATTGGATATCTTCTGTCCCAGACCTTAATTGTGCTTTCGACCACAAGATTCCTTTAAAAAGGTTTTGTGTTTTGGGTTGGATAGATTCCTATCACTCCCTGTTGAATCGCTGAGTGTTGCCTATGTTCCAATATGTTGAAGAGGGCTCAAACCACATGTAGTTATCCCATTTATGTGTGTATATGCAACATCATGAACAATATAGAATGCAATGCAATCTTTTGAGCTTTGATACTTGGCACCATGCAACTTTGACGTAGTATATTTAGATTTCACTCCATGGACTGCTCTAAGGCTGCCCTTTGATGGGTTTGGATGTGTATGCCATTTTGATAATGTCTCATTAGAGTCTTAGGTGTTTGCCCAAGTGAACCAAATGATGCTCAATGTTGAATGAATTTAGGGGTGATTTGTATTTATAGATGACTTTTCATTATTTCTGCTATGACTTACCCATGAAACGTGTCTAGGTTGACTTAATGGAGAATTCCCAATTTGAAAAATAACCTTTGAAGGCCCCCAAACATTGCTGGCAAAGGGGATGCCTGTGGTAATCGACACTCTCTGAGATTACTAGTTTTGTCTTGGAAATTTAAAACAAGGATGTGAAATATGGAGACTACAGTTACCAAATATTGTCAGATCTGCACAAAATCCTGTCGGATCTGGACTTTTTGGCCGGCTTGGATAAGTTTGTCCGAGTTGGTCTTGTTTTTTTCAAAATTTTAATAGGTTTTTTGGCAGAAAAATTGCCCAAAAACCATAAATATTATATAATTTTAACATTTTATATTCTTTTAATAATGTTTTTTATTGTATTTGTCAAATTTGCATATTTATAAAACTATGCTCTCTCTCTCTCTCTCTCTCACACACACACACACACACACATGCATACCTATATACATATATATATTCTGGATCGGATTTTTCTGAACTTTTTCAAGTATTCTAGATTTTTATATTTTTTTGCTCTCCTGAACGGATTCAGATTTTTGAACTTGGTAACTATGATGAAGACGACTTGTTTTGAATTTTGGAAGCTTCTTGTACAAACGCAACTGAATTTGAATTAATGTATCTAGGGAATAGAGGTGGCGAAGACAACAGATCGGTAGATAGATAGAGGGAAAGTGTGCTCAAGAGTCAAATATTTGCGGAACGTCCAAGTGTGTCAATGTATGTCAAAGTTGATGTTGCTAAAGTGCCAAAGATCAAATTTAGGTGTCTACAAATGCCCCCCTTTTGATATAGTATTGCAAATGCTGAATTAAAAGGACAAAAGAAGTGAATTTAGTGCCATGCTTGGTGTTGATGGGTACAACCCAAAATATATCATTTGCTCCACATGAAACCTGCAAGAAAAATGTAGAGATCATTGTCTCTTCATAATTAGAAATCTGAAATAATTTAAATTATTGAAAAACTCGCAATTGAAAATTTAAGGAATGAATACATCTGATAATATGCGTACCCAAGTGGCCACATGTTGAACTTGACTGAAGAAAACCATGGGGTGATCATGCCCCAAGGAAATGCAATTGCTAACCATCTATTTTGAAAACACTATGCTAGAAGTTGAGCAATGTAGAGCCTCAACCACATTGTCCCGGGTAACAATATACCCTTTTTTGAAAACCTCAAAGTCAGGTTTGTATGTAAAAGGACCAACCGCTGTAGACGGATATAGACCCAAGGTGCTTGTGTAGTTACCATCATTCAGCATCGTTCCATCGTTTCTCAATATAGAAAACAAAGAAGTGTTTGCATAAACAAAAGTTCATGCCCCATATGCTTCATATGTCCCTCAAAACAATGTAGAATGCCAAAATCTGTCCCAATTATCATAGAATGCCTCCGTGGTTCCTCATATTCATGTGGAATGCCAAAATCTGTCCCAAAAGATCTTAGAATGTCCCAATTATTTCTCAAAATCAAATACAATATGTTTCAATCTGCTCAATTTGATCCATTTGAATGTATAATCTGTCCCAAATAATGAAATGCTCCACCCGACATGTAAATATTTGAAATAAGCCCATTGAATACCCCCTTTTGATATGAGGGATGAACTTTGCAAATCACTCATCTTAAAAGAAAGAGTTATGCACATCATGTTTTATATGGAAAAGTATAATCATGTAAAGCATACATATAAACATGATAAGATACGTCCTCTTAGAAATATTTTGAAATTGTAAGTGCATATGAAACATAATCCAAGGTAAAAACAATTATTTGTTATTCACACACAATACATGATCATGATAAGTTTATTGAAAATAGATGTCAGATGTAGCTATATATGTCATTGAAGCATGCAATAATTAGAATCACAGTAGATGCATGATATAAATCACGACAACTTCAAGTACAAATAGATGGCACATAGTAGAAATGTGTGATATAAATCACACACCAAGCACATAGTAGCAGTCAATTTGTTCCACAATTTTTTTTGTAAAAGGATATAAATTTGCTCACGCACACAATGTCATAATGAATAACTCATAAGCACACAAGCATAAAAAACATAACTTGACTCTGACCTAACACGGACACGACATGGCCATGACATGTAGTAGAGGATCCGACATAACTGACACACAACTCGACAAGACAGTCGATCTACCCACAAAAAATAGAACACATAATATAGAAAACAACATTGATCAAGCAATGTGACAATCATCGACATCAAATAAGCACGGAGCAAGCAATGTTAGTCCACATAATCAATCAATGTCATCTTCTAGTATAGTAAAGCACAATATCCATAGAAAATAACACACTAACAAATGTATGAACAAGAGCAAGTTATGTATAAATAGTCTAAGTAACTCGATCCGATTCGACCAATGGAAATGGCATAGAAAGATATAACCTGAAAAAGTGTACCGAGATGCCCCTAGCATGGGCAATGCCCCCAAATGTGGAAAGGTTTCTTGTGGTTGTGATAAATGTCATGCATATATATGTCCATGTCTCATGTGTAACTTGTATGTCTTGCATCTAACTCATGTATACTTGAAAAGCATGTGCATAAAAACTGGATATGTAACTGACTATGTATGTGACAAATGATATCAAACAACTATAGGTACCATCAAAACAAAGCTGTGTATGGATCTTGGTTCTGTATATTTGAATGTTTTTGCACTTTTTGACATGTTTGAATTTTTTTGCACTTCTTGAAATGTTTGATTTGAACAAGCACTCAATAAACAAAACAAGGCGAAGGGGCATGGTTGCAAAAAGCACAAGCATATGTGAACATATAGGGTGCATCAAAGTGTAAAACAATGTCTAGGAGATGAAGGCAAGAAAAATACCCCCACTGTGTATGTAAATTGCTAAGTCATGTCTCAAAGAATTATAGAACTCATAATTAGCGTATGCCACTAGTGGGAAATAGTCGATGTGCAAATGTCATAAGATGTGTAGGCATGTAATATATGTGATTGTGTAAGCTCAATGTGTGCTATGACAAAAGCAAAACATAGATAGTCAATATGGATAAGTGGGCAAATAGTAAGCCGTATCGAGGTGTAACATGCCTTAAAGAACTGTAAATTGAAGTCAGATTGCTGTAAAGGATGTATATGCACGTCATTGTGAGATAATTAATGTAAATGTTTGGATCAGGACAAACAATCGAAAGGCAAGGGCCAAAAAAACATGATATTCACGTAAAACGTAAGGGCTAGAAAAATGATCATGTCAACCACATATGTTCATGTTGATACAGGAGAAATATAGAAAACAATAAGTCAACTCAGAAGAAGTTGATCAAGCAAGTAAACAATAAGAAACTATGTACAGTGCTATAGTATGGTAAAGATGTATCGATTAGGCCCATGACATGCCATATATGGCATCTAATGTTTTTTTGAGGAGACGGTTAGCATTCCCCATTATGTTTGATCGTAAAAAAAATGATTGTCTTCAGCCAAGTTTTGATCACATTGGAATTAATCGTTGATTTTGAATTTTGTTCTATTAGAAACATCTTCAAGAGATTGATTTTCTTTATTGATGGTGCCCTTTCCTAATGAAGTTTTATGAGGAAGCTTCATTTTGCCTTGGTTTATAAGCTCTTGAATTTATCTCTTTTAGAGCAATGTATCTATTGGTCAAATGCCCTCTTGTTGCATGATACGATCAAAATAGTATTTGTGAGATGCTGACTTATAGCTTGGAAACCTATTACGTGCAGGAGACAATTTGATCATGTCTTTGTTCCATAGAAATTTGAATATGTCGTATTGATTTTTGAAAAATTGTGAAGATTTTGTGGAAATATATTCTGTCTAGCATTGGTGCTTTGTTCGTTCTTGACATTAAATGAAACCGTAGTTTGCTTATTATCTTTAAGATTGTTTGCTACCTAAATATCAGATTTTGTTCCCTTTTTAATCCATGTATTCAATATCGTGCTAATTGGTATGTGTGTATGAATATTAGTTGTTTTCATAAGAAGTAATGTGTGATCTTGTAGATTTTTACTCTATATCAATAGCTTTATGTTTGAGATCATTAATTGACTTGTGTGTTGTTTCCAATAATTTACTCTTACTAGGTTGCACGAGACCTTAAAGAAAAATATGTTCTCTGTAAATCACATGGTTGATAAATTAGTGAATGCATATGACAGTGAAACCTAAAGGTGAAATCATGTATTGTTTCATTGGAGTCTTGCTTGAGATGTTGAATGCTTTGCAATTGAGCTCTTGGACCTGTGTTGGCGATAAACTTATCTAAAAGACTTTTTGTAACCATCCCATTGAATCTAGGGAGCCACTGGGTAAAGAAAAGATGCAATTTAAGGCATCACAAACCAAAGTTTCTAGGAAATAATTTAAGCATCATCAAAGGACAGTCTTTACAATTGTTTATAGAGGTCAAAGTAGTGTAAACGCTCTCTTGAGGATCCCCATGGCCATTGAATAATTTAAGTTTTGGAATAATCAAGTCATGTGAAAGGGGCATGTCCATTATATTCTTGTGAATAGGATGCCTACTATTTATATTTCTATAATTTGACCCTTAAAGCTTTGTTGTTCAAGGGATAAAAGTCTCATTTCTCTTTGTAAGTCTTCTATTGCATATATCATATTGTCTACCTTGTGCCTAAGTATGGTAATTTTCTCTAGTTCATTCAAATGTTGAGTGATCATTTATGACATCTTGTATAGGCACACTATATTGCATGGGAATCAAACATTTATTACATTGCATACTAATATAAACATTTATTGTATGATATATCATTATAAACATCACTGTGATGCATAGAATCATGGGATACAACAATCACTTGTTCACTGTGTCCAGACAAATTTGAACCGTTTGCATGCATAAGCTTAATAACATAAGTGTATGTGTTGATTCCATTTTATTATGTACTTGTTCTACCTTATGTCTATTAGAAGCATTCAAAGAAAGATAATAAGGATTATTCTATTGCATTCGACCCACAACATTAATTTGACCTTATTTTTATTTATTACCATCATACAAAGATGCATCACTAGCATGCCCATTATTGCTATTCACACAATTATCATCTATGTCATCATTTATATAATCATTTGTACCATAGTTTACATAACTGTAACCGGCGAGTGCTCGCCAAGGAGGAATTTTGTTTAACTGGAGATTAATTGATAAGGGTGGTCGATTCACTAGGAATAACCGAAAAAAAAATGCTTAAATTTATTTTAAAAAACACAAATTTTATAGAAATTACAGTTGCAAAATGTATCAAATGATTCTATAAAATGTTGGGAAAGTGTTTTCCATTACATTTGAAGACAAATAAAGTATAAAATCACATAATCATGCGAATACAACTGTGACACTGTCAAGTTGTCAACAACAAACTAATACAATGATATTTATACAAGAATCTATAGGTACAAATTACAAGAATCTAAAATTTTCTCTCGTTTTTTGGAAAACTAAGGGAGATTGAGAAAGTCTAGTCCTCCCACTTGGCTGCCCTGCCTTGCTCTACCTAGAACATTGCGCTTATGGCTCCACCCCTATCTCTGCCTCTGCCTTAAATGCAAGGATGTCTTCCAATCCAATCTCTCCTCCTATTGTAGCTGCACCCTCTATAGCTTGCCTCTCGAAATCAACAATCTCGTCCTTTGTGAACATGGGGGCTCCTCCACTTGTGCAATCCAATCATTGTAGGGATGAATTTCATCTAGATTGATAGGTGTTGGACATTGTTTGGGTGCCTTGGACGTGTCTATGTTGTGTACAGGCGTCCCGACGAGTACTGTGTTAGTACTCGTTGGGAGCCAAAAAATTGAGATTTGGCGAGTATGGACGACGATTAATGGGTTTTCCAAATTTGTTGCGAGTATTTGAGCGACTGGCGAGTAATCGATGGTTATGTAATCCATGATTTGTACATTCATTGGTATAAGTGTAAGGCATATGAGTAAAAAACGAGTCTAAAGGATGAGATATAGTAGGGTTTGAAGGATGTGCAAGCATGACAAATAATTTGACCCCTAAGAGGATAACATATAAAATCACGAGTCCTAACCCTAATATAAGGGCAAACATATAAACCATAGAAAAATAATCTCTAATGTAATAAGGGGAGATAATAAATTAGGTCTGAAAGTCAAACTTTAATAGGGATAAATCTAAAACCTGAAGAAAAATCTGAAATCCTATTCTAAAAATAAAATTAGGGTTTTCGCATTCAAAATAATGGTCAAGGTCACCAAAATGTTAAACTTTTTTTACACCTAAGAAATTTAAAATTGAGGAAACTATGCATTAATTGAGATTAAGTAAAATATGGTATTTAACGTATAAACCTTAATTGAATCGGATTGCTAGATATTACACTTGCTAAATTTAGAAATGACAAAGTGAAAGAGGGATGATGGTATTAGCTATTTTTGTTTGCATGTTGCTCACAAAAGTCATCACTGTATCTAGAAATGCTCTATATGTGCTTCATCAATTGCTCATATTAGAAATAAGAGCTGAAAACTTACTTGGACACTATCGACAAAGTCGGGCACCTGCAACAACTAAAACTATTAGGGTCTATTGGCAGTGTTCCTGCGCACAATTGGGGTCTGATATTTGTGGGATCTTCACGCCTACGCCTGCAGTGTGATTATGTGGATGCACACTTTTCTGATCTTGTATTTAATTGCTTGTATTGGGTCTCTTCCGTCTCAAACGGTAATTGTGCTTCTGACCACAAGATGACTTTGAAAATGAGTTAATATTACTCTGTTGAATTTCTGAGCGTTGCCTATGTTCCAATACTCCGAAGAGGGCTTAAACCGTATGTAGTTCTCCCATTTATGTGTGTGGGGAACATCGTGAACAATCTAGAATGCAATGCAATCTTAGGCCTTGTGATACTTGGCACCATGCAACTTTGACTTTGTAAAATTCAGATTTTGCACTATGGACTGCTCTAGGGCTGCTCCTTGAAGGGTTTGGATGTGTGCGTCTTTTTGATAATGTCGCAAGAGAGTGCTAGGTGTTTGCCCAAGTGTGCCAAATGATTGCTCAAGTGTAGAGTGACCTTAGGGGTGATTTGTATTTATAGATGACTCTTTGTTATTTCTTGTTTTGATTGACCCATGAAACATGGTTAGGTTGACCTAATGGAGACTTCCCAATTTGAAAAATAGCTGTTGAAGGCCCCTGGATATTGCTAGTAGAAAGCGACACTTGCGGTAATTGACACTGTCCAGATTATTGGTATTGTCTTGGAAGTGTAAAATAACAATCTAAAATATGGAGTCAGTCTGTTTTGGATTTTGGAAGGTTCTTGTTTAGGCTCAACTGATCCTGAATCAATGTATCTAGCAAATAGAGGTGGCTAAGACACTAGATGGGTAGATGGATAGAAGGAGAGTGTGCTCAAGAGTTAAATATATGCAAAATGCCCAAGCATGTCAAAGTATATCCAAGTCGATGTTGCCAAAGTGCCAAAGACCAAATTTAGGTGCCTACAGTTAGCTGAACTTAATTAACTTTCGTGATCCAATTTAGATCATATCTCCCCAATTAGGAGTTTTTCAGTCGTCAAGCTTAAGGAAGCAAGAGATGAGGGAACAAATATTCCACTTTCTCTTTATAATACCACTTGGCTTTGCTTTGAAATTCTTCTCTCCTTGATATTCTAACTTTTTCCAAAACAACGTCCTTGTCCAACTCTTCTTGAGCATTAGGTGCAAGGTCTTTAATGGATGGCACGAAAAGCCCTTCTTATCTTGAATAGAAGGCTCAAACACATGCAAGTTCTTAACATTCATAGCTGAGTATATCTTCATGTATGGAAGTGCATTTAATCTGAATGCATTTTTGTATTATACTTAGCTTGATGTTGCTTCAACCTCTATTCCACTTGGAGGTGCATTTGTATTAAATTCTCAACGAATTTTTCAGCTTGGCAGATTTTCAAATCCACTCTTTCTTGCTTCTTGTGTGTCTATCCCATCACAATTTCAAAAACATGAGATAATTAACCATAACATGTCTCAAAAGGAGAGATTAGTGGAAGAATAAATTGCTGTTTTGTATGAGTGCTGCATATAATACCAAAATTTCATCCCAAGCCATAGGCCACTTCCCATTATACCCCTTCAAGAGCTGCACCAATGCTCTAATGATCACTTAGGTGTGGCTATCCATTTGTGGACGAAAATCAATTGATCTCTTCAACCTTGTATCCATTCTCTCCCACAATGCGATCCAACATTTGCCGAAGAATCTGGAATCCCTATTGGAAAGATTGATCTTGGCAAACAAAAATGAACCCAAACATTAGTGAAAAATAATCTCTATTGATCAGTTTTGGCTATCCATTTGTGGGCGAAAATCAATTGATCTCTTCAATGTTGTATCAATTCTTTCCCACAATGTGATCCAACATTTGCCGAAGAATCTCGAATCCCTATCCGAAAGATTGATCTTGGCAAACAAAAATGAACCCAAACATTAGTGAAAAATAAATCAGTTGCATTGTTACATTTAATAGTCTTCTTGCATGGAATGAGAATACACATCTTTCTAAACTGGTCTATAACGCAAAACAAATAATTATGCCCTTTATTTGATAAATGCAAACCTCTCACAAATTCCACGAAGATGTTCTTCCTTGGTCTAGAAGGAACTTGTAGTGGCATATACAATCCCAACTTTCTACTACTAGGCTTGCTTGTGATAAAAAAAACATCTCCCCTTATGAACTTTGCAACATGTTGCATGTTTGGCCAATACGTATACGTTTCCAAATGTGCCAAGGTACTTTGTTATATCAAAGTACCAACAAATTTTGAAGTATTAGCCTTCCTCATTGGTTTAACTCTTCCTTCTTTAGGCACACAAATCTTTTCCCAACTTGTAGAGCAAGCCTTCTTGGAGATATTAGCTTTCTTAAGGCACACAAAGCTTCCATAGGCCAATGTTTATATACCTCTCAACCCCTTGAAATGAAAAATAAATCAGTTGCATTGTTACATTTAATTGTCTTCTTGCATGGAATGAGAATATACATACATCTTTCTAAACCGCTCTATAACACAAAACAAGTAATTATGCCCTTTATTTGATAAAGGCAAGCCTCATACAAGATCCAAGAAGATGCTCTCCCTTTGTCTAGAAGGAACTTGTAGTGGGATATACAATCCAACTTTCTACTACTAGGCTTGTTTGTGTAACAAAAAAACACGTCCCCTTATGAACTTTGCAACATCATGGTGCATGTTTGGCCAATATGTATACCTTTGCAAATGTGCCAAGGTCTTTGTTATATCAAAGTACCAACAAATTTTGAAGCACGAGCCTCCTCATTGGTTTAACTCTTCCTTCTTTAGGCACACAAAACTTCCCCAACTTGTAGAGCAAGCCTCCTTGGAGATAGTAGCTTTCTTAAGGCACACAAAGCTTCCTTAGGCCAATGTTGATACACCTCTCAACCCCTTGACAACACTGATGTACCTCTCCAAAATCTGCACCATTTTCATATTTTTAACCATATGCCTCATGGGTAAATGTTCAAGCTAGAGTTATGCTATCCAAAGTTGAAATCAAAAGTGATCAAGACAACATATCAACCAACTTGTTAGTCACGCTTTTTTAATACTTAATGACCAAATACAATTGTTGTAAGAAACCCATCCATTTATAGTGTTGTGCTTGAAATCAAATATGATATAGACCACCTATCAACCAACTTGCTATTCACATTTCTTTTATGCTTAATAACCAAATGAAATTGTTGCTAGAAACATATCCATTTATAGTGCAATGGTAGTTGCAATTTTGATTGTGCTTGCAAATATTGAAGTGGTTTGTGATTCATGTGGGTAATGCTTTCTTTCCCCATTAGATAGTGCTTCTATTTCTTAATTGCTTGAATATGTGAAGACAATTTCTTATTGTATGTGCAATAACTCAAAATTGTTCCATGAAAGAACTTAAATGATAACAAATGGGCTTACCTCCTTGCGATAGGACACCCTCATAGCATAATCACTTGCACGTGTTTCCACTTCAAATGGTAGCTTCAAGACCAGTTCATTGCCTAATCTTTTTCTTCAACTCAATAAATACATTCTGCTGATTCCTACCCCAAGTAAAGGGCTTACCACTTGCTGTTATGGAATTTGAAGGTGTTGCTATTGTAGAGAACAATTTTATGAATTTTATCATGTATTGGGCTGCTCCTACAAAACTCCTTGTCTTTGTCACATTGAAAGGCTTGGTCCATTTCAAAATGTCTTCAAATTTTGAAGGAACAATTCCAAACTCTAAAGTCACATGCTCCAAATGAACAAGTGATTGTTGTGCAAATTCACATTTCTTCTTATTGAGCAACAATTTATTCACTTACAAGATTTGCAAAACTTGCGTGAAGTGCATTAGACGCTTATTACAAGTTTTGTTAAAAATCAATATATCATGTAATTAATCAATAACACGAATCCATGAATGCTCTCAATACCACATTAATCAACCTCTTGAAAGTAGCAAGAGCATTACACAACCCCAAAGGAAGTAAAAAACACTCATAAAAACCTTGCCTTATCTTGTTTTGAATGTTTTTTTCCACACATCCTCCTTGATTCTTATTTGATGATACCTGGATTTCAAGTCCAACATTGTAAAGTATGTAACATGTTGAAGTTGGTTCAACAAATCAGCAATCCAGTGAAGAGGGTACATGTTTTTGATGGTTATCTTACTCAAGACCTTATAATCAGTATACATCCTTCACGAACCATCTTTTTAGGCACAATTTTAATAGGAGAACCACATGGAGAAGTGCTAGGACATATTACACCTTGATCTAACGGATATTGAAGTTGCTTCTTTATCTCAGTTGCTTCTATCAATGATTGCCAATTAAGAGTAATGCTGGGGAGAGGGCAATTCAGTAGCAAGTGGATCTCATGATTCACCACTCTCCCCGACTTCTTGAAATTCTTGCAACAACTTTTTCACTTGTTATTGGCCTTTGTTAGTAGACATGCTAGAAGAAGCCATGTATTTTTATTATCTTGCTCATCTCTCAAAAGAAGCAAAACGTATTTCTCACTAGCATTCATGGATATTTTAGCTTGTTTGCCATTTACCAAAGAGATCTATGATTTACCTTCATATGCATTGATGATTTAGCTTTCACCATCTTTGATGAAACGATATTTGTTGTCTTATCTCATGAAGATGACATCTCTCATATGCGTATACATTTCCAAACATTACACTACAAACATCAAGAGAAACATCTTCCAAAACCTCAGGATAAATATCTACCAAAGCCTCAAAAATGTAATTCTTATTTATACCAATCTTAACTTTGCATTGTTTGGTAGCCTCTTAACTCTACTCGGTTCACCCAACCCTATGAATAAATATTAGTATGATCACATGGAACCAAACCAAGCTTGTTTACCAACTCTTTAGAAATCAGATTTCTTGTGAAAAGAGTAAAAAAGTGTAGAAATCTCTGTTTCCCTGATTTCTGAACTGAATATTTTTTTTTGACTGTTTTTGTGTATTTTGATTTTTTTGTGTTTTTGTATGAAATAAAGAAGAATGCGATTTTTGCAAAAATAATTTCAAATAAATAATAAATAGCAGAATAATCTCTTAACTGGCTAATCAATGATCTTATTATTCATCCAGACGTTTACAATAGAATATCTCTGTCATGCATATAAAAATAATATAAAATATTGTTAAAAACTTGATTTTTTCAGCAAACCCTAGATCTGGTACAGCTGGTACGGCTGCAATAAATAACCTGTTCTCCGCGCTTTTGAAGGTAAAGAAAGATGATAGAAGTGTAGGCGCTCAAAATGGTATCCTCAGTTTTTTCAAAAAGAAGGCGTTTTGCCCTAGGAGAGAGAAAATGCCCCTGCTATAACTGTACAGCGTGGTACAATACCGTACGGATTTCGTACGACGGCAAAAAAAATAGTACGGCCTGGTACAGCTGTACTCCAGAACCCTAGAAAATTGCGCCACAACTGATATTCTTGTTTTGGATAATTTCTGGATCAAACCCTGATGAAATAAATCCCTGTGAACCTTTGTGTGAAGTTATCTCTCAACCCGGCAATAGATCAGTTGATATCTCACAACCTCTGAATTGCACACATTGAAGATTGTACGTTCTTCAATGCAAATAGAATACTGAAAACCCTTGGCTCAGTCTTTTCAGAAAAAACACTTAGCAAAAATTTGTCTTCAACATCAATATGGCACTCCTCCCAATAAGAAACCCTTATACCCTCCAAAAAAGTGCGCTTGCCCTAATTAGGGTTTTACAATTAAAAATTAGGGGTTCTTTTTTTCTTTTAATTTTCCAAACTCTAAGACACAATTTTAATTATAAAATATAATTAAAACGGCCCCCTTCATAATGAGCGCCCCCTTGGCCCAAAACGCCTAAGTCATAATTACGCCAAATAATTAATATTTAATTAAATCAATTAAATATTAATATCTCCCTCGATACATATCCGATTCTCGATCCATCTGAAGCTGGCGAACAAGGGAGTGATTCCGCACATGACCATACCAAAACAGGGGTGCTCCGCTGCATGTCAAATATCCCTAAAAAATAGGAGCTCAGGCAAACGTGTCCGAAAGAGCCCGAACGAAAGCCAATTGGAAAAATTCTACTAGTCGAAGCCAAGCCAAGCTCCATCATGACCCTCTATCCATCCTATCAGCCTACGAGGGTCGCAATAATAGGCTAATCATCAGCTTTGCGAGCTGTCAACTGGAAGGGGACATGACAAAAAGAACTTGAACCCTCTGTCTTCTTAATTTGAATCTTGAAATGAAAGGGTTTGGTTAAGTTCACTTTAATTAAGAGTCTCATTACAACTCAAATATACCTTCTGTTTGGACGGAAGTGCAAGCAATCATCTCATCCACATCAGATTCACTCCCTATCTCCTTCCCATCAAAGGAACACATGGCCGCCTTCTTTTTGTTCTTATAAGGATACAATTCTGGATTTAGTTGCCAACATGTCTCATTTGTATGGGCCATCAACATCACAATGCCCACAATGTTTCTTAGTTATTTTATTTTGCAAAAGTAGTAATAGCATTTCACTTACCTTTCCATTTACCTTTCTGTTTTGGTTTGGAACCACCTTGCTGTTTTTGTGTATAAAAAAAAGGACAATGAACACTTTTCTTGTCTATTTCTAGACGATGGGCTTGATCATATGCTTCATCTACATCGTTAGGATTGGCTAGCAACACTAGCCTCCTTAGGCAACTATGCATTCCTATAATGTACTTCATTTTGATATCATAATCTTGCAAGTCTTAACCCATTTGGATGACCTTATTTAGGAATTCACTTGTATATTCCTACAAAGTTGGGCCTTGTTTTTGTCTTAAGTATTGTCAATTAATAGACGTTTCCACTTCATGGCAAATAAGATAGGCTTTGCCTATTAATCAACTTCTGAAATTCATCCTACTTAGAAATTAGGGATAATTTCCTTATAACCAAAAATGAATATTTGCTGCTTTTCACTGATATTATGCAGATTGGAATAAACCTCAAGTTGGCCTAACCAATGATCCAAGTTCTTCAACATCTACATCACGTTCATATAGGTGCATTTCTATCTTGGTTACCGCTTTGAATGGAGGTTGTGTTGTGGTGTTTGTTTGGCAAAGGCTTATTCCATTACATGGGTGTGAGGCTGATCTTTGGTCAGCTCTTAATTTTCTTTGGGAACCTTTGTGGAAATCCCTAACTTCCACATGAGAGCCTTCATGATCTTCTCCAAATTATTAGGGTTCTACACGGAGTGTGAGATGCTTGCAATATCCTCTTCCAACTTAATAAATATTGTTTCATCATCTTGGGGTATTATTTCTTCCTCATGATCCGTGCTTTTCACTTCTTTATTCCACTTTGTTGTGTATATCTTTGGCTACAAGGGAACCAATTCACGTTCACCTCTTGCACTAGTTGTTGTGGTCACAGACACCAATTTGTAAAATGGTCACAACACATGAAACCACACAAACAAGGAGCACAAAAGTACTTTGATACCAATCTGATCCATAATTAGCACAGATATTCCATCGCTAATTCACCAATTACAAATTGTTCTACAAATTGTTCTAGTCACATGCATCAATCCTCAAAATGGTCACACCACATGAAACCACACAAACCAAGGTACACAACAATGCTTTGATATCAATCTGATCCATAATTTGCATACATATTCCATTGGTAATTCATCAACACAAATCTATCTTACAAGAAAACAAGATAAATGATTATGCTTGCTGTCCTCTTAGTATTTTGCGTAAGAAAACAATAAGTTGTGATTGGAAAAGAGTAGTTTAAGTGCTGCAAATAATTGTAAGTAGTGTATACACTTTATTTTTGCTTATTGACACTTTTCTCTTGCAGGCATCATCTGAACATTAAATATCTCTGAGTGTACGTCCTAACGAGTATGCTAGGATCGCGATGGGCTGACTTGTGGCACTTTGTGAGAGATTTTGTCATGCATTATACTTCGTACTACCACCTTTGGATCATCATGACATCAACATATTTGTCCTCCTAGGTTCATGTTCCCCATTTTGCCCATTTTTCCCTTTACACGCTCTTATTCAACATCATCGACCCAATTGATGACATCCTTAGTAGCCCCCATTTTCGATGTCGGAATCAGATGGGCATATGACATTACTATTTTTCGCAACATTCCTTATATGCCATCGGTCAGGGTGATGATGTTGTCTAAAATTGAGTTTTGACTTTCAGGGATCTAATTCATATTCCCATTTGTCATTTCTCAAAATATGGAAAAACAATTTGCTTTGCTCGCACTCACAAATCCACCCTAGGAAGAAGAGGAATTAGGGCTAAGGGAGCTTACACCAAGGAAGACAAGTTTGCTCTAGGTATTTGAAGATATCAAGGATAAGGGTTGTACCATCAAGGTCTACCATATCTTTGAAATTCCTAATTGTGGTTCACTTAGGTCTTCTTTTCAATTAAACAATCTCTCACAAAGTGCTACAAGCTAAGGGGGAGATTAATGCGTTGACTGGTAGCTCTCATTTAGCCGTCATCATCTACGGGATTGACGACGTACTCTTTTCTGCGGAATTCTTTATGCGCTATTGGTTGGGCTGATCATGTCAGTTAAAATTGAGTTTTGTCTTTTAGGGATTTGATTTCTATTTATAGAGTTCACATTTGTCATATCTAAAAATATGAACAAACAATTTGCCCTGCTCGTGCTTGTAAATCCACCTTAGGAAGAATAGTAATTAGGGCTAAGGGAGCTTACACCAAGGAAGACAAGTTAGCATAAGGTATTTGAAAATATCAAGGATAGGGGTTGTACCAATAAGGTCTCGTATTGTCTTTGGGGTCCCCAATTGTAGTTCACTTAGGTATTCTTCTATGCAAGTTGATTTCACCTCCAACAGTCTTTCACAAAGTGTTACAAGCCAAGGGGGAGATTAATGCGCCTACAAGTCAACCCAAGACAAATATACCTATCCCTATACTTTTCTTTTGTTCTTTGGTACGTGTTATTTGATGCTTGTTTATCTCATGTATTAAATAGTATAGATTAATATATGCTTATTAGTTCATATCTATCTTTTATATTCTTGTTATTCATGGCTCTTGCTTATTGCCTAGTGGTACCTTTAGTTTACTTTGCAACAATGAGATTAGATAGCTCATACTTCATAATGCCACTTTGATTACCTATAGCTCTTGCTTGAATATCTAATGACACCTTGGATCTAACAAGGTCCTTCACTTATTATTGCCTTCGAGATTGTTGTGTAGGCTCCCCTATTAGATCCCTTACAACCTACATTGCACATGGCCCTTGTTTATAGCCCCAAACCGCTTTGTGGATTGATGTCTTGTTCGTGTGTTGGATCTAGAATGGTCTTCTACCTTTTCCTATTTTAGAGGATCCTTATAATAGAGACTATTTTAGGCTTAACATGGGATTCATAAATGCAAATGTCTATGAATTTCCATAGTACTCTACGTATTCCATTTTGGGAACTACAATTCTTCTTCCGAATTCCCTGTAATTTCAAGGCAATAATGATAGAAGACATCATGCGGTATGTGGAAAGATTCTTATTTGAAGGACAAGGGTCAAATCAGTGGGACCCTAGAAGTTCGTCTTCATCTGATGATGACCGAAGACCGACACCTAGCCCGCAACGTCTTTATCTTATCTCTTTGTCATCGACATCTTCATAGTGTGCATCTTTTTTTATCTAGTGCGCCTTTCTTTATGTCTATATCTTGTACATTATTTCTAGAAAAGTCGGTTGCTTTATAATTGTAAAACTAAGGATGTGAGAGACAATGTCGGCATAGATTCCGATAATCCTCACTCCTTATGCTATAAATAAGTGGTTTAGGAAGCATAGTGGGCATCGAGAAATATTAGAGCCTTTAGTAATCTCTGCCTTTAGGAAGACTAGTTTGAAGAAAGAGTATGCTCTTCACTTGGCTTTGGGATCCTGTAAATCAGATCTTTCTTCTATTATAAAGAAAGCCTTGAAATATCTAAGTTCTAAAATAATCTGAAGTTGTAACCATTCGGCCATTAACTTTTGCTGCTATTTTTTTACAGAGTAAGATCCTATCCTATTGGTATTAGAGCCATAACCCATCACACATAGAAGGAGATCTAACCTGATTTAGAATTTTGAACACATTTATAAGCATATAATTTGTCTGTTGCCTTGTTATTTGATTCTTGTCTAAGAGCATACAAATTGTTTTGATATTTTGTGATAAGGTGTTATTCTACTCGATAGTCTTTGGATACCCAGACACACTCGCAGTCCCATAAAATTATTGTTGAAGAATGGCGGAATTCTCTCGTGCTACAGATGAACAAGGATTCATGATCCTTAATAAGGCAAAAGCGGAAGGATATTTCAGTTTGGATTCTCAGAACTCTAGAGAAGAGGTATTTGAAGTTGGAAGTTCTGAAATCCCATCTATAAATATTATTGAAGATAGTCTTCCAGGTACTCTTACTAATTTTGAGCCTTCTGATATTAAGCCATCCAATGTATACAAAAAGTCTCAGTTATATTCTAAAGGCAAACATTTATTGGGTAAAGTCTTGTATAAAAGTACATATAAGTCTTTTGTGAAACCTTGTGTTAAAACTTTTGAGATTGCCTTAGAATACAAGCCAAAAAAGAATTACCAAACAAACCTGTCCTTCCCAGTTCTGAAATTGAATATATAAGGGGTCATGAAGATGTATAATTTGTCCATTTTGGCTTGATACGTGGCAATACAAAACCCTTGTTTCCAGCGAATATTAAGCCTGTCCATTATCTTGCTATCTGTGATAGACGTCAAACAAATTCTTTTATGCTTGTTAGTTATCTAGTCTTTCATAGTTAAATGATGGAAATGTCTGTTATGAATTTTGTCCAAATATGTCAGTCACTGCAAGAGACAGGGTGTACATACGTAAAAGCTAGAAGTTTAGATTGTTGGGGTTTATTTTCTTCTATTTATGGTCTTGAAATGTTTGGCCCATTTTAGTATGCTAGTCTTAATATTCAGATTCTGTATTCCATGACAAACACAAGCCACCCTGCAATCGTAGAAAGTCTTCCATATGCTCGCAGACTAAGTGGTACAATTCAGTTGTAGAAAGGTCTGATTAACTCTATTCTTGTACCCACATAATGGAAACTTGATTGGTTAAAATATGCTATGCCTAAAGATAAGCATCATAATAAATTTGTTCATTCTGTTGATGGAAATAAGATACACATCTTGCGTAGGAGCTTATCTCATAATATTTCTTCCAAGCATAAAGAATATCCTAGACATAGTTTTTCTAGCCAATCTAGCAAAAGTACTAGAAAAGGTACGTTGGTTGAGCTAGAAGATGAACAAATTAACCAAGGAGATGACAAGTTCCCATCTTTATCTTTATCTGCATTACCTAGGGATAAAACCCTTGAATTTTATCAGGAAGATGATCTTACTTTCTATAAAGGTGGAAGATGGCCTCCATTAAAAGGATATCACAAATCTAAAGAAGGAAAAGTATATTTCATTTCTTATGCTTTTCAGCCCAACAGAGCTGAAGACAAGGAGCCATCAAATGGATTCAAACATAGAAATTATGTCCCCAGATTTAATTGCCACTTTTAAGAGAATTTTGATGATCTCTATCATGATGTACAGAGAACTGGAACATCCATGGATACTGTTCATAATATTAGTAATTTTGTGACATATCTTAAAAATTCAGTCCAAGTTGTATATGATCATGTAGATAAATGCTTGATCACTGTTCATTCCTCTGCTGATAAGATTGATGGTATTC
The DNA here is from genome assembly GCA_037957365.1 of Torreya grandis. Classification (NCBI taxonomy): domain Eukaryota; kingdom Viridiplantae; phylum Streptophyta; class Pinopsida; order Cupressales; family Taxaceae; genus Torreya; species Torreya grandis. The sequence goes on from JARHVA010002729.1 coordinate 728,582, forward strand.
AAGAATCTGTATATAATATGTCAAGCGCTGTACATAATATTGATAGTCAGTTTGACTGGCTTGTTCAGAGTATTTCTTGGTTGGAAAAGAAAGAAAAAAGAAAACAAGGTACACCATTGGCTTTGCCTTCAACCTTTGACGGTGGATTGCAAAAAATACATTTTGGTCCTAGGTTACATGTTGCCTTGGTTGAAAAACACCAAGATAAACCTAGTTTGTAGAAAAGAAAGATGAACAATCCAAATCTCTTATGCAAAGAGGTTATGTTTCTATTTAGCCATGGTACTTAAATATTGATGATCTTCTTGATCCATATCATGAAATTACTAGTTGGTGTAACTGTTTTGAGTCCATAGCTGGTGGTGGTGGAATGGAGTTATTGTTGTTGGTCTTGCTACGAAATATTTATTTTTGGGACATTGTTGGAGCTTGGTGGGATCGATTAGGAGAAACATTGCAAAATACTCGGGTATTTCTTCAAGCTGAACCTATGAAAGCTTTATATGGCTTACTGCTTGCTGAATTTGTTCCTCCACGTCCAAACAAGAATACTGAAGAAGCTAAATGGCTAATGAGAATGAAGCTTTGTGATTTATCATAATTTGAAGATTATGCTAAGCAGTTCAGGAAGCTTGCCTATTCCTCCAAATGTGCCCATTTTGACGCTGTAAAAATGCATTTATTAAATTCTTTGCCATATAATTTTGTTGATAAAGTCTTTGCTTACTTACAATTTAAAAATCTTGCTATTGATATTTGTGCTTTGGCTGATATCATTTTGTTTGTCTGCAACCAAGTTTTAGATCTTATATCTGACACTAACGCCACTACCCAACTTGGCAAAGACCAAGCTAGTCGCCTAGCACATAAATTTTCAGAATTCACTCCATATGGCTATAAACAATATGTCCATAAGCCTAAACGCCAATTGAAGCGTAAATGCCTTGCTTTTTGCAAACACTTATCCTCGCCGTCGTACTCTTGCACCTAAACATACATATCTGCGTCGCCACAGATTTCCTCGTCCTCAGTCCAATAAGATAATTTGTTATATTTGCCACCAGTGTGGCCACAAAGCCCCTGATTGTAAATGTAAAAATCTTGTTGTTAAAGCTGTTTACTCCTCTCACGCAACAACGTGGTGGAATTTAGTTGATGGAAACGAAGATTTATATGACTAAGATGAAATTTTTGAGCCTATAATTGAGGAAGTTGAGGAAGAAGAATAAGATGATGAACAAGAATATCAGCCTGATGAATTAGATGCTTTCGCTGATTATTTAGAAAATGATTGTCCTGCTTTTATGTAGAGACCTTGGACTTTTTCTGGTGAAGGAAGCTCCAGGAATCTTCGAGGAAGAGGAAGAAATCCTTGCAGACCTCTTGTATTAGAACAAAGAGGAAGAAAAAATAATTATCCAGGTAGAGGTGGATAACCTTCACCTTATAGTCGACCTCCTACAGTCTGCCCTCCAAGTCCTTTGCTATTAGTTTTTCCAAAAACCTTTAGAGCTAGTGACCAATGGATGAAAGATAAGTTCAGTTTCTTACTCCTTGATGAAGCTGTGATAGTAAGATCTGCACCTAAATGGGATGAGGCTCTCCTTAGCTATGAAGATCCAAGGAAATGGATTTACTTGTAATAAGTATAAACACCAAGAACCCATGATCATATAGGGTAGGACTTTTATTGTGATTTCTTTGCTCATAACCAGTCACCAGTAGACTATCTATTAGGAGGAACATTTATAGATCAATATTCACTATATGGTAGCACACCTAAAAGTGTTCTATTTACCATTAATGGAGAAAGAATCAAAGCTCCCAAACTGGGCTATGCTACATAACAATATCCCAATAACACAACTCTCAGTCAAGCACTAGATAACCCTATCCTAGATGAAATTGAGAAAATATGACAAAAAATAAAAGAAGATATATGTTCCATTGACCTTAAATTTTTTTGGAACAAATTAATGCCTATCATGGAAATTAACTTGGTAGAAGGGAAGCAACTGAAGATAGTAAAAAAGATTCCTATCCCTACACAAGACTATCAAGATATGGAAAAAGCTATCAAAGAATTATTAGATGCTGATTTAATAGAGCCTAACACATCTCCCTATTGTTGCTATGCATTTATAGTCAATAAACATTCAGAGCAAAAGAGGGAACATTCAGAGCAAAAGAGGGGGAAAATAAGAATGATAATAAAATATAAGCCATTAAATGCCATTACTCTACCATATCCGTATCGTATCCCTGATAAGTCTTATTTGCTTCAGAAAGTTGCAAATTGTAAATACTTTTCTTAGTTTGATTGCAAATCAGGATTCTATTAGATAAGAGTAAAAGAGGAAGATCGACCAAAAACAACATTCAATTGTTCGTTTGGCCACTTTCAGTGGAAGGTAATGCCTTTTGGTCTTATTAATGTATCTGCATACTTCCAGAGTTTTATGGACAAATTTTTTACATGTATAACAGATTTCCTGTTTATGTATTGATAACATCTTGATTTTTAGTCAATCCTTTGAAGATCATTTGCAACATTTGAAAAAATTCTATGACACTTGTAAATGTTGGTATTGTGCTTTTTGAAATTAAAATACACTTATGTCAAACTGATTGCAAATTCCTTGTTATGGAAGTAAAGAATAGTAAGCTCAAAGTGCAGAGTCATATCAAGGATAAGATTCTTGAATTCTTAGATCAAGTAGATAAAAAATAGTTACAAGCATTTTTTGGGAATTCTCAATTATCTAAATGGTTTTTATGCAGATAGTGGTATAGATAGATATTGCTTATAAGAATTATTAAAGAAGATTCATAAGTATAATTGGACTGATAAACATAGCAGAGCAATCCAAATAATTAAACATAAGATAGCTACTCTTCCAGAACTTCATGTTCCTAAAACAGAAGACTATGTATTATATACTGATGCTTTAGATGTTGCTTGGGGAGGAATCCTTTGTTGTATAGAAAATGGAAGGGAACATATCTGTGCATATGCCAGTGGAGTATTTTCAGATGATGTGAAAAAATGGATTTCCTTTGACAAAGCAATTTATGCAGTGAAAAAATGCCTAGAACAATTTGCTTTAAAATTGATGCATGTACCACATTTTGTGATAAAAACTGATTGCCCCAGATTGCTGACATTCAAAGAGAAAGATCATGGTATAAAAGATGGTCGTGATAAATATGTTAGTTGTCAAGATTATTTTAATTGTTTCAATTATACTGCTCAACATATTTCTGGTTAAGAAAATATAATTGCAGACTGATTGAGCATAAATCCTTCTCTATCTTACATGGATTGACCACAAGGTCCTCAAAGACCTCAGTTTATTATTGAAAAGGGAAAATGTCGCAGGGTTGATGCTTTCTTTCTGTCCAAACATAAATCTTCAGGTATGGAGTAATAGAATGATATCGCAAAATATCTAGGCATATAGCACAAGAATTGATATCTTCTGAGGTATGTATGATAGAATATTTTGGCTTGCATAATCATTTAACAATTAGAAGATTGAATTTTGAATTATTATGTCAGAAATGTTCAGCAACCTGCTTTAATACATTCTCTGCCGCCACAATTACATGCTCCAACTCACAAAACACTCAACCATGATGAATCACATAACCCTCAAAGGGTGTACATAAACACACACTTAGCAAAAGGACCAAATGGGGAGTACAAACAACATAAACCTTTGAATAGATGGGCCTTTGAAGAGATGGAATTCCAAACATTTTAACTTCCTTGGATTCTGTGGAGTCTGCTCTTTTTTCCTTTTTTGTATTGTTTCAGCTCTAGGCAAATAATTCTAGGTTCACATGAATAGAAAGACACAAGTAATTGAATCACAGAAAAAATAGAATTCAAACACAAGGGATTGCCTTGGGGAAACCCATTGTGGGAAAACTCCATAAGAGTGAGGGCTATGCCTTCTTTTGCCATGATCTCTTGCAATTTTATAAGCCGATTTTCCTTCCCAAGGTCTCCAAGAACAGCAAGAACATGTCAACAATGTTCTTACAGCTTGCTATGCTCTGCAACTTGCTTTGACTCACTTGTCTACATTGCACTTACATGCAACAACTCCTAAATCACTCAACCAAGATGAATTACATCATGCTCAAAGGGTGTACAAATGTACAATTACAAGAAATGGGCTGAACAGAAAGTCCAAACCACATAATCCCCTTTGAAGAGATATAATTCCAAATGTTTCAACTTCCTTGGATTCTATCGAGTACACTCTTTTGTCCTTTTCTATATGGTTTTGGCTATGTGCGAACCTACCACAATGTCATGTTTTTGTGTAGGAGTTTGGAATGGTACAAACTTGTTTGACAGTTTCAACTATAGAGAAACCCATCAAGTATTTTGTTTCCATAACTGCACTTTAGCTCTCGGGTTTCCAGATCACCCTTGAACTGCTCTGCACCTGTGTCATGCCTTTGTGCCTTCTGCAAACTCTGATTCTCAGTTGAATTGTCTTAAAGTTGCCTACTTGTCAATTTGACTAATGAATTGAGATTAGTGGCTTAGTTAGCTGAACTTAACTAACTTCCATGATCCAATTCAGATCAAGAACAATGGATTACTAGATGGTTGGTTTCTTATTACTTTTGCGAAGAGGACACCATGAGGGACCTTGAAATCCTTTCGTTGATAATTTTGATTAACTCGGAATTTTATCTTCAAAGGCTAGCTAGGATATTCCTTATTGATTCCAAATTAGGTGTATAGGGACTTTCTCGCTCAGATCCTCTTCCATTATAATTTCTGCCTTATCTACATCTTTAACCATGTAATCTCCTGATTTTGTTCCCATCCACATTAGTTGGGTTGGAGATAGATAGAAGTGAAAGTGTAGGAGCAATTTTTCTAGTCTTTACAAAAGCTTGCATATATCAAGGGAGATTGCATTTCCAATCCTTCCGACCTGATTTATCTTCCTTCAAATTATAAGCCACCTTTTTGCTAATTCTGGGGAAACACCAGTGCCAGAGATTTCGTAGATTCTCAAAAGTGGATAGTAGGGAGCTTATCCAAGCATCTTCGATCTGTACAATAGTACCATGATTGGGTGTGTAGTGGACAAAGTCACACTAGAGATAAACAGCAGATTGTAGAATGCATTGGAAGGAGCAACTCGACTAATCTATCAGGGCACATTCAAGATAAATGAAATATTGAGATGTAGAAATGAAACTGCTATTCAATATGCAGAATAGGGAAAAGTATAGATGTGTACAATGAGTCAGTAAGGGTAAGATTGCAAGGTCTTGTGTTGAGAAGGGGAATGCTTTCCTTGCTGATTGCCTAGACTGTTGCGAAATAATACAAGACTACAAATGTGTTTTGAGTGTTGGAGCAAATGCCAACAAATTGCTTTTTGGTCTGCTTGTGATCTCTTGGTTATATGGATGCATTGATGTGCAAGCACATAGATTTATGCCAAAGTGTTTTGTTACAATACATATATATATATATACATGTATGATTTGCAAGATAATTGTTACAATTGATAACAATTGTCGAAAGAGATGATTATGAAGTCGTTTCATCTTCCCTGACCGAGTGACGTTTGTGATCCAACATGTGGCAAGCTGTGAAGATGCTTTAACATGGCATAGGTGTGAAGTGTGACATCTGCCGTGTCGTGTGGCAACAAAGTGTTGGTAAACAAACGCTAATGTGTAACGGTCCTGCGCGAATCTGCAGTAACAGTTGGCATGTAGAGAAGGAATGTGCAAGATGGCTGACATGCCGCAAGGTTCCAAGGTGATTTGCAACACTGTAGATGATGTGCTAGCTTAATTAGCATAGTGCCCGACCTTGACCACTCGAAACAACTGATGAGTGCCATGGTGGGTGCGTGTGTTCGTTGCTTCAATGATCTGGTCTTTGTTTGCGGGATGCAAGTGCTTAGGATCTAAATCAAAAGGATGTTGTGTCACTGCTAGCTCAAGAAGCGGAGGGAAGTAAGGCTCGAGGAGTTCCACATGGAATATTGGGTGCATGTTCAAGTATCAAAGCAAATTAAGAACAAATGCGTTCTCATGAACTGTTCAGAGAATTGTGTAGGGACCGTAATATAGAGGCTTGATCTTTTGGTGTGGACCCTTGAAGTGCTCCTTATGAAGGTACAACTAGACTTTATCGTCAACTTGGAATGTATAAGGTGTGTGATTCCTTATACGTTTGTTGTGAATGCAAAAAAATCAGCTAAACCTATTGACAAATATATTTTGTTGTAGAAACTTCTATACTTTGTTTGCTTCTCTTTCCTGTGTGCACGATTCAATGTTGGTTGGTGCAAGGTAGATGTCTAGAGGTATTGCTGGCTGGAACCCAAACATGTTTGGAATGGACTATGTCTTGTAGAATTGTGAAAAGATCTATTGTAGGCATGATGGATGTACAATAGGTTGTCATCCCAAGTGCTAGCATGCACATAGGTGTGAATTCACAGAAGATGAACAAGTGCGCAGATGAAAAATTTTCATTTGTCCATCTGTCTGTGGATGAAACGCCATATACCAATCCAACTGCGTGCCCATCAATTCCCACAATGTTTGCTAAAAATGCTTCCCAAAGCCCGGGTCTCGATCAAATACAATGGATGTTGGGACTTCAAAGTGAACCCATACATGGCTGAAGAAAGGTTGCACAATGACAACTTTGTTAATGCCTTTCTTGTAGGCAACCATGAAAGTCATCTTTGAAAACCTATCCACTACAACGAACACTACATCTTGTTGGTGCTTCGTCATAGGCAATCCACTTATGAAATCCATGGTGATGGATCTCCATGGTCTGGATGGAACTAGTAAAGGTGTGTAAAGTCCTAGCTTCCTGTTCGTGGGCTTTGTGATGCAACAAGGAATGCAAGACTTGATGTGGTGCTACATGTCTGTGTGCATGTGCGCCTAGTAGAAGTGTGATTGCAATGCGGCCAGAGTCTTTGTAATGCCAAAGTGACCCTATGTCTTGGAGTAGTGAGCCTCCTAGATAAGTCTTCAGCAAGGTGCGCCATCAGGAACACAAAGATGTCCAAGCTTGTAAAGAAGCTTGTTGAACAAGTAAAACTCCAAAACCTATTTTCTAGTTGTGGTGGCAATGTAGGCATCTGCGAAGTCCTTGCTAGATGAGTAGAGGGTCAACCATCTGAGAAGTTGTGGTTGTGCTTGTCCAACACTGTGATGAGTGCGTGAACCGACGGTTGGCTGAGGCAATCTATTGCCTTGTTATCCTTTTCTTGTGCTTTATCATGAGATGGAATTATTGTAGTAAGTCATCCATTTCATGAGGCGTGAATTCTCCAACTTGCTTTGCACTATAGGAATGAAGTGGCTTATGATCGAAATGAATGACCATCTCTTGATCCAGAATGCAGTGTCTTCATTGCTTGACTGCTTGCCCAATAGCGTAAATTCTTTCTCATATGTGGAATACCTTCAAACCGTGTTACTGAACATCTTTGATTGGCATGCGACTGGATGCCCATGTTGCATGAGTACCATGCTGAGTGCATAGTCAGATCAATTGGTGTGATGTTCAAAGTATTGTGTAATGTTGAGCATTGTGAGAATAAGCACTGTGCATAGGTGTTGCTTGGGAGCCTCAAAAGCGCACTATTGTGTAGGTGTATAGGAAAAGGTTGCTTTGGTCCACATGATCTGATTGGCCATACGATGCTTGAGAACTTGAGAACAAACATGCAGTAGAAGTTGGCAAGTCCAAGAAAACTCCTCAATTCTATGAGATTGCGTTGAGTAGTCCAATCTTGGATCACTTGGACCTTCTCTGGGTTTACATGTATATTGTTGCGATTGATTATGTAGCCTATGTATTGGATGCTTGTGACGTCGAATGAACACATGGCTAAGTTGGCTTGCAACTTGTGCTTGTGCAAGGTGTCTAAGACATGCATGACATGCTCCGGATGCTCCTCCCAAGTCTTGTTGTAGGCAATGATGTCATCGAAGTAAACAATGGTGAAGGAGTTGAGAAATGGCTGAAGTATGCCAATTAGGTGCATGAATGTTGCACGAACATTGGTCAAGCTAAAAGGCATGACCACCCATTCGTACAATCCTTGTCGTGTCTTGAAATTTGTCTTCCAGATGTCTTCAGGATGGACAAGAACCTAGTGGGAACATGTCTTCAGGTCGTTCTTGGTGAAGTATTGAGCATCTTGGAGCTGGTCTAGAAGGTTGTCAAAGCATGGTAGTGCATACTGATTCTTCACCATGACTTTGTTGAGTGTGTGATAGTCTATGTAAAGGTGCGAAGTCCCATCTTTCTTGGGCATAAGGACTATTTGACTCTTGCAAGGAGAAGAGCCAGGCCTGATCTTGCCTTGATCAAGGAGCTATTGTATTTGACGTCAGACTTCATCATTCTCCCAAATTGAATTGCGGTACAGAGGGTTGTTTGGAGGAAGGGATCCAAGAACCAAATCGATGCGATGTTTTACTGGGCAATGTGTTGGGAGGCCTTTCGATTTTGCGAAGACTTCATCGTAACGCTTCAATACTTTGTTGAGTTGATGTTGCTACTGCTGCGATGATGTTTGTGCGGTGTGCATTGCCAATGCTTTCTTATTCTCCTACACAGGGGCCTCAAGATGGACAATGAGTAGCACAAACTTTTGTGTGTGTGAGATGAGTTTGCGACATTGTTTGGCAGAGGCCATTGCAACCTTGCTCATAGGCGATGACTCAAAGAGGTTGAAGAACCGGTCTTTGATGCGAACAATCATTTTTTGCAGTTTTGCGGTCAATCAAGTAGGGTCTTCCTAGCAGTATGTCGCATACCTCAAGAGGTGCGATGTCTCAACCGACGTTATCCTCCATTGGTTTGACTTTGTACTGGAAGGTACATTGTCGTCGAATATGTATTTCCTTTCTTGACTGGAGCCACTCACGTGAGTATGGGCATGGATGTGCCGCAGTAGGAAGTGCGAGATGTTGAACCACGTCTTGTGAAATGATGTTCTTTTGACTCCCACTGTCGATATGATCACATGGAGAGTTTGTCCTTTGACCCAAAACTTGGTGTGGAAGAGATGCTCGTGTTGCTCCGAAGTGTTTGGTGCAATGATGTAGGTGCTTAGACAAGAACTATTTGGATCAATGTTGTTCATGGCTCCGAGACTTGATGTAGACTGCCCAAGTAGTGATTATTGGGTGCGGCATTCAGAATCATTGTGGGTGTGTGAGTGATGCTGATGACACCACTTGTCTCTTGGTTTCCTCTTGCCTTTGTCTGAGTTAGAAGGCGTAGGAGACTTGTGGTATTGTGTGGCCTTCTTAGGTTGCTCTCCCTTGCGATATGCGTTCTGCTTATGCAAAGGGGGTTGAGATGGTGCGTTGTGTGCGAGTTGGCTCATGCGCACACCATTGGATGAAAAGGTGAGACATTGTTTCATCGCGAGACACTATTTCATCTTTGCCTTGGCTTTTATCTTGGTGATGTGATAATAAACTTGCCCCATAGAGTCGGAAGTCAAGAACTCAATCGTCACATGGATATAAGGTGAATGTTCGTTGATGCACTTTAGCACCTTATGTGGTTTTGTCAAGTTCTTGCGTAGGGGCACAATGTAGCCATGGAACTCAGTAGTGTAGTGCTCCACCAACTGTTCTTTGTGCTGGTGCGACTGCTAGAATTTTATATGTTCATCTAGGTGTCTGAGAGGATTGTATTCCTCCTTTAGTGCGTCGACAAAAGTCTTCCATGATTCGATTGGAATGCAATCTTGTGAACACTATGCGATGAGAGTCTCCTACCAGTGAGACATTGGTATGGACATCTTCAACACGGTGAAGGTGATCTTTAACATTGGTGAATCGATTGATTGAAGAGTATGCCTTGAGTTGAAGAATCCAACCATCCAATGTTGTAGCGTTGATCTTGCCTTCAAACACTAGAATGTTGAGGTTGGCCTATACTATGAAGGGGGTATGTTGCTGAAACCGTTGGTGAGAGTGTTGCTGAGAAGAAGATGCAAATGTCGGGTTGAGCTAAAACATCAACTCATGGAATTGGCCAAAGAGCTTGGTGCATAGTGCTTCAAGGGTGTCCTCGATAAGCTTTTGCATGTTTGGGGCTGCCTCAAGTTGCTTTTGGGTGTCAGCGATCTTGCTCTTGCTACGACGTTCTTTCAGGTAGGCTGAAACAGAGCCAATTGGTAATCCTTCTCTCTCGCAACACTCACGTGTTTATAGGCATATGAGAGGGCTATGCTTTGATATCAATGATCCACATGGTAGTGCCGAGGACTAGGTGTTCGGTTGACAATGCCACACCTAGAGATAAGTGGGGGATTGTAGAATGCCAAAGAAGATCAACTAGACTAATCTATCCAAACATATTTGAGATAAGTGGAACACTGATATGCAAAAATGCAACTTCTATTCAATATGCAGAATAGGAAATAGTATGTATGTGTACAATGAGTTAGTAAGGCTAAGAGTGCAAGCTCTTGTGATCAGAAGGGGAATGCTTCTTTGCCAATTGCCTAGACTATTGTGAAAGAGTACAAGGCTATAAATGTGTTTGAGTGCTGGAGCAAATGCTAACAAACTCCTTTCTAGTCTGTGTGTGATCTCTTGGCTCTATGGATGCATCGATATGCAGCGACACATATTGATACCAAAGTTTTTTGTTACAATATATATATATATATATATGATTTACAAGATGGTGGTTACAACTAACAACGTTGTTGGAAGAGATGGTTACGAAGTAGTTTCATCTTCCTTGATTGAGTGACGGTCATGATCCAACACATGGCATGTTGCAAAGACGCTTTGAGATGGTGCAAGCATGGAGTGTGATGTTTGGTGTGCCATGTTGCAGTGAAGTGTTGGAAAGCAAACACTGATGTGTAATGTTCGTGCATAGATATGCGGTGATAATTGGCATGTGGAGAAGCAATGTACAAGATGGTTAACGCATTGCAAGGCTGCGAGGTGATGCGCAACGCTGTGGATGATGGATGGTATTACAAAAGCTGTGAACAATGTGCGCATAAGTTGGTGTGTGGTTGCAAAAGCTCCAAGCACTATGACATGAGGTGCACAAGACTACAAAAGCTACAAGTGTTGCAGAGTGCTTGTGCGGCACTACACGAGCTATGAGGTCTGCAAAGCAAGACTATAGCATGCCTGGGATTGCATAGGGCAATGCACCAAGGTACCGGGGTGCCTTCGTTGATACCGCAAGAATTGGGCAATCTTTGAGGCAAAGGTGAGCTGTGTGGTAGGCTGCAAGGTGCTGCACCATTGCTGTGCATGACTCCAAGTTTGTATGCTAGCTGTGAGATGTTGCAAGGGTGAAGAGCCCAAGTTCTGCAGGAGGAGTGAGGAGGCTTGCGTGGTTGTGAGGTAGGTTGCATGGCCAACCCCCGCCCCCCCTCCGAAGGATACTTTTTTCACCTTCCACATCCCACCGAAACAATGGTTGTAGGATCCCTAGGGACTCCTCCCTCTGATTACACACATGGGAACCCTTGTGATGTTGCTTGCTGCGAAAATGTGTTCAGAGGCCATGGAGTTTAAGTATTTCTTTCTTAAGATTATACTCCAGAATGCCTCACTTTATGAATAAAACCTCCATACTAGTTTGGCCTCCAAAGCCAAGTTCTTTTTCTCATTTATTCTGATTCCTAACCCACCCAAAGTTTTTGGTAGACAAGCTTTTTCCCATATTAAAAGACGATTTTTTTGCTTCTCTCTAGTAACACTCCAAAGCATTTATGGATTATTTTGATTGCTAAAGCAACCATTGCTCAGGTAGCACTGACATCATGTATACTGCATTACATTGCAGTGTTTCAGCAATCAATTTTTTCTTTCCATCCTGCTAGATTTCTTTTCACTTTATCTACTATGCCTTTCTATAGCAGGTGGGAGTTCCTTCAAACAAGGGGATTCCCAGACACATGCAGGTATGATTGCCAGGATTAATGTCCAATGTATTGCAAATAGTAGTCTGCATATAGAGGTCTACCAATCCCTTCAGCTGCTGGGCTTCTTGGGTGGAAGCTTTCCCAGCTAGATAAGTGTCATAAACAAATTAAAGATGGGAAATTATTTGCATTTCATTTGTGTACACAGCCCCTTACAAGCTCCCATCTGTTTCCGAGGTCATCAATGAGCTTCCTAGGACCTCTGCAACAATAATGAACAAATATGGTGAAATAGGTTCCCCTTATCTCTGTCCTCTGGAGACATTAAATAAACCTGCAGGCTCATTGTTGACTAGGATCAAGAATTTGGGAGAAGAGAAACAACTGCTGATCATGATAGAAGCTAAATGTTTCCAAAATGGTGTCTAGGAAGGCCTAGTTGATTTGGACATATGCCTTGTTCATGTTCAACTTTATCACCTTTTTCGAGCATTCACTGACATATTTTAGCCTATTGGCAATCACCCTTGAGATTATCTTATAGATCATATTGCATAAAGATATTGGTATATAAGAATTAAAAAAAAGCTGCATTCTCTTTTGTTTGGGATCAAAGCAATGAAGATGTGTAAAGATATTGGTATATAAGAATAAAAAAAATCTGCATTCTCTTTTTTTGGGATCAAAGCAATGAAGGTGTTTATGTAGCTCTTTCTGGACAGTTTTGTTTTTACTATATTCCTATACAACCTCTTATCACATCTTGGCCCACTATATCCCAGAATTATTGATAAAGCCTGTGGGAACCCATTTGGGCCCGAGGATCTCTCTGAAAGGAGTGAACTGTACACTTCTCTTCTGACACTTGTGCTATAAGAGACTTTATTAACTTTTTCTGAAATGATGTTTGGGCGTTGAGGATTTCCTTCCTTCTTACAGCCCTGTCTACTGTATCTTTAGTCAGGATATCTCTGAAGTATCAAGCAACTGCTATTTTTATCTCTTTAGGCTCTCTTATTTCCTCTCCAGCTAGTGCAGTTATTTTGGTAGTTTTAATGAAATTTGAGAATGGCTGATTCGTGAAAGAAACTTGTGTTCCTATCTATTTAATTCTCGATTACTGCCTCGAATGAATTTCTCCCTTAGCAGAGTAATGTTCATCTCTTTGTTTAGTTTCTACTCTTTCTTCTTATGAGATTCTGATAAGCCTTGGTTATGAATTATAGCATGCACTTCCTTGATTTTTTCCTCAATTTCTTATTTCCTTCCATTAATATTTCTGAATCTGTTTGTTGTACTCCTTTAGATTGGCCGATGTCAGTTTTAGTTTTTGAGCTATTATAAACATTTTTGGATCTTCTCTTTCAAGGACTCCTCCTTTAACCACATTAGTTCAAACTAAAAGGAGCACCTCCTAGGTCATCGTTTTGCCACAATTGCTAGAGAGATTGGCCAATGCTCAGATCCTGCTCTATGAAGGATGTTTGATTCAGTTAAGAGTATCATTATGTGTGCAACTACTACTGATTAAGAATCTATCAAGGCAGTCAGCCAAAAAATCTCATCCCATTCTCCTATTTGGCCAAGTGTATAACCCTGGCTTTTGCTTCACATCAACAAGATCTTGTCCATTGATGAAATAATCAAAATGTTTGGCAGACTAAGACAATAATTGTGATCCCCTTGATCTTTCAGCTGGAGATAAGTGACATTGAAATCCCCATCTACTATCCAATTTATATTTGAGTAAATGTTTATAAAGGCTATTATTGGCAGCCAACAAAGGTGTCTTCCTTGCTGAGTAGTTGGGCCATAGACATTAGTTAGGATCTAGGTTGTCTGGAAATGGAAACGGAAACATTTTCGAAACGTGGAAACGCAGATTTTCAAAAACCCTTGATTTGGAAACGTCCATGCAATATATATATACCTTATAATACACATTTTTGTCTATAAAAGATAAAACACACAAAAATATATAGTATTCATTCATTCATTACTTAAAAGACAAAATGTACATCCAAATCTAGAATAAATCATCTAGATTGCCCTAAAAATCATTAATGCCATTCCCACCATTTTTCAACTTTATCATTTACTAATGCTTTTTCTCGCAGGGGCTTGCCGGTGCATTGAATCTCCTAGAGTGCATGCCTTAAGGGGTGCACAGGGAATGGGGTGGGATTGGCTTGTGGCACTTTGTGAGAGATGTTCTCATACTCTTCTATCATACATACATCCCTTCATGCAATCTTCACACCTCCTATGATGTCTCCTTGAAATCTTGAAACCCTGAAATATGGCTAAGTCTGAAACCTTGAAATTTGACTAAGTCTGAAATTGTGATAGAATCCTCCAAAACCTAAAATTTTTATTATAGCTCCTAGAAGTCCAACACCACTCTCAAACATCCTGAAAATATATATATAAAATATAACCTAAAAGTATAAGTTTACATTTAGCTAAATGTAAACTTATACTTAAATGTTTATTTTTATATATATACTCTCTGGTTTGGGCTGATTTTACATTTTTAAAATTTTATTTGGTAACTTCAATTTATATTGTCCGTCGAAATCCCTTGGAAACCCTGGGAAATGGTCAGAATCATCCTAAAACGTCCTGGAAACATGGGCATTTCATAGAAATGTTGGGGACGTTTCTGGTATGTTTCCAGGGCATTTCCGTACTAGAAACATTTCCAGGCTGGAAACTTGGGGGGGATGGATGTTTAGGATGAAATTCTTATCACTCATTAGATCATCAAAGTGAATTGATTGTATATTTGGGCAAGCATCCAAACTAAAGCCAGAGCATGTGATTGGATTTCACATAACCAATAAAGATGTCTTGCTTCCTGAGTAATTGGACCATAGACATTACATAGGATGAAATTCTTATCACTCTTCAGATCGTCAAAGTGAACTGATGGTATTTTTGGGCAAGCATCCAAAGGAAAGCCAAAGCATGTGATTGGATTTCACATAACTGCCAACTCCACAGAGCTTCATTTGAATTGACAACCACAAAATCACTATTCCTCCGGAAAGATCTCATCACATCACTAAAAGAGGCCCCACTCAATTTTGGTTTCTTGCAACATTGCTATATTCGGGTTTTTTGGAACAATTAGCTGCTTCAACAACCTATGTTTGTGAGGGGAATTGATACCCCTCACATTCCATGATATGTTTAATCATGATGAGGATCTGTGTCTGCTATTGTGGGTAAAGAGTTTATTCCCAAAGGAGCTCTATCAGGGTTTTTTGATCCTTAATAGTGCCTTGATTTTGCTCTTCTCTTTTCTTTTCATGATTCGTTATTGTTCATGGTTTCTTGATTGTGATCAGCAGTTTCATTTTGGGGCTTATTCCTCTCTACTTATTTAGCTAACATCTCTAATATCTGTTTTTGACTTCCATTTACAATATTATGATTATCAAAGCTCACGAATTTCTGGTATTTGATTTCAGAGAACTGCCTTGTTTTATTTTTCCTGTTTGAGCGGCTTTAGTACAAAAATAACCTCTAATGTAGCCAACAATTCTAGAATTCTTTAGTGTAGGAGAAACATTCCATTAAATCACTAGATAGCAACATTTGTGTTTAAAAAATAATTGAATGAATGTTTACATAATTTTTTGAGCATTGTTCATAAACTTGCCCTTGGCAAAAAAATCGGCAGCCCAAAATTTTGACTCGGACTTGCAACTTAGCAAATTAAAAAAATGTCTATAAAATAAAATAAAATAACATGCAAAATACTGTTAAAAAGCATAAAAAATGAAGAGAATGCATACGTATATTTTGTATTTGTTTTAGGCCCAAAAAATAGAAATAAAAAAAAATATTTTTTATTTTTGTTTTTCTTTTTCTGGCTGACTTGCAAGTTTTCTGCATGGACTTGCAAGTACTCTGCAGAAACTTGCCACCCGAGTTAGTGGTGAGTTGCTCAGCTTTGAAACTCGTAAGTCATGTATGTTTTCAACAATTTCTTGAGAGTTTTATAACTCTGCTTTTGAGTGCGTCTTTTATAAATTTATGGAGCTCAACAATATCAAACTTAACCAAATCAGTTGGGTGACCTATGCAATGGTTTACATTCATTCTAACTTTTCTTGACCAATCTCACTTGGAAATGTTTGCTAAGTTGCTGCTTAAAAATTAGTTTGCTTTGCCTCAATGGTATTAACGAAATGACAATGAGCAATATTTGGTGCAAGCCAATATTGTCTTCACAATTCAAATTGAACGAGCAACCAATTCCAAATATATAAGCCAAGAAATGGCTTATCACTTCATATTCAAGAAGTCTTTTCAACTACCTACGAGACTCTTGAGTTAACCACTACAAGATGAAATCAAATTAACAACTACTCCTAGGAATTAAGAAATAATATATATAATAATATTACATCCCCCCTTAATCCGCAGGGGTTGTTGTGAGCCCAAACATTCCTCTAAACATTTCAAAATTTTCTTGTCCAAGTGCTTTCATTAGGGTGTTTGCTGGTTGCTTTGTTGTAGGGCAATGTTGAAATTTGGTATTGATATGCTTGGTTCGATTGTGAAAGATTGGATTCTTTGCCATTTGGATTACAAAAGTGTTGTCAACTATGAGAGGTGTTGATGAAACCTATTGTTCCTACAAATTTGAAAAAACTCTTATGAGTCACAAGATCTCTCTAGTTGCCTTTGAAGAGATCATATATTCTGTTTCCGTTCAAGAAATTATTGGTACTGATTGCTTCTTGGATTTCCAATTGACAATTGTGTCCCAAATTCATCAGAAAACCCATGGTGGACTTTCCATCTTCATGATCACTAGCATAGTCAGAATATGAATATCCAACCAGTTTGAAGTCTTCCTGCTCTGGAGTATCTGAGTCCAAAATTCTATGTTCCTTTGAGATGTGGAAGGATTTTTCTTGCTGCTACCCAATGACTGTCTCTGGGCTGTTGCATGAATCTTGATAAAACACCATCAACAAAGGATATATTTGGTCTAGTTGTGGTCACATAAATCATACTTTCAATGAGCTGTCTGTATTTAATGACATCGACCAAATCTGTTGTATCGTTGGATGTCAATTTGAGATTCTGTTCCATGGGCATGCTAAGAGGCTTACAATCTTCTATTCCGAACTTGTTCATAATGTTACCAATATACTTATGTTGAGTGATGAAATACTTTGGTTTCTGAATTACTTTAATACCCAAATAGTAATGAAGATAATACAAATCAACCATTTCAAAGCATTTCATCACTTTTGATTTGACCTTTGTAGTGTACCGTTCATTGTTCTCTGTGATGAGCTAATCATCAACATACACCATCACAAATACGATTGTTTTGTCAACTATTTTGACAAAAAGAGTTGCATCATCAAACTCAAAATGTTTGAAGTTTATGTTTATGAGGTGCTCAGCTAGTTTTTCGTACCATGCTCGAGGGATTTGCTTCAAACCACACAACAATTTTTATAGTTTGCACACCTTGTGCTCTTGGTTGTTTATTGCAAAACCTTCGGGGTGTGTCATGTACATAGTTTCCTTGAGGTCACCATTCAAAAATGCATTTTTGACGTCCATTTGGTGAACTTTTCCTCCATTGTGAACTGCCAGAGCTAACATGGTTCGAATGGTAGTCCATTTTGTTGTTGGTGCAAAGGTTTCATTGTAGTCAATTCCTTCTTTTTGAGCATATCCCTTTGCGACAAAGCTTTGATTTGTGCTTGTCAAGTGAGCCATCAACTTTGTATTTGTTGCGGTAGACCCACTTGCAACCAATAAGCTATATGAGGATCAATGAATTTTCAAGTCCTATTTTTGACCAATGCATTGTACTCATATTTCATTGCCTTTTTTCAAGGTTCAATCTTCTCAGCTTGTTTGAAAGATGTTGGTTTTGAATCAAACACAACATTGAGTTCTTCTTCTAGAGAATTATTCAAGGTGAGTTTCTTAATCTTATCTTGAATTTCTTCAAGGAACTTGTTTGATTGCTGCATGTGCACTTCCTATGCTTGTTTTCCCAACTTCATTGGGTCTGACATCGTTCAATGTCTGGGTGTCCCACTTAGGCATATTTTTTTGTGGTTTAGGTGCTTCAATTTCATCTTTTGAATTTCCTCCACTTTCTATCCTTTATTCTTGTGGCTCTTATTCATTGTCTGATGAAGTTGAACTTTCTTCTTCAAGAGGAGTTTCATTCTCATGTAAGGAGACAATAAAGAATCAATTGATTCCTAGTTGTATGTTCCCCATTCACTGTTTGGAACATCCAAATCACTCTTCTTGTAGACATCAAACTTTGAATATTTCAAGTCAACTCAATTGTCGATCAATGCTTGTTTTGTCTTTTGTGGTTTCACAAAAGACTACTTCTCTTGTGACAAGAAACTTCTCTTTCTCATCACATCATCTATCTTCCTGTAGTCCAACTTATTCCACTTTTCTTTTGGAATCAATGTGTAGCAAGTGGATCCGAAAATCTGAAATTGTCGCACTGAAGGAAGATCATACGAAGTTTTGAATTCAAGAGCCATTGATGGTAATTTATTGCGGAGGTATACAATTGTTTTAGTTGTTTCAGCCCAAAAGTGCAGATTTACCCTTTTGAAATATAACATAACATGAACCATATTCATCACATGTTCATCCTTTCTACAACTCCATTTTGTTGCGGAGTGTGAGTAACTGTGAGATGATGTTTGATCCCATTTTGTTGATGGCGATTTGTTGTGGAGATATAATGTTGTTTTCGCTGCTTCGGCCAAAAGTGCAGATTTACCCCTTTGAAGTACAACATAACACAAACTATATTCATCACAGTTTTGCTCATCCTTTCTACAACTCCATTTTGTTGTGGAGTGTAAGGAACTGTGAGATGATGTTTGATTCCATTTTGCTCAAGATAGGATTTAAACTTTTTGGAAGTGTATTCACCACCATTATCTGTCTTGAGTGTTTCAATGTGCGTTTGAACTTTATTTTTGATCATAGTTCAAAGCTTTTGAAAAGTCTCAAAGGCCTCAGATTTATTTTTCAGAAAGTATATCCAAGTCATTCTGTGGTAGTAATCAATGAACAACATGAAGTACTTATGACCCCGACTGAGAGAATTGGAAGAGAACACAAGTTCGAGTGAACCAATTGCAAATTTTTGTCTACTTTCCATTGTGACTTGGGGAACAGTTCTCTTGCGTGTTTGGCCAAAATGCAGGGTTCACAGTTTCCTTCGGACTTTGTGGGCAAGGTAGGTATTCCAATAACACCATTCTTTTGCAATACACAAATGTTGTTATAGTGAGTATTCCCAAATCTAACACGTCACAACAGATTTGGAGACATTCTGTTTCAATGAGATGAGCATATTTCCTTCAATTTTCTTCCATGGAGTTTTGCATTCATGAGTTTCATGGCTTCCTTTTCTATCACATCGTTTGTAGTAGAGGTTTTGTTTATCATTCTATTTTTGAATTTGACCACCTTGATTTTCATTTTTGTCATCTTTTCCCTTGTGCTTTTTCTTGTACTTATTATTGATTTCATTTTTGGAAGATGTGGCCTTATTGAATGTTTTGGAAGAATTTACTTTGACATAGCACATGTTCACCTGTTGTGGATTCGGTTTTTCTTCCAAAGGTCTTTTCTTTTTTCGCCATCTTTTCAACCAACTGATCAAATGTGAGTCTTCAATTGTTTGCTTGCTTGTAGAGACTCCAAGTAGGTTGAATAGTTGGGAAGAAGGGTTTTTATGAATGTGGTCATATAAATGTTGATTTTGACACTTGTGGCATCCACATCTGTGTTGCAGGGGTATGCCCCCCGGCCCGACGCCTCCTGTTTGGAGGCGCCTCTGGCATGGGGATGTCCAACGTCCGGCACGCTGGCCGGCGCCTCCAGGACAACTCCGGGTGTACCCGGGGCGTTTCCGGGGTGTCCCCAAAAATTTCCGGCGGAAAACGCGAAAAACGAAAAAAAAATTGTTCCAGGAGTTCTCCGAAACTATTGCATCTAGCCGCCCTTTGCCAGTTCGGTTTACGCTTTTGCGGATGGTTCCGAGAGTGGACCTTCGGAATGCTGTCGGAGTTGCCATTTCAGTGCGATTTGCACAACTCGAGCCCGAGCTGGGTCGATCTAACGAGTTGCACTTGGAACAACGATGCGTTTCTTTCTGAAAATGCACTATAAATTCTCAGGGAAACGGTATGGAGATGAGAAGGGGCCATTAATAATGAGGATGGAGTCGAGGTATGTGAATCCCTCTGATGTGAGGTTCTCGCAGAGTTCCATTGCAGAACATTTTTGTAACGGCATGAGCTTGCGTGATGCTGTCCGCCAAATTAACGAGGGGCAGCGGGACCCCGATGACTTTCCTGCCATGGATTTGTACGAGGATGAATATGGGGTTATGTGGTCCAACGACATTAGAACGCTGTGGGTGTTTAGAAAGGCAGGGGTTCAGCAAGTGTTGGCCAATGTATGGTACCAACCTCCTCCAGGAGGCCGGGTTCCACCAAATCTGCTTAACCCGAACCAACACTTGGAACAACGAGCTTGATCGTAATCGAATACTCGAGTTGGGAAAGAAATACTGAAAGGATGAGGGAAACCATGTTTCCTTCTCCTTAAAGCGGGATCAAATTAATTATTTTAAATTTTTCATTTAATATAATATAACTATTAAAAATAAAATAAAATATAATATTAAAAATTTAAATAGTATTAAAAATTTAAACTAAATACTATTTAGTTTTTACATTTTTAATATTTTAGTTTATATTTTATTTTAAATTTACAGTTTACTATATCTTTAGGTAGTATTTAAATTTTATTTTTAATATTTTTAATTTTAAAATTCTTTTAAATTTATATATATATATATATTAAAATAAATAAATAAATATATATATATAGAGACGTACCCACGATGTATCCAAATCAAGGTTTTTGAAAAATGACGTACCCGCGTACCCGAATCGTACCCGTACCCGTATCCAAACAACGTAGATCCACATCATTCTTGATTGCACGTATTATTAAAGTCAATCTCATCACATGTAATATTCCAAATTGAAATATTTGACAAGAATTCGGATTTCCCGTAATTCCGTTTAAATAAAATATAGATTTTATAATTGTAATAATAATCTAAATAATTATGTTGAATTTAATATAGAGTTTTAGATCTCGAATAATACAATAGAATTCCACAAGGGGTTTCGTCCTTGGGTTACACGATTTAAGGGTTTCCGTCATTGAAATCGGTTTCACAAATAAGGGATTTCGTCCTTAGATGCTTTTGTAACGCTGCTGCTATACATGATTAAATGTTTTAATTCATAATTGCCTCCCTTCTCAACCATCGAATGAATATTCATACTTCATTATCCTCATTCAAAAGACACAACTCTTCTAACGATGATGACCTTTCGTCAAAGAATATGTCTCCTCAAAGGTAGCATCTTTTCATTTAATAAATGATGTTAATTAACTAAACAACATTGACTTCTAGTTAATTTAAGGCTGCAATCTACCATAATAATGGAAATGCTACGCTTTCCTTGAATGCTACAATTTCTTTGAATGTTAGCAATTAATATGATATCATTGAAGTGCTACGATGTAGATGAAGACTGCAGCGATTCTTTCTTGCATGAATGAAGATTTTTGTCTTGAATGTTGCTGTGATTCCTTTGGCGATTTGGGGAATATTATATCACATCACCATCTTTCAACTCGAGGTTAAACAACTTCGATTGTAACTGAATGAATTCCAACTTTGAGTAAGAATCATATAGCCTTTCAATATGTGAAATGCTTCCGATGGAGTATTGCATCCCTGAATATGACAAAACACATCTCCATCGACTGAGGCCCTCATCAAGGCCAATTCTTTCTAGTTTTTTTGTTTCCATGCTTGAATATCCTTTGCATTCCGTGTTGGCTCAATTGACTGTTTCTCCCCGTCGTAAATATCAAACCATAGATCATTGAAGATGAGTGTGTTCTTCACTTGTCGAGACCATTCTAACTAGCTGTCTTTGCCAGTCATTGTTGTCCCAACAATAGATTTGATTGAATGCATTGTTTTGAGTTTTGTTAACCACAAATTGGTTCTTTATTACTCCAAATGGTCCTTTTTTCTATATAACATCAGACCAATACATCAAACCTTTCCATATACCTGCCTTTCCTCTACCTCCGTCGGTACGTAGAAGTTCATCCTTTCTATACACTCGACAGTATGTGAAAGAAGTATTAGGGCACATGAGAGCAGAGTGGTACGTGGTACCTAGGTGGCACGTGAAAATGATTTGCTCTATCGTTAGCGCCAACTCAACAAGAAAACCTCATACTTGACGACATACTTGTTTTTTCTTAATTTCTGGATTTACGCCTTTCGATAGATACAATGGGTAAAATAGTAGCTTTCTTTATTTCTCCTTGAATTTGCAAAATTTGGTTGTTTTTTGCCAAAATTGCTTTAGAGTAGCTTGCTCAAGGCAATTAAATGTTTACAAATTTAAATGTTTATTAAAATTTGAAAAGGAGCAATTAAAAGAAAATTAAAATTTTCCTTTTTAAAGTTAAAAAAACATAAATTAAAGTACCTCATTTTGTTTTCCGGCTTTTGTGGAATAATTCCAATATTGGAAATATAAATGCAGATGTATGGCTCACAAAAGAAGGAAACAGCTATCAAAAGGCAGTCATAGATTGACAAATTGTGCCAAACGCCAAGATACCAGGCCTAGAAATTGTGCCAAACTCAGAAAATGTTGACCAAAGAGACTAAACGCTGCCAAAAACCAGATGCTGCCAACAACCAGATGAGCACTTTATTGGAGTCTTAAATTTGTCAGAGGCTGCTTACAGCAGCACCGTGCATTGCCCGACTATAAGAATCAATGTTAAAGACTGTCATAGGAGCAGCAAGCCAAACCAGAAGTTCCACGCAGCCAGTTGACAGTCAAAACCATGGAAATTGCACTAATCTTCACCTACGGTTCCAGAGAATACATCCATGTCCTCCTTCAACCAGCTCTAGTTGTCCTAAAAAACTGCACTGCCAATGTCAGTTATAAACTCCAGCAAATTATTGAAATAGAATAAAAGTGTGCAGGTTGTACAGCTTGAATAAAGGAGAGAAGAATGAAATATAAAAAAAATGAAATTCTGCTTTGATGCCACTGTCACGGCGGATAATTTAACGGAATGACAATGAGCAATATTTGGTGCAAGCCAAAATTATCTTCACGATTCAAATTGAATGAGCAACCAATTACAAATATAAAAGCCAAGAAATGGCTTATCACTTCATATCCAAGGAGTCTTTTCAACTGCCTACAAGACTCTTGAGTTATCCACTACAGGACGGAAGCAAATTAACTACTTGTAGGAATTTGGAATTAATACATACAATAATATTACATTTTCTAGGAGCTGTGCTTGCCCCCATATGAATGCAACTTAATTGGTGATTGTAGTTGAGTAGCATTATAGCTATTTGTCATAAACATTTCAAAGATTTCGGATGTTGGTAGAACATTGTTTGCTGAGCTGCTTAAAAGTTGGTTTGCTCTGCCTCATCGGTATAAATGTTTTAGGAATTGTGCTTGCCTACCTACAAATGCAACTTAATTGTTGATTGTAGTTGAGTAGCATTATAGTTATTTGTCCTAAACATTTCAAAGATTTTGGAGATTGGTAGAACATTGTTTCCTACTTTGGTGTCTACAATTAAATAGACCAGTGTATATGAAAACTAAATGACCTGCTTTGGATTTTCCTTAATCAAAGTTTAGTGGAACATGTAAGAGTTGAGCAATGAGATCCTATACGAGCAAAGTGAATAGAAAATTATGAAAGTGAATTTAATGTCCTTTAATTGATATAAGTAATGTAAATACTTGAAGTCTGCGCTGCTGACTGTAGAGAGAGGTTAATGCTTGCACCCTGGGGTACTGCTCTCTCACTAGGATTCATCAAGGTAGTAATCCTAGCATACTTTTGAAGATTAGGCTAGGCTTGCTAGAGTTAATAAATTGATGGAGAAACTACATGCTATACTATCCAAATTGTTTGTCTTCCCATGGCGTCTTCCATGTCTTTAATGGTGTCCATTTTCTTCCATGATGTATATCTTCTATAATGGTATCTTGCTTGATGCTACTGTTAATGATAATGATCTCTTTGGTAATGACATTGTCTTTGGTCATGATGATATTTTTGGTGGTTATGTTGTCTTCCATCATCATATCTTTCATTATGCCCTTCAACTTGTTAGGATTTCCTAGTAGGTTGTCCTCCATTCATGAATTCTATCACACATGGATGTTCTGAGAGGGCACCTTTCATCATGAAGGTAACACCATCCCCTCCATCACCTTGCATGGAATTCTTAAGACGATGCTCTACTAAATGCACGGAAGTCTTTATCAAACATCCTTAATAATGCATGGGCATCTTAACATGATGTCCTCCTTCAATATACACAAAAGTCCCAACAAGATGTTTGAATTCACAATGCGTTGATGTCCTCCTCAACCATACACAAACATCTTAATAGGATTCTCTTCATTATGCTATACCGATATATTTCCCCATCACCATTCACGAATAGCCAAATAAGACATGTTAGTTGGGTATCTTCCTCTTAATTTTCAAGTTTGATGTCCATTGTATATTGATACGTAGTTTATTTACTTCCTTAAGTCCTCTTTGGGTATTTCTTCTCATTTAGACAAATCATAGTTGAAAAACTCGTACTCAACAATTACTCGACATGCCAAAATTTTGACTGGCACTCGAGACTCGAGAGTTTCTGGACAACTTTATCGCTACTTTAAAAAACATATAAATTCATAAAATAAACTTAAATAACATGTAAAACATTGTTAAATGACATGAAAAATGAATGTAGAGAATGCCGTAAGTATATTTTATATTAATTTTTAACTAAAAGAGAGTGCAAACAACAAAATACAAAGTTACAAACTACAATGCACACAGAGTCATGAAATGTCAAATATACATATTACATTCAATCTCTAGCATGTAAAATAAGTTTGCTGCGGCTGTCTCGTGGAAGTGGAAGGTAAAGATTCCTTTGCTACAATGCCAACGTCGTCAGCAAAGGTATCATCTAGATCCTCACCAACCCCTCCTAATGCCTTTGTTGCCCCAGATTCTATTGCTTCTTTTGCCTCCCTCTCCAAATTTGTGATTTCCTCCATGGTAAAAAAGGGTTTTGTATCATCAGCGATCCAGTCAACATATGGATTGATCTCATCCAAGTCAATTGCATCATATTTCGCCAACTCCACTTGTCTCATGCGAAGATGAAGATTGTATCACACAAAGACAAAGTCATTGAGTGTTGTGTCGTCAACCTATTGTGCTTTGTGTGAACAACTTCAAACATGCTCCAATTACGTTCACACAAAAAAACTACACGACTGGCATAAAATGTAGATGGCTAGCCTTTGAATATTTGGTGTTTTTGCACCATAATTTTTCTTTACACATGCAAATACGAGATTTATAATTTTTTAAGTCAACTAGGGTTGAATAAACGAAAGAAGCCTACTACTAATATTTATAGATTACGAGTAACGAGACTAAAAAGAAAAAATAAATGACTCAATCTATTTTTACTTGGTTGAGAGGTGCTTCTTTTAACGCATAGAGCCAAAGAAAAGAGTCTCTCCATTGCATTCTTGTAAATTTGTAGCTCCTCAACTACTTCATCTCTAGTCTCATTTTAGGGATCATCCTCTCTATGCATTTACTGAGGCCAACCATAACTTCCTCATCAGCTTTAAATGAATCCAAATAGAAACATTTAAGATTCAAGTAGTAGGTTGCTGCATGAATTGTCGGTGGAATGTCTTGTTCCATCTCTGATCAATTATGTGCTATATGGGTTCATATTTTCTTTGTTTTGTCCATAATATTTGGCTTTGGCCTCATACAAATAACCCATTGGGTTTCTCTCTCCATCCGCCAACAGTAGAACTTGAACCATAGGTTTTGACACCTAAAACAAAATAATACTAAAATATAAAACGAAAATTAAGAATTTTTTTTATAACATATAAATAATAAATAAAAAACTAATTAAGTTTAAGGTTACCTTGAATTTTTCCTCCATACGCTTTGCAAACACATCATTAAAAATGGTCTTCATGACACTTTTTCCTTTAGCTTTCTTAGTATGGGAAGACTCCAACCACTGGTGACTCACAAACATCTGCTTAATGGATGTTAGTGAGGCCGTAATGCTCTGCAATGTGATGACGTTTGTAGCGAATTGTGTGAGTCCTAATTGCACAAGCTCCTTTCCATTGGTGTGCTCTCTTATCAAATTTAGCACCCATACTTGGTGATGTTTCTTGCCTTTTCAATTACATTTTTTACCCAAAATGTCTTTTCTATGTTCTCGAGTAGGAGATCAATGCAATGGGTTGTATAAGGGGTCCAAAAAAGTGTAGGGTGCTTCTCCTCAAGAAGTCTCCCTTTTGTTACATATGTTGTTGCATTGTCTGTCACAACTTGAACAACATTTTGCACACCTACTTCCATCACCACCTCATCTAGCATGTGACACAAAGTGTTTGCATTTTTTACGTGATGGTAGGCATCAATTGACTCCAAGAAGATCAATTGCCCACTTGAAGTCACTAAAAAGTAAATCAATATGCAGTTTTTCCCATCCATCCACCCATCAGACAAAATGGTTCACCCATTTTTTTGCTTTTTTTTTTTGTCGTTTACAAGAGCTTGCATATGTTTCATAGAATCATCCAACAATGAGCCACTCAAATCATGAGTAGGAGCCTTGAACCCCATCCCGGCAACGGTCAATGCAATGACAAATTTTCATAATATGGACTGTTTGTCACATGGAAATGAATGTTGTTGTACTACTGTTGTCCATTTTTTGCCCAACAGGCCAAAAATCGGTCCCCTTCTGTCCCTGCTATTCTAGGCCATTTCATTTTTCAGTTTTGCATGAATCTGTTCATTTCTACGAACTCTGCAGGTCTAAATCTACGGACTCTGCAGGTTTTGGATTTCTACGGACTCTGCAGGTCCATTTCTACGTACTCTGCAGAGCTTGGTTTTGTACGAACTCTGCAGGTTTCCTTTCGGCAGTTGAAGAACCAGGGAAAAAGGGCAAGATTTTACAAAGCTTCTTCGGATTTTTCGTCTGAAGAAATTCACAAAGAAAGTTGGCATCTTCGAACCATTGAACCATCGCTTCATTTCAAGCTTTGGTTCAATCGGCAATTCAATCGTTTTGGTTCAAGCCTTAGTTCATTGCTTCAAGTCCATCGCTTTCAATTTCAAGCCTTGGTTCAATATTCAAGTTCTTAGGTTTTGGCTCAATCAGCTAAGTTCAGCGCTTAGTTAATCGGAAAAGTTCAACAAAAGGTTCAAGCAGCTTCAGGTTCAGCATTTAGTTCAAGGACTTGGCTCGGCGCGCGGTGTTGAACCGTTGAACCGGTTCAACGCTTCGGTTCAACGCTTTGGTTCAATGCAGAGTTCAATCGGCAGTTCAATCGTTTTGGTTCAATCCTTAGTTCATCGCTTCAAGTCCATCGCTTTCAATTTTAAGCCTTGGTTCAATCTTTAAGTTCATCGCTTGGTTTAGCAAAAAGTTCAACGATCTTGGCTTAGCAGTCGCTTGAACCGTTGAACCGTTGAACCGGTTCAACGGGTTGGTTCAACGCGTTGGTTCAATGCCTTGGCACTTCGGCTTAACACTTCGGCAGGTTCAAACGAACGGTTCATCACTTGTTTTCGGTCTACAGTCTTCGGCAAGTTCATCGACGCGCAGCATTGAACCGTTGAACCGGTTCAATCGCTTGGTTCAATCACTTGGTTCAACGCCTCCAGTTCAACGTGCAGGTTCAAGGACAGAAGCGAACAAGGAAAGTTCAAAGGCTTAGTTCAGAAGGGCTCGACGCGCAACATTGAACCATTTTTGGTTCAACCAATTGGTTCAATGACTTGGTTCAACCGTTTCGGTTCAAGCGGCATTCAGTTCAAAGCAAACGGTTCAACGTTCATCGGCGCGTAGTGATTGAACCGTTGAATCGATTTTGGTTCAACGGGTTGGTTCAACGGCTTGGTTCAAGGGTGTGCCCTACAGCCGGAGGGCAGCCGAGGGTCCAAAAGCCCTTGTGGAGGGCAGTTCAAGATCCGAAAGCCCTTGCGGAGGGCAGAGAACATTCAAAAGGGCCGCCAGTACAGGTGGAAGTCAAAAAGCCCGAAGAAAAGGACAAAGAGCGGTCAATTCCTGCGAACTTTTTGTCCGCGGGAAAAAACCCTGAAACAAAAGCCCGCGAAGCAGAAAAGCCTCGGAAAAGACCCGATGACTTTTGCTGAGGACGATGACGTCTCGAAAGCCGTCAAATTTAAGCAGACAAACTAGCCGTTGGGTGACGGCTGCGTGAACGTCAAATTTAACATATTGAAGTAGCCATTGTTTTTGAACTACCTTAGTGCCAAATCATGGAAGGAGCCCAAAGAATGCACCGACCCGCTAGAAGATCGCCCCTGAGGGCTGAAGGAGCAGAAAAGGACAAAGAGCCCAGAGAACAAAGAACAGGCGGACGGTGTAGCTCATAAATTCAAACCCTGACAGCAGAATGGCCATGACGCAGAAGCAGATGAAGCGATCCAAGTAACGCAGGAAGGTGTCGATTCAAGAAGTTATTTCAGTGGTTGACACAGTGCATACCATGCGATCATCAAAGAGGCACAAACAATGGTCGATGCGACTGGTTTCCTTCAAAATGCATTGGAGAGCAGTCAAACGGTGCAACTCATAAATTCAAATGCTGACAACAGAATGGCCATGATGCAGAAGCAGATGAAGCGATCCAAGCGACGCAGGAAGGCGTCGATTCAAGAAGTTATTTCAGTGGTTGACACTGCATACCATGCGATCATCAAAGAGGCACAAACAGTGGTCGACGTGACTGGTTTCTTTCAAAATGCATTGGAGAGCAGTCAAACGGTGCGGATCATAAATTCAAAACTTGACGGGAGCCGGCACAGTGTTAGATTCAGACGGTTTCCTCATCCCAATGCTCGGAAGGCGCATGGGTCACTTGTCAAAAAGGGCACCAAAGGCCCCCTTTTCTTCCTCTATATAATGAAGACTTGTCATTTGAGAAAGGATCTTCCACATTTGTAAGGCGTAGCCTTGGCAAATTTTTACTTGAATCAATAAACGCATTTTTTACCTCTATCCTGGTTAGATATCTCTGTGTATGTCTGAGTGTTAGTTTGTGTTTAGTCATTGCATATTGATGCTTTCACAGGTTCAACACCAACATATCTGGTGTCTATAAGGTGCCATTTCTGTAGCTGACAAGGAGAGCTGTATTTGGAAGCACAAAAACAGAAGAAATTACTATACAGTGTGCCTTTCACAACGCCTTTGGTGAATTTCTGTTTTTTGTATTTTTCATTAAAGCCTCCCTGCGAAGCTTCTTGCAGCGTGGTCCTTCTGCTAGTTTGAAGTGTATGTATGTGTTTGTCTGATTTTAAGTGTGAGTGGGAGAAGGTCGGATCATTTTGGTGCATCACCTCCTTTAGAATAGTTTATTTTCCTACAATATTTCTCTCTTTTCATCCCCCCCATTATATATCTATATATATATATGTTAGCACTTACCGGAACAACCCAGATGTATCAAAGGGAGCTAGCCCTTACCTAGAGACTCTCCCCTCCAGCTTCGTCGGTCCCACAGGCGAGGGGAGTTTCCATCATTGCGTGAAGAACCCAGGAGCTCGGCCCCCTGCCAAGGGTACAATCTTCTGCGTCAACAGTTTTGGCACGCTCGGTGGGACCCAGTTTTACAATTCAGTAAGGTTTCAGGATTGATGTTGGTCCTGTTACAACAAATCAAATATTTTCAGCATCTGGCGACTCCACTGGTAAGAGCTTCAGTTTTTCAATCAAAGACTAGTTTTAACTCCCTATGCCTAAAGTCACCACACGGTCTGCTTGTAAGGGCGTCCCTTTCGAATTTGTTGAATTGCCTTTAAACT
The DNA here is from genome assembly GCA_037957365.1 of Torreya grandis. Taxonomy (NCBI): domain Eukaryota; kingdom Viridiplantae; phylum Streptophyta; class Pinopsida; order Cupressales; family Taxaceae; genus Torreya; species Torreya grandis. The sequence goes on from JARHVA010002729.1 coordinate 758,593, forward strand.
TAGCAAAAAGACTGAGGTTTGAGAAGACCCGTACTTATTCAGCAGACCACCCTCCCAGACTTGTTGTAAGGAATGCATACGCAGCAAGGCTGCAGTTACATCCCATCCCAGCTATGGCATTACCCTTTGCGGCTTTTCGTGGCCAGAGCCCCTTGAATCTTCCACGTTATGACCCAATTCCGGGAGCAGCCCTCAAAAATGTGCCTTCTTTCGATGGAGAGGGGCCCATTACAGTCGTCGAGCACACTAGAAATATTGCTAACCTCTGCAATATTCACAATGTCACGGAGGAAAATGTCGCAATCAGATTGCTGGCATTGTCTCTCAAGGGCAAAGCTCTTGATTGCTACGGGGCTTTGCCTGTAAATTCAATCCATTCCTGGAATGAATTGGGTACTCAATTGACGGACCGTTTTGGAGAAAAGAGCGACCACCTCTTGCTTGCTGAGCAGCTGACGACCATGAAAAGAGCCCCACACGAATTTATGCAGGATTTCAACACGCGATTTCAGAAGACATGGGATAGAATCCCCGTTCTGGTAAGACTGACTGCTAGCTATGCTTTCTTGTATTATTTAAGAGCATTAAACAGTGATATTGCTGTTATGATACAATCCATGGGAGGGCATGTGCTACCTACTGCCTATGACAGCTATAGCAGCTGAAAATTGCTTAGTACAGACTGGGAAAATAGCCCCTGGACCCCATATGCCACTTTTTCCAGAAATGCTACCTCCAATTCAAGGCGTTGCGCCCACATTAGCTCCTCTGCTTAGCATAGAGAAACCAGCGACCACTCCATCCAATGAGCTTCATGAAGTTAAGAGTCTATTGCAGAGTATGTCAAACGAACTTGTAGCTCTTAAAAGGCAGCAAGTTCAAAGCCACAGACCAAACCAAGGATACCAGCAGTATGGTCAAGCTCCAAGACCCTCTTTACAAAATTACAATCAAGGACAGGGTCAACTTACTCAGACCAGGCCTTTCCAAGGCTACAACCCAGGCCCCCCTTCATCATCTAAGGTCATGGTGCCCATTCAAAACAACTTGGTGCAAGAACAACCAAGTTGTTCAACCATGGGATATGGTCAGGAGCAAGCCCTTTATACAAATGAGATGATGGGTTATTACCCAAATGCAGACAATCAGGCAGCCGCTCAACCCCAGGTCTTCGAGGCTCCAATGCAACCCAGCACAAGCAACAGTCAGAGTTAGCCTGACTCTACTCTTATGAACCACCTGGAAGGTGAGTTCTGTGCAATCAATTATGTGGGTGTTGCAGACAATCAGACTGATTGTGTTGCAGCCAACACAAGATTCAAGAGGAGAGCAATGGGAGAACCCCAGGCTACTACCCAAACGGTAGCAACACCTTCTCCATCACACTCAAATCAAAAGGTCCCAAACTTCAGACTGTCGTTTGTACCTTCAGCCCTTCAGCCTGCACCTCAGGTTGGAATTAGCCCCAAAGAAATATTGAAGGGAGGCAGTCCTCAAGTCAATGTGGTGGACCATATGAAGAAGCTGCATACGAACATCTCCTTATGGGATTCATTGTCTCTACCAGGACAAAAGGACATGCTACAAAGGGAATTGCATGAGTTGGATCGACAAGTTGTCCCAGCGAACACCGATAATGTCTTGATGATGAATGGACAACCTTCCACTTCAAGCCAGGTCAAGAAAGAAGAGAAAATTTCCCTTTTCTATGTGTCCTTGGTTATAGGGGATTTCTTGGTACACAACTGCATCATTGACAGTGGGGCTAGTACCTCAGTAATGCCCAAGTGCATAGCTGACAAGATGGGACTGAAATATGAAGAGATGAATAAGGGAGTCCTGCCGCTGGATGGGACACCTGCAAAAACAATTGGGATAATGAAGGGCTTAAGCTTGACATTACATGCTTGCCCGACTTTCTCAATTCGCCATGATATAGTAGTGCAAGATGTCCCTCCTTATTTCGCAATTTGCTTATCCAGGGACTTCACATCCAAGATAGGTGGCTATCTAGTAGCGAATTGGTCCTATCTGGTTTTTAGAACCAAGTATGGGACCAAGGTAAAGATTGAATCCGAGCCACTCTACAAGGACCATCTAGAACCATATTCGCTCAAGGCAGCGAACGTCAGCTACACCATTATCGACCAAGAAGAGTCCCAAACAGACCAATATCCGTCCTCTGCTCTCGAAGGAGTTGGAGACCTACTCTTGGATGAGTGGGGAAGTGATAACTTCGAGCATGACCCTTACAAGTTCATAAAGGCAGGCCTTAGAGTCTACTGCATACACGAAGAGGGTACCTTCATACCAAATATAATGAAGGCGAGCCAGGAGGACCTAGGTCTATGGCAGTTGTACTTTGATGGTTCCAGAAGTAGGTTGGGAGCTGGTGGTGGAGCGATGTTAGTCTCCCCTTCAAAGGAGAGATACTTTTCGGCTTTCCGTTTCTAATTTTCTTGCACAAGCAATGTTGCAGAATACGAGTCCCTTATCCATGGTTTGGAATGGGCAAGGAAAAGAGGGATCAAGGAGTTGCAGGTTTTGGGAGACAGTGAGCTGATTGTAAATCAGGTAAAAGGCCAGAATCTGACAAAAAATTCTTTGCTGAAGTCCTACAAGCATAGGGTCTGGGACTTGGTGGAAGATTTCTTCGCTTTCAATATCGCCTCCATTCCCAGAGAGCAGAACAAACAAGCGGATAGGTTAGCAGCAATTGGTGCTCAGTTCGATGTTCCCAGGGAGATAAGCCGAGACTGCGGTTCACACTACTTGAAGGTGGTAGTTCGGCCCTCTGTCCCTGACAACATTACAAACTGGTAGGTCTTCAACAACGACCAACAAATAGCATTCTTCCTGCAGGAAGAAGCTGAGTTCGCAACAAAGAACCAGGCAAAGCTGCAACAACAATATGGCAACCAGATTGTTCAATTGAAGAACAATAAGCTCCCTAAAGTTTTGGTCACTCTTGAGAGTATCTTCAATGGAGATGACCAATTGAGAAGCGACAAGGCATGCATCACAACTAAGGAGGAGAATTATGAGAAGGTTGAAATCTTCAAGGATAAGCTGTTTGCACTGGGAAAAGTCTGCACGGTTCAAGAAAGACGGACTTTCATTTTGTTGTGTCAGGAGTTTGCTGATGTTTTCGCTTGGGATTACAGTGATTTGAAGGGTTTCGACCCAAGACTCGCCCAGCACACCATCGAATTAGAAGAAGGCGCCAGGGCAATCACCCAGAAGCAAAGCCCTGTCAACCCGACGATTGAGCCTCTCATGCAGAGGGAACTGGCCAAATTGATTGAGTCCGGGATTATATTTCCAATCAAACATTCCTCCTGGCTGACCAATCTTGTTCCTATTCGAAAGAAGAGTGGGGAGATCAGGCTATGTGTTGATTTCAGAGACCTTAATAAAGTCTCTTTGAAAAACCATTACCCTCTCCTGAACATGGAGCGGATCCTTCAGAAGGTATCAGGCAGCAAGCGTTTCTCCCTCCTGGATGGATATTCAGGATATAATCAGATTCTGGTGCAAAGATGTGACCAGCACAAAACAAAGTTCACTACTAAATGGGGAACGTTTGCCTACAAGAAAATGTCATTCGGGCTGTCTAATGCTGGTGCTACCTTCCAGCAAGCCATGGACATGGCTTTTCGAGGCTTGAGAAACAACAATGTGTTGGTATACCTCGATGATGTGACGGTATTCTCCAAGGAAACGAGCCAACACATGAAACACCTCAGACAGATCTTTGAAAGATGTAGGGAGTTAGGCATCTCTCTTAACTCGAAGAAATGCGTGTTTGCTGTTCACGAGGGGAAACTCCTTGGCCACATTATGTCCAAGGAGGGATTATCCATTGACCCGAGAGAGTTCTTTCTATCCTGGAGATGTCCCTACCTAAGCACAAGAAAGACCTGCAGAGCTTCTTTGGCAGGATAAATTTCATTCGGAGATTCATTTCGAATTTCGCAGAGATAGTCAAGCCACTAACCTCTATGCTGAGGAAGGGTGAGGAGTTCAAGTGGACAACACAAAGGAAGGACGACTTTGAAGCCATCAAGCAGGCCATAACCCAGGCTCCTACTTTGATCAGCGCCGACTTCAATAAAGACATCAACCTCTACACTTTTGGCAATGAAGAGGTAATCTCCGCCATGCTTACCCAAGCAAATGGTGATGACCTTGAGCAACCACTTGCATTTTTTAGCCAGGGGTTAGAGGATTTCGAAGTCAGATACACGTATGTAGAGAAGCAAGTCCTGGCAGTAGTACGGAGCTTGAAGAAATTCAGGCATATGTTGTCCAACAGCAGGATTCGCCTCATGGTTCCACATCCTGGTGTCAAGGATTTCTTGACCAATCGAGACCTAAATGAGAAAAGAGCGGGGTGGATCACCAAGGTGATGGAATATGACGTAGACATCAAGATCACCAAGCTGGTGAGGGGAAGAGGCCTGTGCGAACACCTTGCTGTGGACTTCAAGCAGAAAAGGGAAGACAACTTACTAATTCATGATGCAGCTACGGCATAAGAACTCGCTGTCATGAAGGATTGGACATCGGACTTGAGGCGTTTTCTTCTCACTGGTGAGTGCTCGCAGGGTCTTGATAGGACCAAAAGAAGGTACTTCAGGCTCCAGTCTCTCCCTTATGTCCTGATTGATGGAGTATTGTTTAGGAAGGATCTCTCAGGGGTCCTAAGATGCATAGACTCAAATCAGGCTGACAAGGTGCTGTTTGAGTTCCATGATGAGCCAGCAGGCGGTCATTTTGCTCCTAGGGCTACTGCAGCAAGGATAATGAGAGCTGGCTATTTCTGGCCTACTCTTTTCAGGGATACCCATGCTTGGGTATGAAAGTGCCAGAAATGTGCACTTTTCGATGGGAAGCAACGGTTGTCTGCCATGCCCCTACATCCTATTCAGGTGGAGCAACCATTCATGCAGTGGGGCCTGGACTTCATAGGGATGATTAATCCTCCCTCCAGTGCTGGACACAAGTGGGTCCTGACCGCCACAGACTATTTCACAAAGTGGGTGGAGGCTGTTGCTCTGAAGGAGGCAAATGAAGGTGCGGTCTTGGAGTTTTATGAGGACCTAATGGCGAGGTTCGGGGTCCCAGCAACCATAATCTCAGAGAATGCATTGGCTTTTCTAGAAACCAAAACAAGTGAATGGGCGCTGAAATATGGTATATATCTCAGCACTTCATCCAATTATTACCCATAGGGGAATGGGTTGGCTGAGTCCACCAACAAGAACTTGATCAGGATCATCAAGAGGACCATGGAAGAAAATCAGAGGACTTGGCATGCCAAGCTGAAAACAGCCCTTGTGGGCAGAGAGGGTCACCCCGAAGAGGGCAATTGGCAACTCGCCATACACACTCGTCTATGGAAGGGAAGTTAGGCTCCCCATTTCACTCGAGTTGCCAACCTTGGATCTCGCTCGCCAGCTGCAATTAGAAGAAGGAACTAGCATGGAGGTTAGATTATGCGAGCTGATGGAACTCCATGAGGCAAGGGACCAGGCTATGGCTTCCATGACTAGCAGCCAACGGCAAGTGAAGAGACACTTCGACAAGAAATTTTCATCAAAAGGTTTCTTTGAAGGGGACATTGTCTTGAAATGGGATGAAGACCGAGCTAACACTGAAAAACATGCAAAGTTCGACGCCTTATGGAGCGGCCCATACATAATCACTCAGTGCAAGCAGCATAATCAATTTCAACTCTCTAGGTTGGATGGTGAAGAACTGTATATCCCAGTTAATGGGATACATCTGAAGCACTGCCACTGAGTCTCTTTTCATCATGTATATATTTTTCCTTGTTTTTTCTCCTGCTTTACCTAAGCGCTTTCTGCACATGTTAGTAGTTTTCTTAGCCTTGTGTGTGTTTTCTCTTTTCCCTTTGAGGTGAATCTGCATGATTGGTTCTAGATTTATCAGAGCTATTGCTGATCTTTTAAGTTACAATCTGACACCGTGCCCAATGGATTTTTAAGGCAACTGGCTTCTAAGCATAGCAGGCATGCTTCCCCTGGGAGTCGCCAATTTGTTGACCATTTTTTGCCCAACAGGGCAAAAATCGGTCCCCTTGTGTCCCAGCTGTTCTAGGCCATTTCATTTTTAGTTTTGCATGAATCTGTTCATTTCTACGGACTCTGTAGGTCTAAATCTACGGACTCTGCAGGTTTTGGATTTCTACGGACTCTGCAGGTCCATTTCTACGGACTCTGCAGAGCTTGGTTTTCTACGGACTCTGCAGGTTTCCTTTCGGCAGTTGAAGAACCAGGGAAAAAGGGCAAGATTTTACAAAGCTTCTTCGGATTTTTCGTCTGAAGAAATTCACAAAGAAAGTTGGCATCTTCGAACCATTGAACCATCGCTTCATTTCAAGCTTTGGTTCAATTGGCAGTTCAATCGTTTTGGTTCAAGCCTTAGTTCATCGCTTCAAGTCCATCGCTTTCAATTTCAAGCCTTGGTTCAATCTTCAAGTTCTTAGGTTTTGGCTCAATCAGCTAAGTTCAGCGCTTAGTTCATCGGAAAAGTTCAACAAAAGGTTCAAGCAGCTTCAGGTTCAACGTTTAGTTCAAGGACTTGGCTCGGCGCGCAGTGTTGAACCGTTGAACCGGTTCAACGCTTTGGTTCAATGCTTTGGTTCAACGCAGAGTTCAATCGGCAGTTCAATCGTTTTGGTTCAAGCCTTAGTTCATCGCTTCAAGTCCATCGCTTTCAATTTTAAGCCTTGGTTCAATCTTTAAGTTCATCTCTTGGTTTAGCAAAAAGTTCAACGATCTTGGCTCAACAGTCGTTTGAACCGTTGAACCGGTTCAACGGGTTGGTTCAACGCGTTGGGTCAATGCCTTGGCACTTTGGCTTAACACTTCGGCAGGTTCAAACGAACGGTTCATCACTTGTTTTCGGTCTACAGTCCTTCGGCGAGTTCATCGGCGCGCAGCATTGAACCGGTTCAACCGCTTGGTTCCATCACTTGGTTCAACGCCTCCAGTTCAACGTGCAGGTTCAACGGTAGAAGCGAACAAGGAAAGTTCAAAGGCTTAGTTCAGAAGGGCTCGACGCGCAGCATTGAACCATTTTTGGTTCAACCAATTGGTTCAATGACTTGGTTCAACCGTTTCGGTTCAAGCGGCATTCAGTTCAAAGCAAACGGTTCAACGTTCATCGGCGCACAGTGATTGAACCGTTGAACCAATTTTGGTTCAACGAGTTGGTTCAACGGCTTGGTTCAAGGGTGTGCCCTACAGCCGGAGGGCAACCGAGGGTCCAAAAGCCCTTGCGGAGGGCAGTTCAAGATCCGAAAGCCCTTGCGGAGGGCAGAGAACGTTCAAAAGGGCCGCCAGCGCAGGGGGAAGTCAAAAAGCCCGAAGAAAATGACAAAGAGCAGCCAATTCCTGAGGACTTTTTGTCCGCGGGAAAAAACCCTGAAACAAAAGCCCGCGAAGCAAAAAAGCCGCAGAAAAGACCCGATGACTTTTGTCGAGGACGATGACGTCCCGAAAGCTGTCAATTAAAGCAGACAAACTAGTCGTTGGGTGACAGCCACGTGAACGTCAAATTTAACATATTGAAGTAGCCGTTGTTTTTGAACTACCTTAGTGCCAAATCATGGAAGGAGCCCAAGGACTGCAACGACCTGCCAGAAGATCGCCCCTGAGGGCTGAAGGAGCAAAAAAGGACAGAGCCCGGAGAACAAAGAACAGGCAGACGATGTAGCTCATAAATTCAAATCCTGACAGCAGAATGGCCATGACGCAGAAGTAGATGAAGCGATCCAAGTAACGCAGGAAGGTGTCGATTCAAGAAGTTATTTCAGTGGTTGACACAGTGCATACCATGCGATCATCAAAGAGGCACAAACAGTGGTCGATGCGACTGGTTTCCTTCAAAATGCATTGGAGAGCAGTCAAACGGTGCAACTCATAAATTCAAATGCTGACAACAGAATGGCCATGATGCAGAAGCAGATGAAGCGATCCAAGCGACGCAGGAAGGCGTCGATTCAAGAAGTTATTTCAGTGGTTGACACTGCATACCATGCGATCATCAAAGAGGCACAAACAGTGGTCGACGTGACTGGTTTCTTTCAAAATGCATTGGAGAGCAGTCAAACGGTGCGGATCATAAATTCAAAACTTGACGGGAGCCGGCACAGTGTTAGATTCAGACGGTTTCCTCATCCCAATGCTCAGAAGGTGCATGGGTCACTTGTCAAAAAAGGCGCCAAAGGCCCCCTTTTCTTCCTCTATATAATGAAGACTTGTCATTTGAGAAAGGATCTTCCACATTTGTAAGGCGTAGCCTTGGCAAATTTTTACCTGAATCAATAAACGCATTTTTTACCTCTATCCTGGTTAGATATCTCTGTGTATGTCTGAGTGTTAGTTTGTGTTTAGTCATTGCTTTTTGATGCTTCCACAGGTTCAACACCAACATCCCTGGTGTCTATAAGGTGCCATTTCTGCAGCTGACAAGGAGAGCTGTATTTGGAAGCGCAGAACCAGAAGAAATTACTATACAGTGTGCCTTTCACAACACCTTTGGTGAATTTTTGTTTTCTGTATTTTCCATTAAAGCCTCCCTGCCAAGCTTCTTGCAGCCTGGTCCTTCTGCCAGTTTGAAGTGTATGTATGTGTTTGTCTGATTTTAAGTGTGAGTGTGAGAAGGTCGGATCATTTTGGTGCATCACCTCCTTTAGAGTAGTTTATTTTCCTGCAATCTTTCTCCCTTTTCATCCCCCCCCCCCCATTATATATCTATATATATATATGTTAGCACTTACCGGAACAAACCAGATGCATCAAAGGGAGCTAGCCCTTCCCTAGAGACTCTCCCCTCCAGCTTCGCCGGTTCCACAGGCGAGAGGGGAGTTTCCATCATTGCGTGAAGAAGGCAGGAGCTCGGCCTCCTGCCAAGGGTGCAATCTTCTGCGTCAACAACTACCAAAAGTTTGTCGTAGCTATCCGTATTTCATTGTGCAGTTTTCGGTTCCAAGTGGTACTTTCGAGCGAAGGTTGTGACTCAAGACTGTTTTGAGGAACAAAAAATCAATTGAACTATTTTCATTGGATGAGCCCTATCGTCTACCCCTATGCCTTGGAGTTTGGGCAATAGAGGTCTCAATGTCACAATCATCTCTTGCTGCCCTCCTATTCATGAAGGCTGCAAGTGCATTAATTTTCCTCTTTTTTCTCTACATAAGCTGCAAAGCAAGCAACAATCTCTTTTTGAGCTTCAATATCTCCGACAGTCGTGTGATGAGGTATTTCATGGGATAAACATCTTCGCTCGTCTTCATTCCTCAATAATTGCATATAACACAATTGCCCTATGTTGTGCTGTTTTGTAATGCTTCCAAGAAGGGTCATTGGACTTAGGCTTATGACGGGCTGCTGAACTGGATGCCGATGCCATTTGTAAACAAGCTTAAACCCTATATCAAAAAAAAATAATTCTAGAATTTAATCCTAACTGCTAATCAAAGGAAGAAGTAGCTAATGAAGTAGATATCAAATTTGAATGATTATGATTCAAATTTCATACTAGAAACTAGAAAGATAATGAAAAACAAAATAAATACTTGTGGCTGTTGTTGTATGTTGTAGGTTGTGATAGTGTTTGGACTCTAACCGTATTACTGTTTTCTTTGAGGCTTGAAAATGGAGTATGTACTTCAAAGTTCCAAGTAAATTTGTAAACAATAATATCATTTTTCAAATATGTATGTATGACCGTATCAGACTTGAATATGGATTCCATTCATTTATGTATGACTGTATCATATGTGACAGTCACTTGAGGGCTTCAAATTGAAGCCTTGACTGCACTGTGAGTCTGTATTTGTGAGAGCAAATGGAATTCTGCCTTGAGGTGCTGGCCACTAGATGCTTATATTCAGAAATGCATGCATCTATTTCACTGCTGAATGCTGATATTCAAATATTACTGTTGAATTGCTGATATTCAAATATCACTGTTGAATCCTTGATATTCAAATTTCAGATGACAGATCTATCGGATGCATGAGCACATGATATAACAAAAGGAATGATTGAATATAGTGTAATCGCCTTGATTCAAATCTCATTGTAAATGAGTACGACAATTGGAAAAAACACATAAATCTCATCATAAAATAATCAAATTGTTTTATTTTTTTGACCTGGGCTTTTAGTGACAAAGTTCATGAGTCGACGGGGATTACTCGGCGAAAATCGCCGAGTAATCGAAAAAAGTCGACCCGCAATTTAGTGAAACATAAATTGTTTTGTGCCCTAATCGCGAGATATCGTGATTTATCGCCAATTTTTGGCTATTTTTGAATCTATGGGACAAATAGTAGCGAAGAACAAAAGGGGTATATGTCTTTCTAATTGACGCAAGAGTATCTAGGTTCACAAGCAATCTTTTACCAACCAAAAACATGAGTAGGTTAAGTAACAATAAGCAATGTATGCAAGTCTTTGATGTTTGAATTGAACACGGTACGCCAAAACCACCCTAGAGGTTTGAGGCATCTCCCATATCATCAAACTAGCACAACAAGCTGCTTCACACTCTCCTTGAGCGGCACGACACTTGAAAACCAAATGCAGCGTTGTAATTCAACACAACTCTAAAAAATGCTATACTGCATTGCAACATCTCATAATATGCATACAACATCTAGACAACCTTATAAGATCATTTGTCTATTTAGAATATGGCACACCATTATGGTTTTACAAGAAATTCCAAGAAATGCTACAGTGCAAAGCGATATCTCATGGTATGAATGCAACATCTAGGCAGCCTTAGAATATTATTTGTCTATTCAAACCATGGCGCACAATTACACTTTTACGAGAAATTTCAAAACGTGCTACACTACATTGCACCATCTTGTGGCTTGTATACATAATCTAGACAACCTCAAGAAGTGCTTGATGACTTCAAAACATGGCACACAATTATGATTCTATGTAGAATTCCTAAAACCTACAATGGCCACGTGTATACTTTGCGTTAGGGTGTGGCTTGCCTAGTGTCATTTCCAGAGCTCGCGGTATGACAACACACTTATTAGGGTTTTGTGCACTTGTCAGAGGTGCCTTATAACTTATGGAAGCCAAAAAGACACAATGGGAAGATGGAATGTCTCGGGAATGGAAGCTGAAATGTTGTGACTTTTATAATGGTTCTTGAGCAATGCCTTGATAAGAGCATGAGCTCCATTAGAGCAAGAGGTTTGACCTAGCTCGCTAGGAGAGTTGGCTAAGGGACATGAGTGGATTCAATAGCTAGAGGTTTTTTGGAGACAGAGTGATTCTCCACACAGTTTGAAGAGTTTGCAGGTCTGAGTATGGTTTGTAGGAGTGAACCATGTCCATTAATGGACTGATAGTGTAACACTGCATGTTTTGTAGTTTGTAATAAAACTAGAAGTATGGTGTAGGTGTGTGTTTTGTAATCTCATTGAAAACAATAAAGAATAAGTCGGTTGTTTTTTGTTTTGTGCATGGACTGTTTGTGTGTTGAATTCATAGGTTGCATGTCTAAGATTGTATTTCATTGGACCTCCTAACCATGACTACATCAATTGGTATCTGAGCATGGTTTTGCCTTGCTGAGTTGAGCATGTGAGACTCTTGTTGAGTCAAGTTGCAGGATGTGAAAGAAAAACCTATATTGTTGAGGAGAAATGGCACACAAAGGAGCTCCAAATGGAAGAGTGGGAAGAATTGTAGACTTCGCAGAGATGATGAGAGAAATCTAAGCTTGTTTGGAGGCTATGGAAACTGTGCAACATATAGGAGTTGTAGAAGTTAGTGACAGTGAAGAAGAGGAAGTGGTAGTGCCCGAGGTTCAGTTGGAAGAATTGGATGAATGAGAAGATAGATTTTTACAGGCCATTGCGAAAATGGGTAGCAAGTTGTAGTTGGACACCTCTAATTATTTTGTTAGTTTGTGTCCTACAAAATTCATTCATTGGATCATTGAGTTGGAGAATATTGAGTATGAATAAATGGCGGATCCCAAGAAAGTGCAGTTTGCTTGTATGTAGTTGTAGGGACGTGCATCCTTGTGGTGGAATCATGTGCAAACTTGAATAGTAAGAAGAGGCAAAGATAAAATCAAAACTTGGGATACGATGGTTGCGAAACTAAAATGTAAGTTTCTACCTTCTGATTATGAAATGAGTTTATTAAAAAAATGTAAAATTTGAGGTAAAAGGAGACGAGTGTGAAAGACCTACACAAAAGCGTTTTATAAGCTCACCATTTGAGTTGGTCATGTGGAAGATGACACAGAGAAGATTTCAAGGTATGTGAATGGTCTTTGTATTGCCATACAAGATGAATTCAGAATGATAAGATTGGATTATGTATAAGAAGCTTATCAATGTGCTTTGAAGGTTGAGAAGTTGTCTAAAAGGCAACAAAATACAAGAGGAAGAGGAAAGGTTGCAAGAGGAAAAGAGGGTATGGTTGAGGGTAGCATACACATGAAGGAGAAGAGGGTACTTCTCAGAGTCAAAATACTCCCTCCAGGATGCAAATTTTTCAAGAGGAAGAGGGTGTCATGTTAGAGGCATAGGAAGAAGTTTCTCTAGAACATGTTACAAATGTGGAGAGGTTGGGCATAGAGCTTTTGATTGCCCACATGCGCATAATGATGGCCGCTGAAGAAATGATGCAAGCAATCACATTGCACAAGTAGATGAAGAAAGTGTTGGATCACCTAATCATACAGAAGAACCAAAACATGGAGAAGCTCTCATGATGAAGAGAGTGTTGTTGAAACCAAGGAAGAGGATGAATCGGTGCAAGAGAAGATTTTTTTCATAACCATATGCAAATCTGGAGGTAAGTTCTGCAAAGTTATTGTTGATAGTTATAACATTGATAATTTTGTGTCCAATGAGATGGTAGAGAAGCTAGGTTTGAAGAGGATCACACACCCAAATCCATATAAGGTGTCTTGGTTGTTAATAGGACATCATATTTTGGTAAATGAACAACGTTTGGTACATTTTCAGATTGGGTCATATAAGGATGAATTTTTGTGCGACATCATGTCTGTTGTTTACTGTTGGGAAGGCCTTCGCAGTTTGATAGAAGGTTTTACATGATGGTAGGTTGGGTATCTACACTCTTGTGAAGGATGGTAGGAAATATACCTTGAGCTCATTGAAGGACAAGGGAGAGGAAGTGGACTATAGTCCAAAGATCTTGTTAATTTCAATAAAACAAATCTTGAAAGAGGTGAAGAAAGAGGAGGCATATTTTACTTTCGTCCCAAGCAAATGCAAGTTGGGACGATAGGTAAGGCATGTGATTTTCCAAGAGAAGTGGAGAGTTTGGAGAGTGAATACATAGAGATCATTTCCAATGATCTACCAGATGGGTTACCACCCATGAGGAGTATTAGCCATCACATGGAATTAATTCCTAGATCTAGTTTTCCAATTAAGGCAACATACAGATTGACTCTTATGGAGGAGGAGGAGGTGAAGAGACAAGTACATGAGCTATTAGAGAAAGATTTGATAAGCTAAAGCTTTAGCCCATGTGTAGTTCCAAAAGTGTTAGCACCAAAAAAATGTAGAGAATGGAGGTTGTGCATTCTAGAGCCATGAATAAGATAACGATCAAGTATATATTTCCATTACTTCAAATGGATGACTTGATGGATTCTAATGATCAAGTATAGATTTCCGTTACTTCAGATGGATGACTTGATGGATTCTAATGATCAAGCATAGATTTCCATTACTTGAGATGGATGACTTGATGGATCTTTTAAGTGGAGGAAGGTACTTCACAAAGCTAGATTGGAAGAGCGGTTATCAAAAATTCAAGATCAGAGAATGTGATGAGTGGAAGACCGCTTTCAAAACAAAAGATGGGTTGTATGAGTGGTTGGTTATGCCATATGGCTTGATCAATGCACCTAGTAAATTCATGAGACTAATGAATGAAGTGTTGAAAGTCTGAAACCATTTCTTGGTAAGTTTGTCATTGTGTATTTGGATGACATTTTGATTTTCTGCAGGACAAAAGAACCCTTAATGCATTTGAGTCAAGTGTTGTAGAGATTGAAAGAGGAGAAGTTGTCGGTCAATTTGAAGACATGCACTTTTTTGAAAGAAGAATCAGGTTTCTTGGTATTTGTGATTTCACAAGATGGATTGAGGATGGATTGAGAAAAGGTAAAAGCCATTGTTGATTGGCCATCACCTAGAATTATGTTTGAAGTAAGAAGCTTCCATGGATTACAAGCTTTTATAGGAAGTTTATTAGGGAATTTAGTGGGATTTGTGTACCTATTATGGAGACATTGAGAGCTGATAGAAAAGCGTTTAGTTATATAGTTGCAGCGGAAAGTAGTTTTTAATTTTTGAAGAAGGTCGTCATTGAACAACAGGCGTTAACCTTACTAGATTTCCACATGGTGTTTTAAGTTGATTGCGATGCTAGACAACCATAGGAGCAGTATTGAGTCAAGAAGGTAAGCCCATTACTTACTTTAGTGGAAAACTAAATGAAGCAAAGTGGAAATACTTTATTTATGAGCAAGAGTTTTACGCTCCAATGCAAACTCTCAAGAAGTGGAGGCATTTTTTTGTTGCCTAAAGAGTTTGTTTTGAACATAGACCATCAAGTATTGCAATTCATAAACAACCAAGGTAAGTTGAATCAAAGGCACATGAGGTGGGTTGAATTTCTTCAAAGTTATTTAGTTGTGTTGAAACACAAAAGTGGCAAGTCAAATAACATTGCAGATGTATTGAACATGAGTTGTCTACTGTTGAATGAAATAATGATATAAGTCATTGGATATGACTCTATAAGAGATTTGTATGAGGAAGTTTTGGATTTTTTAGGGATGCATGCAAAAAACCAGCTAGCATGGACAAAACTCTATGGATGAAATACTTGTTGTAGGATGGTTTGTCGTTCAAGGGATAACAACTGTAAAACACTAACAACTAAATGAGAGTCACTATTGGCCACAAATGAGTGGGGATGTGAAGAAAATTGTGAAGGGATGCAAAATTTGCTAGCATGCCAAGGGCAAAAGTTAGAATATAGGTTTGTATTAGCCATTACCAATTCCGGAAAGACTGTGGGAATATGTGAGCATGGATTTCGTTCTTGGGTTGCCAAGAACTCAAAATAGCAGCGATTCTATCTTTGTTGTTGTGGATATATTTTCTAAGATGGCACACTTCATAGCATGTGTAAGCAGTTTTCAATTGAGAAGTGATTTTTGGTTATTTTATTTCCTCTCATTTTAATTTTGTTTCCTATTGTTGCATTTGGGTGCGATGGTAAATTTAGTGGTAGATGGAACCACGTGGAGAAGGAAGAATGAGAATCCTACTAGGCATTCCATGATTCTTCATTCACATTATCTTATTTAAGTGTTCCCCTCTACCAACCCTCCAACACGTGCCTCTCCCTTTTATTTATCTGCTCTTATATTGTCTTGAACTAAAAACACCACAAATATTGCAAACTTGTTTTTCAAGGAATTTGTAAGGTTGCATGGAATTACCTAAGAGCATTGTGCCAAATAGAGATACCAAGTTTGTTGGTCATTTTTGGAGGCTATCATGGAAGAAGTTAGGCACAAGGTTGAGTTTTAGTTCATCCTATCACCCACAAACGGAAGGTCAAATAGAGGTAGTGAACAAAAGCTCTGTACATTTGTTGAGATGCTTGGTAGGTGATATGCCCAATTAGTGGGATATCATTCTTGCACATGCTGAGTTTGTGTACAACAACTTAGTCAACAAGAGTGGGATCAAGTGCCCATTTCAGATTGTCTATGGTTGCAGCCCTAGAGGCGATGCAATTGATTTGAGAAAAAAAAGAGTTGTAGTAGAGGATATTGTTGAGTACATGTAGGAGGTGCATCAAAAGTGAAGTTGGAGAAGAGTACTTTGAGGTACAAGCAACATACTGATCTCATAAGGAGAGATCAAGAGTTCTAAGTCATTGAGCTAGTTTTGGTTCATTTGAGAAAAGAACGGTTCCCAAAAAAAAACTGTATGAAAAGCTCAAATGGAAGAAAATTCGACCATGCAAGGTTCTGAAAATTTTTGTTGCAAATGCATGAGCTAGAGTTACCATATGGGATATATATCTCACTAATATTTAATGTGGCTGATTTGTACAGGTTTCATGAGGGATAGGTTAGTGATGATGATGCAGGATCAAAAATTTCAATTCTAGATTGGAGACAAAAGATGCTTGAGAAAATAAGGAGATTGAGAAGCTGATCGACTCCAAGGTCGTTAAGAAGACGAGGAAATGAGTACTTGGTGAAGTGGAAGGCTAGAGCAGCTGAAGATGTAACTTGGATGAGTGCATCCAAGATTGCTAAACAGGGAAAATTGATAGAAGAGCTCACAAAATGTTTAGGGAGAGAAGCTCATGGCTCATTTCACTTGGAGTGTATGATGCAAGATCATTTGAGTTCACGAGCAATCTTGCATCAACCAAAAGCATGAGTAGCCTAAGTAGTAATAAGCAATGTACACGTCTTTGATGTTTGCTTTGACTACGGTGCTCAAACCCCCCTAGAGGTTAGAGGTATCTCCTAGATCATCAAATCATCACAACTTGATGTGGAACTAATATTCAACATGAAATTCTAAGAAATGATACAATGCGCCGTGACATCTCACGGTATGCATACAACACCTAGACAACCTTAGAAGATCATCTATCTATTCTAAACATGGCACTAGTTATGGTTTTACAAGAAATTTCAGAAAACACTACAATGCATTGTGGCATTTCGCAATATGCATGCACCATCTAGATAGCCTTAGAAGATCACTTGTCTATTTAGAAGATGGTATACGGTTATGCATTTATGGGAAATTCCAAAAAAATGTTATACTACACCACACCATCTTTGTATACATACTCTAGACAACCTCAAGAAGTGCCTCATGACTTCAAAACATGGTGCAAAATTACGTTTCTATGTAGAATTCCGACAACCTGCAGTAGCCACGCATATACTTCGTGTTAGGATGTGGTCTGCCCAATGTCATATCCAGGGCTTGCAATATGACAACACAATTGTCAGGGTTTCTTGCACCTGCTAGAGGTGACTCAACTTATGGACGCTGAAAAGTCACAAGTGAAGATGAAACATCTTGCGAGTGGAAGTTGAAGTGTTTTGACTTCATTAATGGTTCTTGAGCAATGCGTTGATAAGAACACGAGTTCCATTAGAGTGGGGGGGTTGGCTTAGCTAGCTAGGAGATTTGGCTAAGGGAAAAGAGTGGATATGACATCTAGCGGTTTATGGAGATAGAGTGATTCTCCAAGTAGTTAGAAAATTGCAAGCTGAGATTTGTTGAAGAATCTGCATGTCTGAGTAAAGTTGGAGTGAACCATGTCCATTAATGGATTGATAGTGAAACATTGGATGTGTTGTTCTATGTAATAAAATTGGAAGTATGTTGTAGTGTTTTGTAATCTCTTCATTGAAAACAATAAAGAATAAGTTTTTTGTTTTCCATTTTGCGCATGGACTTTGTGTGTGTCAATTAGTGTGTTGAATTCATAGGTTGCACAATCTAATGCTGTTCATTGGACCCCCTAACCGTAATTGCATCATTGATAATGTCATTCCTTTTCTCCTTCCTTAGGGAATGTGTTTAGCAGTACTTCTATTGAGGGGGTTTAAGGTTAACTTAAATAGGTGTCGGTGCTTCCCTCCCACTTCACCTCAAATATATTTTTATGGATGCTACTTTGCTCTTCACATGGCTTGATCTTTCACTTTTGCTTCTATATCTTCAACTAGAAACCATTTAATGACCCATAAATGAGAGGAAATTTAATTGTTCCAAAATTTCTATCATTGTACTAGATTAAACATTGTTCTTTTCATCATTTATTCTTTCGATGCAAGTTTAATCTCAACATTTTTTGTTGAATTGTGGATTGTACTTGTTCAAGAAAATCTTGCATTCCTTTGACATTCCTTGGTGATTTGATTGTTATCTCCCCACTGGGAAGCTAATCTTCGAAGCAATGCTCCCTTATCATGATTACAAATTCTTGTGTTCAATTCCTTATAAATCTCTTTGCAATCTCAAACAATTTCTTGAGTTTATATAAGTGCCCATTGGGAAAGACTTCCATTTGTCTTGTCTACTTTGTAAACAAAGTGTAAGCTTATTGTTATCACTCAGAAGTGCACCTTTGCAAGAACGTGTCTCTGTTCTCACTTCTGTTGATACAATGAAAACTCTACAAGGTGTGGGTGACCTTATATTGGAGACAATCTCCAGATGAAGGGCCAGTTCCCTTGGTACACTCACCTACTTCTCTCTAAACTCTCTAATTCTGTGCTTTCTTGACTAGAAAAAGGGCAAAAGGGAAAATACTCAAACTGTAATGAATTTGAAAATTGAAAATTTGAGTGATGCACTGATATTAAAAGTCAATTATGCCTATACTTGACACATTTTGGAAGCTTAAAAACATGCACACATTCACTTCATCTTCATACAATGGCTCTTGCATTAGTATTTCATACACAAGTCTTGACAAACACTTAGATTAGCTTGGAAGGAATGAACAATGGTTGAATTTATTTCCAGAATAGGTAGAAATCAGACTTAGACACTTTATATGACTTGAAAGAATTCTCATTTATTGCATAAAGGTGAAAAGTTCAGACATAAATATAGAAAAAATAATCATTCACTAAGTTAAATCAATGAACACAAGACACACTTCATGAACAACTTGAACATGGAGAAAAAATCAGCTCTTTATTGCCTCAAAGGTGATGTAGTACAAATTTTAGTAGAGTTTCTGTATAGCCAAAACATAATCTGATAATCTCTCAAAATTGAATATACATATAGAAAAGGAAGAAGAGAGGAGACAAAACAACCCTAAACTAGAGATGAGTCCTCATGCCAACTCAACTTCACTCTTGCTTCAACTCAACCTTTAACTCAAACTTCAACTCAACCACCAACTCCACCTTCAACTCAAGCTTCAACTCCAAATAATAACGTAGCAAATCTTGTATTTAAACATTTTTTTACTGGAATATGGCGTAGGAGAGAGAGAGAAGCTTGTTTGAATATTTTGGAAAAGTCAGAGGCTCCCATGCATGCAATTGATGGTCTTCAATCTTGAAGAGATTTTGATCATCTTCAGTTAACTCTTTGTAAACAACTTGTTCAATCTCCTTGAGATTTTCACTTAACTCTTTTTTGATCTTGCATGCATCTTGATGTTTGATTTTTAATTATCTTCATTGCATCTTGGAGTTTGACTTCAACTATTTTTCATGCATTTTGGAGTTTGACTTCAGCGATCTTGCATTATTCTTGGAGTTTGACTTGACCTTTTCTAAAATTAGTTCCAAGGGGGGTGCAGTAGGAGAGAGAGATTGCATGTTTATGTTATTGAACTCTTCTTCCAACTTTGAGTCAATTTTTGAAAACAAACTCTTCTTGATTTTCACTTAGCAAAGAGAACATGTGTTTGACTAGGTAAGGTTATTGAGAGTTTTAATGCATTGATTTAGCTTGTGAATTGTCTTCTTCTCAAAGGTGGTGTACAAGTGGAGAGATTGGATGTTGATGTTATTGAAAACTTCATGAAATATCTCTGCTAAGAGTGCATTTGATGATGACAATATCAACTCTCCATACTAGTTCTTGGAAGTGTACATCTTCTCCATTTTGACAAGCTTCTTGAATGCACAGTGAGAATCTAGAACTTGATAAATTTACATTATTTGAATAGAGTGTAAAGAGGATTGGAACATCATCACCATGGTGGCACAAACTTTCAATTAAATTTTCAGCTCCAAATTCCACCTACAACTTCAAAAATTACTCTATTGTGTTCTCTATGCAAGAAATCTTGATTTGGATTTGGGGATCTAAAATGAGTACTAGGCCTCACAAGACACTCCTATGCTCATTGGATAGGTCTCAATGGGGCAGATCTGGAAAAGTTTAAAAAACTCAAACTCTTCACCAAACTCTCAAACAAAAATTCACAAAAAAATGTTTGTTTACTGCTCGCAGGGTGACTTGAAGATGTTTTTCTTTGATCTAAATCTATTTTGAATTGTTTTTCATTGCATGAGCATGGATTTAGACCTGTACATGAAGTATACACCCTCTCAAATCATTTTGTGCCCTTGGAAATATCTAAAACACTTATTTCTAACTCCATTTGTGAGCAAAATAGTGAAAAAACTGATTTTTTTCATGAACAGACCTGTGTTTTGCCATTATTTATCTCCTCAGGTACAATACAATTATGAAATCACTTGAAAACATTTAAGGACATCAAAACATACCTCCATATCAAATTTCAAGAGATTTCATTTAATAAAATTCAAAATATGCACTTTTTAGTGTTTCCTAGTTTGCACAATCTCATTTCTAAATGCATGTAGTTCTTAGTTTTGCCATTTTCTTGAGTTTTGTGAGGTCTAAAAACCTCATTTATTTTGCATTAGGACTTAGAAGAGCTCCTCTAAACATTTCAACCATTGGATACGCTCAAACAATCTCTAAAAGCTCTTAAAAAATGTTTTTTTTGATTGTCTATTTTGTTTGTTTGAAACCCTGCAATCTGTACCTTTATCTTTCTCCATTATTTGCATCAAACTTTTGATTGAGGAAGGTGTAGGAAGGTTATTTATGCTCCATAAGAGCTCACACAATTTTTAGTTTGCAACAAAGAACTCAAAAATGCAATCACATATCTTAAAATCGAGGTATCGGGGTTTTAGAGCACCTTTTCTTCTTAACGATTGTTCATAAAGTTAAGCCCCTGTAACCTGCAACCAATGCATAGAATCTTGAGGGCATAGGGGCCCCTATCTTTCTCTAAGACCATTCGAACCAACTCTTCTTCTCCTTCATGAAATGAACATTTGAAAATTGTCTTCTCTAGCTTGCAATTAGCTAGTTAGAAGAATAGAATAAATCTCTGTCAAAATTTGGACCTGTGAGCTGTTATCGAGAATGGTTTTGGCTTGATGAAGGGTGTATGATGTTGTGGAGAACCTCCGGAGTCTTCACTCTATGAATGAAGCCTTCTTGAAACTTGTATATAAGCAACCTTGACCAATGGTGGCAAAATTTGTCAACACTTACCTTGTAGAACATTTATGCCTCATCTATTTTGTGACCTCTTGTTGCTTTATTCTTTTATGTTAATCAATGTTGTGTCCAAATTCCTTTCTTAAGCTATGTTGACCATGATCACATTGTTATTTGTTTAGTTATTTAAAATCAAGTAACGATCAGTAGATTTAAGATTATAGTCCGACTATAAACTTGATGCTCCATGCCACTAACTCTATAAAGTACTCGCTTTTGATTTGTTGATGCTAGGTCTTCACTCGCGTCATGTGTACACATATGACGAGGTTTCTCCCATATTATCTAATTGCTAATGTGTTTTCACTAATTTTGTATCATTTGTGCTTGCCTTTTACTATAGGTCACCCAATAATGATGTGAAAGCTTGATCCTTCAATTAGATGGGTGTTTCTATCAAAATCTCATTTCCCATCGGCATTCTCTTAGTTTGTAGAAACCCTTGTTTCCCTGATTTCTGATACTGAATATTTTTTTGGACTATTTTGTGTATTTTGATTTTTTTGTGTTTTTGCATGAAATAAAGAATGCGAAATTAAACAAGATAATTTCGTATAAAATTCAAATAAATAAATATTGAAGCAGTAAACTCTTCTTTTGGCTAAACTATATTATTATTATTCTTCCCAGACGATTACAATATCATTTCTCTATCATGCATATAAAATAATATCAAATATTGTTAAAAACCTGAGTTTTTCCAGCAAACCCTAGATCTGATACAGCCGGTACGGCTGCAATAAATACCCCGTTCTCCGCGCTTTTGAAGGTACAAAAAAATGATAGAAGTGTAGGCGCTCAAAAGGGTATCATCAGTTTTTTTAAAAAGAAGGCATTTTGCCTTAGGAGAGAGAAAATGCCCTTGCTGTAACTGTACGGCCTAGTACAGTACCGTACGGATTCTGTACGGCGGCAGAAAAAAATAGTACGGCCTGGTACGGTTGTACTCCAGAACCCTATAAAATTGCACCACAAATGATAATTTTGTTCTGGATAATTTCTGGATCAAACCCTGATGAAATAAATCTCCGTGAACCTCTGTGATAACCTCTGTGTGAAGTTATCTCTCAACCCGGCAATAGATCAATGGATATCTCACAACCTCTGAATTGCACACACTGAAGATTGCACGTTCTTCAATGCAAATAGAATACTGGAAACCCTTGGCTCAGTCTTCTCAGAAAAAACACTTAGCAAAAATTTGTCTTCAACATGAATATCCCGCTTCTCCCAATAAGAAACCCTTATACCCTCAAAAAAGTGCGCTTGCCCTAATTAGGGTTTTACAATTAAAAATTAGGGTTTCTTTTTTTCTTTTAATTTTCCAAAGTCTAAGACACAATTTTAATTATAAAATATAATTAAAATGGCCCCCTTCATAATGAGCGCTCCCTTGGCCCAAAACGCCTAAGTCATAATTACGCCAAATAATTAATATTTAATTAAATCAATTAAATATTAATATCTCCCTCGATACATGTCCGATTCTCGATCCGTCTAAAGCTGGCGAACAAGGGAGTGATTCCGCACATGACCATACCAAAACAGGGGTGCTCCACTGCGTGTCAAATATCCCTAAAAAATAGGAGCTCAGGGAAACGTGTCCGAAAGAACTCGAACGAAAGCCAACTAGAAAAATTCTGCTAGTCGAAGCCAAGCCAAGTTCCATCATGACCTTCTATCCATCCTATCAGCCTACGAGGGTCGCATAATAGGCTAATCATCAACTCTACGAGATGTCAACTGGAAGGGGACATGACAGTCCGCCCCTCCTGAAATTGCTTGTCCCCAAGTAATCGCTGAACAATAAACCAATCAATCCACCTGGATCCCAAATGTAGTCATGATCTATATTGCTGTCAATCAATGCAAGCTCTTGCAATATCCTTTGAAATATAATCAAGAGGAATCCATAATCAAACTGGCAAATACAACTCAACCAAACTCCAAAAACACAAACTGCCACAGTCAGGAACCCATGAGAAACAAACTCTCGAAATATCAGAACCCAAGTAGAGTGGACATCCCAAATTGCCAACACCGTAAATACCATATACACATTCCACTGTGCTATGCGAAAGGCACACTCCAACTCTGCAACAACTTCCAAATGGAACTACGCCAAGTGCGGAGAATCTACACACTGCACCTCTACTGTAATCAACATATCTCTGCAGATCGCCAACCACGGTCTCATCACCCAAACTCTTATGCATCGCGGATAATGAAGAGACATCACATGCTAGATAGCAATAACACAAACCAAATCTGCTTGCCATCAACTCCTGCTCTAAGTCATGCACCAACAAGCTGTAAACCCCAACACCTATCACCATGCCATGTCTATCACAACTCTCATCCCATGGCGTCAAATCGTCCCATAACTGATGACAAGCACTTATAATATAATGTCGATAAAATGCGCCACTCTCAATCAGTGGCTCAGACTGCAATCTAGAAGAAACTAACTGCAACTGATCACTAACCAAGCCCAAACCAACTACTACCTCCGAAGACACCTCCAAAGGAGTAGTATCACAAACAGGAACCAAACCAATTGCTGGCTCACCAACATCACAACTGATCCCTGATACAACCTCACTAGTCCCCGTGCCATCAGTAGTAGAGACCATCACCATATCAGGCTGACTACCATGCTCAACTGCAGCACCCAACTCAACTGAATCTAACTTTAGTGGAAACGAACCAGATAAGCCAATACTAGCATCGAGGATAGATATATGCTCATCCCCACTGTCTCTAACGATCTCGACTATGGACATCCTCGGGTCACCAGATACCACACCCTGTGACTGTACGGACTCTGGTAAAGATTGAAGTCGCTCTAACTCCATGGTCACCTTAGCCAAATGACACTGTGACTCCTCGAAAGCCAACTGTGTACCCTAAAGAATCTCAGAAGTCACCTCGAGCTGTTGAGTAAGCTCACTCGAGTACCTTATCTTCTTTGACCAATAATGCATCATATGCTGTACTGCCCCACTCCCTAAGATAATCTCTGTCGGCTACCAACTGCATATAATCCTGTCTCAGAATCCAGATAGCCTCCCATAAAGAGTAGATCTTTGTCAAGGAAAAATAACTGCCTCCCTGCTCATCACTAGTAGGAGAACCCCACCCATAAACTGCTAACAACTGACGAGCAACATCGAAATGCTCGCAAGCGATAGCAATGTCTCGCTCACTAACTCTCAGCTGACTAGACACATGTTGTGTTGGCTGGTTGAACTCCTATACTCTACCCTTGGCAAACTGTCCAAAGGAGTAACCTCATAATAGCTATCATCTGTAATACTGCCATCCAAATTCGGCAGACCAACTGTTGAACTCGTATCATCAAACGGAGTGACTGAAACATCCACATAAACCTCCGTATCAAAGGAACCCGCTGGAGAGACTAAGTCCTCAACACTGTCCACAACATCTTCCTGGGTGTCATCTGCAATAATCGGATCCTGGGACTCTTCTATAGACTTTGTCATATCTGAGAGATCATCAACCCATTCCAACATGAATGGTTCACTAGATACTTGAACAATGCCCAACACAGGTGTATAAAAACTAATTCCAGCATCAGACAAGCTGCTGGCATGGATGAGAACTACACCTGGTAAACTACTAATCAAGTCCATGATAGTGCAACAGATACTACTACCAAAGAATGATAGATATCTTTGGTCAAAATAATCCCAAGCACCAAGATAAGGATCCCAACATCCAATCCATGAACGGAAATCAACTGGGAACTCAAGTAAACTCCTCACCTGAGTAATGTGAACAATACCAACTGACTTCATGCACCTGTCTCCTGTACCCACTACAATCTCTGAATCCGGAGTGTGAATGTTAGACATACTCATATCATCATTAACATGTGACCTGACTGTAAAAGAAAACTGAGTCCCTGCCACATGCGCTAACTCCTGAACTGAACTCACCTCAAGACAAAGGTCGTCTTCATGTCTCTCAGAATCCTGGAGAGCCGACTTCATTGCCGCCATGTGCTCCTTGATTTGCTGTAAGTCGTCACAAGAAGACCCTGCTGTGATTTCTTTCTGTCTCTCCCTGTTGGAGAGATTGACCTTTCCTTTTATGTTTTGAAGATGCTGTCTCGCCTTGACAGCCACTAATCCAGCCTCCTTGGCCCTTTGTGACCACATATCACATAGATTTTGTGTCCTTTCCACATCCTTCCAAGTCTGATATAAAAAATCAGAATGCTCCTGACTTGTCTTTATCCCATAAAATCCATTTTTTGCCCCCAATTCTTGGGCACCATTTATAGATAATTCCAAGGTATCGTCATTCTCATGTTGTAGAAGTATTTCCTCATGCTGAGGTGAAGAACTGTGGCTGCTGTCATCAGCAGACCTGTCATATCCTTTAAGCTTTACAAGTGCATTTTTATTTGAGTCTTCATGCCCAACACTTACACTTTGTGAACCGACACTTGTAGACTCATCTTCACAAATTCTCCCATGCGTAAGAGTAGTTACCTCATAAGAATGAGGAAGAACATTGCTGTCCATTCTTGACAAAGCATGAGTTATTCCATCTTCTTTCACCACCATTTGTACTTGCAAATCTTCCCAAACCAAAGGCTTTTGTTCCAACTGTCCTTGGCTGCCATAGTTTGATTTTTCATGATGTGAAGGTGAAATAGCAATATGATCATCCAAAGAATCCATACCATTACTACCCATATTAGCATGATCTATGCTGGCCTCCAATGTAGAAGTCTCAAGTGAAGCTTCTTGCAAAGATGATATAGACAACTCATCCCCCATGGCTGCCCTAATATCTTCCCTAAAAGTCTGATTTTTGCTTTCCATAGGATCAGCTATAAGCTGGTCACTTGCTGATGAAAATTCATTGTAAAGATTTCTATATACTTCCCCTGTAGAGACCTCTTGTTTCTCCTTCCTTTTGTTTTGTGATGTGGACCCTTTAAAAACGGATGCCATATACCGTGCTAATTTGTCTTCGGTTGTAAGGTGTGAAAGCAATTCATTCATCCTCCTTTGGTTTTCAACCAACTTATTCAAACTTTGTTTAAGCTTCTCCATAGTCTTGTCCCACTGTTTCTGAGTACTTGAAGTAACCATGATTAACTAGCCGATTCATGTCCAATCTACCCAACAAGATGGCAGGACAAACGCTCTGATACCACTGTAGAAACCCCTGTTTTCCTGATTTCTGATACTGAATATTTTTTTGGACTGTTTTGTGTATTTTGATTTTTTTGTGTTTTTGCATGAAATAAAGAATGCGAAATTTACAAGATAATTTCGCATAAAATTCAAATAAATAAATATTGAAGCAGTAAACTCTTCTTTTGGCTAAACTATATTATTATTATTCTTCCCAGACGATTACAATATCATTTATCTATCATGCATATAAAATAATATCAAATATTGTTAAAAACCTGATTTTTTTTAGTAAACCCTAGATCTGGTACAGCGGGTACCGCTGCAATAAATACTCCGTTCTCTGCGCTTTTGAAGGTACAAAAAGATGATAGAAGTGTAGGCGCTCAAAAAGGTATCCTCAGTTTTTTCAAAAAGAAGGCGTTTTGCCCTAGGAGAGAGAAAACGCCCCTGCTGTAACTGTACGGCCTGATACAGTACCGTACGGATCCCGTACGGCGGCAAAACACAGTACGGCCTGGTACGGCTGTACTCCAGAACCCTAGAAAATTGCGCCACAATTGATAATCTTGTTCTGGATAATTTCTGGATCAAACCCTGATGAAATAAATACCTGTGAACCTCTTGATAACCTCTGTGTGAAGTTATCTCTCAACCCGGCAATAGATCAGTTGATATCTCACAACTTCTGAATTGCACACACTGAAGATTGCACGTTCTTCAATGCAAATAGAATACTGGAAACCCTTGGCTCAGTGTTCTCAGAAAAAACACTTAGCAAAAATTTGTCTTCAACATGAATATCTCGCTTCTCCCAATAAGAAACCCTTATATCCTCAAAAAAATGCGCTTGCCCTAATTAGGGTTTTACAATTAAAAATTAGGGTTTCTTTTTTTCTTTTAATTTTCCAAAGTCTAAGACAATTTTAATTATAAAATATAATTAAAACGGCCCCCTTCATAATGAGCGCCCCCTTGGCCCAAAACGCCTAAGTCATAATTACGCCAAATAATTAATATTTAATTAAATCAATTAAATATTAATATCTCCCTCGATACATGTCTGATTCTCGATCCGTCTAAAGCTGGTGAACAAGGGAGTGATTCTGCACATGACCATACCAAAACAGGGGTGCTCCGCTGCGTGTCAAATATCCCTAAAAAATAAGAGCTTAGGCAAACGTGTCCGAAAGAGCCCGAACGAAAGCCAACTAGAAAAATTCTGCTAGTCGAAGCCAAACTAAGCTCCATCATGACCCTCTATCCATCCTATCAGCCTACGAGGGTCGCATAATAGGCTAATCATCAACTCTGCGAGATGTCAACTGGAAGGGGACATGACATAGTTCCTCCCAACTTTGATTTTCCATTCTCATTTATAGACAATGTAGACATTGATCTATCAATATTCGTATCAAAATCTTAATTTCCCATCGATATCCCCTTTAGTTTCTCCCAACTTTGATTTTCCATTCTCATTTATAGACAATGTGGACACTGATCTATCAATATTCCCCAAGGTGATAAGATTTATCACATGTGCCATCTCTAGAGATGGAGATAGAGGTGAACTTTATTTTCATGTGTCCTATTGACTTTGAGAATATAGAGGTTCAAAATGCTCCCTTGCTACCTTTTTGCAACCATGATTAGAGGTGTTAAACATCCATGCAAGAATCGGTCAACCTTCAACTGACTAGCTTTGTAGTGGACTTTGAGGATTAGTTGGAGGTGTAAAGCATCCTTTGGATGCTATAGTTACCCATGTAGAAGTTGGTTAGAGGTGTTCCTTTGGATCCTATATTTACCCATGTAGAAGTTGGTAAGAGGTGTTAAGCATCCTTTGGATGCAATGGTTACCCACAGTCTACAGAAGTAATGATAGATGGGTGAGATTGCACCCCTCCACAAGCAACTACCGAGGTACTTATGCAGTCACAGTTAGTGGTCTCAATGAAGAGATGCCTTATACCGTGCAGACGATACACATAACACAATGGAATAACAACAAATATTTATTTCTTAAATGAGAAACTTTACACACACACCTCACACTTAGCCAAATGTGGCATTCAAACACACACACACACAACCCGCATGCAAGTGTTAACCCCTTGTCCATGTAGGGATGTTATTCAACCCTTTAGTCCCTTCCCCAGATCTGCACACAAATCACTACTGGCAGTGTTCTTTAATGGCCACGCTTTCAATATTCCTCTGGGCTTCTTTGAATGCCTTCACACAAGTGTAGGGGTCTGTTTATATAGCCACATCCCATCCACTTACATTAATGCTCACAACCACCCACTAAAGTCATTAAATACAAAATACAGTTCTAAAGATCCATAACACATCATCCCTCTAACACATCACAAAGAGAGTAAATGCATTCAACAACCTTACATGATTCTAGGCATTAAATGCAAAATGGCTGGAAACTTGCAACAATAGCTTTCTTCAACAGTCAGATTACTTTGCAAGACTTGCACACAACACAAGTTGCACTACCTGAAGTAGGACACAATGGTTTGCAAAGGAAATTGCATGAAAGAGACCATGAGCAAGACTTCTCCAAATTACTACGCACCACTGCTTCCTTGCATGACATCGCAAGTTCGCAGGCAAAGTTGTGCATCAAGACCTTCAGATGACTTTACAAAGTTTGCAAGCTTCCTTCTAGTTCTGGGCTACACGCATAGAATAGATTGCGCAGGAGCAACAAAGCACATTCACAAAGCTGCACAAAATAATACGAAGGCTTGTGCACAAGCCTTGTGCAAACTACTGTAAGTTGCTTGTTTCTACACGTGATATTTTTTTTTTTGGTTGATGCAAGATTAGAAGTACCTTCATCCTTTTTCTCATTTTCTTGTGCTAGACATGGTGTGTCTATCGTTCTTTGGTGTAGAGGGTCAGTTCCTGCCTTATCCACATTCCGTGAGATTAGGACTGAGGTGCATTACCAGCGTCCTCTTTATTTTTGGAGGATCATTGGTCATGAATGTTAAGGGAGTTTTGGGTAGAGGTTCCTTGTGCACCTGCTAGGATTTCCCAACCATGCCCACTTAGTCCGGTAATTCTCCTATGAACATTATCAGATCTTGTGTTGGCTCTTTCAATGTAGTTGATGAGTGTTTCAGTCCATCTTTTATGCCTTCAAATATACATTAGGGTTAGCTTTTAACTTCGGCCATGGTTTCCATTAGCTTTATCTTCTCTGGTGATGGGCCTTTTTTCACATGGTTATATGTATTTTTTGTAATGCATGATGCTCTCCTTTCTAATATGTTTAGGGTTCACTCCTGCTAGTTAGTTACAACATTTTGTTGTTGTACTTCTAGCTTTTAGCTTTTTGTTTCTTTTAGACTTTGTAGCTCATTTTTCACTCCCTCTTGCTATCATTAATGGCTGTACTTCGAGTTCCATTGACCTACTTTAATATAATTTCTTTCTTTCTTTCCTTTTTTTTTGTTCTTATATAATAAGTTGTCAACTCTGGCATCAACATAGGTTCTCCAATCCTTATTCTATTTGCTATTGTTGTTGATCTGGTGTGAGAAATGTAAAATTTCAATTCTTGCCATTATACATGATTCCTACCATAAGGCCCAAGCCATGTTTGGTATGCGGGAAATGAGCGTTGCCATTTTTATAAAGTTGCATCTGGATCACTTGCATCATCAAGTCCTGGGGTACTGTTATCAATATATCTTCCTTTTTAAAATTGACATGGGGACATGCTTGCAGATGCATTATCGGGCTTTGTAATGCTTGGGTCGTATGCACTGGCAAATTCCCACTTCCTCTTTTGTTAGTTTTGTGATATTTTCACAAAGAGTGCCCATCACAAATGGTTTTGAATCATCATTGCTGCCCTAGGTAGGGAATCTTATTTGCTCCCTATGATCCCCAATCTTCAGCTTTGATCACAACTTAATCGGACACAATGGGAATGCCACCATGTTCTTCTTGTCCATCTAAAGGACTCATGGAGTCATATCTTTTGAGGGACTTCAATGGGACTTCAGTGGCCTGTGTAACATTGTTTTGAATTATAGTAAATACGGCCTGACTTTTTAACCTTGTTTTGAATTATTGATTTTATTTGCAACTTTGCTATCAAAATTCTTTTCTCCAGTCATCCTGTATTTTAAGATGATTGGAGGGGATTTCTTTAAACAAGTTGTTAGATAATATCTAGTAATGTGGCTAGGGACACCATCATCCGATACTTGTGATCCAGATAGTTTTTCTGATATGGTGTCTTTCAGGGTATTCATTTCCACTAACACTGATATTGGAAGATTTGTTCTCTCACTGAAGACAGCATTTCTGTGCGGGTGTTTATGCTGTGTGTAAACATCTAGATTCTAGATCATTCTCTGTGTGTTCCACTGAGCATATTATAACGGAGTGTCATCTATTACGTGCTTTAGTAAAATCTTTGATTGTCAAAAAATTAAAATAAATATGTTTTTGATGTCATTTTCATGAATATGGTGCAGGTGTCAAGGATGCAAGTGATAAAGCAATTTTAGTTGACATGTTGTTCTGGGCAGTGGACCACCCTGCACCTGCAAATTATATGCTTATTTCTGGTGACCGTGATTTTTCTAATGCCCTTCATAAACTTGGACAGAGGAGGTACAATATACTTTTGGCACGGCCTGCGCAGAATGTATCTGCTTCTCTTACAGGAGCAGCAAGGAATATCTGGCTATGGGCCAACTTGGCAAGGGGTGAACCGTCTCTACAGGATCCGCTTACTGATGTTGAACAAATAGACAAAAAGCCTAATTTTAACCCTTCCATAAATGGTGCAAGAGCAGAGTTCTTAGGGTTGAGACATGCATTTTCAGAACTAGATTTGAAATCTGCAGTTTCTCAGGGCATGCAATCACTTCCAGGACTACAACTGCATACAAACAATATCACTACACATTCTATGGAATCTAACTTTCGTGACACTGCACAGTTTCAACCAAATTGGCCCAACCATATGCCTGTCAATGGAATAGGGCAGTTAAATGGGCAGGGAGAGTCTAATAACTCAGCATTCTTTCCAGGAGCAAAACCTCCTACAATAATGTCTGAAAGTAACTTTGCATTACATTCACATTCTAATGTGCTTGGTAGTTCTAATGCTATAAGGCCTTTATCCTCTACATATTGTGCTATGAATGTTGACTACAATAATTCTAAGCAGATTACATCTGATCCCAAATCTTCGTATAACCTATCTATGAACTCCAGCTCATTTCCTGTTCCTCAGGGTAAAAGTTATGGGGGTACAGGAAGCCCAATTCAATCTAAAGTAAGGTCAAATATTGGTTTGAACTCAAGGCCTAATCTTCAGCCTCAAGTTGCAAGTAGTCTATCTACAGACAACTTTGGTGCAGCAAGGCCAAGATATCATCCTCAAGTTATGAGTAGTTTGTCTACAGACAACTTTGGTGGAGCAAGGCCGAGCTTTTCACCTCAAGTTACAATTAATTCATCTGCTGGCAACTTTGGTGCAGCAAGGCCGAATTTTCATCCTCAAGTTGCAAGTTTAACTATGGATAATTCAGGTTCAGCAAGGGCAAGTTATCCTTCTGACTCAAGGACACCTGAGCAACAACAAAGCTACAATGTGCAGGCTGCACATGGGGCTTCAAATCAAACGCAACAGTTTCCCTCAAATCAAAAACTGCATCCAGTGAATTTCAATTCAAACATCTCTGGCCAGGACCTTCCTATAGGAAGAAGACTTTTACCTCCGGAGCATGACTCACTAGAATTATTGGGGTCTCAAGGGTCTGAAATAAGTTTTATTTTACATGCCTTAGACACTCTTAAACAGAATATGATTGCACCTACAGAAGCAAATATTGAAGATTGCATCAAATATGGAGAGATGCATATTTCTAATGTGAATGTTCACGAGTTACTGGAGAAGTCACTTCAGCTAAAAGAGATAGTGACATTGAAGGCAGCAGGACCTTCATTGTATCTTCCACACAATACTCAGCTTTGGAAATGTGTGGATCCTTGCAACATGCACGATAACTATCCTAAGGGAGCCTGGGAGGAATTTCGCAAATTTCTGTCATGTTCAGAAGGGCACAAGGCAATGATGAAATCTGAGAAGAGGTGGGTCTAATTAGTTTGTTATTAGCTTGCAAATTGATTTGTTAGTGTTATTAGATTTTTTGGAGATCAGCTTTAATTTGTTTTTTATGTCCCGCGTTTTCTAATGTTGGTTTCAGCTGTTCTTTGAAGGTCAAACTGAACAGCTTATGATGACTATTTTTATGTGTATGGACAGGTATCATGCAGCGTTAATTTTGAAGTCATTTTGCTTGAAATATATTTCAGTAGGGGAAATTCTGCATATGTTGCAGCTTGCCATTGATACTAAACGGTGGCTGAGAAACCATCCTACAGGGTGGCAGCCATTATCTATTCAAATTAGCAGGCCCCCATGACAGATCTTGGACGTCAGGCTTGAAATATGGGAAACTTTTACCATTCAGTTTCATTAAATACAGAAGTAGTTCTACAGTAACATATTAAATATATATTTGGGGCTAGTGGATGGAGTGGTAACAGATTAGATTGAGTATGATATATATTGAATATGAAGGGTTTAGAAAATTTATGGTGGTATGACATCTGGAGCTTTTGTGGCACTCGAGAGCACTGTTTTGGTAGGTTTAAAGCAAAGAATCTGTTTCAGTTTGGGTGTAATGTTTTTCAGTTCATGGAAGTCCAGAGTTATGGGATTGGCTGCTATATTTCATGGTGGCTGATAAGTAATAGTATCGAACTTGGAGCTTTGTAACATTAGACCAGGACATCTTTGGTTATATTTGACAAAGAGACTCCTATGCATTTCATTTCTTACAGTGTATTATCCTGTAGAAGTAGACCAAATAGCTAGTAGTAAATGATGAATGACCAAGACTAAAGTAAGTTCAGCAAATTTTTTTGGGACTAAAGTTGGAAGATATAAGGTGGTTTTAAGATATTATTGAAATATGCTTTTATAGGATGATAACTTGTCAGTTACCTAGAACTTCTGGGATCTGCCACAGTATAGCAGTGGATATAAAGAACTGCTCTGATGTTCTTTATGTGTTTGTTGCACAACTTCATTTAAAGGCATGGACAATATCCAGAAGCAGGCTCTATAAAAGACATCGGCAGCACTGTATGATGCTTGGTCACAGCTCGCAGTTGGAACTTTCCAACTGCAAATAAAAGATAGTGATTCAAGTCATGGACTCAGGTGTTATGACCTTTGCTCTAATTATATGTCTACTCCTGTAGTTTGATTGGAGATGTTACTGCAATAAACTTTGGTGTATGAGAAACCTTTCTGATACTTTCTACAACTTCACAGGGAACTGGCTATATCTATCCTCCTTCACTGTTATGGTACTTTGATTACAAATGTTGACGACAACTGTCTGCCTGCTTGATCGTCATAATTATCCTAGTATTGCTGTTTGCTGTGTGGTCATGAAGCTCTAATAGGATTAATTACTATGTTGTCAGAGGTTATATGTAAGTGGCTACTGGGAATCTTGCAGGGACTACTGATAACAGACGCATAGGTCTCAGGTGAATCCAATTGCAGTTACAAGTTATATCCAAGTGCTAGGCAACAATGCCTTCATGCTTTTATGTACAATGTTAATACTTAATAATTTGGACCTAAGATTACTCTGAATTCTTTACTTTTGTTCGAGGTGAACTAGCTGTGGAGAAGTTGACATGCATGCTCATCTCTACTGTGTATGGTACACAAACATTGCATGAACAATTTGTATCTTTCTATGTGCATTGGTATTGAGAGAGTGAACACTCTTGCTCTGCCGTGTTTGAATTTTAGTATTTGCCATTTTGACTCTACCGAGCATTTGAATGCACCTAAGTGGTTCATGTTCCCACTTATCTTTATGATGGATGAGAAGTAACTATTTTAATTGTATCTTGCTGTGTGCTTTGGTATCGAGAGAACAAACACTCTTGTTCTGCTGTGTTTGACTTTTAGTATTTGCCATTCTGACTCTACTGAGCATTTGAATGCTCTTGAATGGTTCATATTCCCACTTATCTTTATGATGGATGAGAAGAAACTGTTTAAATCTCTGTGATGTTCTGTACGTCCAACTTTATTTTACTGAATCTTGTGCAATTATTCAATTTACTTTTATTTTGGGATTTGTCTGATAAAAAATGGATTTTGGTATATGTAAATTGATTTTAAGATCCGAAGAAGTTTTCTTGAAGCTATAAGGGATTTCAAGTACTCATATTATGATACCCTGCGGCTTATTTTTAGCTATTATACCGTTAACTATCAGCATAATCTATAAATATTTTCTTCTGCAAAATTGATGCAGAAATATTTGCCAATTGATTCCTGCTTGCTAGAAAGCTATAATGTTGTTCATGATTTTGTGAAATATAAGAAGACAATTTTGCTCTCTTGGAACGATGTTTGATTGGAGCCTTTGTATCGACAGCCAAATGAAGCATAGGAATCTATTTATCTTGTAGGGTTGATTTTGAAGAAGTGCTCCAACAATCTTTCTACCGTAGTGGGTTTTTAAGGACTTAATCATGTGATGACATCTACTTTTGCAAAATTCTAAACAGGCAGTCCAACAGTATCACGTCCTGTAGATAAACCTTGACATTTAGAAATCTCACTTGGTCAATATTTAGTAAGGGATGGACGCTGACAATGAATTCACCGTTTGCATTAATTCACTGCTGTCCACTTCTGCTATCTTTGGAGGACGAAGCTTGTCTCATGTTTTGTTTTGAATATATTTCCCTCAATAAAATCAATGGAAAGAATAGCGATCCTCTCCTTCACATTGAGAACTTCCATGATGGCCATGCAATGTCAAGTTCTTGCCCAGATTGCTTGCAAATCTGTTTGAAGTCATTGAGTACAAATTTGAATTACAACTGGACAATATCATTTGATGCTAAGGAGTTGACGAGTTACAGCACACGTTTTGAGGATTGTTGGTGTGTGTGGGTGATGTGTGAGGATTGTTGCTGGCCGATGTTGATGTTTTTGTATATATAATTCGGAATAATAATATTAAATAAAATAAAAGCTGATGTGACAATTCAAATATTTTCGAAAGTGATTGTATGGTTTTGATTAGAAATTAAGAAATTTTTATTTAACAAACTTAAATTTAGAGCTAAAATACCTTAGTACCCTACTTGGGCATTATGGTCTTGATTAAAAAGAGAAACTTAATTTAGAAATTAGGGAAACACATTTAATAATGCTACATTTCGCGTAGTTCATATAATACTGAGAAGAATGATGGCGGCGGCAATGACCAACTACAGTTAGGAGTCGGAGGCAGTGACGGGTAGAGGTCAAGCAATAATAGCAGAGGCGGTGAAGGAGCAGGATGGAGCGCAAAAACAGAGGTTTAGGCGAGCAAAGGGTCAAGAGAAGGGACACAACAGTGGATAGGAGGGAGATGTCTTGGAAGGAGGAACCATTGATAGGGCAAATTTGGAGAGGAGATCAGAGGACAGTTGAAGACTTGGAAGGGGTTGGCTTAAAAAGAAAGGTGTTGATCAAAATTGTCAATCTGATCAGCGTTATCCAGGGTTTGCACTTCAGGTAGAATCTTTAGGGTTGGAATAACAGGGAATGAACTCAGGGTTGTCTACTGAAGATTTCTCTTCGGGGTTGTGGGCTTTAGATGCATTAGGAGGGGCGATTAGGGTTTTAGTCAAGGTTGTTATTTATCTCAGTTGCATTAATATTTTGAATCTTTTTCACAGTGGTGGAGCTTTTTGCAAAGAGCATATTCTCAGGGCTCATCTTGATTCAGAGCCTATTTTGATACCCAGAACTCAGTTTCACTTAGAAAAGCTCCCTGAAGTGGCAGTAGAAACCAGGGGGGATTATAAGGGGCTATCAGAAGCAAATAAATTTAAAAAAAGAGCCTTGGAAACGGCTTTTATTGGTGATATCTCCTTGATTTTTTCTAACTATGCGGATTTTGGAAATTTTAGATCCAGAGCTTTCAGTGATTGGAGTGCAAAGAGGAAGCAAGTCTTTGATAGGTAGGGGTGTAGGGAAGAGGCTCTCTTGGGAAGTTTATTCTACAGTGGTCGGTTGGAACCTGGTTTTCTTTAAAAGCCCTTGTTCTCTCAACGTTGTCAAATGGATTCTTCTTGATTTAGTTTCGATCTTTGAAAGATAGAGATTTTGTGTGGACACAAGGACCTTGGTTTGTTGGTAAACAATGGTTTTTTTTGTCCTTGGGCTCCTTTGATCCAGTTGTTGCGGTCATTTTGCAAGCCTCAGTTTGGGTAAGATTTTATAATCTCCCCTTAGTCTTGAGGGATCTTGCTCTGTTCAAACCACTGGGTAGTAAATTGGGCGTTTTTGTCAAAATGGATAATTCCATTGAGGCAAATCAAAATTTTGTTATGGTGTGTGTTTTTGTTGATCTTTCCAAACTTCTAAATCACTCTATTTAGATTTCTTCTTCCCATGGAGTGTGAACCAATTTATTAATTGTGAAGGACTGCGCTTTCGCTGTTTCAAATGTAATCAAAGAGAACATAATATTGTTTCTTGTCCAGAGAAAGTTTTAAAGGTTCCCAAGCTACAATCTTGCAAATATGGGTAAGAAAGGTGGGCTGCCCGAATTGTGATTTGATTTCAAAGTTTGCATTTTACAACTAAATCCGTATCTACTGAGAAGCCTTCTTTGGCAGTTGTTCAGGGTGATTAGAATAGTCCTCAGAAAGTTGAGGTTCTGATAGCAGTAGAGGTTTTGGTTGATTTAGAGACATGACAACCATCTTCGCCCAAGTTGGTTAGAGACGCAGAGCATATGAAAATTGAAACAACGGATATCGATAAATCTTTTCTGTTAGAGGAAAGCCCCCAACAGAAGGAAGACTCAAACGAGGAAGGGAAAGGTTGGGAGGATGAAGAAGAAGAGCTAGCAAGTAGGGCAGTTTTGACTATTTCTCAAAGCCATTGTGATTTAAAAACTCCGAACTTTGGCAAAAAGGGGAAAAGAGGTAGGAAAATGGAAGCAAAAAGACTTCAACTTGATACTTTAGAACTCTATTCATGGTGGAACTCAATGGACAATGGAATCTTTGCTCTCCAGTAGAGGCAGATGTTTGATGGCAGCGAAATATCGAGTTTTAGGTGGGGTTGGGTCTTTTAGTGTTTTGCTGAAAGGTTTTTTTTTTACTTTCTTTTCCTTTTTTTAAGTTTTGAATCACTGTTATATTTGAGCTTGGCTTAATGATTTTTTAAATCTGAATCTTCTCAAATTGATAAGGTTTTCAAGGTTTTCAGGTTTATTTTGAATTTCAGTTTTACTTTTTTGGGAGATTGGACCTCCTGTTGTGTTCCAAAACCAGTTTTGGCTCTGGGAAAACGCTGACATCGAGCTAAAAAAATAAAATTAGGGAAACTTCAATTTTATTGGTTTTTTTTGCAATTAAAATTTTAAATTTTATAATACTTAAAATCAGAAATTAGGAAACCTTAATTTATAAAATATCAATTTAGAAATTTGCTAATTAGATATTAGGGTTTTGATAAAAAATTATAAAACCCTAATTTAACAATTATTAAACTTTATTTGTAGCAAATATCTTGTAATATCGCAACATGCCCTTGCCTCAAAACTTTATATATTATAATCAATATAAATAATTTTTTTTTTGGTAGATCCAAACAATTCATTTGAAAATAAAAATATAATTTTTTTCAACAAAATTGAATCAAATATAATTTCTTGTTTAAGAGGTAGAAAATATATAAAAATTACATTATAATCAATAAAAAGTCAAATAAAAATATCACATTGTTTAAAAAAACTATAAAGGTGAAGAACATGATGAATCAAATAGACTATCCCTGTGTTGTAGGGGTACGCCCCCCAGCTCGACGCCTCCTGTTCGGAGGCGCCTCCGGCACGGGGACGCCCGGAGGCGCCTGCCGGTGTGCCGGAAACGTCCGGCACGCCGGCGGGCACCTCCGGGATGACTCCGGGCGCCTCCGAGGCGTCCCCGAAATTTTCTGGCCACTGTCGCGGAAAACCTAAAAAAAAAATACAAAACGTGCGAAAAAGCAACTAGAGCCTAGGACGATCGACGGAGCAGGGTGAGGTAGGTGGTGTAAAATTTTAGGTTAATGTTTATTAAAATACAATGATTTCGTTTTTTTTTTAAATTATTTTATTTAAATTTTATATATTATAAAATATAAATATTAAATGTAGTTTAATAGTTATTAAAATTATTTTATTAAATAAAATAAAATTCAATATAATATAATAAAATTTAATTTTTTTTAAAATATAAAAATAATTTGAATAAATATTATAAAATTTAATTTATAATTCAAATATTAATTATTTTATTAAATAAAATATTAAAATCTATTAATAATTTAATTTTTTTATTTATATTTTGCATTGAACCGGATTTTTACGGAATTTTTTTGAACTTTTTCAAGAAGTCCGGATTCCGCATTTTTTTGCCCTTTCGAATGCATTCGGATTTCCGAACCTTGTGACTATACTAAAAACTTAATCGATTTGAGCTTTGCCCTGAGGCCATTGTTAGGATTGTTGATGCCCGAATCCCAACTCACCCACCCAGTAACAGAGTTGATTACATGTATTTTGGCTTTTTCTGATTATCACTGGAGTTGTTCTCCGAAACTATTGGATCTAGCCGCCCTTTGCCAGTTCGGTTTACGCTTTTGCGGATGGTTCCGGGAGTGGACCTTCGGAACGCTGTCAGAGTTGCCATTTCAGTGCGATTTGCACAACTCGAGCCCGAGCTGGGTCGATTTAACGAGTTGCACTTGGAACAACGAGCTTGATCGTAATCGGATACTCGAGTTGGGAAAGAAATACTGAAAGGATGAAGGAAACCATGTTTCCTTCTCCTTAAAGCGGGATCAAATTAATTAATTTTAAATTTTTCATTTAATATAATATAACTATTAAAAATAAAATAAAATATAATATTAAAAATTTAAACTAAATACTATTTAGTTTTTACAATTTTAATATTATAATTTATATTTTATTTTAAATTTACAGTTTACTATATCTTTAGGTAGTATTTAAATTTTATTTTTAATATTTTTAATTTTAAAATTCTTTTAAATATATATATATATTTTAAATATATATATAGAGACGTACCCACGACGTATCCAAATCAAGGTTTTTGAAAAATGACGTACCCGCATACCCGAATCGTACCCGTTCCTGTACCCGTACCCGTATCCAAACAACGTAGGACTATCCTTTATAATTTGTATATAGGATGTACTTCATATATTTGTTTTCTGTGATAATACATACTACATAACACCAATTTTTTTGTTGTCTTTGGTTATCATAAAAAGATATTTATGATACAATAAAAAAATTCAAATTGAATGTGAAACAAAGAAATTACATAGAAGTTGCATTTGAATTTGAATTTGAAGTTGAATTTGAACTTTAAATTGAGGTTGAATGTGAACTTCAAATTGAAGTTGAATTTGAATTTCAACTTGTTTGAGCTTAAATTTGAGTGTGTAGAAAATGGCATCAAACCCAAAATACACCCATGATTATCTTCAAGCCCTATTCAGTTGGTGAGCCCTATTCCTTGGCTCACCAACTGGCAGAGCAGATTATGCCAATGTTGTTTATTTATATGCTAAATGTCGCTGTGGTGGTGGTGTTTTTGTTGAGATGTAGTTTGATTTATTTTTATGGCCTTCCAACTCCCCTCTTTAGAGGAGGGTGTGTGAATGGTAGCTTTGGCTATTAGTGATTGTGTCAAAAGAATATTAGAAAATTGATTCAACTCTTATTCTTTCATGTTCTTTAACATTGTTGCTCACATTCTTTTTATCCTCAACTAGTTGGGAAATGTTGATAGTGCTTTTCTTTGTCTATATAATTTGGCTACAATTCTAAGTAGGTTCAATACCTATGCTATTGCTCTTCTTTGGTGTAATAGCACTGTTGGAGTTGAAGTTATTCTTTGATGCAACAAATTCATTTGAGCTTTGACCTAGATTATTGATATTGTTGCCACCACAATTTTAAAAGTTTGGACTCAAATCTTTCTGTGTTGTTTATGATTGGATGTTGAGGATTTTGTATATCCATGACCATGTTCTCCAATTCTGGTACCGATTGTTATGACTATCCATAACCATGTTCTCCAATTCTGGTGCCGATTGTTATGACTTACTTTGCTAGTTGGTATTGTTTGCTTATGAAAATGAATAAGCATCTTGAGTTTTTTATTTTAATTTTGTGTTAGGATTGTGGATAAGAGGTGTAGGTGTGCAAAAAAAATTGAGCCCTCAACCTTTCCTTTTCCACTCTTGATTTCATCAACCTCTTCATCCTTCATTTCAATCTATGCTATGCTTCCAGATTGTTGCATTTGTACGGAAACACAACATATAATGATGATTATTGTTTGAAGCTTAACCATGCACTTTTAGCACAACCCATTGGGTTTTCCTCGTTCATATTTCTCTTTTTGTAAACAATAACGGGCTTAATCTCTGAACCCTTCCCAAGATTCCTCTTTTTAGTGGATGGGTCTACTTGTTTCAACAAAGCCTTTGTTTGGATTTTTTTGCCATCTCCTTGTTGGCTAGTTTATGAAGCACATACGCAACTACAAACTCTTAAGGGTACTTTAGATGATACCTAAGCGCGTTGTTAAATACTAGAAGAACATATATGAATCAATCCACATTCTAGAGTAAGAGCCTTCTTTAAGTCTTAGACCTCGCCACAACTAAGTCCATATGCCTCTGAATCATGATGTTATAGTACAAACTATATTGCAAACTAAATTGTGTGATGTTTTTCAATAATCCAATTCATACAAATTATATAAATTAATTTCAAAATTAATAAAGTCATGTTATGAGGATGTAGCCTAGACTACAATTGCTAGTGAGATAGAAGTGCTAGTTTAAAAGTAGAATTTCAATTATGACGTTGTTACAAAGGCTAAACTCCATTTTATGAAAATGGGTTTTGAAAAAACAATGTTAGAGATAAGGCATAACGATCAAACATATGTTTCTATCCTATTTTTGAAGATGGAGCCAAATGTGGGCATTGATAAGCCTTTAACACTCGAGGAGAGGGAATAGTTTTATAGGCACCTTGGCCTCCCTTTTGCTTCTCGTCCATGGGCAACTTGTCATTAGTTCCCTCACCTTGGTTCTCAACTGAAGACCTATGATGTTGTTGCTTCCAACCCCCAACAAAATCCTAACCTCCATCCTTGTCATGCCCACCAACATCTTCATCTTCATGGATATCATCCTCTCTTGTTATTATTGTTAAAAATTATACAGAGCTCAACACATCATTGGTATCCCAAGGTGGTTGGAGTAGTCTCCCCAATCCCCATTTTTTTTGCATATTCCTTTGTTGTATAACTCTTATGCATCTTCCTCTTCCTCACAAATTTATTTGGATTCAACACTCCCTCTAGGAACCCATCGCCTTTCTTGCTGTCTTCTTTTGCTTCATAAGCCATTGTCATGTCGGGGTGCTCCTTTCCTATTGTATCACATATTCTGTAAAATAAATCCAAAGGATATGCATGCTCACCATTTCCAACCTTAGACTTGGATCTCATGTTATTGTTGGGTATGGATAGTTGTCGCGTATTAGAGAGCCATTCTTGTTCCCCATGCAACTTGAAATCATGAGATGAATTTTCAAATTCTAGATTTGCCTTTCTCAAACCCAAATTATCAAGATTGTGAGGTTGTGGAACCTTGTCTATTTTAGAGGATCCATCCTTTACTTCTTCTAGTTCCCTTTGTTCTACTTTTTATTTTGCCCAACTTTTCTCTCTTTTCTTTCTTGAGATTTAGCAATTTCAACTTTAGAGGGTTGCAACAAAACCAAAAGGCAAGAGGTACCCATGAAAACTCAATGTACAATAAAGTAGAATCCAAGGTGTGGTCACATTGAACATACACAATAGAATCATCATAGCGTTAAAACTCTCTCTTATGGTAAGAAACCCTCAACTTCCTAAGGTCCTCTAACCATGACATGCTATTGTTGCAATCGCCCAAAATGAATCTCAAATACCCACCCCAGATCACTGCTTTTTACTTCTTCCTTTTCCCAACTCTATTCTCTTTCGGCCTGGAGGCTTTTCAATGTTGATTCTAAAGAGAAAAAAAAAACCCAAAAGTCATGATGAAACCATGAAAATTCAATGCACAATAAACATGAATCCAAGGGGTGGTTACATGGGAGAATACACAATAGAATCATCATAGTGTTCATCGTCAACTTATCGAGGTGAATGACTCTCAAATTCTTGATATCCTCTAACCACAACATGCTATTGCTATGATCACCCCAAAAAAAATCAAACCCCTCCCACAAAAAGCACAAAAGATACCTACCCATTTGCAACTATCACTAAATTTACATTGGAGGGCATGATACTTTACTTTACAATCTTACATACAAACAAAATGAAAACACAAAGACATGATCCATAATTAAAAAATTATATGAATGAAGGAAACACATAGCATGATAACCTCAAATATGAAGATAACACACATGGGGGCTACTTCCTATCTTGAAGCTCCATTGCAATGGATTCCTAATTGTTGGTTCTATGCCTTCTCATTGCACTTCTTAGAAGTAGGTCTTTCCACGCCCCCACTTGTTGTTATCCGTATGCATCTTGTTATCCCCTCTCTTGGATCCTTCCATTACCAAACAATCTACACATAGGTAAAATTTGTTAGGCCCCTTCCTACACATCCTCTATGTCTTTCATGCTCATCCAAACATCCTGTAAATCATGTCAAAA
Organism: Torreya grandis; assembly: GCA_037957365.1. Taxonomy (NCBI): domain Eukaryota; kingdom Viridiplantae; phylum Streptophyta; class Pinopsida; order Cupressales; family Taxaceae; genus Torreya; species Torreya grandis. Next base: position 801,838 of record JARHVA010002729.1, read on the forward strand.
TTTTAATGTGGGAAAACACTTTGTAGGTCATAATTCATCTCATCTTTCTATCAATTATGCTATGATATTATTGCACACATCCAAAATTAAATATATGATTTTTTACATGTTCCTCTCCATCTTTTGTATGTATTCTTGTTCTACATGTGCCTTTTGCTCTTCATGTTCCCATGATCAAGTAATAAATGAACATGTTTTTCAAAATCGACAACTGCTCCTAAAAAAAAGTGGCTACCTAAAAACATGGTGTACTAAATTCAAAGTCCTTGTCTATAGAGGCAAGGATGATAAACTATAATTTAAAACTCATGAAACGTAATATGTTAATTGAGCCTTAGAGTTCATTAATTGAGTATTATTAAGTAAATAATGATATTAATGTTCGTGAAAGACAAAAAATGGCCCACATGACTATAAAAGTACAATATAAAATAAGGATTAGGGAGTGCAAGCAAAAGTATAGAAAACCTAAAAGAGAACATAAACTAATAAAGATACAAATCCAAGAGAAAATATGTGATAATAAATCACATGCTTTGATTCCTTAGAAATTTCATCATATCTACAATCCTATCATGAGGTCACTTCCTACTCAATCCTGAAGAATAAACAAGGTGAATGAACGAAATAATACTCCAAGTGTAGAGCATTGTGGAAGTAATATATTTGCCTAGACATTGGCGAAGATAAAACATATCTTGAAATAAAAGTGCCAAGCATCGTTGATCCTTGTAAGCCATGAAGGTCTTGAGAGAGTTATGTTAGTGTTTTCATGAACCAACCCTAACTTAAAAAGTAAAAAACTCTAAAATCTTAACACCCCAAAACTATTAGAAAACCTTAATGCCCAATTTTGTAATCTAGAAAAAAATGAAATTAGAAAAAATAAAAAATTTAATATAGATCTAATATGCACATAGAGGTAACTAAAAGCCTTGAGGTGAAAATCCCACATGATATTTTATTTTGTAGGATTCTTCACTACTTGGAGTATTTTAATATTCAAGTCATCACCATGAATAAGTGATGTTAGCATTAGAGAGAAGGATGATGCTAACATATCAACCTAGGGACTTGCACCCAAAAAGTTATGCTATTGAAATGACAAAGATTTATGTGCACATAAATCCTTATAAATTACTTCCACTCAAAATTAAATTATCAATATGATATATTTCTACTTGCACCTTGTAAGTAATTGCAAATCCCTGTAGACACCTAAAGATCCCCCTAGGCATTTATTAATCATAAAATTGTATAATTTGATGGTACGTATGCATTTGTCGGTTATTGGTCCAAATTAGGCATTATTGGCACATTTTATTATTTGTCATTGTGTTTTCTTTTGTTTTCTATCTATTCCTATTTCTATGGTCATGTGGTTGTTCCCCCTAGAAATGTACTCAATATATTTTTGGGGTTATGGGTGTTTTGGGTCCATTAGGGTGCCTCTATATCTTTTGGTCCCATCTTGTTAATATTTTGATTATTTGCAGGTCAATAGGATTTTATTTGAATTCAAGTAATATAAAAGCACATAAGGCATCTTAGTGCATTGAGGCATCTAAAGATCATTTAAAAAATCATTTATCCTTTAGTTTCATAGCATTTTTTGAGAATTTAAAAGCATGTTAGAGAAATAAAACAAGCATTTAGAGAGAATTCATTATAGCATTGGAGTTAAAACTAGCAACACATTGCATTATATTGGTTTGCATGTTTGCATAATTGTTGCAAGTATTCGAGTGTTGTTTTTGGTGATGTATATTGTTTTGGGGCTTGAAAAATATCAAGGAAGTTTATCTTCCTTGGTGTAACATAGGCCCCAAACACATCATTTTCCTTATCATTTTAAGGTTCAACTTCCCAATTAAGGTTTGGATAAGAAGTGAAATTTCCCAACAATCAACATGAGTTTTAAAAGATCGAGCATAGCTTTTAGAGCCCTATATATGAAAAACACAAATGTTAAAAACTTTTGCACCTGGGTAACACTTCCTAAAAATGCACTCATTATGGTTTTGACACCTGAAAATGAAACTTGACAATTTGGACAAGGTTTGTCATGAATTTTTAGGGTTCTTTTTGTCTTGCCACAAAATCCTAATTTCTATTGTCATAATTTTATGTCTATCTCCATGTCTCTCGATATTAAAGATATTTTTGTAAACCTTATTTTTATCATTTATTTCTCTAGTTTTGGAAGATTTTACTATTTTTCATATATTTAGGTCTAGTTAAATGTTTATGGATATATGTGTCACGATTTGATTGAAATTCATTTATCTATATTACTTTCTAGTGAGCCCAAATTGTCTTGCATGCTCTATATCCTGTAAGGGTCAGATCTTGTTTCTTAGGGTAAATTTGAATTTATATGAATTTTATAGGGTTATTTCATTGCATTATTTCTGATGTGTTAGACCTAACTTATTTGTGTGTTGTTCCAAACCTTAAGTTATTTTTTGTACTTATTCTTCAAAACCTAATGGTTTTGCATGGTGTGTGTATTCAATGTTTGATATCCTCTTATAACACAAATATTGATTAGATATAATAATATAACTAGGAAGAGTGTTAGGATTAATTGTGACCTTGATGATTTCATTGAAATTTATTTGGTTAATTTTAGATCTTGCTTGAAAAAGAAAATGGATTTGGACAAGGTCCTCCATTTGGCACGAGTTTTAAAGGTTATATTTGCAATGCCATAAAACCTTAATTTTTGTCATCATATTTTGACATATGTTTTTAGATATCTTAATATTTTAGATACTTTTCTAAACCCTCCTTTTTTCATTTATTACTCAATTTTTGGAAAGTTAATTAGGTTCGATTTACTATTTTGCATCTAGTCAGGCCTAGTCAAATGTTTATGGATAATGGTACACCTTTTATTGATAACAGTGTTAATGGATCTCAAAAGATAATAGATGAACAAGATTTGGCTAAAAATATTTCATATTTTGGGAAACATCTCTTGGCATAATGAGTGTGATAGTTGGATTGATGAATATATTGAAAGAAACCACAAGTCAAACCATAGATCAAGATGGGGTTAAGGTGAAATAAATAACATATATTGTAGGTAATGGATATATGAGTGCCCATAATGTAGATCAAGCACATGCCTCATGTAATGGATTGCCAACTATTATTTGATCCAAACTGCTTTAGTTTGTGTTAGTTTAGATTAAAATAATGCAGGGATGTGTTTGTCCTACGAGACTCCCCATTTGGTTTAATATTATGTTAGTAATTAAATATCTTAATCATGTTAATGTTAGTTAGGAGGTTGAACCCATTGGAGGGTGATAGTGTGTTACAGGTAGAAATTAATTGGTGGACAGTTGGGTCCCTTACATAACCAACTCCTTGTGAAAGATTATAAAAGCTTGCTAAACTTTGTAAACAACATTAATGTGAGATTTTACTTTTTAATATATTTTTGTCAAATCAATATTATTCTTCCCATTTGCCTCCTCGTGCTTGTTTCAACATTGGTATTAGAGCCTTGTAAAATTATCCATAGCAAGGAACAATGGAAGATCCACGAAGAGCCATGTGAAGGCAGGCTCAAGTCAAGCTTGTGTAGAGAAAAAAGAGACATGAAGAGTTTTGGCAAGGTATGAAGGTCTGAGCATTTTATTTTCTTGGTTTACGATCTCCAAAAATATTTTTTTTATGCTCTGAAATCTTCTAAATTCATATTTTTACAACCCAAGATTAGTTTGAAGCCATGCTTTTTGTTTTATATGACATGAGAACATTTTGTATGACCTAACACTTAGAATCCAAACCATAAATTAATTTATAAGGTCTGTATGACCCATTATGACATTTAGGTACCCAAAAATGGAAAAATTAAAGTTGTATGGCATTTTTGTTAGTTTGAATGATGTTTTACAACCTTTTTGATCAATAAAAACAAATTTTCACACTTTTGTACAACCTTTTATGAACCAAAATTTAGACTGGTGGATTTGTTCAAACCAATATTCATACTACATCCATAAAATTTCTATTTTATGGTGTTTCATTCTTTTGTTTGTAGTTGTATGACCTAAATCACTTCAAAACCCTTCAAAACCAACCTTTTATGACATATGTACAAAGTTTTGAGTAAAAATAATATCCAGATTCAATGGAGTGGTATGACCTCATACAACATAAAGGCATGTTGATCAGTGATATGGAAGAATGCTATGTTTGATAAGCCTAATTTTTTTATTATTTTTGATATTGTTGTGTAAGTGGACCCCACATAAGTGATTTCAAACAATAGTTTTCACTTTGAACAAATTCATAGTGAATGTTTAGGTGAATGGATTATACATACAGACACACATTTATTTATTTATTTATTTTAAAACTCAAAAAGTAAAATACAATTAATATATCTTCAACAAATATCTCATAACTATTCATAGAGGAGTTGGTTAAAGTCATTTTGTAAGTCATATGCAAGAAAGAGGTTCAGGGTTCAAAACCCACCAAATCAAATTTTTAGTCAAACTTTGATTTGGTCAAATTAGTGTTAGGATTTTTTTTTAGAATATTCCTTTTTTACTTTGTGAAGTGATTACAAATGAAGTGATGTTGGAGACATAAGGGTGTAACTTTCACAATTTTTAAAAACTTTTACATTGAGTTGAGTTTTTGCCCATAGGTAGTCATGTAACAAGTTGTTTTCTAGGTTTTAGAACATTTTGGATCCATTGGAGTGGTTATTTGTTTGATTTGAGGTCTCTAGATATGATTTATATGACAAAAATGAACTAAAAATGAACACACAAAGTGATGTGCCATACAACGGTTGCATTTTCATTAGAATTCAACACCTTACTTTTTATCGAAGGTTGAAAATGTGCTTCACAGCCATGGATGTAACACATTTTTTGTCACTTATGCTTATATAAATAAATATGTTGCACTTTAGGGTTTACAAGTCCCTAGGGACCTAATAGGATGACACAACCATTGCCACACACATCTTGAGTGAGCTACTAGGTCCAAGATTGGGATATGCTATAGTGGTAGTTTTGGATTGATAGTTATGTGTTATTTTCTATCAATTTTCATTTTTGAGTTTATTAAAATTATCTATGAGGAGTAGATATAGTTGTTTTATTGGTTTTTTTACTACAAAAACTTATTACCTCTTGTGTAATAGGGTTTAGAAGAGACTGCAAGGCCATTGATAAGTCATTGGTGATTATACAAGTTGGAAGGGGAGTTTCTAGCACTAGTAATGTTGAGAAAAGGTTCATCAACATCATTGGAAATTAGGGAGATGTGTCATACATAATACAAGATAGTCACTGGATGGGTTTCTATGTGAAACTTTATGTGGATCGATGTATCTGAGCAGGCCTTGATTGTATTCTACTAAAGTACGATCCATAATGGTCAAAGGGGATGCACATGCCCATCAGGGTTTTCATCTTTTCATGCCATAAATTTTAGTATAGTAGTTTTTTGTGTGAAGTGGCAATGACTGATCAATACCATGATGTACAATGTGCCAATTATAAGTGCGATAAATATTTTTGATGACTTCACAGTCATATGTTCTAGATCATCATCCTTTATACCCCTTTAGATCAAGGGGGTTTCCCGAGTCATTTGATCCAAAGTGATTTAGTTTTTATTAATTTAGATTAAAATCATTTACATGGCATGTATGTACTATGAGACACTCCCTTTAGTCTAATATTATGTTAGTAAATAAATATGTTAGTCATGTTAATGTTAGTTGGGTGGTTGAACCCATTAGAGGTGATAGTGTGTTACAAGTAGAAATTAGTTGGTGGATCGTTGGGTTTTATACACAACCAAATCCCTGTGAAAGCTTATAAAATATATTTGAACTTTGTAAATAACACTAAATTGAAAATATTCAAAAATTATTCCTTTGGTCTAGACTGGAAGACAATAATAGAATTCATTTGGTTGCTTGGGACAAGGTATGCCTTCCAAAATAACTTGGAGGATTGCGTTTAATAAGGATAAAAAATGTGAACCAAGATTTAATCTCTAAATTAGGGTGGATATTCATTAATGAGACAAATTAATGGACCTTGATTTTAAAATCTAAATACCTTGAAGCTAGACAGAGCTCCAAACTTCTGACTAAAAAATTATTTGTTAGAGGATCTGCCTTTGGTACCATTTAACTAGCAAGAAAGATCTCATTATTATAGGAAGAAAATGAAAGATATGAAATGTAGAAAAGACTAGATTATGACAAGACCCTTAGATCTTAGACTGCCCTTTAATATATTTGGAACCATGGCATCAAATCAGTATAATTATTCAGGATATCTTTAGGACTAAAGTAGATGATTACATATAGGTCTTTGATAGGGGCAAAGATTGGGTTGAAATCCAAGTTGACAATTTAAATCTTGTTGAAACTACCATTGTTAAGTATTTAAATTTCCTCCTCAAGGATTATCATATCCCCAACCTACACAAATAAGATGAACTTATTTGGGCTAAATTAATAGATGTTAATTATAATGTCAAATCTAGTTATGAATTACTAGTTGATAGACTAGATGATGGATTTCTGGAGTAGGATTTAGTCCAAATAACTTACTCCTAAAGTGAATATATTTCTTTGGCTCATTATTTAGAATAAAATAATGACTATGGACAATATTAAAAAAATGAGGACTTGTGGTTGTCAATAGATGTCCTTTACATGAAAATGAGGAGGACTCAATTTTTCATTTAGTTCTGGACCGCCATTTTGATTTTAAGGATTGAGGTACCATTCTAAGTACCTTTTATATGGTCTAGGGCCACCCTCCCTCACTCATTAAGATTTAGCATTATTGGAAAGATCCATTCACTAGTGAAGCACTGAAGAAGCTATGGGGATCGACTCTTTCCCACATCCTATGGGGTATTTGGAAGGAGTGAAATGACATAATATTTAGGAATTATAAGATATCTATATCAAGAGTGGCTCTTAAGATTAGAAAATTACTAATATAAAATTTCAAGGCCTTCAATAACTTTAGTAAATTCACATGTGGAGGGAAAGAATCAATTTTTTCTAATAACTAGGACTTAAATCTTATAGGTACTCTAATGATTGATCCAAGAATTGAGCAGAGGAGGACTACTAAATGGAAGACACCTTCTTCGAGTTGGGTTAAATTAAATTTTGATTATGCTTCCAAAGAGAATCCTGGGAGGGTTGGTGGAGGAGGCATTCTAATAAATTCTAAGGAGGTAATTGTAGCCTATGTAAGGAGTATGGGAATACAAACAAGCCATTAGGTGGAAGATAGAGTTGCACTATGGGGACTTCAACTGGTGAAAGAGTTAAAGGTGAATCATTTGGAGTTGTAAGGTGACTCTCTCAATGTCATCCATAGTATTTTGAAGAAGAATTCAAAAAAATAGAGTGTTAGTAATATAATAGAGGAGGCCTTGGAGATCATCAACTCTTTTGATGAGATTATAATTCAATACTTACACAGAAAAGGGAATCAATTATCAGATTGATTTGCCAATCTAGGAGTGGATTCTAAAAACGTAAAGAAATGATGATCTAAAGAGGAAATGAAAGATGCCATCATCTAAAGAATTAATCAAGAGGAATTTTATTCCTTACTCAAAGAAGGAGCTCTTTAGATGGTAGAATTGGAAGGAGCTTATTCCCTTATTAAAGGCTACAATAAGATTTTATTGAATATTATACATACCTGCATAAGTTTTTTAGTCACATTACTTGAGAAGTGGGCCTGTATGCATGGTAAAAGGATATTCACTAGACGCTTGTCTCTTAATAATACTTTTTTGACTAGCATCCCAAAATAGAGTCGGGAGTCCTTAATGCTAATTATTTGAAGGAGGTGGCATAATGATGGATTGCTTTCCCATAGTGAAACTCATGTGAAAATGTGTAATGGAGATTTAATCATTATTAATCACCTTAGGTGGCTAATTAATCATATCTCCTGGCACAAATACTTATCAATTTGGAATAAGGTGGACTTCCATTTCCCTTTCTTCCTTAGTTTTAATTTTGGGAGAATTAGGGAACAAACAAAATGGGAGGGGATCTATGTCAAGTAGAACCATCCTTGATGGAAACGTAGCCCAAATAATTTGAGCTATGGGAGATCCTATAAGCTAAAGGATTTAGAAACTTCATTTAAAAAATTTAGGGTTACGATCCCCATGTTTCTAAGAAGTTTGTTGAGGGATGGAATGAAAGAGTTGTCAACATCCAGAGGATTCAATTTGAGGTTACTAAGGATATCATTGGCCATGTTACTGGCATGAAGATACAAGGCATAAAGTTCTACAAAACTAATAGAGATATCAAGGGAGGAATCAATAAATTTTTGACTAAGGGGGAGGAACAAATTCCATTCCAACACAGTTATCTCAGAGACTCCGTATTTCATCCCTACATTGATGTATCCAAACAAATTATGAAATTAATCACCTTAGATGGACGGTACAACTTAGTTATAACCTTTCATTTTGTTTTCCTTAATCTTTTCAAACTTCAGTACTTGGTTAACATTTCCTATTACATTATATGTTCGATGGAAAGCTCAGTTTTAGAGTCAAAAAAAGGAAAAGGGAGGTTTCCTCTACACTAAGTGGTGATTATGCTACCGTGGAAGTATGCAAAAACTAAGATGAGTTTGAATCATATACCCTATGTGGAATAAATAGAGCATTATAATATTAATGCATCTACCAAGCATATTTTTAGATCTTAGAGAGATAAGCCTACTCAGAAGAAGGAAGGGGATGGTCTTAATAAAATATCCATGGAAAAAGCATCCAATGTTGAGGATGAAAACACTAGGGATGATAAAGATGGACTAGAAGAGGCAATCAAGGATCTTAACCTTCTGAAGACACAAGAAGCCCTCATTGTCAACAAAGAAAAAGAGTAGGTCAACAATAGAAGAAAATTAGAGAGGCTGAGGGGGAGAAAGTTGTTTTCAAGGACCATAATAATCTCAAACATATTTAGGAGAAAATTGAGTTACATAGAGATTTCATTAGATGGTTCCAAAAAGATCAATGCTTTATCAAAGAGTCCATTAAAAAAGGCTTGGGCACCAAAGAAACAACCAGTAACAAATAATAATTTTAGGATTTGGTTTATGAGGTGAGAGGGTAAATAGATTATAACAGGAGAACATATCTCTCAAACATAATCTCGAAGCCCTGGTAGGACATAGTAAGTCCATAGTTAGTAATTGTCTTGCTAGTACAAGGGTACTTGTGCAACTTATTAAAAATAATTATGAGGGTGAAGACATGAGTAAGAAGCCAAAAAAAGGAAAAGAAATGTCCAAGGGTAGATATCAAGAGCTTATCAGTATGGAACAAACACTGAAAGAAATGTTGGACAATTGGAATGTAGCCCTTAGAGGGTAAGATCCATTGTTTCCTGGTTTTTTGTGCTGACCATTTATTGTTGGCCTTTGTTGTCTTTGCTATGATGTTGTTGTGAGCTGGATGTGACCCAACCTTTGGTTTGTTTCTACTTCATTGTGTAGTCCTATTTTGATCATTCTAGCACTTTTGGCCTAGAATGTGGATTTTATATACAAGGATAGAGTTACTTTCAAAAAAATCCACTTTAAACTTAATAAAAAAACATTAACGTAGATTTTAATTTTTAATATATTATGTCAAATCAATATTATTCTTCCCGTTTACCTCCCCATGCTTGTTCCAAGACTATGGTCATGTGATCATTTTAAAAATTTATTATAAACTTATGATCTTAATTCTATTGCTTATATTGTTCATGCTTCTCATTCTCAAAATTCTACGATTAATTCTAAAATTCTTCAAAATTATCAACATGCTCCCATTGCATCTCAATTTATTCAAAATTCATAATTTGTTTCTCAGATTCGTCTTGTTCAAACATATTTCAATTATAATGTTTCTCAAATTGATTCATATGTGGCCAACTCTACTCTAAAAAAATATTGTACTCTAACCTATTCTACATCCACTTATATTCCAAATCTCTAAATGACTAGTATGGTGTATACATTATGTGACTTGAAAAATCAAATTAAAGTTATCTATCAAGGGTATAAAAAGCCAAAAAGTAGGGTCAATTATAATTATATTATTTTGAACCCCTTAATTTATGAAGTGCTTTCATACCAATTTAAAATAGGATTTATTGCTCCAAAGCTTGAATTGTTTAATGGAAAAATAAACCTTTATCATCTTATTAGAGATTTCCATGGCTTTTTCTTAAAATTTTCCTATAATGATCAATATATAAATATGTTATTTCCAAGGAACTTGAAGGAATATACAATTTATTAGTTCTAAAATTTACCACATTTATGACTTATTATCTCATTTTCCAATCAATATTGGCATGAAGGTTACATTTACACAAATAACTCAAATTAAAAAAAAGGTCAAATGAGCATGTTAATGTTTAACCATTTAAAAAAAATTATTATTAAGGGTTAGGAGGAATAGAATATTCAAGAGTGAAGTAAACTATTCTTCAAAAGAAATCTAATTAAATAATTCAGTTTATGATATTCAATTTCAGTGTTGAAGTATGGAAATGTTAAATATAGAAATTATAATGCCAAATAATATTTTGATTACTTAATCATGAAGAATAAATAATACTTAGATTATGTAATGATGCACAGATAGATATGAGATGTACATGCATGGACACATGCTCTCTATTATGCAAGATCCAGTCATCCGATTCAAAAAGTATTCTTTTTTGCTGTCTAGACACTTGCATTGATGGACTTTCCAAATCTTGATGCAACTATCTTGTATGAAATGCTTGTTGTATCAAGATGTAACCACTTGGGTATTTTTGAATATTTTGTTGCCTTTCATTTGATGTATTTCTATCTTACACATAGGCTTTGTACAAATTTTCATAGGTCAAACCCTAACTCTCCACCTTAGGTTAGGTTACCTTTCCAAAAATGGGTTAGTGTGCTCACGATGTTGATCTAATCTCAAAAATCCTTCTATTAGTGAGCACTTCCTACATATTCAATACTTCAAGGAGGGATTTAAACTTATGTAGTTCTCCCCTATGTGTGGGAATGTGGGTGTACAAGGGTGCAATATAATATATGAAGATGCATGTAATGATCTAGCTTGTAACTTGACAAATATGGCTCATGGGTTATCTTTTGAGTGATTCAGAACTATAGTATGACTACTCCTATGATTGATATGTAAATATGGATGAATAAGGAATAATAGCTTATTTTTGAAATTGATTGATTGAGCTTAAATATGTGCTTTTTGGTATTTTTCTAGATGAATAACGAGTAAGCTTTGACTTGTATTTATACTAGCTCTTTTGAAATGATCCTCACATAAGGGTTATTGATATTCTTAGGCTGACCCATACACATCAAAATATTTTCAAATTTGAGTGTATTTAGGGTAATGACACTTGAATTGGATTAGGGATGGTAGCATTGATGCTATTATCCTACCCTAAATGCAACTATTTAGGATAGAGGAAAGCTGCTGAGGTTCTTGTTGACGAGTCATTTGACATGACCTACCAACTCTAGGTGGGGTGTAGGTGCACCCAATCTCTCCTTAAAAGGAAACATGAAATGCTTCCCCTAAGGTCTCTTTCACCAGGTCATGGCATACTAGATACCTCAATGACCATTGTGTTTACTATTCAGGTGAAGGGGCCTTTGTTGGTATGAAATCTAAATTATTAACAAATGAAGGGGGAAATATGAGTTTTATATTACATCAATGCATGTTTTAGGTGTATATAAGGGATAACATAACACACAAATGCCCATGAAGTTCATAGTTTTAGGTTTATTAAAGAAGGTGTAACTAAATTAACATTGGTTCATTGTATGTGGAGATTCAACGATGCATTAGTAGCAATAAACAAGGATTTTGAAATCAAAATCAAAATTTTAAGTGTAGACTGAAATTAGATTTAATCTACCTATTCTAAAAGGTTTATAAAAAAGATAAAAGATAGGGGAAAAGAGAAATAATGACCCTATTTGCATTGAAGAGAAACTTGATCTAGTTGGACAGATAAAATCCATAAAAAAATTAGTCCTCTACTTGACTAGTGTGCACACAACCACAAACATAGGTGATGCTAGAGTCTAAGGGTAACTAAAAAATGAAGTAAAATGAAAAGTTCACCATTTAAATGTGAAATAAATGAACAAATTATTCACATCCTTCGATTAATGAAATATATGATTGAATAACAATGTTTGGATTGGTCCCAACCTGTTGGATTACAAATAATGCCTCAAAAACAACATTACCCATACAAATAACTAGCTAAGAAACCAAGGAAAATGTAGAAAAAGGTGTTTAGTTTACAATATTGTATCCAATACATAAAAAGATCTAGTCCTCAACTCAACAATGAGTGGGCTATAAATAGAAATCCTATCCAAAGACTCATCCATGTTTCTTCCCAAAAGTTTCTATAGTCATTAATGAGCTCCATCCACCAACATTTATAGATGGAAGATGTTCCACTAGGTCCTTAAAGGCCACAATAAATTTATGGTGGTAATTGGTTATAAGAAAACACATCATGAATAATGCATACCCTCTTATTTGAGTTAGCAACAACAAAACCATGCCATGAAAACATGAACATGTCTTAGGTCATGTATTTATCCTTGTCAAGAATTATATTAATTCTAATAGAGTGGAACCAATAATTCGAATAGAGTGGAACCAACTTTCCAATGCTATAAATGACATGAAATGGAGTAGTGGTTCAAAATTTATGGTTGAAAAACCAACTAGCACTTTGCTTTTGCATGAATCATACTACATGTATATTTATTCCTCATGCTTTGGAGTCCATTTAGCCTATATTAAGTGAGTATGGTGAGTTTTTCATCTAGTGAGTTAATTCTCTCCAAGTGGTCATCTCTTCTCCCACCCAACTTTGCAAGATAAAAACAAAAAATGTCACATTTTCTGATAATAAGCATAATTATAATGAATGCAACATTTAAAAGCAACATGATTAAAATATGAGATGCCAAGTTTTAAAATTGTAAATTAACCCATTTAAACCATATCACCTCAAGGTCACTGATGTTAGCTTCCCAACGTCACCAATGGCTCAGAAAATGGAGTTCTAATGTGAGAGTTATGACCAGAAATGTGTTTTCATACATTTTAGTAGTCAAACAACAAATTTCAAATAAAATATTAATTTTATTAAAAAATTAATAAAAAATAATATATTAAATAATTTAACACTTTATTTTTCAATATGTACACCTAGCATAAGGTTCAATAATGTTTCACACTTATCTTGCACTTTGGACATGCTCAACACACTTGATACTTAACTTTACACATTTCACGCTTGTTGCATACTCTCTATATTTGACTTCATGATTTACATCCTCAATTTGGTCATAATTTTGCTTCTCTTTCACATGTAAACATTGCTCTATGATTCTCACACATTTGAATTCCGCCCAACACAAAATTTCATGCCTATGTAGCTTGTGGTATTGAAATCTTGTGCCATTTTTATTTTAGACCAAGATCAGTTTGAAATATTATGTGCTACACTCTTGCAATACATTCATTTATAATTATGTGCCTATGCCTCACAAGATAACATGTGTCATAAAATAAGATAAAATACCCCTTCATTTCATACTTTATACCATGTCTCATGGTTTACTTTTTGGGGAATTCTATAAACCTTTAGACCAAGGCACATGTGCCTCTATGCATAGTAATACTTTGGTAATGCTTATGTCCCTTTGTGCATTTGGAAAAATATTTTTTGCCCCCTAATATACTTTATAAAACTTTGAAATTTTGCATCTATGTTGAATATTTTAACGTTGGACCAATTTGTTTATGGAGAACCTTTTGTGCACTTCAAAAATAGAAGTGAAGAACTCATTTTGAAAAAGAGTGAAAAACATAAAACTTTATCATTTTTTTGTCATCTATGCGATAAGAAAGGTTTTGAGGCTCATTTTTTACTAAAAAAACACCAAACTCAACTTAAAAGACTAGGTTAGATTTATGAAAATGAACCAAACAACATCAAGTGCTCATTTTTAGAAGAAGTGTTACATATGAAATTTTATTGTATGAACTCACTTGATGCAATGGGATCGGTTATAGGAATTGAAAGTGTGTGAAAACCAAGATATGGAAAACTAGAAATTGTACATGTGGGAAATCAATGAGTCACACAAATGCAAGGCAAGACTCAATTGGACCATAACAAGTGAGATCAAAACTAAAGAAAAAAGAGGTACCTTGATTTTAACAAAAAATAGGGTGTGTTGTGCAAGTAACAACAATTATGTAACTAAAAATGATGGATATATATAAAATTTTAAGTTTTCTATGGTTAAAAGTGATATATATATATATATATATATATATATATATATATATATATATATATATATATATATATATATATAATCAGATTAATAAAGATTGAACTAAGAAATAAATAATTAGACCTAGTGAGGTGGTGAGTGTGAGATTTTTGGCTACAAAGAAAGCCAAACTAAAGAGTAGAGCCTTGAGATATATTTATCAAGTGTTCAAGACTAGTTTAATATATAAATCCAAATTCAATCATATACATTTCCCCCCATTTAATGTAGTGATGCATAAGGATGAAATTACTAGGTTAAAAGAAATAAAGCATACCATGGTGTGTACAACACACCTTGTCTTTGCTTGAGCCCACTTGAATTTGATGTATGTGAATGACTTGCAACCAATTACATGTTACAAGTATAATTAGTGCATATAATTTGAAATTGAATAATTTGAAAATACTTGAAAGAAAGAAAGCAAGGAAGGATTACATCTATGTGTCAATGTAACCATGTTTCTCCTTGGCAGTTTATCTTAGTAGAGATTCTTCCTAGCTGAAGCATTGAATAGAGATTCATAAATGAACCTTAGATATGTGAAGAAGGGAATTGAAGGGTGATCATACCCCTAATTTGGTATAAGGATGAATTATGCCAATTCTATTAAGAACATAAAATATTAATCACACAACTCAAGTATAGCCAATCTAGCCAATTTATCCAATCTCGCCCAAGTCAAATGGTGTAACCATATCAAATTAAAATAATATAATCACAGTGTCAAGTCAACTAATGTCACAAAATATTAATCACACTAATAAAAAAGAACTAACTACTGCAATAGATAAACTCTCAAATGATGCAACTTGGTAAGGCCGATGCATAAATATGTGTATAATCTGAAGGTGTATCGGTAATTTGGTGAATGTGCAAATAAAATATGTATCATGCTAAAGTATTTGTCAAAATTTAACCTCTGATCTATAATATGTATAATATGTATCATAAATCTAAAAATATTTGTCCCAAATATGTGCCCAATGCATAGAATTTTGTCTAAAATGTATATCTAAATCATGTAAATTGAATCAAATTCTACCCATTTTGTCAACTGTATGTATGTGGAGTCATGTCATCTATGACATAAACCCATTGATATGACCCCCTTTTGAGGTGAAGGGATTTTAAAATTGATAATCACGTTATCTCAAAAGAATAAGACAACTATGATGTATCGGTGTGAATCATGTAGTAAAAGAAACATATAATAGTGTTATGTCGAAGTAGATATGTCAATGAAGCTTGCAGTATGTATACATAAAAATTCCTAAGATGCATGATATGAATCATGGAAAATTTTATAAGATAACAAGCTCAATAATCAATCAAGCACATATGTAAGAGTATTCAAATTTCACACAAGGAGGGATCCAATGAGACCACAAATAAGGGGCATATTTAAATACAACACAATCAATTGGAAGACATTTGAAAATGTCCACACACCAAATAAACAAGAAACACTCAGGGCACTGTGGCCAAAAAAACAAAAGATCATGTTCAAATGTTCCAAAAGTGAGAAAAATAAGTAAACAAGAAGTACACTCAAGCAAGATAATGTAAATAGATGAAGTAATGATATAAACAACTAATATAAACATGCCATACTAGTCCCTACATACATGTATTAGCAAAATGTCATGTAGAATAGCGTATCAGGTATAATTTTTAAGATTGTAACATGAATATAGGCATGTGCAAGATATACAAGTTCAATAATATAATGAAAAATGATCATACAATAATATAACTTGTGTCAATCATGATCATATAGAAGTAAGATGCCCCCAACGTAGTGTATCACACTGAAAGAGGAAAGGTCCAACATCTGCATGCTTGAAATATATCATGGGTTTTTATATTTTCTAATATATATATATTTTTAGAATTTTATAATTGTAGAATGATTAGCAAAAGAGCTATGTACAAGGGAAAATTGCTACTAAAGGCCAAAAAAATCATCAAAGAGATGCCTCTATGGAGGCCTTGTATTATGTGTGTCATATTCATATGCTACATAATCAATATCATTAGGATCATACCAATATTTTATATTATTATAATCATAATCATCAATGTAATCATTAATATAAGAAAGATGTAACTTTTTAGGTTGTTCTTGAACTTGTGATATACCATTTGAGCATCTGTGTATGAAAAACTCACTACATAGATTGGAGTTGTGTTTTGAATATGTTTATCATTATTAGAAGCTTGCATCTCATTATGGAATAGAGAAGTCATGTATCTTTGTTTGAACACTAGTAAAATATGTAATTTATGCCTTGACTTCATTGCTTAAGGATGAGAGCATAGAATTTGTAGTATTGATCTTAAGTTTTTGTTCATATCTGTATGAAATAGATATGATGTCTGGATACTTAGTAACCATATCTGTATCATTTGATTTTTTAGGCATGTCTTTCTTTGAAATCTCCTTTGTTAGAAACCTTCTTTTTAAAATGTTTGTTTGCTTATCTTGAGTTTGATTTTCTAACTTCTATTCTTGCTCTTTTTGTAACATTGCCTTTTATAGTTATTCATCTTAATTTGATCACTTTGTAACATATCTTTCTCTAGTATTGCCTTTTGAATATTTTATTTCTCTAATATTTGAATTTGCAATTTTTTTGCTCTGAATTATCATTTGGTAGTCATATATGTTTTTTTCTAACTTGTACTTAGGAGAAGTACGTAGAATGTGAGCAAGTTTCTTGATTAATGTATCGATGATAGTATCACCACTATCTTTGAGACTTTTATTTTGTTTTTTAATATAAATTAAAAATTTAGATGATTTCCATGCATTTTATGATATGCACAATATTATATTTATCTACTTATAAGATGCATAGGAGGTAGTTGAATTACTTTATTTTGAAGCATTTATCTTAAGATTTCACTTGGAATCTTATTAACCTTTTATTCATTTTTTGAATCACTTATTTTAGATGTATTTTATTGTAGATTTTCATTTGGATATGAATCCTTGTTGGGTATAACATTGCTATATGAATACAAAAGCACATGATTAACTCAAACATATTTTAGATTCTATAGGTATGTAATCTGATTTTCCAATAATGTAATTGTTGAACTGAAATACTAATTTTGATTTTGTAACTATTCTATTAACTTTATCATAATGATGGTTTGATATCTTAGGACTTAATAAACACAAACCCTAGGTAATTCAGATTGAATATACATATACACATCATTTGAAGGATATGTGGGAGGAGGAGGGGTTTAAGGAAGGATACATTTACTAACTTAATTTGAAACCATAGGATGGACAACATTACCCCTTGGAAAAATGTTAGTCTAGACCTTGTTACAGGGATGGTATCTATCACCCTCCTTAAGGTGAGGAAGAGGAAGAGGAAGAGGAAGAGCCTAAATATTATTGTAATAAGAGTTGTAAAGAGAGATTAATGTTCATCTTGTTTTGAAATAATCTCTCTATATTGACCAATTTGATTTCTCTGTTTGATTGATTTAGCAATGTATGGGAAATAACAAGTATTACCATCATATATTGTGAAATTAAATGGTTAAAAATGTACCATATTAAACATGATTGATTCCTTTGTAATAAATACAAATCTAATTTTTGAAATGTTTTTAGTTTAGAAATCAGAAATTAGAAAAATAAGGAAACCCTAGGTTAAACTAGGGTTTTGTACAAGGAAACACAAAGGTTGGGTTCACCAAAAGTTTAACCATTTTTGGAAAATTATTATTAAGTTTTAGGAGGAATATAATATTCAAGAGTGAAGTAAACTATTCATAAAAATAAGCCAATTAAATAATTAAATTTATGATATTCAATTTTGATGCTGAATTATGAAAAATGGTAAATATAGAAAATACAATGCCAAATAATATTTTGATTGTATACTCATAAGAAATACTTAACTTATGAAATGATGCAAGGAATAGTTGAGATGTAAAAGTGTGGAAATAGGTTGTCTGATGTTCAAAAACTAGTTGTCATATTCTAGAAATATTCTTTTTAGCTGCTTAAATACTTACATCGACTTGTGGGCACTTGTGTCAATATTACTATATGAATATCAATGTAAATGTACCATATAGAATGATCATTTTATCAATATGTGACCACCTAGTTATTTTTAGGGTTTTTATCACCTTTCATCTGATGTATCTGAATCTCATTCACTAGATCTGTATCACCATTTATAGCTCAAACCCTAGTCTCCACCTTAGGTTAGGTTACCTTGCCAAAAAATGGGTTAGTGGGATCACAGTGTCGAGCTAACCTAAAAGACATATATTAGTGAGTGATGTCTACATATCCAATACTTTAATGATGACCTCAAACTTATGTAGTTCTCCCATGTGTGTGGGAATGTGTGTGCACAAGGGTGAAATATACTATATAAAGATACATGTAGTGATCCAGCTTGTAACTAGAAAAATATGGATCATGTGATGTATTTTTAGTGTTTTAGACCTATAGTATGACTCCTCCTGTGATTTATATGAAAATAGGGATGGATAAGGTATAATATCTTAGCTGTGAAATTGATTGATTGAGCTTGAATAGGTGCTTACTCGTTATTTTTTTAAAGATGAATATTTGAGTAAGATTTGACATGCATTTATACTAGCTCTTTTGAAATGATTCTTACAAAAATGGTTAATGAAATTCTTAGGCCAACCCATACACATCAAAATATTTTAAAATTTGAGTATTTGTAGGGTAAAGACACTTGAGTTAGATTAGGGCTAGTAATGTCAATGCTATCGTCCTGCCCTGAACATAATTGTCTAGGATGGAGGAAAGCTACTGAGGTTCTATAACTGACAATGAAGTATATATATATCAGATTTTAGGCATTTGGTGGTTAAAGGTGATCTAGATAATTAGAGTAATAAAAGTTGGACTAAGAAATAAGTAATTAGACCCAGTGAGGTGGCAAAAATTTCACATGTTTTCAAAAACACAAGAAAAGGTTAAAATACATGGAGGCATCAAGTCACTCCATATATACAACTTATATAACCAACATGAATCAAAATACATAATGTAGTGAATGCCAATGAATATAGTTGAATAAAAAATGATGGTACTTGAATCTGATTTGAAGGAACACTTACTTAACATCATATATGATATAATCAACTTAATGAAATTATGAAGATGTCATTTAATGGTGAAAGAGTATCATCTCATCTCAATGCAAGCTATGTGCTAACTATAATCAAACCTCTTCCCGAATGTGAAGTTATATGTATAGAATATCCATTTGTAAACAAAATACTAACACAAAGGAATCTAATATCATAACATACTACACTCCTCCAGTATGAGGAGGTTGCCCACTAGTCAAGGGCGATATTAATATTTTAGTGGTGTTTTAAGATCCCCTCTCCTAGAATTGTTGTTTTCAAGGCACAAAAACCATCAATAGGTGAAAACCTACTTCTGTGAGAAACATCTCATGCTCACACAACACCCACTACACATAACATAAGTGTCTCCTAGTGATTTTGCCTATAAATAAAAAATGTCTAACCATCACCAAGGATGCTTGATCTAAGGTGATCGAGAAGGTTTTAGGAACCTTCATTCATGAAAATCATGAACTATACTAGGTACTAACCTAACCAACATGGTACATAACTTGTACTCACAAAACCTATTCAAAATAACCATTTAATAACTCTATGAAGGTACATGTGCTCCTTAAGGATTCACATTCATTCAATTAACCCATTTTCAAAAATGGTCCTCAATAAGCATCACAACTTCTAAGGCTCATGTGTCGTATTCATTACAGTGCCCTAAAACTTGACCCCTATATATATAATCTAAAATAAAACTCTCATGGGTATTACATAAACTCTTACAATAATAGATGATAACCTTAAAAATAATGGGGGGGGATATCATATAAGGAGTTAAGGTACAAGTGACACTCATAGATGATTGTGAAAATGACACCACTATAGAATACATCCTCTTAGGCAATTTTTTTTTCAAGAATCATGGATGTGAAACACACATATAATAATCATAAATCCATACACAAGTATGTACCCAACCTCACAATACATACAAGGGTGTGGCATGGTTCTATAAAGGAGGCATGTAATCCCTACGAACCAACACAAACATCCAATATGATACCACATGCCACTAGATTCTACATGCATTTGTAAAAAATACACTATTAAAATGATGTAATGGTCAAATCTTAGAGAGAAGTGTAACATCAAAAAGGTTGACACCCAAAAAATATTAGATGCTATAAAATTATGCTAAACTGCATTATTTAAGAAACTAGCATATAAGCTACAAAAGTAAGAATATACTCTTATCATGATGAAGTTTAACTGATAAAGAGGTACACCCACTCAGGGTTAATGTTACGTATGGATCCAAATTAAACTTATATTTCATCAATTATTTCAACACTCATTGGAATCCGACTCAATTAGATTCCATACCAAGAAAAATAAAACTTATCTATGAGGAAAATATCTCACTACTATCAAATAAAAAAACTATCACAGATACATCAATCCATTCAATATGCTCCATAAGTGGGAAGGTACACTTGATCTTAGTAACAAGTAAAAACATCATTTTTATCTTAAGGATCCCTATCAATAAGTTCACCTAATAACCACCATTGGTTTAACATGAGGGTGCTCTCTATATAGATACTCCAAGAAAGGGGGTCAAAATCTCAAAGTTGTTCTTGAACACAACTTTTCGATAAAAAAATCCAAATTGAATTTGTATGCCTTGAGCATTGAGAAAAAAATAAACAAGATAAAATAATACCAGTCTAACATAGTCATCACTTGATTAAGTCGATGATCACCCCAGATTGGTGCCAAGATGCTACATAAGGCCTGCATGTTCATATCCAACTATCACTAATTCCTAACTTCAATGGAAAGTCACTCCATCACATGGCTAAAAAAATACATATATCACTTCCAAAAATATACAAGGATAATTCAACACAAATATAGGTGAAAATAAAGTGAACCACATGAGGCTTCCTAACAAGGCCATTCACATGGTTACATCAGTCCATCACACAAGTTGAAAATAATATCTAACAACACTCTTATGTACATGGAGAGATTTCAATCAGAAACCCATGCACATCACAACAAGGCTCTTATTCAATCACATAGACCAAACATGTCACTAATGTATATATATCCCTCTATGGTCTATTGAGATGATCCTTTAAGCCAAAGAAGCGACTATGCCCAACACTTCATAGAACTACTCATAAGGCAAGAGTTAGAAACCAAATAAAATGGTATGGCCTCACTATAATTTATCTTTATTAATTTAAAATTTAATCACTCTTAGGATTAGAACATTGATAAACCTTATATCACACTTCACTTGCATAGTGAGTTGGTTTTTAATTGAAAGGGGTGGGCACTGCACCTAGAAAGGCCCATCTTAAACCTAGGTCCATGTGACACTCTATGGTCTGGATATGATCAGTCTATTTATTTAGTATTATGAACCAAGGTCAATATATCATAATAATTTATATAAGAAGTCATCCAAGGTAATATGCATATTTCTAAGGTGATTGGGAAGTCACATAAGCCTATCACACAATACTCATGATCTAGTGGTCACTTGGCCATCACAACCATTTAAATTCCTAACAGTTAGTTGGAACCTTTGTTCCAAGCCTTCACCAAACCTCATACACTATAATAGATGGGTTAATTTCCAAAAAATCATGGCATGGGTATCTTAGGCATGAAGACTAATTCAAGAAACCAAGTGTTTGTCACTTGGTTGAAGAGTGCATGGTTCTAATAACTCTTCATGTGTATTGTACCTAACTATTCAACAAGGCATATCACCCAAAAAGTACATGCATTAGTTTACCATGGAATAAGAAATACCAAATACTAATCCCTAGAGATTTTAGTGTTTAAACTATGATTTGATATCAAAGTGTCATGCCCAAAATTTCACATGACTGAAACCACACTAAAATAGGCCAATTTTTTTAAATTCACAATGCACATTCTGCACACATACATTTCCCATTGGATAGCCATATTCATTGCATGAGATGTGAAATACATAAAAATAAGCTAAAATGCCTATATGATATGCATGGAAATGTGTAAGTGGTTGCATGGTCTCTATGCAACCATGTTAACCCCAATTTCTCTAATTGACATATAAAATCTCAAACAAGCCAATTGTATAAGAAATCCTAGCATACCTCATGGAGCCAAAGTTGAAAATGGATGTTTGACTAATTTGAGGTGTGTTTGAATAACCACTATATTGAATTATTTGTCAAAATTCTCAACGGGGTTCAACTGGGGTCCCAAATAATTCTAGCCAATCCTAGGGCTCAGTTTGTACCTGGAGTCACAACTAAGTTAATTTTTAATTTGACTTATCCTTTAATAACATTTATTATCAAGGAGGACTCATACTCCTCATGTGACCTCAAAAGGGGTCTAAAGTGTCCTTACTTATCTCTCTAAGGATGGAACACTCCATCTTAGCTTTTGGATCCTTTCTATCTCAATCATTAGATTAGGTCAAGTGAAGAAACCCTATAAATATTTGAGGGAAATAAAGGTTTCAAATAACTTCTAATGTTTTATCTCATATTTTGGAGAAGATTAATGAGGTTTTGGAGGATGACTTATCTATAATCATCTCTATTCTCCTTCCTCAACTTTGAAAGACTACCATTAATAGAGTCTCCAATATTTTAACCTTTTTCTATTTATTTAATTTTGAAAACATATTTCAATACAAGAATGCTTGTGTTGGTTTTATAGGTAATCATATTCTTGGAAAGTCTCTAGGTGGTTCCAAGCTCCTACATTTTTGAAAAGGCCTTGGGGAGCTTCAAGCTCCACCACAACCATTAATGGATAACAACAAGATTAAAAAGAAACTAACATTTATTTTCAATTTTAGGATTTTATTTTTAGTTCATGTGATAAAGGGGAATAAATTAAGAAGGTTTTATTTTGGGTCAACCTATCTCGAGGTTTCTAAAAGTCTGCAAATGTCAAAAAGGTCAATAGGTACCTCATTTGGACAAAAGGACCATAACTTGAAAACTATGGAATTTTAGGTCTTAAAAGGAAATAAATTAAGGGAGGGTCCCTTTCAGGGCACCTCAACTCTTTGATTCTTGGTTGCACAAGAAGATCACACTTTGAAATAATACTTCTAGTTTTAAAATAACATAAAACTTTAGGAATATAAAATTGTTTAAAAAATTAATATTAAATAAATAAAAACAAAATGAACTTAATATATTACCTTTCCATGGTAGTTTAAATGGGTGGAAGTCAATTTTTTTTCCCACCACCTTAGTTTTAAAAGGGTAGTGGTCTATCACATGGTTAAGCATGGTCAAACAGGCCCACCATGGACGTCCACTGCTTTACTACATTAAGGAATTCCCTAACCCCTTAGGGATTTATTGGTTTGACACATGGTCATATGGGAGACCACTAGATAGGGATATGATTTTCCCTACAATTAAGGCATATAACCTATGAACAAAAGGCATATCTAAGAACCAATTACCCTATAGGCACCTAAAATTCAAAAATTCATTGTGAACAAATTGTAATCCCTAAATTGATGAAATGAAAGGAAATAAGTTCTAATTTTTTTAAATTTTCATATAAAGTTAGTTCATGAAATTTTAAACCTTGTTTGATATTTACAAACACTAAACAAATATTAAATAAATTACAAAGGAATCTAGTCAATTTCAATAGTTTAACTTTGAAAAACCATAACAATTAAATAGTTATTCCTAAAATTAAACCATAAAATACATCAAAATCCTAATTAATCATATTTTTCATCAAAATTAAATTTTGGAAATATTAAAACTTTTAAAATTTTGTAAAAAATATTTAAATGAATCTAGCCTTTCTTGGGCTTAACAAAATCCATACAAACAGGGAATATGAACAATATTTTAAGTTTATTTTCAATATGCTATGCAAAAACTAAAATGAAATTATTCATACTAATCTTCCAACTTGAATTTTAAAGAATAAAAATGATTTTTCATAACATTTACTCTTCCTTATTGATCTAACACTTTAATGAAAACTAATGTGTGATAGTCGATAATGATTACATCAAAATTTTCCTTATTTATATTTCACATTTATTAAAATATAATATTAAAAATTATGGATTAAAACCAACCAGTAATCATTTTCATAACATTTACATTTATAAAACCATAAAAGATAATAAGTCTCCAAGCAAGCTTCCAAGTGCAACTAGTTACAAGGCCCAACTAAGAATGGAGTTGCCTCCCATCCTTTTTCCATCATTAGGCAACTAACATAAGCATCCCTGAGCCTAGGAGTCCCATATCTGAGCATAAATGGCACCAAGGGAATAAGGTAAGGTAATATAAGGAATGCAGGGTGGGGATAATGGCAATCTAGCAAGCTCAACTAAATGTAGAACTAGGAGTTTCAACTAACAACTTACTTATGTTAAGAGGATTAAACATTCACCCCAAACTAAATCCCATGTAACATCAATAAAATAAATCCATTATGAACTATTGTCAATTTTGACCTCATAGGTCAAATTGTCACCCCTACCACTTGAAACTTTGCTTGTTAGGACATGGTTTACTTGTTCAAGCATGAAAAGATTTAATGAATACATTTTACATTAGTTTCATCAGGTTGCTAAAGTGATTCTAGCAATTTTAGTGCCTAAAAGGCATATTTTAAGGGCATTTGTATAATTATTCAAGGTAAAATTGAGCTTCAAGAAATTTTAGGACCTTATTTATCCATGACAAGGTTAAACAAATGATTTGGAAGAGCTTTATAGTTTTAAAATGAAGAATACCAATTTGTCTCTCATATTGACCTCCTTAGCATCTCTAGAAGGGCCATCCATATATGCTCAGTATGGCCAGGAAAGAGAGATTTTGGAGATAAAACTTTGGACATTATTAAGTCTTAGTAATATTGAAATAAGTGGCATTGTTTTATATATTGATGGCTTCTTATTTATGAACAATCACTAAGAGTGACATCAGGTCACTATAGCCTATTCATCCGAGAGGGGTCTATTCTTGTACCTATTTATCCACTTAAAAAATTGATGGATATAATGTCTTATGAGGGTGGTTTTTAGAGTTCATGGAGCTCATTTTCATGGTGGTTTCATTAGCCAAATAATATCTATGAGGTTCTTTCATTTAAAAGAAGAATGTCTTGGTGTACAAGTTATTTTAGTGAATTTTGCTATAAATATCTATTTTGTATTCATGGAGGACACTATTAGAGTTTTATAATGCATCATTTTTCATGTAATATCCCTTATTTCATTGATTTCATTTTATTTTTTCTGATATGGTCTTTGATCCATGTTTTTCAAGTGTGTTTTCTCTTTGAAAAATTGTCAAGGTTTGCATAGTCCACTAGAGTTTTGGTTGCTAATTTTGGATCAAATGCTAGTGATACATAATGGTGTGAGGTTCTAAGATGATATTGCATCATTTGAAGTCAAGAAAAGTGAATACAAGATCTCAAATGCACACTTTCAATTAAGATCACAAGTATTTCCTCCAAGTGCTAATTATATGGACTATAGAGTGTTTTAAAGATGCTAATTGCCTATGGAAAGACTTAGTACATGTCTTCATGCATTCACATGGTCATTGATTACCCAAATTCTATCATCATGATCTCAAATTCAAGGTACCTACAATCTGTACATACTTGTAGGGTATGTTCAAGGTGATATAAGACTTGGTCATAAGACTTTGTGGACATTTGAAGAATTAATAATGATAATAAGTGTCATGAAATCATTTGACAGGGTTGAAAGACCTAAGAGTTTAAGAGATGACTTTGAGTAGCCTATACAGTCAAATGAGACCTATAGGCCCTAGCCTATAGGTCCTCATTTTGGACCAAGACCATCATCAAACCCAGTCAAAAATAATCTAAGAAAGATGATGGAGACCTAACCCCATTGCACATGACACAAGCCCTGAAGAATCAACTCACTTAAATAGTCAAGGATGAGAATGAGATTGAGTTAGCAGTTTAAAAATCATATACAATAGTTGTACAGACTGTAGAGCGTATGGAAGATGCTCAAAGTCATGAAGAGACCTAACACACTTCTCCATGCATTCATATAATCCTAATTGCCTCACTACCATCATCCATGTTTCTCAAGTAGATTAGATACTTCAATTTTCTACTCACAAGGCTTATGCATTAGTGGACTGTGTATACAGTTTGTATAGGACTGTAAGGTGAGTTGAGGATGGCATAAGAATTGGTTAGAATATTTCTAGTCTTGTAAAAGTCATAAAGAGTGATATAAGATGTAAGGAGTTGACAGGTTTGGAAATCTCATAACTCAAGAAGTGACTCTATTAAAGCGCTAAAGCAAGTAAATGAGATATACATGCCTCAATCCTATATGTTCTCATTTGAGACCAAGATCAACATCCCATCAATAAAAATGAGTTTTAGACATGAAAAGATTAAGGCCTATGTAGATGGAGACAAAGTCCAACTCACCTAAGAGATTAAGCTACTTGAAAGGTCAAGGGAGTCAAAAAAACTAAGTGACTGTCTAAAAATCACCTATAATACTCATACAAAAAAAAGATGGCCAAGGATCTACCTAAGCTAAGAGGATCATGGAATCTATATGAATAGTGAAATGGAATCTTTTGAGTTGAACCTTTAATTGCCTTGACACAATGAGAGGACTAACTTCTAAATGTCAACCTAATGCTCTAATACCCTGATGTGCTACCTGCAGACCTATTTGAGGGATCAACCCTATTTCAAGCTAAAAGTAGGACAAGTAGAGAATTTTTTAAAGGCTCTTGAATCCAATTGGTACCATGACCAAGGTCAAGTCCATTGAGTAAGCTATAGGTGTGGTAGATGAAGTCTCAAAATCCAACACACAATAAGGTGCATTCAAGGTCCCAAATACACTGCTAGTGAAATAAACTAACATCAAGCCTAAGAAAGAAGACATAGTATGTGTGAAAGAGTTTTGAGTCAATTGAGATTACAAAAAAATTCATGAAATAGTGAGGAGGCTAGTGGTGAAAATGATGAGGTCTAAATACATAAGGTGCAATCAAGATTGCAAACAAGCACCTACAGGTTGATAATAAAGGGTCAGTTATGTTTAGACCTAAAGTTAGGGCTAGATCATGTTTTAAAGTGTTTAACCTATTTTAGATCTAAATAAAGTTCAAGATGAATATAAGATCAATGATGAAAGCATGAAACATACACAAAACATAGTCAAAATGACCCTAAATGAGCACTTACAACTGGTCTAATTACCTACATAACTATTTGAGCAAGTAATGCCTAAGTGTCTAAGAGGCCATTTAAAGACCAATTAAATTTTCTAGTGGGACTAAGAGGTGGTATTATATGTTTATGAAGGTCTTAAACCTTGAGTAAGTGCTCATTCTAGGTAGAATGAAAAAAAGTGACAAAGTTAGGGTTAGGAGCACCATGCTACCAAGAAAAATTAAGCATCATTCTAGGAGTTCTAGATGATCTTGAGATAAAAGTGATGAAAGAAGCTATTGGAGAAGGATAACATGAGTAACACATACCTCAGGGAACCATCTAGAGTCAAACAACAAAATTTTTCAAACCTTTTCAAGCAAGTATAAAATTCTTTAGCTGTTTAAATGTAGGCAAACCTAGCCAATTATGAGAGAATTTGGTGTTTTAAAAGTTCTATAGGAATTATCATAAATATGGTTAATCGATTGGGATAACAAGTCAGAATATATGGCCCCCACTGATCAAATTTTATCCATTTAAGAGATATTTAGTTGCAAGATAAAACTCATTATCATGTATCCTCACATCGAGTTAGAGAGAATCCTCTTGGGGTTACTTATAATATCCATCCATGAAATTGTAGGGGTTGATGACTCATCTCTATCCCTCATGGTTCTCCTACAATTCATGATGAAAGTTTGCTTAGTTTGGACAATCAGGGACATTGAGATTCTCTTTAGCGATGCATCTAATCAAATATAACCTTCACTCCCAAGGCAAAAAAAAGATTTAACAATCATTTTTATAGCCTTAAAATTCCCATATAGATGTTTTCATGAAGATGGTTTGTCAATTGGGATAATGAGTTAAAATATATGGCCCCCACTGACCAAATTTTTGCCATTTAAGAGAGATTTCTCTACAAGAGAAAAGTAGTTTCCACATCTTGTTCACCTTGAGTTATAAAAAATAATCTTGGGATTTATTATAGAACCCATCCATATAATTTTGGGAGTTGATGCATCATTTATATCCCTCACGGTTCTCTTGCAATATGCAATAGAAGTTCACTCAGTTTGCGTACTCAGGGATGCTAGGATTCTCTTTAAGGATGCATCTGATCATCTGTAACCTTCACTCTCAGGGCATGAAAAATGCTATAAAATGGTAATTATAGCATTAAAACACCTATTTAGACATGCCTAAAAATACAATTTTTCTATTGGGATAATGAGTCAGAATATACGGCCCCCATTGAGCAACTTTTGGCCATTTAATAGATATTTAGTTATGAAAGAAAAATTGTTGCAACATCTCACTCACCTCAAGTTAGATAAAATACACATGGTATTTCTTATAGGACTCATCCATGTAAGTGCATGATCTAATAACTCATCTCTATCCCTCACATTTATCCTGTAATGTGTGACCAAAGTTTACTCAGTTTACTTAGGGACATTGAGATTCTCTTCAAGGATGTGTTTGATCAATGGAAACCTTTATTCCTAAGGCCTAAAAAAGATAATAAAATGGTCATTCTAGACTTAAAACACCCATTTTGATGTGACTACGAAGATGGTTTATCAATTGGGCTAATGAGCGAAAAGATACATCCCCCACTAACCAACTTTTGGCTATTTAAGAGAGATTTGGCTATGAGATAAAATTGGTTGTTGCATCTCACTCACCTTAAGTTAGATAAAATACTCCTAGGGTTTCTTATAAAACCTATCTTTTCAAGTATCAGAGATGATAACTCATCTCTAGCCCTCACAATTATCCTACAATGCATGATTGAAGTTCACTTAGTTTTTACACTTAGGGATGTTGAGATTCTCTTTAGGGATGCATCCAATCAACTGAAACCTTTGCTCTTAGGGCTTGATAGAGACTAGAAAATGGCTGTTATAGCCTTAAAATTACCATCCAGATGTGACCATGAATAAATTTTTCTTATTTGTCTAATGAGTCATAATATACGATGCCCATTGACCAATTTTTAGTCATGTAAGAGAGATTTGACTATGAGAGAAAATTATTTATCATGTTTTTTTCACCTTGAGTTAGATAAAATCATCATAGGATTTTTTATAAGACCCATTCATGAAAGTGTGGGAGATAGTGGCTTGTATCTATCCCTCATGGTTCTCCAACAACATGTGACCAATGTTCACTCAGTGTCCACACTCATGGACATTAAGATTCTCTTTAGGGATGCATCTGATTAACTGCAACCTTCATTCCTATGGCATAACAAAGAGAAAAAATGGTCATTTTAGCTTAAAATACCCATCTAAATATACTATAAAGATGTTTCATTGATTGGTCTAACGAGTTTAGATACATGACCCCCACTCAGTAAATTTTGGTCATTTAAGAGAGATTTGGTTATGAGAGAAAACTAGTTATCACATCTTGATCACCTTAGGTTAGAGAAAATCCTCTTGGGATTTCTTAGAAGACCAAATTATGTAAGTGTGGGAGATAACAAATCATCTTTATCCCTCATTGTTCTTTTGTAATATGTGACCAAGGTTCACTAAAGTTCCAGATTCAGGGACACTAAGATTCTCTTTAGGGATGCATCTAATCAATCGTAACATTCACTCCTAGAGACCAATGAAGACAAGACAATGGTCATTATATCCTTAAAATTCCCATCTAGATGTGCCTACAAAGATGGTTCATCAATTGGGCTAATGAATTAGAATATACATCCCCCATTGACCAACTTTTGGCCATTTAAGAGAGATTTAGCTATGAGAGAAAACTAGTTATTGCATCTCACTTGCCTCAAGTTAGAGAAAATATTCTTGGGCTTTATTATAAGACCCATCCATACAAATGTGGGAGCTGAAGGCTCATAATTAACTCTCATGGTTCTCCTATAACATGTGACTAAATTTTTCTCAGTTTACACACTCAAAGATGTTGATATTTTCTTTAGGGATGCATCCAATCAACTGTAACCTTCACTTTCAGTGCCTAACAGAGACTAGAGAATAATTGTTCTAGCCTTAAATCACCCATCTAGATGTGCATGCATAGAAATTTTATTGATTTGGATAATGAGTAAGAAAATATGACCCCCACTGACCATGTTTTGGCCATTTAAGAGGGATTTGGCTGTAAGATAACTGGTTGTTGCATCTCACTCACCTCGAGTTAGAGAAAATCCTCCTAAGATTTCTTAGAAAACCCATCCATACAAGTGTGGGAGTTTAAGTCTCATATATCTCCCTCATATTTATCCTATAATACGTGACCAAATTTCACTCATGGATGTTGAGATTCTCTTCAAGGATACATCTGATCAATTGCAACCTTCACTCTTGGGCCTGATAGAGACTAGATAATGGTTGATAAGTAACAAATAAAAAGTTTAGTCAAGTAAATTAGTCAATTAAATAAACACATAATAGAAAATAAAATGAATATTCTTTTACAAACATATATAATATATAATTAAAATTAAACCTGTGTATCAAATGTAGATGGTGAAGTAGATAACTCTTCCACAATAGGTTGACATGTCCTGAGTTAATTGGGTGAATATACTATAAATAAAATAGTATCTAGTAGGTTACTTCCATGTGATGTTGAAGCATATATAGGTGACATATGTGTTTTAATCATAATGACTAAGAGGAGGGGGGGGGTTGAATCAATCTTCAAAACTTTTACAATCTTTACCTTATCATTCATGAACTATCAACAATATAGTAAGCTAGAAACACATGAACATGAGAGAAGAACATAACACATAAAACACTTATTTAAGTGGAAATTCCTCAAGGGGAAGAAAAATCACTGATGATGTAAATGAAATACTATCTTATAAGTCAAACATCAAGATTTAGTGAATCACTAACTTCATTTGGAGCACCAACCCCAACTAGTCAAGCACCATCTTAAATAGGCTTTAGAAAACACTCATTTTATAGGAGGCACCAACTCCCTAAATGACTCAAAACCAAATCAGCCACATCCAAACTTCGATCACCATCATAACCCTTTGTTTATTATACAACATATGATGATCTTCATCTTCAACTCTCCTCACACACCTGTCCTTAAACTGTTCTCTAGCCTTCTTCACTCAATTACCCCTCTTCTTAACTTGGTTAGGTTAAATGACATTGATAATCATCTACATTAACCCTACCAAATATTCATGATAGTTTATTTTTACCCTAATGATAGTCTATGAGACCTTCGTTATCCCTTCAAATTTCTATCTCATTTACTTCAACACTCATTCTCTCTCGCACACACTAGACAATTATCTTAGTTGGCCATACACACTTTCCCACTATATTTTTTAATTCAATAGGCCTTAGTAAATGTAAAAAAAAAAACCAAACATTACAATAGGCTAGTCATAACATATAGGACCAAAGACCCCTTTTAGGCCTTAAGGAGACATAATTCAATTACCCTTCATTAACACAAGTTACCCTTTGAATACCTTGAAACACTCTCAAAATTTTTACACAGTAGGAACATATAATATTACACTTGAATAGAAACCTACCAAGATCATCTTGGGTCAAGGAAAATTTTTGGCACCAACCACCACTTGAACCATTCCATTAGCACTGTTCATAATTAGGCTTTTGCATACCCAAAACATATGTCTTGAACAATTGAACCAAAAACATAATCTTGTCAAACAATTATCCCAAAAAATCATATGCCCATAATCCTCATGACCTCAGGGTCATCACCATGTACATTATACCTCAAAACTCATGGAAAAAATTCTTAAACCCTTATCTTTAAGTAGCTTGCTCAGAACTGCCAATAAGCTTCAAAACACAGTCATCGAAACAATGATATAAAACACCTATAGAGTCACTTTAATAAAATTTAAATGAATTTAGATAATCATAAGACATAATAATAACAATTTACAATAAATATATCATAAACTTTGATATCAGTATTGGTCTTATAGACCAATCTCATGACTTCACTATACATAGACCTTACTGAGTTAGACAAATCAATTTGAGAGCAAAATTATGATATATACAACCATATCCAAATCTTATGTATAATATTTATATGTGTTATAGGTATTGAAAAACAACCCCACATATTTTGATCCATCCTTAATCCATGACAACACATCCCTAATCTCATTTCCATTTCTACCTGGTTTTTCTCACTATCTGCACGATTAGGCCTTTTAGTGATAGGTCAACTTGCATGACAAGTTTAGCACATTTGAGGTCTAGAACCTAATAAAAAATAACCATGGATAAAATATATAAGTGTCAATATTCAACCTCTCTCTATCCATTTATCAATTTTAAATTGGTCAACCCTACCTGCTATGACAAATGTATGAGAAGCAAGGCTTTTCTTGTAGGGTCCATTCACTCACATGACAAACTAATGCCACATAGAGATGCCTCAGAGAGTAAAATACATGATACAGTAATAAAAATAGGTCATCTAATGCATACTGAGTAATTTACATCAATATCTTCCATATTGGGTCAAAGTTAGGGCTTTATAGAGGTTCAAACCACCTTACAATCTTAATGATCATTCATAAAGCTTAGGCCCATAATCTAGAAACCAATGCTTATAAATTTTAGATAGGACCCTTTAAAATATACCATGAATGGATTTAGTTCTCATGTAGAGGTTACACATGCCAATAAGTACATGAAATTTATTCTCAGGTTGAGAATTCTTTATTCTATGCACACATGAAACCTCAAAACCACATTCCGTACCCTTTCTTGCATAATTTGTCCTCAAACTTGGTCAAAATACCTAAAAAAATGATAAAATTGGTCTTAATACCCAATTAGGTCACCTTATAAACTGATCCTAATACCCCATTAGGTCACCATGTCTCTTTGCTCTCTAAGCTTTTGATTTGTAGGTCACAGTAGGCCTTAAAATAGACCTTATATCTATTGTTCAAGCACTCTCCAATTCACTCACATGATTAAACAACCTCTCACATTATCTAACACTAATTTTCATCCTTTATAGGTCTTGAAAACACCTCATGACCCCTTATTAGGTCAGGCAAAGTCTAGAAATTATTTATTTGCATGCTAGTCCTGTAGGGTCTACCCATGTAGACTCATCTTGAATCTCTCTTGAGTGATCCAATGATTCATACATCTCAAGTGTCCTAAAAAATCCTCTTATGCTTCTATTCATCCATATTAATAGGATGCCATGATCCTTCATACACAAGACTAGACATCCTATGCATAAGCTTTCTCAAGTATCTTGCTAGGTTCAAACACTTGACAACCTTGACCATTGATCTTACCACATTATTTGATTATTATATACCTTGCTTACATGCCTTATAAGTTTTTCAAATAATGTCATACCTCTTAGAGATGCTATCAAACAAAAACACTATTCAATGACTTTATACCTCATGATCAACCTTTGACATCAATGACAACATCAATGCCAAGTCTCAACAATAGAAATAATTCTCAACAATCTCTCCATTTGTTATTGATGGAAAAACATAATAAACACCAATCATCCTTATCTCCTCATTTTGGTTTTTGTCCTCTTTTGACATAAATGACAAAGTGATGTCTTAAATTTCTTGGATCACACTCCT
Source organism: Torreya grandis (assembly GCA_037957365.1). Classification (NCBI taxonomy): domain Eukaryota; kingdom Viridiplantae; phylum Streptophyta; class Pinopsida; order Cupressales; family Taxaceae; genus Torreya; species Torreya grandis. The sequence continues at coordinate 836,218 of JARHVA010002729.1, forward strand.
TGCAATAAAAATACTCAACACACAAAATTATGAGTTTATGAGACATAAAACAACCATACTCCCCCTATTTCCATGCATAAATTCTTGGAACAACTTGATTTTTATTCTATCTAATGAGCATGATTATCTCCCCCTAAATACTTGGCTTCTTCAATGATTTTTAGGGGTAGGAATTACACCCAATTCCTATCTTAGGTGTTCAAAATTTGCCTTTGGAAGTGGTTTGGTCAAGATGTATGCAATCTGATCATGTGTAGAAACATATTCAAGTTTGACACTTTGTTCACTTACCTACTCTCTTATAAAATGATACCTGATGGGAATGTGTTTGGTCTTTGAGTTCACGATAGGGTTCTTTGAGATGCTTATAAAAATTATGTCATAAAAGATAGGGTTAGGGCCATCACACTCCACCTTGTAGTCTTTTAAAGTCTATCTCATCCATATAACCTGAGTGCAACATAAAGCTGATAAAATGTACTCAACCTCACAAGTGGAAAAATCTACTGATAGTTGCTTCTTGCTTATCCATGAGACTAGACACCCACCTAGAAATAAGGCTCCTCCACTGGTACTCTTCCTATCATCTATACTTCTTGCCCAATTTGCATCTATGTAGGCTATCAAATTGAACTTCTTACTTCTTGGATACCACAATACATACTCCATAGTCCCATTGAGATACTTGAGCATCCTTTTGACTTCTTGTAGATAATTATCCTTTGGATCTTATTTAAACCTTCCCACAAGACCTACTGATTGCATGATGTCAGGTCTAAAAGTAATGGTGTACAATAAACTTCTAATCATTGACTTATATGACATCTGATTGACCTTTAAAGACTCATCTTCTTTATTTAAATTACATCTTATGATCATGGGTGTACTAACTACCTTGCAATCCTCCATCTCAAACTTCTTCAACATCTCTCTTATGTACTTGGCTTGTGAGATGAATATATATTTTTCAAATTAAGTGATTTGTAATCAAAGAAAAAATGATAGTTTTCTTGGCATAGACATCTCAAAATCTTTCTTTATCAACTATATAAAGGCCCTTTTCATGTTCTCATTGTTTCCACGAAAGATGATATCATGATGTATAGATTGCTATCTATAACACCTCTTTTGATTCTTTAATCCAACAGATATTTGTCCAACTTGGCATACCAATCTCTAGGAGCTTGATTTAGACCATATAGATATTTATTTAATCTAAAAACATAGTCTTTGTCCAATGATAGTGAGAATACTTAAGGTTTCTCAACGTACACTTCTTACAAATTCCCATTCAAAAAGTAAATTTTACATCCATCTAGTATACCTTGAGTCCTTTGAATCCTGCATAAGCTAGAAACAATATAATGGCCTCTAATCTTACTATTGGTGTAAAGTTTTCTTAAAATTATACTCCTTCAACTTGTGAATATCCTTGCATACCAATATAGCCTTGTTCCTAGTGACTTCTCCATCTTCATTCAACTTATTTTTGAACACCCATTTTATTCTAATGACATTCTTGTCTTTAGGCCTAGGAACTAATTCCCAAGTCCCATTATTTTCTATTTGGTCTAGCTCCTCATTCATAACACCTATCCAAATTTTTTCCTAGATTGCTTCTATAAGATTATTTAGGTTTAATATTTAATAATAGAGCATTTTATTGATTTATATTACTTACCAATCTTCTGCTAGTTTGTATACCTGCATTCTTATTGCCAATGATTTGGGATTTAGGGTGATCTATTTGAATCTATCTTGAGGGTCCTTTTGAGTCTTGTCTCTCTACAAATTTTTCCTCCTCATCAATCTCTATAGTATCCTCTTCATTCTTTAAGTCCACATTCTCTAAGTGTTCTTTGATTATGAGTGATATTTCCTTGTCTCATCAATCCTCACACTAGTGATTTCCAATATATCTCATAGTCTCTTGTTATAACATCTATAGGCTGATCTCATTAATGAGTATCCTTAGAATATGACTTCATCAGATCTAGAATCAAAATTACCCAAGTCTTAATCATATATTTTGATGAAACATTTGATCCCAAATACTCTAAAGTGTTCTACAGTTGTAGGTCTACCCTTTCATAGTTTATAAGGAGTCTTGTTTCCATTTGTCCTTATCTATCCCCTATTCAAAATGTAGGCAATAGTGATTACTACGTCTCTCCAATATCCATAAGATAATATAGACTCATTCAACATAGTTCTATCCATTTATTAAACTATCATATTCTTCTTTTCTACTACCCCATTTTGTTGAGGTATCCTAACTGCTGAGAATTATCTCCTTATTCCATGAACCTCACAAAATTCATCAAACTCATTGGACCAAAACACTCCTCCTCTATTAGATCTTAGACACTTGATCTTCTCATTATTCTCATTCTCAACAAGAGCCTTGAATGCATTGAAATTGTCAATAGCTTCTACTTTCTCTAAAGAATGTAATCCAAGTCATTTTTGTGTAATCATCAATAAGTAACATGAAGTAGCTATCTCCTTGAATGATTTAAATTATTATATGCCCATAGAGATTATTGTGGATTAACTCTAAGGGTATTGTAGTAGAGTAATCCTTGGACTTGAACCTTCTTCTAGTTTGCTTACCATGTTGACATGCCTTGTAAATTATGTTTGTAGGTTTGATGATCTTAGGCATGTTCTTCATAGACTTCTTAGTGCTAATATGACCAGGTTATCAAAGTTTAGGTGACCTAGTCTTCTATGCCATAGCCAAATTTCATCTATCTTAGTGATGGAACATTTCTCTTTCTTGATCTCATTCAATATGTATAGGTTATTCTTAGTCCTTTTGGCATTGGCAATTAGCGTTCCAGAGTTGGCTCTCCTTATCTCACATCTTTTGTCATGAAATGTTAGTGTGTGTCCTTGATTTCATATTTAACTCACACTAAGTAGGTTATGTTTTATACCTTCCCCATATAACACATTTTGTGTCTTAGTCTTTCTATTATTCAAACTCAAGACACCCTTGCCAACTATATTGGTAGTTGTATTGTCTCCAAACCTCATAGTTCCTATAGAATTCTTATTCAAATAGATGAACTTGTTCCTATCTCATATCATGTAACTTGAGAATCCACTATCTACATACCATTTTGTGCCTTCATATTGAATGCGAAAGACAATCTAAGCTAGCATAGAGTCCTCTTTAGTCTTTTATTCCTCCTTGGAAAATAGTCCATATTACTTCTTGAGCTCAATCTGATTTGTCCTAGATTACTTTGGATTCCATACCAATATTTGATCCTTATTATTCATTTTAGGAGCTTCATATGTCTTGTTTAATCTTGTGGACCTTATATATCTATTAGAGTATAATCTTACAATGTGTCCTATGTTGTGATAAATGTATCAAACATATTTTCTATACTTACCATGGTTCCATGATGACCTATCCTTTATAGCATTGGGTTTCTTGATTGATCATCTCTGGTTAGTACTATTGATTTGTTCTGACTTCTCATGTGCTATCTCAAACTTTCTCAATTTGTCTATTAATTGTTCATGATCAATCTTCAAGAAATATAGTTATGTCTTCAATTGATCATACTCAACTTCCTTTGAATTACACTTTGTGTTGACCTCTTCTAACTTACTCTTGATATCTCTAATAGTCTCATTTTGAAATTTAAAATCATCAAGTGTACTTATGAGATCAAATTAAATGTCTACTTTAAATTCTATTTATTCACTGTCATAGTAGGCTTCTTCATCATACATGTATCACAAGATAATTTTGTGCTTCTTAAGACCACCTTCAATTTGTTAGACTAGACACAAAGGACTAAGATTTGATACCAATTATTATAAGAATAATAACTGAGAGGGGGGGTGAATTAGTCTTCAAATCTTTTACAATTTTTACCTTATCATTCATAAACTATCAACAATATAGTAATCTAGCAACACATGAACATGAGAGAAGAACATAACACACAAAACACTTATTTGAGTGGGAAACCCTCATGGAGAAGAAAACCCTTTGATGATGAAAATAGAATAATATCATATAAGTCAAACATCAATATTTATTTAATCACTAACTTCACTTGGAGTACCAACCCTAACTAGTCAAGCACCAACTTGACTAGGCTTTAACAAACACCCACTTGCAAGGAGGCAACAACCCCCTATATGACTCAGCACCAAATCAACCACCTCCAACCTTTGATCACATTCAAAACCATTTATTTTTCATACAATAGATAATTATATTAATCTTCATCTTTCACCACACACCTATCCTTCTCAAACTATTATCTGGCCTTCTTTGCTCAATTAGCCCTCTTCTTGACTTGGTTAGGTCAAATGACCTTGATAATCATCTAAAGTACCCATATAAAATCTTCATGATAGTTTATTTTTACCCTAATTATGTTATACAAGACATTTTACATCCCTTCAAAGTTATATCTCATTCACTTCAACACTCATTCTATCACACACTAGATAATTAGGCTTATTAGGCCTTGTTCTTATACTAGGATCTTGATCATACACCTCTTGGTCAGCTATAAACACTTGAAAACTAAGTTTTTTAATGAAATTGGACTTATTACATGTGAAAAACATTAAACAAAAATTAAAATAGGTTGGTTATAGCATATAAGATGAAATACCCCTTTTAGGCCTTATGGAGACCTAATTCCATTAGCCCTACATTAGCACACATTACCCTTTGAATAGCTTAAAACACTCTCAAACTTATCAGAAGATAATAAAATATAATATTAAACTTTAATATACCCCTAAAAATATCATATTATGTATAAAACACTTTTTATTACCAACCACCACTTGAACCACACCATTAACACTGTTTATAATTAGGCCTATGCATACCCATAAAGTTTGTCTTGAACAATTGAACCAAAAACAAAATATTGTCAAATAATTATGGAAAAAAATAATATTAAAAAAGCATCATGACCTTAGGGTCATCTCCATGTGCATTATACCTCACAACTCAAGCAAAAAATGGTCAAACCCTTCTCTTTAAGTAGCTTACTTAGAACTGCCAATAAGCTTCAAAACATAGACATGAAAATAATGATATATAACACATGTAGAGTCACTTTAATAGACCTAAGATGAAATTATATAATCATAAAACATAATTAAAACAAACTAAAAAAAATATATCATAATCTATAATATAAATATTGGTCTTACAGACTAATCTCATGATTTCACTATACATAGACCTTATTGAGTTACATAAATCAATTTGAGAGCAAATTTTTGCTATTTAAAACCATATAAAAATATTGTATCCACTACTTATATATGTTATAGGTATTTAAAAACAACCCCATGTATTTGGATCCATCCCTAATCCATGACAACACATCCATAATATCATTCACACTTCTGCTTGGTTTTTCTCACTGTCTGCACCATTAGGCCTTTTAACAATAGATCAAATTGCATTAATAGTTTAAAAAATTTGAGGTATATAACCTGATCATAAAACAACATGTATAAAATATATAAGTATCAAGATTCAACCTCCATCCATTTATCAACTTTGACTCGATTAACCCTACCTGTTATAATAATTTTTTGAGAAGCAAGGATTTTCTTATAGGGTCCATTCACTCACATGACAAACCAATTCCACTTGGAAATACTTGGGAGAGTACAATACATTTTATAATCATAAAAATAGGTCATCCAACCCATATTAAGCCATTTCCAACAAGATATTTCATACCAGGTCAAAGTTAGGGTCTTAGAGAGGTTTAAACCACCTTACAGTCTTAACGATCGTTCATAAAGCTTAGGCCCTTAATCTAGAAACCAATGCTAGGAAATTTGAGATAGGACACTTAACCATCTACCATTAATGGATTATTTTCTCATGTATAGGTTACACATGCCAATGAGTACATGAAATTTCTTCTTGGGTTGAGAATCCTCTATTCTGTGCACATAGAAAACCTCAAAACCACATTCTATGCCTTTTATTGCATAATTTGACATCAAAATTGGTTAAAATACCTAAAAAACATGATATGAATCTTTAAATTATATTTTTTACATGATTACCTTGGAAAATAATTTTGATACCCTATTAGGACACCATCTCTCTCTTTGTTCTTTAAGCTTTTGATCTGTAGGTCATATTAGGCCTTAAAATAGACCTTCTAGCTATTATTCAAGCACTCTCCACCTTGGTCACATGATCAAGAAAAATATCACATGATATACCACTACTTTTCATCCTTTTTAGGTCTTTAAAACACTTCATGACCCCTTATTAGATAAGGCAAGGTCTAGAACTAGTCTATTTGCATGTTAGTCCTGTAGTGTCTACCCCTATAGACTCATCTTGAAGCTCTCCTGAGTGATATAATGTTTCATATTCATGATCAAGTGTCCTCAAACATAATATTATACTTTTATGAATCCATATTACTAGGCCACCATGCTCCTTCATGTACAAGACTAGGCATCCTATGCATAAGCCTCCTCAAGTCTCCTGCTACGTTTAAACACTTGACAACCTTGACCACTAATCTTAATTTTTTTTTTGATGTTTATATACCTTGATTACATGATTTATAAGTTTTTAAAACAATGAAATACCTCTCAGAGATGATATCAAACAAAAACACTATTCAATGACCTCATACCTCATGAACAACCTTTAACATCAATAACAACATCAATGCCAAGTCTCAATAATAAAAACAATGTTCAATAGTATGCTCCAACATGCTAGTTTCTTGAGGTCTTGAGTGCTCTTGTTGGGTACTAGTACATTATATAAAGGTAGGTTTAGTGTCCAAAAATGTATCATGTGTATGTTGAGCTTGAATAGGAGGTCCCATTCACTTCCTCCCACATGATCTACAATGATGCACAATAATTGTAGCATGAGTATAAGGAGGAGGGAAACTAGAACCAATACAAATACCACAAAAACCCTAGATCCACTACCACTACCACCAATACCTCTACCACCAACACCACTAGCACCACTACCAATATCACCAATACCTCTACTAGACTTCTCACCAATTGTAGGCTGAGTAGAGGTCTTTAATGATTGCATACCATGGTCAATCATAAATTGTTTTAAACTTGTAACTACCTCAAGGGTGTCTACCTATACACTATGATGCAACATTATGGGGATATAAGCATGCGTTATCATCTTTTTGTTTCTTTAAAATTAGTTAAGATAGTTTTGGTTTTGCCTAGTACCAGGTCTATCAAATGAAGACCCACGTCCCCTACCTTGGGAGGCCTTCATATCAAAATAATTTGGAATATAAACACAAACTCACAATAGAGTTTTCTCAAGAAGTATAATGAAACCTCATTATTATTGCATAGAGGCTCATCAAGCACCATCCACCACCTATCCCAAAATTTATTATTTATCCCCTCATGAACACACCAATAAATACTAATATGCTTTCAATTTACCAGTGGTGGTCAGTTTGTTCTAGACATAACAAACAAAGCACACATATTTTTTTTCTTAACATCTTCATATGACACTTTATCATAATAAAATTGTTTTAGAACCTCTCTTAGATGAAACATTGCATCAAGTTGTGAAGCTACATTTCCTAATTCATTAAAAACACTCTTTAGTGTATTGACAAGTGAATTACATGAAGTATCAATTTCGGAGTGATGAAAACCATTAATAATTATTTATAATTGTTGATGTTTTGCATTGTATTATTTATAAAAATGAACTTTTTTTTGTAAAAAATTAAACTATTCATGATGTTATTCTACATTTTCTTCACGTAATGGGTCCATTGTTCAATTGTGTATCTAGAATTATAGAAATATAGGTTTTTTAGGAATTGTAAGAGAATCTAATGCAAATTTAATTGGAAAACCCTACATTCATAAATAAATAAAAATATAAATGGAAAAATTAAAATTTAAATATAAACATGCCTAAAATAACAACTCAAATGTCAAATCCCATTGGCAGGGTATTAATTTGAAGAAAACACGTAGTTTATGGTAAAATAGAGAGATTCACTAAAAAAAATCCAAACCTACAAAACTCATTGCAGGTTTTATAAATGATGAAGTAAAAATGAAAAAATATAAAGGGCATATGGCCTTTTATATTTAAAAAGTGCATACATTTAGATTTTGTAATATGATATGAGAAGTGTATGCCCTTTACAAAGGGTATATGCCATTTAGGCTTGAGCACAAGCCCAAGCCTTGGAAATTAAAAAAAAAAGTGTATCCCTTTGCAAAAAGAAATTTTAAAGTTGGGGAATGTCACCTTTTTTATCCCCTAACTTTGTGCATCGACCCAGTGTCTAGAGAATATGAAAGTAGGTATAAGATTCAAATTTGTATAGGTGGAAGATAAGAAAGTTTAAGGTATTATAAGAAAGATATAAGGTATAGGTCATCAACATAAGATTGGTATGACTAATAGATAAGCCAAAGTGAACAAGATAGAGTAGATGTGAGACTTTCAAAATAGGAAAAGGTATATAACTAATAGGAATATCCAAGATACAATTTTATAAAGTGTACAAGATTAAGGTTCTATATAATCCATAAATATCATCCACATTTCCCCATCTTTAATATAGTAATGAAATTATTTGTTTAAAGGAGAAGAAATGCATACATGGATGTGTATAACACACCATGCCTTTATTTGAGTCTAGCTTGAGTGCTTTGTTGGTGATTGACCTGAAACTAAGATCATGTTATCATACATAATCAGTGCATATAATATATAATTCAAATTATTAAAAGGACTTAAATTAAAAAAAAAGGTTTAGGAGTACACCTATGTACCAATGTAACAACCTTGCCTTGTAGCAAGTTGATTTGAAAAGATATATATATCATTGTAATGCTCTAAAAATGAGATTAGGATAAATACATATATAAATCTTGAAATTTCATATATATAAGGATATAGGAAAAAATAGAGATTGGAAGAACTTGCCCTTGACCTTGGAAAAAAAGGTGAGTTGCCACCTGACATATGAGATTAGCTTAATCGTGCAACCCAATCATACTTATAACCTAGTGAGCATGAGTGAACAAAGTTAAATCATACTATAAAATTGGTAAGGATGGATGATTAAATCAATTATAACCTAATAAATTGTAAATATTATTTGATTTAATCACCTTAGTCATACCAAAAACAAATTGACTACTGTAGTAGATTGGATCAATACAGTCCATAAAAGTCTGATCTAGTGGGTGGTGATAGTCTCTGACATTGTTTTGAAAGCATTAAATTTATTTGGATTTTGTAATATTAGGCATACATTTCATATCATATACACATTAAATATGTCTTATGTTAAAACTATGTATAACAATGGTACTAATGTATATTTAATTCTAGCATAATTATGAATATGAATCATATAATTATGTGCTTTGGTAAATTAAAAAAGTATGTAAGTGTGGAGAAAATGATTCCAAATCATGCCTAAATTATATATGGAGAAATATAAAAAACTAAAATAAGTGCCAATGTGGAGGACTTGTTTCCAAAATATTCACCCACTAACTATAGGTGTGTCAAATACTAAATAAGTGTGTAGGACATGCTTACAAAGCATGCCCCATTAAATCTAAAAATTATGCCAAATGTGGAAAACATACCTCTATGGCATGCACCCATTGATATTCTCCCATTTGAGGTGAGGTAACAATATCAACCAGTATCTACCTCACCTCAAAAGGGTAAGACAACTATATAATTTGTGAATGGAACCATTTAGTATATAGAAGAACATGTCTAGGTAAATATAACATTGAAACACATAGAATAATGTGATCAAATTAAGGCCTAAGATGCATGATAAATATCATAGAAATGTTTTTATATTAAAAATATAAGATCAACAATAAAACAAGTGCACACACAAGAGCACTCAAAATCAATTCAACATACAATGGTCCTATGATACTGCCAACAAGGGACATGTTCAAATGCCACAAAATCAAAGGGACATGGTTTATTCCAATGTCCATAAAAGAAAAAATGACATATTTAAATGTAAAAGAAAGAATACATAGGCATGGGAGCCTCAAACAAAGTATCATATTCAAATGCTCAAAAAAGGATGAAAATAATAAGGTAAGACACTCAAGGAAGTGTATAAATGAAAGCATAAGCAACCAACATAAACATACCATAGTAGCTTTTGGGTCAAATATGTTATCAAAAAATGTTAAATGCATAGAATATAAAATACCCCATGAAAGATATAATCATGGATAAAGGCATGTGTAAGTACATAGATGAGCTCAAAACATGATAATGTAAGGCAACCATAGAATGATATAACATGTGAGTATCATGATCAAAGAAGCAGATGCCCCCAATGCCCATATGACATGAGTAGAGGGAAGAACCAACATATGAAATATGAATAGATCATGTATTTTTGTGTGCTTGTATCACACTCAAATATAAGTGTGAAACACATGTGTATGTAGAATTAAATAACATGTCATCCGTCAATATGGAACTAAAACATATATGCCAAGGAGATAATAAAGTATATAGGTTATTGAAATGTTTTTTGGAATTTTTAAGTTTTTTTTTTTTTTTGGTATTTTTGGAATATATGAAGATGTATAATCAAGGAAGTACTCATCATTAGAAGGTGTAGTACCACCTATAAAATTTCCCAAGCTTTGTTTGTATTGATTTATAATATGTCCAAATTGTGCGAGAAATGTGGTGCCACAAGTTGTATCCCACTTATTATTATCAAAAGAGATGGTGGAAATATACCCCATAAATATTAGCAATAATAGAGAAATCTTCATGCTTTGATCATTTTTAGAGATAATTATTTTCTAAAAGATATGAAGGATTTTGCCTTTTTCTAATTATGGACACAGTGTGTATGCATCCTTCATTATTATATTTTTGAATTAGTTTCTTCAATGCCTCAAATTAATTGGTATTATGGCCAATGATATGATGATATTTACAATACGTTACCTTATCTTCTATAGATAGAAGTCCATTATGTGATCTAAGTCTAGTAGAATGTAAATAAATCTTTCTATGTTCAAGTAATATAGATAACATGGTATTTAGAGTATCTTATTTTGTTGTGATCTATAAAATTTGTTGTGAAGCCTTTTGAGAAGACTCTACATTGTTGACATGATGAATTTGCATTTTAACCTTTTATGTTTAAATCAATACTTTCTACCAAGAGGGATATATGGAATAAAAAGCATTTACATGTTCATTTGTTATTTTTGTTTTTCCCTTATCTGGATTCATTTTTTTATATTTTGAAAGTGGATTTAACTTATATGTACCAGGACCTATAGGTTCAAATAGGTTATGTGAAAGGTGATTAAGTGGATCAAATTTCAGTTTTTTTGCATTTTCTCATATATCATATCATAATCGGTATCATTATCATTATCATTATCATTATCATTAATCATAGTAATCTTAAAAATGGCCATATTTCTAATTAGTATTGACCAAGAAAAGAATATCAAATGGTGGGGGATCTTGTGGTTCTATTGGCTCATTTAGTAATGGTTATTTCCATTTATGTGAATCTATGTTTACATCAGTATTTTATTCCTTATTTACATCTAGATTCAAAAAAATCCATTGTACTTGACTCATCTATTCCATACATGTGTATGTGTTCAATAGGAATACATTGTTTAGGTGGTACCACTATAATAATGCCTTCATTTTTAAAATGTATCATTTTAGAAAAAAATAAAGGTTCATCACCAATAAATATGGATAATACGGTCCCATCATGTATGAATTTTACACATCAGTGAAGTGTAGATGGGAAAACTTCCATTGAATGTATCCAAGGTCTACCCAAAAGTAAATTATAATGCAATGATTAAAAAATTACTTGAAAAGTAGTTGAAACTATTTTTAGTCCCAATGTCACATCCAATGTGATTTGACCAACTAGATGGCTATGTGAATTTTCAAATCCTTTTATGTTCATAACCATTTTTTGAAGAAGATTGGTGATGATACCCATAGTGGTTAGGAATTTTTTACTACAAATGTTTAGGCCCGATCCATTATCAACAAGCACCCTTTTGATGCCTTTTTTTTAATGGTCACTTGTATGAAAAAAGGCAATTTTTTTTCAATAATATCTTTGGATGGTAAATATGTTAGATCAAAGGTAATGAGATTGGAATTATTCTTGAAATATTTCATGATATCCACAAAATAAGTAGGCTTATTATTATATGGAAATTGTGTTTCAAGCAATGCCTCCTATACGATATCCTTATAAACATTAGATTGCTTTAGAATCTCAAGGATTGAAATCTTAGCATGTGTATTTCTCAATTGGTTAATAATGTCATATCCCTTATATTTTATTATGATCTTAGGTTTAGGAGGCACATGTTGTATATTAACAGGTTATCAAATGGGTTGAGTAACCTTACCTCTTTGAGTTGTAAAAACATGGACTACAAAATCCAATATAGATGTGGGTGAATAATGGGTGCGAGATAGTATCTATCATTAAAATAAGATTTAGGTATAAAAATGGTAGAGAAAATGCATGTTTGTGTCTAGATAATGACTCTATAACATTTAAAAAGGAATTTTGAATAATGATCAAGTGTTATTTTTGATTTAAACCCCTCGCATGATGTGCATGAATTTGATTAATATTTTTAACTAGGGAAGTGATATATAAAACCATATATATTATCATAAATTAAAGCCCAAAATGGGTGATAGATGAATCCATGTTGTGAACATTTTGTAACAATCTGGGATCAATAACATAAAAATAAAAGAACCCTAATTGACCTAGGGTTTGGAGCTTAAAGATCAGTTTTACCAAATGTTTAACCTTAAACTGTAGATTAGAGTTATCTATGATTAAAGGGGATAGAGATAGCCTAAGGTGCAAAGGTGATAAAGTATCTTTATAGTAGGGCAATTAGATGCTAAACTTAGATATAACAAATGTTAAAATCATTAAACTAAGATAGGTTAAAAATAGTAAGTACAACTATGCTAGATATAGAAATGACAAAGAAGTAATATAATCAGTTGGTTATGATGATGAAATTATTATGGATATGGAACAAGTAGGAAGTATACTAGATGATGATTCTAGGATAGTGATGAAATTTTGGTTCAAGTGCCTTTGGATCATGCATAGTAGCATCAACCTTAGATGGTTGTGTTAATGTTACTGTTTGAATGTAACATAAGTGTCTTGTAGAGAATACCTACTATAAAAGGATGCAATCACCTATATAATTATAGGTTTGTCTTCACATTAGCTTTGATGAATTCATATATTGTCCATGGACTATCACTCATGAAATTACAAAACCTTAGTTCTTTATCTTCAGAGTGACCTTGGTGAAAAATAGGTTATTAGGAATAAGGTGTTGATATGACCCCAAAGGCCCCTCTATCAATGAGCACTACCTACATATCTAATATATTGAAGAGGGCCTTAAACTAATGTAGTTCTCCCCTACATGATGGATTATGTGTGAATCATGTAATATGTGAAAAATAAGTACAATAGTGACCTATATTATAGCTTTGAATATATATGTATTGGGATACTCCTTTAGTACTTCAAAACTATGTATGTGTTGTCCCTATGACTGATATGAAAATAGAATAAAAATAGGGAATATTTTCTTTATCAAATGCTTTGATAATTTGCCTTAGGTATTTTCTAGGTTGTTTAGGTGAGAAATGAATGAGGGTTGATCTTGTATCTATATCAATCCATTTGGATAAACAATTCATATTAAATCACTTAGACTGATCATTAGGATATGTTTCAATTGTAAATTGGATAACTTTAGGGCACTGAATGCTAGTGTCATATTAGCACACCTCCATCAAAATAGGTTTATATCCAGGATGCTAGTGTCTAGGGAATAAGAAATTAGGTATAGGCTTAGAACTTGTAGATGTGGAAGATAATTTTTTAAAGCATTATGGGAAAGATAATAGGTCTAGGTCATCAAGATAAGGCTAGTTGGACAAATAGATAGGCCAAGGGGCATAATATAGAGCATATGTATTAATTTTAAAAGTGGTAAATGTCTAATATTGAGAGGAATAATGAAGGTCTAATTTTTCCAAGTGTACAAGACTAAGGTGCTATACAATACATACATATAATTTATAGGATTGAATACAAGGTGAGTTAAAAGATAAAGTGGTTGAGGTTTCGATGGCATGTGAAAGAAAACTTTCCATGTTATACACAAGTAAAAAGTTATTTAGGGATAAATAAGTAACATTGTGTGGGAGAGTATTGAACCTATAAATACACATAAATAAAATTAAAATATTATTTTATATTGATTATATGTCACTGAGATCTAGGGAAAGATAAGAAACACTGTGTGGTGGAGCATTGACCCTATAAATGAACACAAATAAAATTAAGGTATTTTTTGAGATTGATTATGTGTGAGTGAGACATAGAGGAATATATGAGATGATTTTAATGTGCATATTCAATATCAATCATGTATAAATAAGGATGTTATAAAGTAATATAATGTGTGAAGTTAGGTTGAAAATGGTTAAAAATATAAAAAACCTCAAATGTAGGAAAAGGGAGAGGATCATCCAAATACATATAATACTTCATGACACAAGGTAGGGTTAGGTTGTAAAAAATAAATATTTTAAAAAGGGACAATACAATAAATAATTAAGAAGCCTATGTAATAAACTAATGAACTAATACATCTAATCCAAGATGTATAAGGTAAACTAAAGAGTTAAATTTCAATAGGCAATAATAAATAGGTATCTAAACTAAGTATCATAACCAAAGGTATCTAACTAATATTATAATAATATGAAAAATTAACATAATCTAACCTAATCATGGAAAGACATCAACATACTATTTTATCATATGAATATATATCTATAAAACCAAATTGTTAGGACCATGCACACATGTAAATAGAATAGCTATATTGTATAGTATTTGACAAAAATTAATATAAGGTAAATTCTCATTATCAATATTTAAAAAGAGTGAAATATTTTAATAAGATTGTACATAAGTGGTTTTTCATATGGTATATAACTAACTTACCCATTTAACTTAATAACCACATGTAACATTATTTTTAAGAACTTAACTAATTTACCTACTAAACTATCAAAGGGGTGTATGTTCCCCATTAATACAAACTAACACACTAAGAAATAAATATGGATTATATGACCAAAAAGAACCCTTTATCCAAAAATATATATATATAAGTTAATCCATATCTATGACTATGAAGTCACCAAAGGACTTTGCCACACCAGTGATATAATGTGGTACAAATTAGTCGATGTCACTTAAAATAATACCACTATCCTTTGAGTTGTGACATGCATGATGAACATGATCTGAGCTTGATAAACCCCTATAACCATTTTTTTTCATACTTTAGTACACCACGATCAAGGCCTACTCATCTACATCTATCCACATAAGGTCTTACATAGAAACCCATCAAGTGACTATATCATACTATGTATGGCACATGTTAATGATGCATAATGACACTGAAGGACATTTTATCAACCCTATGGTGCTAAAAACTCATCTTTCAAATCATACAATCATCAGTGCCTAGTGGAAGGCCATGCAATATCTTTCCCCATTAGGCAAGAGGTTAGAAGTCCCTATTGGAAAAAAACAAATCTAAAGTATTATGTCTGAGCCTCATCAAGAATATGAATGAACATAAGCATACAAAAATTGAACTAAAAGTAACATCATACTAAAAAACATGCACTACTAATATAAAACATTATATTCAATCATTTAACCCAAACATTGAGCTAATAGTTAACTGGTGAAGGTAAAGTATCCTCTAGCCTCTAATGGATCCTCAAACCTCTAATTTGACACTTATACTTTATCAATCATAATGATCTTGATGTCCCTGTAATATATTATATAGTTGTATTCAAAATATCTGGTGATAAAATCCAATATCACAATCATGATATTATATGATTAAAAAAAAACATTTGTAAGGTGTTGGTTTCCATCGAAAATGCACATGCATACATGAAAATCCCTATTTTAAGTTCATTTTAAAGTACATTCTCATGAATAATATATTTGAAGACATATTTTTATTTCCTTTCAAGAGTTTTAAAAATTAACAAAAGTTACAAGTCACAAAAATACACCCTATACACCTTTATATCATGCAAATTACTCATTTTCTCTTAAAAAACTCTTTTCTAAAATGTTTCCATCTTAATCAACTAATTTGGGTCAAAAATAAAGTTTGACAAAAAATATTCTTATGTGGGTTTTAAATTTTAGACCTCTCCTTTGCATGTAACTTATAAGACATGGATAACAAACTCCACTACAAGTAATTTTGAAATTCATATGCAAGATATACCTTTAAAACTATATTTTATTGATTTCAAAAAAAAAAAATTAGTGCATGCCGAATATTTTACTCAAACTAATCATTTGAAGTGAAAACTACAATTTATTTCTATTTGGGATTGACAAATCAAAATGAAACTATATAAAATAAATATTAATCAAGCTTATGTGCCATATACTAAGTAGTGTCATGCCTTTCTATCGTACCAAGCGGTAACAATGCATGGAAACTAGTTGTGACTCCTTATAAGTCCATATAGGTCTATTGTTTTAAGGATATAAACTAATTTAAACACCTTAAAACAACAATAATGGGATCAAAATGTCATTCAAATTCATAAATTTCTAATGTATTAGATTTGTATGTCATACATGTCTATTTTTAGGCCATACAAATACATTTTTTTTAAATTTTTATACCATACTAATTCATATTTGATCACTTTTAAGCCATATAAATTTATAATTAGTACTTAAACATGACATACAACTTCTGATTCAGTTTTAAGGGGTCATATAAAGCATGAAAATTAGGTTTTGTGTAGAGTTTTTATACAAGCCTAGCTAATGTTTACCTCAAAAAAGTGCAGTTAAAATTATTTTATCGCATAATGATTGGAAAAAAACCCATATAAATGGAATTTACCTATTCAACATGAATTTGAGGCTATAATAATTTGAAAATGGTTGGTTTAGGGGATTTTTTAACCCTAATTTGAATGTGGATCCTACTTGGGTAGACATGGTTAAGAATATAGAAATAACAATGCACAAAGGTGATAATGAGATCTATAATAGGCCAATTAAATGCTAAAATCAGATATAACATATACTGAAGTTATTAAATCAAGATAGGTTAGAAATATAAAGTATAACTATGCTATATATATATAAATGAGAAAGGAATAATGTACTTAGTTGGTTTTGATGCTTACATAGTTATAAATTTGGAACATTTAAAAAATAGACTAGAAGATGATTTTGGAACATTAATCAAATTTTGGATTGAGTGTTTCTAGAGACATAAACTCTAGCATCAACCTTGGATATTAGTGTTGATGTTACTATCTAAACTATATGCTTGTGTCTTATATGAAATACCTACTAGAAAAGGATGTAACCACATAGATGCTTTTGGATTCATCTTTTCCTTCACTCTGGTGTGTTCATATCTAGGTCATGGATTTTAGTTCCTCATTAAATGCAAAAACTTTAATTTTTTATTTACATAGTGACCTTTGTAAAAATGGGTTAGTGGGTTCATGGTGTTGATCTAACCCTAAAGACCCCTTTGTCAATGATGTTGTCTACATAACCACTACTTATAAGAGGGCCTCAAACTGATGTAGTTATTCCCTAATTTGTTATCTTGTATGTGCACAAGGGTGAAATACATGTAATTTAAGTAAAATAATTACATATCTTGTAATTTAGTGAATTGGGATCTTAGGCTTCTCCTTTAGTACTTCATACTTATAGATGTGTAGTACCTATGACTAATAAGGAAATATGAAAAAATAGGGAATCTTTGCTTAATTTAATGCTCTTTGGTATGAATGCTAGGTGAGAAATAAATGAGGAGATTATGAATATATACCACTTTTATTAGTAAATATGTCACCTAAAATCACTTAGGCTGACCATTATAATATATTTCATTTGAAAATTAGATGATTTTAGCAAACTGGAGACCTACATTAGGGTAAGACACTAACATCGATGTAGGGGTCTCAAACTGATGCTTGTGTCTTGGTAGTTAGAAAATAAGAAGTTTAGAACTTACCAAGGCATAAGATAAATATATTTTAAGCATTATAGACAAGATAAAAGGTCTGGGTCATCAATATAAGATTAGTCAGACCAAGAGATAGGCCAATGGGCACAAGATAGAGTAGATGTGAGACTTATGAAAGTGGAAAAATTTTAGAATTGAGAGGAAAAACCAAGGTCTAATTTTTCCAAGTGTGTAAGAACTAGGTATTATATAATTCATAAATATCATCTACATTTCCCCCCTTTAATATAGTATGAAGTTATTGGTTTAAATGAGAATAAATAGATACATAGGTATGTATAACACACTTTGCCTTTACATGATACCAACTTGAGTGCTTTACTAGTGACTGGCCTTGAACTAAGTACATGTTACAATATATAATCTGTGCATATAATATGAAATTGAAAGCATTGAAATTAAAAGAGCAAGGCTTAGGATTACACTCATGTATTGATGTAATCACCTTGCATATTGGAAATTTTATTTCAAAATATGTATCATTGTAAAGCTCTAAAAATGAGATTAGTAATACACACACACATAAATAGAAAGAGCATATATATATATATATATATATATATATATATATATATATATATATATATATATATATATATATATATATTCTCTTTCTATTTATGTGTGTGTGTATTACTAATCTCATTTTTAGAGCTTTACAATGATACATATTTTGAAATAAAATTTCCAATATGCAAGGTGATTACATCGATACATGAGTGCTCTTTCTATTTATGTGTGTGTATTACTAATCTCATTTTTAGAGATATTGGAAGACACATACCCCCAACCTTGGAAAAAAGGTGAGTTACCACCCAATAATTGAGATTAAATCAACCATGCAACCCAATCATACTTATAACCTAGTGAAAAAAGTCAAATCATACCATATATTTGATGAGGCAAGATGATATAATCAAGTCCAACCTATAAACTTGGAAAGATTTGGTGATTTAATCACCTCAACCATACGAAAAGTGAACCAACTATTGCATTAGATTGGCTCAATATAGTTCGTAATAGTTTAACATGGTGGGTGATGATAGTCCATATAAGAGTTTTGAAATTTAAATTAATTTATATTTTTAAATATTAGGCACATATTGCATATCATATTCACTTGAAATATGTTTCATGTTGAAACTATGTATAACAATGGTACCAATGTATATAATTCTTCCACAAATGTGTATCTAAATATATGACTTGTGCTTTCACTAATTTGGAATTTTTCAAAAGTGTGGGTAGAATTCTACCATAACATGTCCCCAATATATATAAATAAATATGAAAACTTAAGCAAGTGTCAATGTGGAGGACATGTTTCCAAGACATGCCCCCACTAAATCTGGGTGTGTCAAATATTGAATAAGTATGGAGAACATGCTTTCAAAGCATGTTTCCAGTGAATCTAAAATTTGTGCCAAATGTGGAGAAAATGCCTCTATGACATGCTCCCTTTGATATTCCCCCACTTTGAGGTGAATTAAAATATGAAATAATAGTTACCTCACCTTAAAAGGAGAAGACAATCGAATAATATGTGAATAGAACCATGTAACATATAAATTACCATATCTAGGTTGATGTAACATTGAAGCACATAAAACAATGTGATCACATGAAGGCATAATATGCATGATAAAGATCATGGCAAGGTCTGGATAGAAATATTACAAGATCAACAAGAAAGCAAACACACACACACGGGGCATGCCAAAATACAATGGCCCTTGAAGACCAAAAACAAGGGGCATGTTCAAATGCTATACAATCAAAGGGACATAAATTATTCAAATGTCAACAAAATCAAGAATTACATATTCAAATGTCCATACAAAAAACAATGGCATATGCAAAGGTTAAATAAATCAAGAAAAGGCATAGGGAACATGAAAAAAGAAGCATATTCAAATGCTCAAACAACTAATATAGTAGAAAGTTAAGACACTCAAGGAAGTGCATAAAGGAAAACATAAGAAATCAACATAAACATATCATAGTATCCCATGGATCAAATGTGTTAGAAAAAATGTCAATTACAAAGTATATATAATGAGAAATACATCAGGTCTATAAATCAATCCTAGATCAGAGAAGATAAATCCTACTTACACTTCTAATTTACGATACATTAGATAATTAGGGTCATGATCAATATAGATTAAAAAAAACTAATCTAGGGATCTCTTACCATAATAATATCACTATGGAGGTTTTCAAAGCCTCTAGTCAAGCAAAACTATGCAATAACCATAATTAGGTCCTATGTTTTCATATTCATTAAACTAATAACAAATAAAGAAAAATATAATCTAGTGCTCACCAAATCTTGTGGCACAAAGTGGGGGTAATAAACACTAAAATTAAACATCCATAGAAGACATATACTCACATCAATGTATATAAAATCTTAATGCATGGAAGAGAAGTGCAAATACATATTTATCTACTCTTATAAAGGAGGAAAAAAGTTAGGAGTAATTACATTTTAAGACTAACCCACCGAGCCTCAATCCAAGGTGATTTGTAAGAGGTTGTTGTGGTATGTAAGGATGACAAGGATAAATCAACTCTAGGCTACACAACCTATCAATACATCCAAAAGACTTCTATATAAGACAAGATTCGTATCTCCAAAGAAAGTATGAAACCCTAAGCTTGATCCTTAAGTAGAATGGTGGATAAGAAGATGCTCAATATATCTTACTTCTTCTATTCTCTTAAAAATGATAAAATGATTGTGTTTATATAGGCAGATCTAACCCTAAACTTTTTTGAAAGTTTTAGATGACAAGGTTGACCTGATTGACCTAGTATCATTATTGATAAAAACTCACTAGGCCATAGACTAGGTCGGCCAGGGGCCGACCTAGACCCTAAATAAGTTTTGTCAATAAGAGTACAAGGTCAACACAACTGACATAGTCATGTAAGCTGTTAAAAGGGGGTTTAGGTTATGAAAAGGGATAGTGAAGGTGGTAAAAGACTAGAGGAATGTGTAAAAGAGAAGGCCAAGATTAGGGGAATGGTTTTTAGTAGACAGGTGTGTAGATATCAAGTTGTAAAATGGACAAAAATCCTATGAAGCACTAATGGTCTACCCACCCATTTCTCGGTACACCCCTTAGGACATGCACTCAATGAGATTGAGACTCAATGGGTTCCTACAAGATAAAGAACATCAGTAATTGATAAAAATTTGAAAATATTATGTGTATATATATGCCCTAGTCAAAGCTCATCACATGACACATATGTGTAATAGGGGATGGTGAGTCGAGAAAAGAACACGATGACACATAACATTGATGCTAAATAAAGTGTAGTATAGAGCAAATAAGATAAATGAAAATATAGAATTGAAAAACACATACCTTAGTGTTGTAGATAAATAAGGAGATGTGAAGGTGTCCAATGTGAAGAACATTAGGAAAACATGTAGAGATTAGCCAAAAAGAGTGAAAAATATAAATTTTTGAAATATAGGCATATAATAGTTATAAATATTCTCTATGACATCAAGATTTCATAACTTTTTGTGGTTTTGAAAATGAGTTAGTAGAAACAAAGATATGATCAAAATAAGAAATCTGATGGTATTCTTTTGAAGGGTAATTTTTATTGAATAGTAAATATAAATAGGGTGAAAAAGAACTCATTTTCTATTATTTGATATCTTGAGAAAATAGAGCTTTGAGAGACCTAGTGAGAGCCAAAAGAGCCAAGATGGTGAGGAGATGATAGCTGAGATGGGGAGGACACATAGCGGCTACAACGAGTGCAACACAAGTAAGCAACTGCAAATTTTCAAAATTTTAAAAGTTTTTATTTGAAATTGAGTGTTTTATATAAATTTATTAATTAGACAAAATTTAGAGACTAGAATGAACCTTAAGAAAATTTTAGGGACACTAGGGGTCAAATGGGGTATTGGGTAGGAAGGAGTCAGAGTAATGAATGCCCAAGACATTTATGACAATTGGTTAAAAGGTCATCATAGTAAAAGAACAAGGTCAACCAAGTTGAGTTAGTTATTAGAAAACAAAAATTTTAATGGGTCGACTTAGTAGGTCATGGCTGACTTAGTTTTTTGGGGAAATGGGTCGACATAGTACTATATGGCTGACTTAGTATGTTGTTTAAGTGGCCAATATAGTACTATTGAGGGAAAAAGAGGGCCAACTTAGTTTGTTAGGTACAAGGTGGCTAATTTAGTACTATATGGCCAACTTAGTTGGTTTTTAAGTGGCCAATATAGTATTGAAATGAAAAAGATGGATGATATAGTACTACTAAGCCACAAAGTGTCTGACTTAGCACTAAAAGAGCCGCTTTAGTTGAAAATGAGGTCAATTTGGTAAAAAATGTATAAATTAAGGCAAATTAGTTAATTTATGTGAAATTTTAAAAGAATGTATTTTAATTATGAATGACATAGAGGTCTAATACATATTTTGTTGTTTGATTTTTGTAGAGACATCAAAGATGTTGGTGATTGGTAGATGCATCATGGATACCTAATCTACTAGAGTGCTTGATGGATGTAGATAGAGATAGATTAGTTGTATTAGGATTGGGAGGCATCATGGAGATGTGATGGATGCCACTAAGCGCTAATCTAGTGGTCATGTTCTTGGGAGCTTAGGAGCATTTGACCAACACATTTAAATGGGTGGAAGATGGGGATACCATAGAGGTTGGTATCAATTTGGAGGATGTCCATGTGTTGCTTGGACTTATGATAGGGGGACACCAATTATCATAGGGACACTAGATGGTCAAGAGGAGAGACAAGCACTAGCCTAATGGGTGATGTACTCAGATAAGATTTATTCAAGACTGAGGGTGAGTCTATTTGATGTTTATATTACATATATTTTGGATATCTTGAAGGATATGATAGGACTTGTGATAGCATGAGTGTTGTGTCATAAGTAATACTAAGTAGCATATCAAAACACTCATGCTATCAGTTACCTTAGTTTTTGAGATGAAGATAGGATTAGGTGGTATGGGTTATGCCCCATGTGCTTGTACTATAGATGGTCACATAAGGAGATATTGTATGGTAGCCTTATGCATACATTATGATATTTTGGTGAAGTTGGGAAACTATGGTGCCAAGGTTAGAACAAATGCAAATCATAAGCCACTACACCTAGTGGGTAGAGCTACATCTAGTGGCATACATGACATGATAATTTAGAATCCCTCACTCGATGGCTCTTCTGTGGTGTCTACATTTTGGTCTTGGCATGTGAGAGAGCTGAGGGGGATAGGAGGAAGAGGAACATCAATAAAGATACTATAAATTAGATTGTGGTGTGTCAGACCATGGATTAGTGAAGCATGACAACCAATAATTAGAGAGGGCATGGACATAGATGCAGGGGTGATTTAGGTACCACATTCAACACCATAGCAAAAGGAGTAACAACCACCTCATTCACACCACTGATGGAGATCCTAGTGGCAAGATAGAGCATAGAGGGTGGTCATCTAGGATGACCCATCAGTTAACCTAGGGCAAAACTAGTCTATAGAGGCACCACTGTGGAGAGGCTCGAGACATGCACAGGTGGTAACCCCAAGGTTTGATTTCATTTAGAGGCATCCCATAGATGAGATTCTTGGAGGAAAAAATAATGGAGAGACCATGCTTGGTGAATGATCATATAGGGAGATGGTGATTGGTGACACTAGGATAGGTAATAAATACTATTATTTTTAGTCTTTGATATAGAATACTAGTTGTATATGATTGGAGATAGATAGATTTTGAGATGGATATGTGATCTGATAGCTATCTAGTTTAAATTTTATAGATCCTATAGATGAGGAGGATGTCATATGAGGATCTTAGTGGTGGCATCATACCATGATATTTTGGATGGGATAATGACACCATATGACCCCTTCACATTGGATTATCCCATGGTACCATATGCCCCAACTCAGGCAGGCTAGTTGAGACTAGTAGGGGAGGCTGCGAGTCATCTACATGCATATAGATATGGGATAAAACCACCAATAGGGGTGGGAGAAGGAGAGGCATAGGTATGGTAGGCCCTATATTAGGAGAGAGTTATATATATGGTTACCACTATCTAGTTGGGATAGGTATAGGCCTAGGTGGACAACTTATTGGGATAGGTGGCAAGATTGTGATCTCAGATAACCTCTTTACATGATACTATTCAAAGGGGATAGTCTGAGACATATATGGGTAGCATGGCTATGCCACAAGATAGACATGATGGGGCCCAACCATATATATATATATATATATATATATATATATATATATATTCTATTTTGACAGTTGGATGTTGATCTTATGTGTTATATTTTGGTTGTGGGGATGTATTTCTTTTTAGCACATGTATTTTGATTTTTTTGTATATGCTATGGGAAATATATGTGTGGTGTTTTTTTTCTAGTATTATTTAGTACACATGCATGGTTAAAAAGAAACAGGCCAAAAGACTTGGAAAAGCATAATTAATCAAAAATAAATGTACTACACACTATATTATGATGGGAAATGTGTAATAACAGAAAATGACTAAGTATAATAAAACAAAAAAAAGTGATAAACAAGAGGGAAAAATGTTTTTAAATCATGAAAAATATTGGCACCAAATTAAAACAAGTAAAATCACACTAAATCACGTTGGGAAGTATGAAAATAATATAATAAAATGGAAAGCACGTAAAAGAACAATGGTATTAAAACAAATAAATTAAGTCAATCAATCATACTAAATTATGTTGGAAAATATAAAAGATAAACAAAATTGGTAAAATGGTCTTAAATTAATCACACTAATTCAAGTTGGGAAGTGTGAAAAACTTAACAAAAATGGTTGGATTCTTACATGCAATTGGAAAATAAGAAGATAAAAGTGAAATATAAATGAAGTAAGCATAAAATATACTAAATTAATATGGGAAGCATGTCAATGAAGTGTAAGTCATAATTAGTCACATCTTATCTCATATTTAACACATGTCATTTCGTGGTGACTTGGATTATTATAAAATTTTGTGAGGAGGGCCAGGTCCTATCCATGGTGTTACATTATAACTCACAAAGGGAACATGAATGAGGTAGAAACAATGTGAACATATGGTAAAATGGGATGTTTGGAATGATAAATGTAAAAATTTTATTACTTTATGAGGAAAGTTAGGTCCTATCCCTGGTCTTACAATGCAACTCACAAATGGAATCCCTAGGGGGAGTGATCACTGAACTAAGTAATATTTCTCAAGGGGAAATATTAGGGTGGTAGGTAATGAAAAATGGAATGTAATAACCATAACTTATACATATAAAGAGAAGACCTTAGGAAACATGAGGCACACTAAGGACATGAGAAGACATTAAGTGACTAGTGACCATCAATATACAGAGGATACCTATTCGTTATAGGTATAAATCTATGTATGAAAATAAGTGTGGTACTAAAATCAACTCATGTTGGAAGTTTGGACTAGAAAATTAAAATGGACCTACTTTCCCACAACATTTTATTTGTTCCTTAGGACCCTTTACAAAGCCATCAGTATACTGCGAAGATTGGATACTTGTGTGAGAAAGTAGGTAACACATTTTTTTTTGTTTTTTTATTCTCCTTTTCTAATCTACTAGCATACTAAACCCCAATGGACCTCATCTATATCATAATGCAAAATATGGAGTTTGAGCTTTGATTAAAAAGAAGAGTTGTGCTTAAAATCATGTTTTTTAGTGTGATTTGACTTTTGAAATTTTTGAATATTTCCTTTTAGATTATTTCCTTTTGTTAAATGATTTGGATTTTGAATATTCTATGTCTTTTAATATTCCTCCTCCATATGGACTTGGAATGACCAATTATGAGAGATAGAGTGATACACATGAATTAACTTTAGCGTTTGGCTAAATGAAGCTAAGTATCTAAAAATATGATTGACTAGAACACTTAGGATTAACTATGAACCAAAATGTTATCCCAAGTCTCAACCATGTGTATGCTTAGTTTGTTAAAGGAAATAAATGGGAAGAAGGATATCCAAAGTGAACCGATAAAAGGAGATTATAATGAGATAAATTATTTGATAACTGATCACATGGTAGATGAGGAATGACTAAAAGGAGTGAGGTTTTTATAACCAAGTCACAATAATAATTATCCATGTTTATAGAGATAAGATAATAAATAATCATGAAAAAGAGCAAGGTAACTAGAAGAAATGAACTAAAGAAGAACAAGTATGTAATTTATGAAAAGGAATCCATAAGAGAACATAAGAAAAATAAAGACATCATAAGCAACATAAAGTGCAAAACAAAAGTCACCATGTAAGATAGATAAGAATTTGACAAAATGTCAAACGATATAAAATAGATAAATGTAAAGTTGGAGCACATGTCCAATAAAAATGAAGAAATAAATGTAATAACACCATACTTATGTTCATAAGTACTGATAGATTTGTCCACACACATTATCCATAACATCTGATAAGTCTTGATGAAGTTGAATACAAACTATAGCTAAAGTCTCATCGATCTTCAAGGAAAGTTGATAAAATACTTCACTTCGAATCTCTATAAGTAATTTAGCTTGTCAAGGTCAAATTACTTTCCCTATCATTCAAAACTTTCCTAAAACTGACCAATATCCCTTTTGCAGTTGGTCAAACTAGTCAATTATTGTCTAAAAATACAAATTTTGGTCAAAAATGTCAAAAAATGGGGTAAAAAGTGTCAAAAATGGTTTCAAAAGTCATTAAATTATCTCAAAAGATCTTTGAATTGGTTCAAAAAGGTGAAAATAGATTAAGTCTAAAGTTTCAAACTTTAAAAAGGTCATTTGATATGTCATATAAGCCAAAAAGGCCCTTATTTCAACCCACACATGCCAATTTTCAAGTTTAAAACATGAAAAAGGTTCAAAAATTATATTTTTTGCATGATAAGGCATATAGTACTTCTCAAACATTCCATTTCAAGTGGTGGAGAGTGAAAGTTAGCTTTTAAAAGGGCAAAAAGACTCTTTTTTCACCTATTTTACAAGAGAGTTACAAAATCCATATAGATTTCATATAGCCATAATAGAGGGAGTCATTTTCAAAGCATATCCAATATTCATGAGCAGTTTCATGAAAATCTATAATTCTTTGCTTGTTGGCACAAAGAGATCTGCCTATAGGTTTTCTGATGGTATGATATGCTGGAGGAGGGTACAAGTCTCAAATTTGAAGTAAGAAAGTAGACTCAGAGGGATCTTAATGGTCTAAATAGTTTCTCAATTAGATTCTCCAGGATCATGAACCATTCAATTGAAGTCAAGTTAAGTTCTGCTGCCTTGCAACAAGAAAGACAACTTTTTTTCTCCATTTTCTCCTCACCTGGGTAGAGTTTAAGGGAAATTCAACTTGTTCCAAAATCTTGAGGACTTTTTATATCTTTCTAAGGTATCCCTCATCTATTCTCCATCCAATTAAAGGTTAAACATAAGTCTCAAACTTAGCTAGCCAATCTGTAGTGTTAGAAAGCTTGCAAGGGTGAATTGTACGGTCCAAGAAGAGGAAGGTAGCTCAAATTATCAAGAATTTGTGTTTTATAGGGTTTACATCAAGTTTTCATGATTTATATGCATAAATATAGGAGTTTCTTCTTATTTCATGGCCAATATTTCCCATCTCTATGCTTAAAGGTGTCTCAATAGAGCTTTTTAGCACAAATTAAGTTTTCTTTGCAAATTTTGAGGTTTTTGAAGAAAACCATGATTCATTTTTGGTCTGTTTCCCTTTTTCAATGGTCTTAAAATTTATATGAAGTTTTGATGATGAGTCCTTATTTGAATATTTCTCTTTATATTAGCCTTCTCATGTTCCTTCATGCTACTTTCGTACCTCCACCTCACTCACTTCATACCACTGACATGCTCAGTCTTTTCACTATGTTTTCTACCTTTTTTCCCACCCTCCATGCTATTTTCATCCATATCTTCATGTTTTTCACCCTCACTCTCACACTCATCTCCATCTCCTAGTACCATCATCAAGGAGACAAATTTTACTAAGGATCAATATGAGCATGAACAAAGGGGTTATTGGCTAATCAAAGCACCAAAGCATAGTAAAGAGTAATAGTGCCATCAGGGTATACAATCAAGTATGGATATGAAGGTTCAAAAGGGATTGAAGAGTCAAGTGAAAGTGATTTTTTCAAGGTTTAATGAAAGGAATTATCTCATCATGTATGTTTTATGAAGAGCAAGGGGTCTTAGTTTTGAATAGGGCTAATGACCTCTCTATTGCACCTACAACCTACTATTAAACCATATGGGCTTGCTTTGGGGTAACCTATAGTGGCTTGGCAAAGGAAAAGTCTTGTTAGGCTCATGAAAGCTAATGATCAGGCATCAAGGCACTAAGACATGAAGGAGTTGCAATAAGGGAGTACTCAACATACAATCTTTCCCCTAAAAAAGAGACCTACAGCCCCAATGTTAACCAACAAGCCTGTGCCATTCCAAAGAAGGCCTACTTGATAGAAAGGAAAATTTGTCTTATGACTCAAAGGGTTTTTTTGGTCACCAAATAGGCATGAATAATATTTAATACATAAATTTCATGAAATATAAAGCATGGTATTCAAAAAGGCATTAGAGGGGAGTCTAAGACCACCTATAGTCAACTCAAGGCAGGCTACAATCAATAAGGAGGTCATAAAGATAAGGTAGTTTTCCAAGGTTTAGGAATTTCAAGAGAGATGGTTGAGTTTTGGAGATATTTTTACTTTGATGAGGGACTTTTCTCATCATTAACACTTTGTGTTTTGTCAAGCTATCCAATCATTCTCAAGAACTTGGACCTTGATTTGTACAAAACCTTACAGGTATCTAAAGTATAGTTAAAAGGAGGGTTGTTGGAGTGGTTTGCTCATAAGTGATAATGACATAGTGGTCTAAGTGATTAAAGAGAGCAATGGTAATGATATAACATAGATTAAAATACCAAACATAGTTTATAGTCCATACATATGGTACTTTAAGGAGCACATACAACTAGTTAAGATGGAGTGTTATACTTTAAATAATATCAGGGGGTTTTGACCTTTTCTATAGGTCATTAAGGTTATATAAATTCCATTATAAAATTATAACCTACAGGAGCATATATTCATGCTTTATACTTCATAGATACAATATACAATGCTACAAAATTACCCTACAGATCTATATTTGATCAAAAAATGGGCTCTAATATATTGGAGTTGATCTCATGAGGAGACATATCAAAGGTTTAAAAACCTAAAACATTATATTATAAGGAATACAAATCTCAAGGAATAACAAATTGAGGAGGTTTATATAAGAGAAGAACCTATAGTAATAGAAAAGGTAACCTACAGGCAACCTATGATGACCTACAGCCAAGTAGGGTTATGACCTAGGAAGTCCAAATTGTAATAAGAATGGCCATGAAGATATCGACGGAGCCAGTTTTTATTGCCAAGGAGATAATAAATTTGAGAGAATAATTCTTAAAGTATACAAGGAAGAGGAGCCATTTCAGGTTTTAAGCAAGCTTATAACTCTAAGAAACTCACCTACAACCGTTGTAAGTAGCTATAGTCCTGTCATGCTTGGAATGGGGGTTAAGAGGTATTGTTTCACTTTGTGAAAGACCTTATGTGTTTGAAAAGTGTTATTATAAATTTGAAGTGGAAAATTTACTTCATGGTGTTATGTTCAAAGACACCTACAATACCCTAAAGCATCTTGCAGGTTTAATTGAGGTAAACCCAGTTAATGCATGAAATAAATATAGTAATAGGCCTATTCAAAGCTTGAGTGCATATTCATAACCTATGAC
The DNA here is from genome assembly GCA_037957365.1 of Torreya grandis. Lineage (NCBI taxonomy): Eukaryota > Viridiplantae > Streptophyta > Pinopsida > Cupressales > Taxaceae > Torreya > Torreya grandis. Next base: position 866,320 of record JARHVA010002729.1, read on the forward strand.
TACCAATATTCATCAATAATGATCATATTTTTACCCTAATCTATCCAAAAAGATACAAACACTACCCTATAGTCATTCAAAAATCCTACAGGCTTGTAATATGGTAAAAGAAGGCCTAAACCCTTGAGTAGGATGGACCAAGGGTTTCTCTAAGACTAGTTGGTCATCAAGGGAAGGGATTATTTAAGGATGAAAATCACATGAATATTGAAGGAATAAGACTCTTTCAAGATAATGAAGGGCCTAGTATATCACTATAAACATCTATAGTCATCCTTCAAAAAGATACCTACAACCAGGATAAGAGTGTCAGACCAAGAATCTCTTAAGACTTGAAGAGGGTATTTGATCAACAAAGCCATGAATAAGATTTAGGTTAATGATCTTAGTACATGGTGTGTTTCAATGTTGATTTGAATTTTTAAAATAAGGTTTAAGGGAAATACCCCTATAGGTTTGTCCTAAAGCCATTTAAGGTTCACCTATATTCAAAATAGGAGACAATGCTTCAAGAAGATTGTTTCATAATGGAGACTATCAAAGATGGTTTGAGTCTTCAAGAAATCATCATGAAAATGGTCAATTAATGGACACTTTTTACATTGGTAAACTCCATAAGGCATGCCTAAACCTTGTCCTCAATCTGTACAAGGACAAATCACACAATATAGTGCTAATGAGGGTCTATGACTAAGAAGCAGTAGTTGGTTTTAGAAGCAAGTTTATTCTAACAAGGGTATAGTTGAGAGTTTTAAGTGGCATGAGGAATTTATAAGAGGATAATATAAGGTTTTCCAATGAAGATGTAGTCATATGCCAAGATCAAGACCTATAGTCCTCATTGAAACACAACATGGAGGCCTAAAACCTTGCATAAGGGAGTCAAATGGCTACACGGAGATGAATTGAGATTATCAACTGGTATAAATAGTCTTAAATCACCTACATCAAATGGAGTAGCCACTAAACAGGTTTAAACCACAAACATTCTCATCTACAGTAGTGAAACACAATCATTTGAGGAGCCTAAATGCCTTGTTGGGGGTGAAAGTATGCTTGAAAATAGGGGTAGGGGAGTTTTAAAAAATATTGAAATGACTATTGAGCCATTTGAATATGATTTTTGACCTTAAAACCTCTAAAATCCATGAAAATACCTTCAAAAACACTAAAACTTAGTAAAAAATGTAGACAATCCATGTATAGGGGTCATTTTTTAGGGAAATTTAAAGATTATAGGAGCTACAGGTGGAGTTAAAACCTCAAATTTTGTACATAGGGTCATAATGTATTGGATAACCATCTGAACAAGTTTTATATCCATTGAACAAGTGTAGATACTTGATTGTTTGTCTCAGACTTCAGCCTATTTGTTTGAGGTCACTATTGGACTAGGCATCATTCTGGAGTGCTACAGAGGCTTCTAAGACCCAGTAAAAAATTAAAAATCATGGGATAATGTTTTTACATCATAATGATAACTTTTAAAAAGTGTAAAAACTCCAAATTTTATGCAAACCATGCTCATACAAGCTTATGCAAGCAAATAGGCATATGGGCAAAAAAGACATTTTTTGACTTTTCAAGCAAAGACTTTTAGAGTGTTTTGATAGCATAGTACAGGTAAAATTATTGTTTTTTAAATATTTTATAAGATAATAATGAAATATTTTCATCTTGGTGAAGTTTTTCACTTTTTGTAGTTCTAAGCACCCTTCTAAGCCTCCTATTCAAATGCTCATTTTATTCACCATGTGTGGAGTTTAGCTGAATGATATTAGTATGTTTTGAGGAAAATTATGTAATTATAATTAATAAAATATTTAGATCAGTTTAAGGGCTGTGATTTATGAAAAATTTCTAAGAGCATAGGTAGCCCAAAATGCAGTGAAATCCCCAGAGGCAAATTTCATTTACGTGGTTGAATTTCATATCTTTTGCATGGGAGCCCAATATTTTTAGGGATGATAAGGGGGTTAATTTGATATATTTAAATAGAAATGGTTTAGGATATTGAGGTCTGTACTTCATGAATTGTCAGTTTAAATATTCAGCTTTAAAACCCTCCTAAACCCCTAAAAAACTAGTTTTGAGAAAAATGGATTTTCTTACCATCAAATCATCATGGATCAACCTGAAACCTTTTAAAATGAAATTAAACTTAGAGAGGATTCCAGAAATACCAATTTTATTTATGTATGTATATATATATATATATATATATAAAAGAGCAAAAATTATTTTTTTAAGAAAAAACATGTAAAATGAAGTACAAGGTAGTTCAATAAAATATAATCAATGGAGATTGAATCATAAGACTTTTTATTCATCATAAATTATTTATTTGATCAAAAATAATCTTAAAAGTGTCCCCACTAGCTCGATCAAAATGGCCAGTCTGTTGGAAAATGGAACAAAATAGGCCTAGTCAACCCTGTTGACTGAATAGTGAAGGTTTTATCATCAAAATCACATATTTGATGATGAATAAAGTTGTTCCAAGTCTAATTTTTTTTTTTAAAGGTTTCATGGCTTCTTATTGTAGGTTTAATGGTGACTAGGAGCATAGATTAGCCTTTAGGCTTATTTGGTCTAAATGGCTTAATTGGTCCACTTGTCAAGTTTGAGCATGGCATTGGAATTGCTCATCAAAGAGATATAAATGGATTTCCATGACACTTTACTTATGTTTAATGAATATATTTATGGAATTATCACTCTTCAAGGTCCATTTTCATGCAAAGGAAGGCTATTTGGGGTTGACTAGTCTTGAGCTTTAATTAGCTAATTGTCAAGTGCCACATCCACTCTTGGTTAACATGTTAATTGAGATATTTCAACACTTCCAACTCACTTAAAAATTGATTTATCCATAAAAAATTTGGCATATCATTTCATGCAAGAGAATTTAACTTATCAAATATGGGCCCACCACCTTTTTCCTATGCCAAAACTTGAAGTTCCACGCATGGTTTATAGAATTTAAAGATTTTATGAATTGTTTAAACATTGTAAAAGGAGTTAGTCTTGATTTAGTTAACCAAGACTAATCCTTCTCCCTTTTCAATTCCAAATTATCTTAGGTTATAATTTAGACATATATATTGGCTTTTTCAAGCCATTTTCATTATTATTCTTAGAGTTGAAGTAAAAAATTTAATCTGAATCATACATCAATAAAGGAGATTTTTATTTTGTATATGAGTTTTGACAAAGAATTGAGTGAAATTGATTATGTATCAGCATATAATTGAGATTATATCTCCTTTTGGCAAGTCCCTTCCTCACCTATTGCTTTCTATCTCACCTTCTACAAGTCATTTGAAAAGGTAAAAAGGAATCTTGTAATCCAAAATTCTTTCAATCCTTCACCTGAAATATTTATGCTTAAGGAAAATTTAAGAATTTTATTGGTTTATATGTGTATTATTTTCAATAGATTCTAGAGGATTTAAATAATTCAAGTGCATCACCCCACTAGATAGAATTTGCTTTCAGTTTCCCCTTCCCCTTTTCATCTAAAAGCAACAATGATTAGTTTTAATACATAAATCTTAAGGGAACTAACCATTTCTAGAGGTTCTTCTCAATAAAGAGTCACCCACACTTTGAGAAGTTTTAATTGTATCAATTACAGTGGGGCTATGTTTTAAACAACTTCAAGCAGGGTGCACTCCATAGTGATAAGAGTTTCTAGCATGCTCGATGGGACTACTTATTCACACTTGTGAATTATTATCTATGTATCTGAGTATATTACTCATTTATAAATTTTTATTTTTAGATTTGTATACTTTTCATGCCACCAAGAGTTATCACAAGATCCTCTGTAAAAGGGAAAGAAATAGATTTCTCTGAGCTATCTTTTCAATTAGCAGAGAAAAAGAAAGCCTCTCATCAAATCCAAATCCTACACCTTCTGTTTCCTCTATTATTGCACATAATCCTTCTTCCAAGCCAATATTGTTTTAAATCCTATACCTCAGATGGTTGTTCCCACAAGATAGGCTTTTTTTTGCATTCAATGGTGGTAGTCCTCTATATCTCAATCAATGGGATGATATTCTAGTTTTTGCTCTGAAGGCTCTTCCTTATTTTATGGGGAAAAATCCAACAACCCCTATAGTATATATTTTAGATATTACTAATATTTGTTTAGTGCATCATGTGACATAGGAAAATGTAGTGATGAGGTTTTTGTCAACTTATTTCAAAGGGAAAGCACTTTAGTAGTACAGAGGTTTAACTCCTACATCAATCAACAACTAGGATGAATATGGAGAACTTCTACGCAAACATTTTGAAGATAAAAGTGATCACCTTTCAATTGTGGAGCAGCTTACAACAATTAAGAGATTCAATCTTGAATTCATGATGGATTTCAACTAAAAATTCCAAAATACTTGGGACAAAATTATTGCAGTGATCAAGCCTACACCCAACTATGATTTTTTGTACTATTTAAAGGCTTTTAATTCAGATGTGGCTATCATGATTCAATATTTGGGAGGTAACACTTTACCTAAAGCTTTTGAAGTAGCAATCAAGGTTGAAAATTTCTTTATACAAGTAGGCAACTTATCTCCAAGGCCACTAATGCCACTTTTTGCAAAGATCCATCCTCCTGCTCCAACTATTGCTCTAATTCTAGAGTCATCAAAGTTTCATCAAATAGGAGGTGATAAAATTGATAGATTGGGGAAGATAGAGAGTCTTCCTAAGGCTCAAACTAACAAGTTGGTTGCAATGGAGAGGTAACAAGATCCACCATATAGGCCATATCAAAATTCTAATCAAAATTATCAGTCTAATAAGCCATCTTATCAATATAATAAACAAGGACAAGGGTAGAATTCTCAATCAAAGAAGTATAATCCTAATGCTTCAATCAGTTCCAGAGCTATTATGCCAACTCAAAGCAATTATGCTCAAAAAGGACAATGGAACAATCAAAGGGATAAAAAAACAACATGGCAATGGATTTGACTGATGAGAATTATCATCAATCTTTTATGCAACAAAGTTTAGTTATTTATTCATTTGAAAACCAAACACCTTCTTAGAATAAAGAATCCTCTCTATCCTATGGAACATTCCTTCATTCACTAAAGCAAATGTGCCAAATCAACAAGGAGAAGGTATTGGTAAGACACCTACTGAAATTACATTTCTGAACTTCCAAGAAGATGAGAATCTTTTTAAGCACTTGGATACAAATCAAAGTCAAGATTTACCTAATATTGATAATTTAGTTGCAGCTCATACTATATCCAAGAAAAGAAAAATTTGTGAAGGTTAAGGTCTTGATAGGGAAACCCATTCTTCTTAGACACAACAAAAGATGATTACACATGAGCTACCTCAAAAAAGTTTAAATCAACAAGCTCAAGATACAAAAGATAAGAACGTGAAATGGTCTTACATACCTTAATTTACACAACATTTAGGAGCTCTTTATGCTCCTAAATTGTAGTCAAAGGCAGCCACTTCTCCACTCAGTGTTTTGGATCATATGAAGAAGACTTTAGTATCAATTTTAATGTGGGATACTATATTAATCCTAGAATAAAAGGAGTATTTGCAAGAAGAGATTTTAAAGCTCAATATCTCTGAGAGACCACCTAAAAGAGAAAGATTAAGTGCTATCCTAACTAATTCTAATCTAGCTATTAATGCTCAACCTCTTAAGGTGACTAAATCTCCTGCATTTTACCTTTATGTTATCATTGGAGATTGTCTTATTCATAACTATCTGATAATTTAGTTGCAGCTCATACTATATCCAAGAAAAGAAAAATTTGTGAAGGTTAAGGTCTTGATAGGGAAACCCATTCTTCTTAGACACAACAAAAGATGATTACACATGAGCTACCTCAGAAAAGTTTAAATCAACAAGCTCAAGATACAAAAGATAAGAACGTGAAATGGTCTTACATACCTTAATTTACACAACATTTAGGAGCTCTTTATGCTCCTAAATTGTAGTCAAAGGCAGCCACTTCTCCACTCAGTGTTTTGGATCATATGAAGAAGACTTTAGTATCAATTTTAATGTGGGATACTATATTAATCCTAGAATAAAAGGAGTATTTGCAAGAAGAGATTTTAAAGCTCAATATCTCTGAGAGACCACCTAAAAGAGAAAGATTAAGTGCTATCCTAACTAATTCTAATCTAGCTATTAATGCTCAACCTCTTAAGGTGACTAAATCTCCTGCATTTTACCTTTATGTTATCATTGGAGATTGTCTTATTCATAACTATCTGATTGATAGTGGAGCTAGTACTTCTATCATGCCCAAATCAATAGTTGATAAGTTAGGATTGCAATATGAACCCCATGAGAAAGGTGTCTTGTAATTAGATGGGTCTCTTACCAAGAGTGTAGGTGTATTAAAAGATCTAAAAATCATACTTGCTACTTGTCCAAATTTCACCATTTTATAGGATGTTGTTGTTGATCTACCTTCATATTTTGCACTATTCCTATCCAGAGATTTCACTACAAAAGTAGGAGGTTACCTTTCCTTAGATTTGTTATACATAATTTTTAGAACTAGGTATGGAACCAAAGTAACCATAAGATATAAGCTTATTTCCAGATTTTATCTTGAGCCATATATGCCAAATATGTCAAATGTGGATTGCAGTATTTTAGAAGATGATAACATCATTGAGTAAGTGCCTTCTAAGCCTCTTTAGGGCATACCAGATCTTATCTTGGATGAATGGGCTACTGAAAATCATGGATATAACCCCTATAAAATTATTGAAGATGCTAGTTTTGGAGTCTACTATATGCATGAAGAGGATGACTTATTTCCTAGTCTCACTAGCTCAATGCAGGATCAAGAAGGAGTTTTGAATTTATTCTTTGATGGATCTAGAAAAAAGAATAGAAGTGGGGCTGGTGTAATTTTGGTTTCACCACAAAATCAAAGGTATTATTCTTCAGTGATATTTTAATTTATTTGTACTTCCAATACTATAGAATATGAAGCTCTAGTCTCCAGTGGATTGAAAAGAGAGATATTAAGTTCTTGTAGGTGAAAGGTGATAGTGAGTTCATAGTCCAAAAAGTCAAAGGTTTAAGTGTATCAAAGAATCCTCTTTTGAAGGCCTACAAACATAGAGTTTGGGATCTCATGGAAGATTTCATTGCATTTGACATTCACTCCATTCTTAGAGGAGCAAATCAACATGCATATAAACTTGTTATCATAGGAGCATAGTGTGATATTCTAGATCAGATTAAGGACAATAAAAATTAGACTAAAATCAAGGTTATATTTAGGCCTTTAGTCCCAAATAATGATATAAGTTGGCAAGTTTTTGATTTTGATAAGTAGATAGCATATTTATTATAGAATGAGGTAGAGTTTTGCCAAATAAATCATGATAAATTGAAGTATCAATATAAAAATAAGATTTTGAAATTGAAATTAGATAAGATGCCTAAAGGTTTGGTGACTTTAAAAAGCATTTTCAATGAAGATGATCAGCTAAGGAAAGACAAGGTGAAAATTTCTTTCAAGAAAGAGCATTATGAGCCAATTAGTATAGTTGAAGGTAAGCAAATCAAGTTGGGTAAAGTTAATACTGATTCTAAGAGAGTAGCTTTCATTTCATTATGTCAAGAATTCATGGATCTATTTACTTGGGAATACCATGATTTGAAAGATTTTGATCCTAGGTTAGTACAACATACCATTGAACTGGAACAAGATGCAAAATTGATAAGAGCAAAGGCCTATCAACCCGAAGGTTGAGATTCTCATGAGGAAAGATCTTTAAAAGATGATTGAATTAGGTATTATTTTTACTATAAAACATTCAACATGGGTAGCAAATCTTGTACCAATAATAAAGAAGAATGGAGAGATAAGGTTATATGTAGATTTTATTTTTGTTATATATTCTAAAAGAAACAAAAGTATGAAGGTTAGGGATAAGTGATTAAGTACCCAAAATGATGTACACCATTCTAGACATTGTGAGAACTCCTCTTTGGATATGGATGAAGACACCTGTGTATAAGAAAACATTAAATAGAATTGTTGTTAGCAGAGATATGTGTGGGCTACCAAGTTACGTGCTTGTTCCAAGAAGTGTAACACTTCCCTGGGATGATAGTCTACTATTTAGAAAGAGTTTAAAATAAACATAAATGAAAAGAGAGAGAGGGTTAGAATACTATTTACCATACTATAGGTCTAAATGGGTTAGTGAATAATACAATGTAGGTTGGGTAGGAGAATTGTGTTTTGGTGAGGTTGCTAGGAAGGCTTTTGGGGGTTTTTGGTGTAAAAAACATAGTGACTAACATCAGTTAATTGATCAATGTTGTTTTAGGTCATTGATGTCAGTCTGGATAACTGATATCAGTTGGAGAAATGATATTAGTGGGGTTATGGAAGGCTTTTTTGAGAAGGGAAACATAGTTGTAGTCTTATAAAGGGGTCATGATGAATCATGAGGGGGTGAGTAAGACTCAGGAAGGGCAAGGTAGAGGTTGATATGCTGAGGTAGAGGGATGGAGGTGGGGGAGTGTTACAACTCCTCCATAGAGGAGGCTTAGGTTTTGTAAGTAGTTAAATAGTATTTTTGTAGAACCAATATAAAACAACTATTTTAAAACATGCAAAAAAATTGAAATGTACTTAGTTGGGTTCGATAGGTAAGCATCTATGTTGGATAAATGGTTCTGATGAGGCTTGATGAATTAGTGCATGAATAGATAAGGCAAATCACATGTTTTCAATCCACATTGCTCAAAACACTATGTAGTTTATCAATTCTTGATCTAGGATAATTCATGTAGAGTGACAGTAAGCTTGGATGTCAATAATGATGCTAGAATGCTCTAATCATGAAATATCTATGTGAATAAATGATTTTCTAACCCTATGTCCAATTTGGAAGTAGGCCAAAGTAACTAACATTGGTGGGTCTATCGGCTTGACTGAAGGCTAATCGACGGTGGCTCCCAAGATTAGGTAAAATAGGCTAAATTTAGCCTTTTAGCCCACTTCTTACTTTGACAAATGATTTTTCCCATTGGAAAATGATCATAATGCGAGGTTGAGAGGTGGTTAGGTAGTTAAGGAGTTATGAGGGGGGGAAGAAAAGGTCCTAGGTGGTTAGGATAGAATGACTAGGTCCTATGGTGAGTCTGAGGGTGAGAACCAATCATAGGGTGAGGTGGCCAGGTGAGGTGGCCAAAGGAGATTTAACCAATTTAATTAAATAATTAAATTAATTATATGTGCCTAAAGGGTAAAAACATAGGTTAGGGAATTAAATAAGAAAGGGGTCGAGGGGTAATGTGATATAGGTAATCATGCAAGGGATTAGCACATAATGTCATCATAAAGGGTGTGTCTAGTTAGGAAGCTATACACGATCTCCAAGTCATTCATCATGGTTGGTAGAGATGTCAGTGAACCCCACGATTAGTTGTCATGATTAGGAGATATGCATGATCTCCAATTACCCCTAATGTAGTCCATTTTGGACTATGAAAGGGTCACATGCTCTTAGTTAATAAAAAAGTTTGAGGTAGGGAGGGTTGGCAATTGGTTTCCCTATAACAGGATGACTAACATTAGTGAGGTTACCAACATTGATGACATAACCATCATCAGCTACCAGACTGATATTAGTGGGTATCGATCGACATCAGCTACTTAGGGCATAGAAATGCCAACATCGATGGTTGACCAAACCTGACAAAAAGTGTTTGGTGGCCCCCTCAAATCTCATTTGTCATTTTATGATTAACAACATTGAGCTATAGAGTTTCATTTGTGAAAACATCACTTTCATGTCATGTGTGAGCTAGGTGATGAGGTTTGAGTGGTGGAGAGGAGTTGTAGAGTGCTTAAGAGTGAGTGAAGTGAGGTGAACACTTGTGGGACATTGTTGGACCACATGGGTGGATTTGCTATCGAGATGGATACACCTATGATTGGAGACCCCATAGTTAGAGTAGATACCGCAACACCTACCATCCTAGCCTACTATCATCAAATGATGAGGTAGGACTACTATACACCCAATTTTGCAATTGAATTTGGATTTTAATTTTTTTTGAAATACAGGGAAAAAAGTAGCTATAGGTTAAAAAGTGAAATTGGGGAGACTTGGGTAGGTTGAGGAGGGTCAAAGGTAGTTTTAGGGTAGAAAAGGGGTATGGGAGTTTTTAATAGTTTAGCCCTATGGCCAAATTAGTCACCAACATCAGTGGCTTTGATCGACATCAATCAACCTACAGAGGACTGGGCCCAATCTAGGGGACTGACATTGGTCAAGTAAGGACCATTATCAGTCTCTATAAAATCATGGAGGGGTGAAAGAGGGTTGTTAGGAGTGAAATTGGGAACCCAGGGAGTAATGGTTGGATCTAAAACACCATATGTTATGTACTATAGGGTTTATAATCATTCATATTATAGGAAAAGGTTGGGTTCATAAATAAACTAGTTAGGTGTTAGTCACTAGATGAAAATAGCTGAGCTAACCTTAGGAGACCCTGTGTCAACTAAGTGCTACCTACATAACCCTGTGAAGGGTCTCAGGTCGATGTAGTTCTCCTAAAGGGGAAACTAGGTTAGAAGGAGGGTTGGTTGAGATGAATAGTTCTTTTTTTTAATGATGTGCTCATTTATGGTTGTAGGTGAGATAGGAGCTCACACTTTAGGATCAACTCCCAAATCTGCTATCAAGGATACGAGTGAACGTGAATCCTAGTGAGTGGGATCATATTACTATAGTTGGCCTAGGAGGCTTTCAAAGATACAATTGAGTTGTGAGGGATGTGAGCCTAATAGTGGCATTGATAGAGTGGTGGGATCCAATAACCAACACCTTCCATCTTCTCACAAGTGAGATGATAGTCTTACCAGAGGATGTATATCAGATATTGAGGTTACCAATACATGATGCTGACTTATACACATGTAGTTGAGATGAGAATGATGTGATCATTAGCACATTATTTAGAGAGCATGCTAGGGAGATAGAGTACCACTCTAATAGCTTCACATATGAGCCCCTATACAAGGTCATGCTCATGATTGGAGTGACTATTTATGCATTGCCAAACATAGATGGTAGCATATTTCTAGTAGCTTTGATAGGTATACTAGTTGAATTCTAGAACAAAGGATGGTGTTTACTTAGGGGATTGCATTCCTCACATAACTGTACAAATAGCTTTGGGGCATTAGATTGTGACATTGATATAGCCTCTGCATGGGTCACCTTCACACTGCTAGGTCTATGAGCATATAATAGTGACCTGACCATTAGGTCTCCCTATCACCATCATTGTAGGCTATAGACTTGACTTTAGATGTTGGAGAGAGTCCATGGCCCACATGTGGATAGATGGTATGGTCAGATATATTGAGTACTATAGGATGCTAGATGCCTTGATACCAATGTATATCATATGGAGACCATATCTAACACTTCCTCATTTTCCATGGTAGAGGATACAACTAAGAGGCACCTAGAGCATGAGGTGAGTACATGGTAGGAGAGTCAGGGAGGTGGAGAGGATACCAATAGAGTGTGTCAGGCACTAGTATGGGCTTTTACAGGGAGTACCTCATACCTTGCATGGTATAAGAGGGATGATATAGAGCTACCCCTACAACTACCACAAGAGATAGAGGGGCCTAAATTTAAAGAGCTCCCAGCTAGAGGAGTTGATGATGCAAGTTGTATGGGGGCATATAGAGCCTGGTGGGTAGGATAGTATGCCATGATCCCATGGAGACCACACATTGATATGTAGACCATTGTCAGAGAGAGAGATGTTGTGATCCAGGTTAGGGATGCACCATAGGCATAGGTACAAGTTTTAAAAGGACATGTGATTATGCTATAGGGGTAGCTTACAATAGTCATAGGTAGGCTTCAACCCTATAGACACAACTAGTGACAGTGTAGTCATAGGTTATGACTCTAGGTGGTCAGGTGACATGGCTATATGCACAAATAGATGCCATGACAATGGAGAAAGATGCCTTGAGGGACAAATAGGTAGCTGCACCTCCTCCACCACCATAATCACCATAGGCACCTATTTTTGGCATGATGGGACCACCATAGACATCATGGTACCTATAGTATGGAGTATGGGGCCTCCATACATAGTTTCAGTTGAGAGATACAACACTACTCTGATAAATATTGATTATTATACATAGAACTTTAGGGTGCATCTAGAGATCCCTAAGTATGCTGATTATCTGGTACAACAATGGACTACTTCTCATAATATAGCTTCAAGCTCTTGACACCATAGATAGGTTGAGGACATGGGTGACACTACAAGGTCAAGACCACCTCCATGGTAGGATCAATTAGCCAGTTTTGTAGTTTTTTATTTTTATATGTACACAAATATACCATCCTACATTTTGAAGATGTGAGATGTATATTTTTGAGAGAGACATATATACTGATGTAGCATTGATGTATACTTTGATATTCAACATATACAAGATGGTACCATTGTTATGACATGATTTTGATTTATATGATGATGATGGTATTATAGATATTGTTTATTGATGCCATGCTATTATGATGTGAGATGTTAGATGTTATGGTTGTAGTTATGATGATGTTAGTAGGTTATTAGAGCATTTCCCATATATGTGATGGTGTATACATGAAATGTACTATGTTGGGTTTTCATTTTAGCCTTTTTCATATATGTGATGGTGTATGCTTAAAATGATGTTGATATAGCTTCCATGTGCATTGGTATTCATAAAAACTATTTATAATTGTCATAACACAAATTGGAATTTGTATTAAATGAACTATTGAAATATGGATTGTTAAAATGGTTAGGTTGATTATCAAAAAAAATTACTGTGATGCTTGATTATGATAATAAATGTGGTTGACACCAGACAAATAGTTTTAATTTTAGTGATAAAAACTTATACCAAAGAATTGAAAACAAGCAAGTTTTCACATCAAGACACAACATCTAAAAGGAGAAACCTACAGGTGAATAAGATGGTTAAGATGAAAGGCATGATGCTATTTCATTGATGAGGACCATAAGGCAGCATGGGGAGGCATACAAACATAATCCCTTTTCATTAACTACACTATTGACCATAGTTGTGTTGGATAAGTGATTGGTTCACTTCGTGACAAGTGAGCTCTAAGTCCCTTGTTTGCATTTAATAGGTAATAGAGATAGGGGAATAGGGTATTATGAGAAAAGGGGTAAATGGGTAATGAAAATCTTTTAGTGGGACAATATACCTTTTTTATAGGTAACTTGAGAGCTTTCATAGGCAAGTCCATGACACAAGTCTTTATTTTTTTTAGACGATCAATGAGGGAAGTCTATGTACGGGATGCTTATTATTTCTTGAGGTCATGTGAAGTTGATTGATATGAGAAGCTTCTATTTACATGCTTACTATAACAAAGTTAACATATCCATCCTTTGAGGGAGTGTTCTATGATATATATGGTTTGTATTTTCATATCTATCCTTCAAGGGATCAATCTATTTATTGTAGCAATAATATCCTACACAACTATCCTTCAAGGGAGAAGTCTACATTCATAGTTTCCTAAGAAATAATGTATTTGATTTATATCCCAAGTTATTTTTTTATATGGACTTGGCTATAAAGGCTTAGGGGTGTCCCTTTCTGAGGACAAAACTACCATACTTTGAAGATTGACAAAAGTGTGAGAGGGAAAAGGGTGAAAAGAAGTTGTGTAAAATAGAAGAAGTTTTTCTCAAGGGATGAGCTCAAGTTAGACACAAAGTGACATGACACTTGATTAGAAAAAGAATGGTCACAAATGCAACACATTTAAAGGCTCAAGTTCTAGCTTGCCTTCAAGAGAGGACAAGAGATAAGCCCTTGATCCATACTTTTGAGTTATGATATATGGTCCAAGCCAATTAAGAGCAAACTTGCCCTTTTTGGTTTTATCCATGTTGATTCTCCTTCAAGATGAGATATTTGATATTGAAATCCCTCTTTTTTAGATATTTATTATAGGTGTGTTTGATGCACTCTTGATAAATCTGAAGGTGGTTGAGAGCCTTAAGTCAATGTTCATCGAACAACTCAAGTTGGGCCAAGCATTCTTAGTAAAAATCATCATTAGAGAGGATATCCTGTAAGGATATGCAAAGAGAAGGAATTAGTACCTCAATAGGTAAGACTGCCTCGATTCTATAAACTAAAGAGAAAGGCGTATCACCCATAGGGGTTTGAATACTAGTGAGATAGGCCCATAAAGTGAAGGGAATATGCATGTGCCAATCCTTTCTAGAGTCACTGACTACTTTCATGAGAATTTTGGTCAAAGATTTGTTAGAAGCTTCTACCTACCCATTTGCTTGAGGATGATAGGGTGATGAGAAGCTTAGTTTGATTCCAAAGGCATCATAGAGCCTCTGGATAGATTTATTCTTGAAGGATTTACCATTAACTGTAATGATCTTATGCAGAATACCATAATGACAAATAATGTGATGATTAATAAAGTTGACAATTTTGTCAGCTTTTATAGAGATAAGGGGAATTGCTTCCACCCACTTAGTGAAATATTATATCATGGTGATGATAGAGTGATGACAAAGAAATGAATGTGGGTTAATCTCACCGATAATATCTAAACCCCATTGAGAGAAGGGCTAGAAATCCTGAGCCACTTGTAAAGCGTGACTTGGTACATGAAGAAGATTCATGTGTTTTTGGAATTTGACACAATGCCAAATTTAATTATAGCAATCTTGGTTAAGGGTTGACCAATAATAGCCAAGTTGAAGAATGCATTTAGCAATCACATTCCCACTATGTATCCACCACAAATTCCATTATGGACTTCCTTGACAACATAAGGGACTTCACACTAGTTAGATAATGAAGGAGGCCATTGAAGCCTTGCTTATAGAGAAGACCCCCCAACATGGTATAATGAATAGTGCTTTTGACAAAAGCACATCATCCATTGCTAGAAAGATCAGAGGGGACAACACCGTAAGTGAGATAGTCCACTAACTATTTATACCAGACATCATGAGAATTGGTGTCTATATTACCAATAAAAAGGATGTTTGTTGAAATGTAAGAGGGAAATGTCAGATGATGGATGCTAATGTAAATATTTGAAGAAGATGATGAAGAGGGAATGTGCGAGGCAAGAGAGGCCATGGTATTAAAAAAATTATTTGTGAAACAAGGAATAGTTTGCAAGAGATAAGGGTCAAAAGAGGCCAATAATATGTCTACACAATGTTTATGCCACTGTAGGATGTCGTTCTTACACTGATAAGATCCATTGACTTGATTCACCACAACCTAGGAGTCTCCATAGATGTGGATGGACTTGACCCCCAAGAAAAGGGATATTGGTGAACTTAAAATCTAGTTTAAAGGATAAGGGCATGGGTTCACCATCGATAGGAATAAGGATGACCCCTGCACCCCCTCTAGTTTGAAATTTGGACCCATTAAAAAATAACATCATTTGATAGGTGGTGTCATCAGTGGAGAGTGTGGCAATGGTTCATCAAGAAATTTGATATTAGAATTTTGCATGTCAAGAAGAGGAACATCAACCAACTAGTCTATAATCATTTTCCCCTTGATTTATTTTTGATGTGTTGACGCAGAAGATTACACCCTTGGTAGGAGGCTGAGCTCCTGCCTTCTTCACGCAATAATGGAAACTCCCCTCTCACCTGTGGGACCGGTGAAGTTGGAGGGGAGAGTCTCTAGATGAGGGCTAGCTCCCTCTGATGTATCATTTAGGCCCTGGTTTCTCCTACTACTAACCAATAAAATGAAAAAGGGGGGATGAAAAGGGAGAAGGAGATGCTGAAAACAAAGCCTAAGCCTAAAAAAGAAAAGAGGTGATACACTAGAAAATGTGACCCACTCAAGCCCGAACATACACTTTTCACTGAGAACCAGCTCCCATACACTTCATCTATCATGAGAAAACCTTCTACATCAGTGGGTCAGGGGTCCTAGAGATACAGGGAGGAAATAACTACTAGAGGCATTCTGAGATGCACTGCAACAGCCTATCCACTTCACCTATACTCCTCTAGGGACACTTCTGACAGACCTATAAAAGGAAAACTCAAAAAATGCACCAGTCGTGCTGAAATCATTTTGTAAAAGCATTAATAAAATGACTTAATATAGAATCAAGGCATAGACACATACTAAAGATGCAAAAAAATCAGAATGGAGGTAAAAATGCTGTGTTTTAATTTAAGGTAAATATCTGGCAGAGCTTTGCCTTACAAGCCTGAGAGATTTTTGGGCAGAGTTTTGCCTTAAGGATGAGAGCAGATCCTTTCTCAAAATGAGAAAATTACAATATATATAAAAAGGAAGAGAAACTTGGTGCTTCATTGGAAAGATTTTGGAGCTCATTTCTGTCAGTGGTCCATGTGCATTTTGAATCTTGGGAAGAGGAAACCACTGTTACTGATGTCATTCTTCAGAAGAGGCCTACTAGAACCATGCTATACAATCACCAAAATTGACTTTGGTGTTCAAACATTAATGTTAGGACATGGTCGTGCCTCTTTTCTGCCAACAAATTATAGTTTGTCCCTTTGTCAATGCCAACTTGGAGAAAAATAGGTCACGCCGCTCATTTGCAATAACTCTCCATCTCTTCGCCACTTAGACACTTTATCTTTTCTACCTTTTGTCCTCTTCCTACTCTTTCAGCCCTTGAGGGTGATCTTCTGGCGATTTGTTGCATTCCTTGGGCTCCTTTCTGTGCTTGACACTCAAACAGTTCCAAAAACAAATAGATATTTCACTGCATTAAATTTGACGTTCACGCAACCGTCACCCAATGGCTAGTTCGCTTGCTTAAATTTGATGGCTTTCGGGACATCACCATCCTTGACAAAGGTCTGTCAGGTATTTTCTATGGCTTTTCTACTTTGTGAACCTTTGTTTCGGGCCTTTTCTCATAGACAAAGAGTTTGCAGGAATTAGCTGCTTTGACTTTTCTATGGGCTCCTTCGCTTTGAACTGGCAGCCTCTCCTTTGAAGTGTTTGCCCTCTGTAAGGGTTTTTTAGACTTTGAACCACCCTCTGGCTATAGGGCACACCCTTGAACCAAGCCGTTGAACCAAAATTGGTTCAACGGTTCAATTGGTTCAATGGTTCAACCACAAAGCATTGAACTGAGTGATGAACTCTTGCATTGAACCAAAGGCCGTTGAACCGCTGAACTAAACCAAAGTGTTGAACCTAAGCCTTTGAATTGGTGCATTGAACCAACTAATGATCTTTGCTGATGAACCTTGTGTTGAACTTGAACTGATTGAACTAAGTATTGAACGATCCTTCATGTGCCAAAGGACTAACCTGCTGAGTCCATAGAAATCCAAAACTTGCAGAGTCCGTAGAAATTCTGTAGAGTCCATAGAAATTGCCAGATTCATGCAAAATTGAAAATTAAAATGGCCTAGCATAGCAGGGGTAGAGGGTGGCTAATTTTTGGTTTGTTGGGCAAAAAATGGTCAACAGATTGGCGACTCTCAGGGGAAGCATGCCTACTATGCTTAAAGACCAGTTGCCTTGCAGTCCATTGGGCACAAAGTCAGATGCAGCTTGAAGAAAGGTTAGCAGCAGCCCTAAAGACCCAAGAATCAAACATGGAGCCCTTTACCCCACACGTAAAGGGAAATACACAAGGCTAAAAACATTAACTGTGTAACTATACTTAGGGAAAATAGGAAAGAAACTGAAAGCAAACTACTATGTATAGCTAACTAGGAATATTTGCTTCCCTCTTGGATCAAAAGGAAAATTTCTTAAGTCCCCTTCCTAGAAAGAAGACTTATGGTGGCAGGCAAGTAGCTGAATAAAAAAGAGAGTTGGTGACCTGCTCCCCTTGCCTGTCACCTGGTTTGGCTGGTATCTGAGTGGATCATATTCAAACATGCCTCCAACATACATGTATTCTTCTTGTCCCTAGAGGCTTGTTAAATTATAGTCCTTCATGCTGGTGCTCTTCACCAAGAAATCTATGGCTTTTGGCTCATCACCATAATCCCTTTAACATGTATTTCCCCCTTGTAGTGCATCATGGTCTGACCCATTTCCTTCTGCTTCATTATAGACTCTGTCAGACTCATCCTCTGCTCCTCTTGGCTTTCTTGAAGAAGGGTGAAAGTTGTGATGTCTAAAATGGAATCACAAACTGATTGCTCATCCCATAGAACATCACCTCTTTGTTCAAAGCTTTCTTCTTCAAGGCATTCCTACAGGAAGATAGACCTCTCCTTTTCCTCCTCAAAGATCAGGGTCTCTAGATTTTCAAAGATATTTTCCTGATCTTCCTCCAACTTAGGCTCCTTAGCGTAGTTGTCCTCCTCATCGAAGCAACAAGGAAGTTCATCAAACAAAGGGGGAGAGAGCTCACCATGCTTTTGTTCCTCCTCATATTGCTGGAACATCTACATATATGTAAGACTTGCATCTTCTCCATTGCCGATGGTGTCTTCATAAGAAGCATCAATGATGATTTCTTCTTCATTATCACTCATGATAGCCCTTTGGGAAACTATAGCTTGGATCTTCTACTCCTCACTCACCTCCTATAGAACAAGTTCTTCTTTGAGAAGGGGTGAAGTGGGACAAGCATGTGGAAGAGGAGGTAGTCCTTGAGCTAGAATCAAATGATTCTCCTCTTTCCACTTGGTAAACACTTCATCTATATCAGGTGTGGCTTGATAGCTCTCTTGGAAGTGTGTAGATGGGGTGTGTTCAGACATGGGATGTGCTATTTGGTCTGATCCATCTATCACACATTGGCTAAGGAATCTCTCTCTAGATTCCAACTCTGCAATTCTCCTATCCAGATCTTCTTGGAAGAGCTTTCCTTGGAGGTTGTCAGCATTATCATGAGCAGGAGCAGTTTCAACTTCTTCAAGGTTTTGAGAAAAACCTTGCTTCTCCTCCTTCCTACCCCATGATTCTACTATTTTCCCCCAGTTTAGGATCTTAGAAATGGAATTTTGCTCCTATGAATAGACAACAACTTTGTTTTGTCCAAGGTCCTAGGGCTCCTCTGCAAGGTCTAGAAGCTCTATCTCTCTTTCAAGAAGTAGTCTCATCCTAGCCTCTAAATCTTCAATTTACTTGGCTAGATTATCCTGAAAGAGTCTTTCTTGGAGGTCACCAGCATCATCCTATTCAAAGCTCTGGGCTGGTTCCTGGCATTCCTTCCTCCAACTTGGAATCTGCACATTGTGTTGAAAAACTTGGGGAGGTGGAGGAATGCTAGGAAGAGACTGTTGATGCACCAGAAGAGTCTCTAGAAGAGGGACGTGCTAGTTTGTGGGATTCCCCCCAGTGGAAGATTCACAATATAAAGAATTAGGAAGATTGATCTCCATGGGGGGTTGCTCTGATGCCCTTTGATGTTGGAAAGCTAGGTGCACAAGATTGAGAGTAGATGCGTCAGATGAGCTGGAATGGGTGAGTGCTATTTGATAGAAAGGATTTGGTGCAAAAGAGAGGGATTTATTTAGAATAGGAGGGGGCACACAAGGCTAACTGCCTTGAATAAATGGATTTCTCCATTTTGCTACCTCTTCCTCCATGGATTACAGGGCCTGAGCTTGCCTAAACAAACACTCCTCTTTATACATCAGCTCCTGCTAATAACCGTACTGCTCCTCCAATCTGTTAATCTCCATTGTTTGCCTCTCAAACTCCAGCACCATCTCCCTTATCATTGCAGGGCAACTAGGAGAGCTGCTTGAGGGGATTGCATAAATATCTGGAGCCTGATAATAGTCATATGAAGGAATACAAGGTCCATGATTTTATGCAAAAGAACTATACATATAAAAGTAATATTTTTGATGGCACCAGGCTACTTAACTAGCAGATTCAACTCAGAGTCGTCATTGGTGTTTGATGCAAAGCCTCCAAAGGTTGGTCAATTGAAGAACACACTAAAAATTCTTCAACTCTTTGGACACAACTTGTCCTAGTTGGTCCCACTGGGCATACTAAAAACTATTGACACAGAAGATTGCACCCTTGGCAGGAGGCCGAGCTCCTACCTTCTTCACACAATAATGGGAACTCCCCTCTCACCTGTGGGACCAGCGAAGCTAGAGGAGAGAGTCTCTAGATGAGGGTCAGCTCGCTTTGATGTATCATTTAGGCCCTATTTTCTCCTACTGCTAACCAATAAAATGAAAAAGGGGGGATGAAAAAGGAGAAAGAGATGCTAAAAACAAATCCTAAGCCTAAAAAAGAAAAGAGGTGATACACCAAAAAATGTGACCCACTAAGGCCTGAACATACACTTTTCACCAAGAACTAGCTCCCATACACTTCATATATCATGAGAAAACCTTCTGCATCAGTGGGTCAGGGGTCCATGGAGATACAAGGAGGAAATAACTACTAGAGGCATTCTGAGATGCACTACAGCAGCCTATCCACTTCACCTATACTCCTTTAGGGACACTTTTGACAGACTTGTAAAAGAAAAACTCAAAAAATGCACCAAACGTGTTGAAATCATTCTGTAGAAGCATTAAGAAAATGAATTAATACAAAATCAAGGCATAGACACATACTAAAGATGAAAAAAACTTAGAATGGAGGTAAAAATGTTGTGTTTTGATTTAAGGTAAATATCTGGTAGAGCTCTGCCTTACAAGCCTGAGACATTTTTGGGCAGAGTTTTGCCTTAAGGCTGAGAGCAGATCCTTTCTCAAAATGAGAAAATTAAAATATATATAAAAAGGAAGAGAAACTTGGTGCTTCATGGGAAATATTTTGGTGCTCATTTATATCAGTGGCCCATGTGCGTTCTGAATCTTGGGAAGAGGAAACCACTATTACTGATGTCATTCTTCAGAAGAGGCCTGCTAGAACCATGCTATACAATCACCAAAATTGACTTTGGCATTCAAACATTAATGTTAGGACATGGCCGCACCTCTTTTTTTCCAATAGACTACAATCTATCCCTTCATCAATGCCAACTTGGAGAAAAATGGGTTGTGTCACTCATCTGCAATAACTCTCCATCTCTTCGCCACTTGGATGCTTTATCTTTTCTACCTTCTATCTCTTCCTACTCTTTCAGCCCTTGGGGGTGATCTTCTGGTGGGTCATTGCATTCTTTGGGCTCGTTTCCATGCTTGACACTCAAATAGTTCCAAAAACAAACAGAAATTTCACTGCATTAAATTTGACGTTCACATGATCGTCACCCAACAGCTAGTTTGCTTGCTTAAATTTGACAGCTTTTGGGATGTCACCATCCTTAGCAAAGGTCTATCGGGTCTTTTTTTTGGCTTTTTTGCTTCACGAGCCTTTGTTTTGGGCCTTTTCCCATAGACAAAAAGTCCACAAGAATTGGCCGCTTTGACTTTTTTGTGGGCTCCTTCGCTTTGAACTGGCGGCCTCTCCTTTGAAGTGCTTGCCCTCTGCAAGGGTTTTTTAGACTTTGAACCACCCTCTAGCTATAGGGCACACCCTTGAACCAAGCTGTTGAACCAAAATTGGTTCAATAGTTCAATTGGTTCAATGGTTCAACCACAAGGTGTTGAACTGAGTGATGAACTCTTGCATTGAACCAAAGGCCATTGAACCGCTGAACTAAACCAAAACATTGAACCTAAGCCTTTAAACTAGGGCATTGAACCAATCGATGATCTTTTCCAATGAACCTTGTGTTGAACTTGAACTAATTGAACCAAGCATTGAATGATCCTTCATGCGCCAAAGGACTAACTTGCTGAGTCCGTAGAAATCCAAAACTTGCAGAGTCCATAGAAATTCTGAAGAGTCCGTAGAAATCACTAGATTCATGCAAAATCAAAAATGAAAATGGCCTAGCATAGCAGGGGTAGAGGGTGACCGATTTTTGGCCTGTTGGGCAAAAAATGGTCAACATGATGAATGAACTCCAAATCAAAATCAGTGAGAAGCATAAGTGAATGAGCCATGCACTAGTTTTAATAGGTCTTGGAGTGCATATATTTGAGGGGATCAGTGTGGTGATGACATAGGTGTTGTGATTAAGGAGATAGTGTCAAAGCTTATAAGTCATGAAGACTAAAGCAAGATAAATTTTATCAGTGTAAATGTACCAAGTTTTGGAGTCTATAAGCATTCAACTTATATAGTAGACAACTTGTTCCTTATGGTTGTCATCCCTATGTGTAATCATAGCATTGATGGAGTGATATATTGCTGAAATATAGAGATATAATGGTTGATCCTCCTTAGGTGGAATGAGTATAGGTGGGGAAAGAAGATAACCTTTGAGGGCATCAAATGCTTTTTGACACTTGTCACTCCACTCAAAGAAGTCATTCTTTTTAAAAAGGTGATAAAATGGTTGGCATTTGTCTAATAATTGTGAGATAAAACACTAAATGGACTACAATTTTCCTTATAGACTATGAAGTTACATGAGGTTTTTAGGTGGAGGCATTTCTATAATGGCTCAAACCTTAGCAGGGTTGACCTCAATTCCATGGAGACAAATGATAAATGCTAGTATCATATCAAAGAGGATCCCAAGGACACACTTCTTTGGGTGAAGATGAACATTATAGCATAGAAGACACTTGAAGATGATCTCAAGGATTACCAAATTGTCTTGGTAATGCTTAGATTTGTCAAGAAAATCATCCATGTAGTCTTCCATGATGGTATGAAAGAGGTCATGGACAATGTAGGTCATCGCATGTTAGTAGGTAGCCCCAACATTTTTCAATCTGAAGGGCATAACACGATGACAAAAGGTTCCCCATGGGGTAATGAAAGTGGTTTTATGCTGGCCTTCAGGAGGAATCAAGATTTTATTATAACTTGAGAATCCATCGATGAACAAGAGCATCTCATGGCCAATCGTAAGATCTAATAGTTGGTCAATGTTAGGCAAAGGGAAATCATCTTTTGGGCATGCAAGGTTAAGATAGAAAAAAATAGTGTAAAGATGAAGTCCCCCTATGGGCTTAGTGATGGGGATGATGTTAGAGATCCATTACAAGTAATCAATGGGTTAAATGAAGTTGATGGACAAGAGGTACTAAAGTTCCTCTTTGACAAGAAGGGCAATGTGAGGATGCATCTTACAAAGCTTTTGATGAACAAGTTTAACTTCATGATTAGTGACAATGTTATGGGTTATGATCATAGGTTCTATGCCAGGCATATCATTGTATGAACAAGCAAAATATTTATTGTGATTATTGAGGAAAGTGACATAATCCTTTTATTCAATAGAATCTAAGGATTGGCCAACTTTAAGAATGTGAGGGTTATTTTGAGACTACAAATTGATATCAATGGTCGATTCATTTAGCATATTTTGTATCTCAGAGGGGAATGACTTTTGAATATAGGAGCCTTCAGCTCCCATGTAGGTAAGAATGGAGTCATTATCCTGACATTAGACTGTGTTGATTTTTGGAGAGTTGTCATTGATCATGTCAAGATGAAAGAGGGGAAGGGACCTTGTTTCCCCATCATGCTGATAGGTTAAGGGTCCCAAGTGAATAATGTTCACAAAAAAAAGGAGGGATGGATACCTCTAAATCTATAGGAGAAGGTGGGGGGATAGGTGAAGGTGGAGATGGAGGCAAAGGCTCCTTAATGATTAAAACATGGGGAAACTTAGAGAGCTTGGATGGCTCTTCAAAACCTACACCATATTTCTTCTTGGCATTCTTAATGGTTTTTTGGGTGGGGTATGTGATGTGTATATCAGCTCTTTGATCATACTAGCCTAGACCAAACCCTTTCTAGGCACACCTATTTAGATAAGTGTTAACAAATCTAGGTTTTCCTAAGAAGGAGAATTCACATGTGAATATTTGGGTGGAAGGGAGAGGATTTCCCATGGTGGGAATGCTATCAATCCCCTCATATGTTAGATTTATGCGAATATTGGGAGGACCATATGATATGACCATCCCAATGTGAGGATCATACTAGGGATGCATATGTAATATTACATACTCTTGTATAGTATGGAACATATCTAGCATGAGGAAACAATATTCACTGAGAGTGAGGTGATTGAAGGCATCCTCCATAGGATCTTTCTTAGGAATCTGAGTCACAAGGAGCTCTGAGCTTGTTGAAGCATCAAAATTAGGAAGAGGAGATGATTTTAATGGTATAAGGATGTCATTGGGCCTATAAGTCATGTTGTACATCTTAAACAAAGGAGGATTGGTAGGGATGACATGCACTTGACCCTCATACTTGAATTTAACACAATGGTGCAAAGTCAAGGGCACACAAGTCATGGCTCATATCCATGGATGTCCAAGAAGGATGTTGTACTAGAACTCTCCCTTAATAACATAAAAGAGCATTGGAATAGTTTGAAGACCAACATGAGTATGAAACATGACCATTCCTATTGGGAAAACCTATGTATCATTGAAGGAATGAAGAACTGTATCTGATTACGACATATAGTGATCATCTAGCTCTAATTGCTTGTAGACATGCATGGAGATGATGTTAATACTTTCACCCCTATCAACCATGACTCTTTTGACATGAGTTTGGTTGCTATATGCTATGATAAAAAGAGTGGGGTCCTATTCATTAGGGTGATGAGCAAGAATCTCAGAATCATTGAATGAAACCAGGGTTATAGTATTGAGAGAGCCTACTAAAGCTGAGAGAGGTTGAGGATCATCAAGCTAAACCTCAACTATTTAAAGGGCCTTAATCAAGGATTGATGATATTGAGATGAGATTTGGACTAGCTCATAAAGGGACATCTTCATATGTGTTTGATGTAGTTGCTTGATCATGAAGTCTTGAACTACCTCTAAAGATGTTGGTTGTGCAGCACCCAAGATAAAAATATTAGGTTATTGAGGGGGAGAATCCTTCAAAAATGGATGAGCCCAAGGTGTTATAACCTTCTCCTTGCCTTTATCCTTTTGAGTTTGTGACTAAGTGGCCACATGAATTGAGTTAATCTGGAATATAGGCAGTGAAGCTGGAGAAGGACTCTTACATGCATCCTTAGGTTCAGGTTTATGTGCAGAAGCTGAAGACATCACAGGAACAACTTTTAGAGTGATAAGAAGATTTATGAGGGGATCCTTGAAAAGAGTGTCTATACCAAAGTGTTGTTAGATGACAAATGTGAGAGCTTTCAACTTTCCATATCATGTCTAGGTGATCAGTGATATAAACAAACTTGTGTGTCATCAAACCAAGAAGGTTTTGGTTTGAAAGGTTGATAAGGATAAATCAAGGGAAGGGTTATGTGAGATGATTGCAATAATTGGCACAAAATAGAGGTATGATATCGTTCTAATGGGCTTGCACTTATTTTTGTAACTAGGGTCGACACCTTCTTCTATTTAGGAGGTGTTAGAAGGGTTTTGTGTGGTGCCTTTTTGGGTGAAGGTCTAACCACAAGTTTCATTGACACCTTTTTAGTGATAAGTGTCAAGATGATGGCGGTTGAGGGATCACCATCAAGTAGAGGCAAGAGAGTTGGTAAATTCAACTTTTGGTTCCCTGAGGTGCAGGGTGATTTAACCAAAGTCAAGGGGTGCAACCCCAAGATCAAAAGCAAAGTCAATGGCACATTGGGTTGATGAGGCATAGGAAGCTTGACATTCTTCCTAGGTGTAGGAGGGTTTAAATATAACTTTACTTGTGGATGAGTTAGATGGGACACTAGGCAAACACCTAAATATCTAATTTTCTTTAGGGTGGTGGACACTTGAGATGGTAGAGGTTTTGACATTGGGTTTTGAGCCTCCTTTGGTGGAGGAGAAGGAGCTTGAACCTTGTCAAACACCTTGGAATAAATGGTTGCAAAAATGTTAGCACTCGAGGATAAATTTTGTTGTGTAGGGAAAGGAGCTTTGAGATGATCCTAAAATGCTGCACGACCTAGCTTCTTAGAGTCAAGAAAAATGAGATTTCCTACCAACTGTGAGAAGGGTTTGGATAATGTTGGTGTAGGCCTTACTGTCACTTATATATAAAACTCAAGTGATTTTGAAAGAGGGAAATTATTGGCAGTGGCCATCTCAGGCTGTGAGAAAACCATAATGGCATCCTCCTCAACTGAGGTAGGAGAAGATACATGATCCTCTGATAGTGGGGGAGGGACTGGTGAAGCTGGCTCCTCAAGTGGATAGAGTACCAGGATAATTTCCCCCTCAACATGTGAACAAGGGACTGATAAAGTGTGCTTTTCCATGGGTAAGACAAGTAGAAAAATAGGCTTAATGTGAGTAGGTACAATCGATCCCTCAACTATCATGGGATCAAATGAAACAAGCTCCTCTACATGTGAAAGAGGAGTGGATGGGGCACTGCCTTCTATTGGTGGAGGAGAAGTAAATTAATAAGGCTCCTCAAGAGGGAAGAGAAAGGTATGATACCTGCTCAACATGTGGTTGAGGAATGGGTAATTCATGTTCTTCAGGTGGTAGAAGAATAGGAAAAATGTGCATGAAGGGATTAGGCATAATAAGCTCTTCAAAAAAAAGAAGGATATAGAGGAGGGCCTTCTTCTCATGGAAGCAAAAGAGGTAAAATAGGTCCCTCTACCTGAGGGAGTGGGATAGGTATGGTAGGCTCATCTACTTGGGGAAGATGAGAAGGTAGAGTGGGCTAGACTAGCATTGAGACAAAGACCACATCAATATTGTGGATGCTACGATCATGTGTATGCTTAGTCATTGCCTAAACATTGTTCTGAGAAGAGGAGTGAAATGGAAATGGTTTCCTAAAGACATCCAAGTTTTAGTTAGCCAATGTGTTGGGGTTATCCAAAAATAGATCACCCTTATCGAGTATGTCTTAAACAATGTTCTTGAGGGTCTTATAGTTGTTAGCATCATGGCCTTTCACTCGATGATAACCACAAAACTGGTCCTCTTTATACCATGTGGGTATATGATGGGACTTATCAAATTGTATGGGGGGATTGACTTGAGGAAGGGTAATAGTTCCTTGCCTCAGTAGATTATCCAGCATAGAGGCATGTGAATCCCCAATCAGAGTGTACTCTCTACATTCATACTATTTCTAGAATTGCTTTGTTGGGTTCTAAAAAGTCAAAGGCTTGGATTGATCTGCCTTTACAAAAGATGCTGAATTAACAACTACCACATTGGCTGATCTTTTATAATTTTGGTTGGAAGAGGAGGGTTTAGAGGAAGAGAAGTCACTAGGCTTACAATTTGCATTTTTATTGTGTAACTTGACTCAATCTTCATCTACTACTTGAATCTCAATCTTTCATGCCATCATGAAGGCTTAATCGAATGTGTGAAAGGTTTAAACTTAGAGGGTCAAGGAGATGTGCTTGGCACACACTCTTGAAAAGAGTTCAATGAGCTTAGGCTGGGGTAATGAGAAGGAGAGTTGATTAATGAAACCTCTCCAATGAGAAATGAAATCAGCTATAGACTCATCCTTGAATTGTCAAATAGAGTAAAGGTCTATGATTGAAACCTTTTTAGAGATATTGATTGAGAAATAATCTAAAAATAACTGAACAAGCTTGGTGAAGGAAAACAAAGAGTGCCAGGTAATGGGGCTATACCAATCTAGAGAAACACCCATAAGGGATATGAAAAAAGTACAAATCAATAATGCATCATCATGTCTGAAGGATCGTAAGTGCTGTTTTGGGTCTTCCTTGCATTGAAAGTGAGTGAACTTAGGAAGCTCCCATTAGTTGGGATAAGGATGGATAGGTACTAAAGAATGGATGGGTTCATTACATATTTGATCATATGAAAGAATATTCTTTGAACTCAAAACATATGTCTCTAAGTTGGACATCTTATCCATCAATATCTTGATTAGATCTAAAGGGGGATTGGTTTGAAAAGCACTCCCTAAGATATAGGGGGCTTGCAGAGAGCCTAAAGTAGTGTATGACATAGGTTGTTGTGGCTATATAGACACAACATATAGGTAATGAATCATACGCTAAGGGGCCAAAGAGAAAGGGGCTTGTCCCATAGGCTTTAGAACAAAACCTTGACCAGGCACTACCATCATGGGTTGGGTTATGGCAACATTGGATAAAGGATAGGTGGTCACTCTTGTATTATTTGGTGCAGGAGTAGCCGAGATTGACACAACCAAGTTTTGAAATGGGGTCTAACTTGGTTGAGTGGCTTACAGTTACAAGGTTAAGGAAACCCCAATAGAATTTGGGTTTGACTGTGTGGTTAGAGAAACTAAACTCTAAGTGTTAGATACGGATGGGTTACTCATCAAAGCATCAATTTGAGTAACCATAGGGGGAATGGTGGAAACAACTAACGCTATCTCCATTAAGGAAGTGGGCATACCATAAATCAGATCACTAAAAGAGTTACACGTCTGACTCATGGAAAGGTAATGTTAGAGGGCTTTAGTGTTATGATCAAGGAATTGAGAAAATATTGATCACCCTTAGGCATGATGGGTGGTTGACTAGGACTTACATAGTCAAGGGAACCTTCCACACTAGGATCATGCTCTATGGAAGGTCTAGAAAGAGGAGACGTAAGTAGAAGAGGTTGCTAACTTACGTGATTAGTGAGAAGATTTTCTTGATTTCACATCAAGACCATGAAAAAGGGGAAAATAAGTTTAATAGACCCTGTATCTATGATAAGAAATCATAAAAACCCAAGTTTGATTAAAATAGGTAGGTGATTTTAGCTTGCTATTTGATGCAGACTGAAAATCAAAAAAATCCATAGAGACCTATATCAGTTGCTTAACTAAGGTTAGTATGTAGGAAGGATGCTGAAATTGGTATTATAACCATGGTTAGTGGGATACTCAGGTTGCCAATGTTAGTAGCCTAACTGAGGTTGGATATTGTGTAACTGAAAAGGCAAAAAATTCATTGTTTAACCAACTCAGACATGAGATCTAAATATAACAGTGAATGCACTAAGCCTGTGTGTCAATAGAGAACACTCAAGGGGATTAGAGCCAGAGGTTAACAAGTCTAAAAGGATGTGAAGACTTGGTTTTGATATAAAATGTCCTTACCAACTCAAAACTACAACAAGCAATAAAAAGACAAAAAATATCATACAACCAACTAGCATTAATTCTTAAGAATTATTTTTAGTCTCTTAGCACCTTATGCCTTAACCAAATTATATGAAGAGGAAGTTGGATAATGAAGGTCCTATAATCCATCTATATATGGTTTCAAGAGTTTTGGCTAGGGAGTCCTCAATATATCATTAGGTACATGAGGCCCAAATCTATGACTTGTGATTTAGTCTGACCAGAACACCAAACTAACTTCGTTTATCCAATGATGAAATCCAGGTAAATTCCACCTAAATATTTGGGAAAAGTTTGAAATGTGTAAGTTGATATGTGGTTTGGGGATGTGTGAGAAAGTCTTCTATGATTCATTAACTAGGTAATTAGTTCTATGTGTGACTAATATGCAACAAGCTAACCAATGATGCAGTAAGTTTTAAACCCAAAAGCTGAAGTGTTTTCTTTAGATATAAAACAATGAGGAAAGGGAAAGAGTATGAATTTCACTACTTTGATGTATATGCAATGAGTTAAGCAAAAATAATATTCTTTTTAACTTTGAAAAAAGAGTATGATCTCATTTAGAGGTAGTAGGAGAAGAGGTGAGAGAAAAGAGAAAGTTCAGTTCATTCCCTTACACTAAAAATGAAAGGTGTGGTATATTGATTTTATGGAAAACAAAAGGAGAGAATGCAATAATTAAAAATTCACTATTGATGAACCTATATGAATGTCATTTTAAATCAAGGAATGAACCCAAGATAAACTCTGGGGTCCCACCAGGCATGTAAAAATGTTTCTATCAGTTTTTACTATCTATTCTAAAAGGAAGAAATAAAAGTATGAAGGTTATGGATAAGTGATTAAATGCTTGAAATGATGTGCACCATTCCAAACATTGTGAGAACTCCTCTTTGGATATGGAGGAAGACACCTATGTATAAGAAAACACTAAATAAAATTGCTGTTAGTAGAGATATGTGCAGGCTGTCAAGCTACGTGCTTGTTCTAGGAAGTGTAACACTTCCCTAGGATGACAGTCTGCTATTTAGAAACAAAGTTTAAAATAAACATAAATATAAAGAGAGAGAGAGAGAGGGTTAGAATACTATTAACCATGATACAGGTTTGAATGTGTTAGTGAATAATACATTATAGGTTAGGCAGGGGAATTATGTTTTGGTGAGGTTGTTGGGGAGGCTTTTGGGGGTTCCTAGTGTAAAAAACATAATGATCAATGTCAGTTAAGTGACTGGTGTTAGTTTAGGTCGACTATGTCAGTCTGGATAAATGATATTGGTTGGGGTAATGATATTGGTGGGGTTATGGAAGGCTTTTTTGAGAAGGGAAATAGAGTTGTAATCTTGTAAAGGGGTCATGAGGAGTTGTGAGGGGGTGAGTAAGACTTAGGAAGGGTAAGGAAGAGGTTGATATGTTGAGGTAGAGGGATGGAGGTGGGGGAGTGTTACAACTCCTCCATAGAGGAAGCTTGGGTTTTGTAAGCAGTTAAACATTATATTTGTAAAACCAATATAAAATAACTATTTTAAAACATGTGAAAAAATGAAATGTACTTAGCTGCATTGGATAGGTGAGCAGCTATGCCAGATAAATGGCTCCAATGAGGCTTGATGAACCAGTGAATGAACATATGAGGTAAAGCATATGTTTTTGATCCATGGTGCTCAAAATAATATGCAATTTGTCAATTTTTGATCTAGAATAATTCATGTAGAGTGACGGTAAGCTTGAATGTTAATAATGATGCTAGAATGCTCTGATCATAAAATCTCTATGTGGATATATGATTTTCTAACCCTATGGCCAATTTGGAAGTAGGCCTAAGTAACTGACATTAGTGGGTCTACTGGCATCAGTCAAGGGCTAACTGATGTTAGTTCCTAAGACTAGCTAAAACATGCTAAATTTAGCCTTTTAGCTTGCTCTTACTTCGACAAATGGGTTTTCCCACTAGAAAATTGTCATAATGCAAGGTCGAGAGGTGGTTAGGTAGTTATTGAGTTATAAAGGGGTGAAGAATAGGTCCTAGGTGGTTAGGATAGAATGACCAGGTCCTAGGGTGAGTCAGAGGGTGAGAACTGGTCATTAGGTGAGGTGGTCAAAGGATATTTAACCAATTTAATTAAATAATTAGATTAATTAGATGTGCCTAAAGGGTAAAACATACATAGGTTAGGGAATTAAATAAGAAAGGGGTTGAGGGGTAATGTGACCTAGGTAATCATGCAAGGGATTAACACAATTCTAGTGTCTATAGAGATTTGAATAGAGTATCATTGAAAGATCATTATCCACTTCTTTCCATGGATTAAATATTATAAAGAGTAGTAGGTTCACAAATGTTTTATTTATTGGATGGGTACTCATGATACAACTAGATATTTGTGAAAGATCAAGATCAATATAAAATAACTTTCACCACCAAATGGGGTACTTTTGCTTACAAGAAGATGCCTTTTGGACTCTCTAATGCTAGAGCTACCTTACAAAGGGCAATGGATGTTGATTTTCATGGTATTTTGAGTGAAATGGTTTTAGTCTATCTTGATGATATTATAATATTTTCAAATAATCATAATGATCATTTAACACATTTGAGAATTGTTTTTGATAGATGTAGATAATTTGGAGTCTCATTGAATTCAAAGAAATACATTATTTTAGTGCATGAGGGGAGACTTCTTGGACCTGTGGTGTCCAAGGTTGGTATTTCCATTGATCCAGAGAGGATAGAGGCAATCCTTTCTCTATCATTTCATAAAAATAAGAAAGGATTGTAGAGCTTCTTGGGTAAGATAAACTTTATGAGAAGATTCATTCCTAGTTTTGCAAAACTAGTAAAGCCACTTACTCAAATGCTAAAGAAACATCAAGAGTTCACTTGGAGTAAATAAGGTAAAATGAGTTTTTAAGATATCAAAGAAGAAATCATCCAAGCTCATACTTTTCTCAATCTTAATTTCAATAAGTATTTCTTCTTGTATGCTTTCTTTACTGCCAATACTATTTCAGCCATGCTTATGCAACAAAATGATGAAGGTTTAGAACAACCCATTGCTTTCTTTAGTCAAGATTTATAAGGTTATGAAGAGAGGTGTTATTTTTTATAAAAACATGTTATTTATATTATAAGAGGTCTAAAAAAATTCAAACATTTGGTTTCAAACAATAAGATTATACTAATGGTAGCTCATCCAAGTGTCAAGGATTTCATTCTCAATAGAGACTTGAGCAAAAAGAGAGCTGGATGGGTCACTAAGTGCATGGAATATGACATTTAAGTCAAGGTTAAAAATATGGTCCAAGGAAAAGGATCATGTGAACATATTTTAGAATATGTTAAAAAAGGAAAAGAGACAATTTTAACAATTTAGGACACTCAACATGAAGCTAAAAATACACCTCCTACAAGCTAGACACAAAACATTGCTAAATTTATTCAAACTAGAGAGTGTCCAAGGGTTTTGAATGCATTAAAAAGAAGACACTTTAAGCTAAAATTAATACCATACATTCTGATTGATGGAGTGATTTTCAAAAAAGACATTGGAGGGTATGCTTTTAAGGTGTGTTGAAACTAATTAATTTGACAAGATTTTTGAGCAATTTCATGATATTCCTTCTAGAGATCATTTTATAGCCAAGACCATAGCTGTAAAAATCATTAGAGATAGTTATTTTTGGCCTAATTTATTTATAGATGCACATGCATGGGTTAGGAAATGTACAAAGTGTGCAATGTTTGTAGAGAAATAAAGACTAGTTGCTATGCAACTAAAGCCAACTCAGGTTGAGCATCCTTTTATGCAATGGGTTTTAGAATTCATTGGCATGATTCATCCTCCATAAAATGATGGTAATAAGTGGTTTTTGATAGCTATATACTATTTCACTAGGTGGGTGGAAGTAGGACCTTTGAAGGAAGCAAATGAGAACTCTATGCTTGAATTCTATGAGAGCCTAGTCACTCATTTTGGAAGACCTTCTACTATAATATCAGATAATGATTTGGCATTCAGTAGTATAAAGGTATGTGAATGGAATATTGAAAATGGTATTTATTTTGACATCTTCATCAAATTACTATCCATAGGGTAATGAACTCGCTGATTCCACTAACAAGACCCTGATTTAGATCATCAAAAAAACAATAAAAGATAATCAGAGATCTTGGCATACAAAGTTGAAAACTACTTTATGGGTTGATAAGATCATCCCTAAGAAGGCCATTGGTAATTCACCTTATCTCTTAGTTTATATAAGAGAAGCAAGGCTATCTATCTCATTAGAGCTTCCAACTTTAGAGCTTGCACATCAACTAGAGCTTCTGGAAAGTGATGCAATGGAAGTCAGAATGAACAAACTAAGAGAATTGAAGGAGATAAGAGATGATGCTATGGATACAATGTGGTCAAATCATTATCAAGTCAAGAATAAATTTTATAAGAGAGCTTCATAAAAAACATTTCAACAAGGAGACATAGTACTCAAATGGGATGAAGAGTGTATAAAGCTAGGTAAGCACTCCAAATTTGATAGCCTTTGGAGGGGAACTTATATTATCACTGATTGTAAAAAGAACAATGATTTCCAGTTATCCAAATTGAGTGGAGAAGAGCTTCTCATTCCTGTGAATGGGATGTTTCTTAAATACTATATTATGAGAGTCACTCCTTTTTACATAGTCATAGTTTCATTCCTCTAAGTGCTTTTTTACACATGCTTTCAGTAGTTGTCATTTTCATTTCCAATTATTGTTGTTATTTACTTTAAGTGCATATGTGCACATGCTTGATGTTGTTTGTGTCAGTTTTTCCTATTATGTCTTGGTCTAGAAGCTTTACAAGTTTCAATGTTTGTCTTGGTCTATTTTTCTAGAGTTTTTGAGTTATTTTGACCAACAGGTTGATCAACCCCCGAAAGTCACCAAAATTATTAGTAATTTGGCTTGTCAATGTCAAATTACTATCCCTATCATTCAAAACTTTCCTAAAACTGGTCAATATCCCTTTACAGTTAGTCAAATTAGTCAATTATGGTCTAAAAACACAAAATTTGGTAAAAAATGTTAAGAAATGGGGTAAAAAGCATCAAAAATGGTTTCAAAAGTCATTTAATTATCTCAAAATAGCTTTGAATTGGTTCAAAAATGTGAAAATAGTTTAAGTCTAAAGTTTTAAACTTTAAAAAGGTCATTTGATATGTCATATAAGCCAAAATGCCCCTATTTCACCCCACACGTGCCATTTTACAAGTTTAAAACATGAAAAAGGTTAATTTTTTTTTTTGCATGCTAAGATATTTATTACTTCTCAAACATTCCATTTCAAGTGGTGGAGAGTGAAAGTTAGCTTTTAAAAGGGCAAAAAGAGTCTTTTTTCACCTATTTTGCAAGAGAGGTATAGTTATGTATAGCCAAGGTAGAGGGAGTCATTTTCAAGGCATATAAAATATTCATGAGAAGTTTCATGAAAATTAATGGCCTTATATGCCCTAAACTAGTCCTCTTTTGGTTTTTGGCTTGTTGGCATAAATAGATCTACCTATAGGTTTTTTCATGGTACAGTCTGTTGGAGGAGGGTAAAATTCTTAATTTTGGGGTAAAGAAAGTATAATCAAAGGGATTAATAATGGTATAAATGGTTTCTCAATTGGATTATCCAATATTATGAACCATTCAATTGAATTCAGGTTAAATTCATCTTCCTTGCAACTAAAAAGGCAACTATTTTTCTCCATTTTCTCCTCACCTAGGTAGAGTTTAAAGAAAATTCAACTTGTCACAGAATATTAAGGACTTTTTATACCTTTATAAGGTATCTTTCAGCTATTATTTATCTAATTCAAGTTGAAATAGAAGTCTCAAACTCAACTAGTCAATCTGTAGTGTTAGTAAGCTTGCAAGGATGAATTGTACGGTCCAAGAAGAGGAAGGCAACCTCAAATTGTAAAGAATTTATGTTTTGTAGGGTTTAAATAAAGTTTTCATGATTTCCATGCATAAATATCAAAGGTTCTTCTTGTTTCATGTCCAAGAATCCCCATCTCTATGGTTAAAAGTGTCTTAATAGAGTTTTTTAGCATAAATTAAGGTTTCTTTACAAATTTTGAGGTTTTTAAAGAAAACCATGATTCATTTTTGGTCTGTTACCCTCCTTCAATGGTATTAAAATTTATATGAAGTTGTGATGATGAGTCATTATTTGCATATTTATATTTATCTTATCCTTCTCATGCTCCTTTCATACCTCCACCTCACTCACTTCATACCACTGCCACGCTCAATATTTTCACTATGTTTTCTACCTTTTCTCCCACCCTGCATGCTATTTTCATCCATATATTCATGTTTTCCACCATCACACTCATCTACCTCTCCTATTAAGATCATCAAGGATCCAAAGTTGACTAAGGATCAATATGAGCATGAAAAAAGGGGTTATGGACCAATCAAAACATCAAAGTACAGTAAAGAGGAGAACTACCATCAGGTGATACAATCAAGTATGGATATGAAGGTTTAAAAGGGCTTGAAGAGTCAAGTGAAAGTGACTTTTTCAAGGTTTAATGAAAGGAATTATCTCATCATGTAGATTTTATGAAGAGAAAGGGGTCTTAAGGTCTTGAATAGAGCTAATGACCTCTCTATTGCACCTACAATCTACTATTAAACCATATAAGCTTGCTTTGGGGTAACTTATAGTGGCTTGGCAAAGGAGAAAGCTTATTAGGCTCAGGAAAGCTTATGATCAGGCATCAAGTAACTAAGACATGAAGGAGTTGCAACAAGGTAGTACTCAATATACAATCTTTCCCCTAAAAAGGAGACCTAAATCCCCAATGTTAACTAACAAGCCTATGCTATTCCAAAGAAGGCCTACTTGATAGCAAGGACAGTTTGTCTTATGACTCAAAGGGTTTATTTGGCCACCAAATAGGCATGATGAATATTTAAGACATCAATTTCATGAAAGATAAAGAATGCTATTCAAAAAGGCATTAGAGGGGAGTCTAAGACCACCTACAGTCAACTCAAGGTATGTTATAATCAATAATGAGGTCACAAAGATAAGGGAGGTTTCTAATGTTTATGACTTTCAAGAGAGATGGTTTAGTTTTGGAGATATTTTTAATTTAATAAGGGACTTTTACCATCATTGAAACTTTGTGTTTTGTCAAGCTATCTAATCATTCTCAAGACTTTGAACCCTGATCCATACAAAACCTTACAGGTATCTAAAGTACAATTAAAAGGAGGGTTGTTGGAGTGGTTTGTTCATAAGTGATAATGACATAGTGGTCTAAGTGATACAATAGAGAAATGGTAATGATATATCATGGATTCAAATCCCAATCATAGTTTATAGTCCATACATATGGTACTTCAAGGAGCACCTATAGCTGGTTAAGATGGATTGTCATACTTTGAATAATATCGAGGGGTTTTGACTTTTTCTATAGGTAATTAAGGTTATATAAGTTCCATCATAACATTATAACCTACAAGAGCCTATCTTCATGCTTTGTACTTCATAGATACAATATACAATGCTACAAAATTACCCTATAGGCCTATTTTTGAGCAAAAAAAGGGCTACAATAGATTGGAGTTGATCTCATGAGGAGACATATCATAGGTTTAAAAAACTAAATCATTGTATTATAAGGAATAAAAATATTAGGGCATAACAAGTTGAGGGTTATGGAAGAGAGGAACCTACAACCCATGGAGGAACCTATAGTACTAGAAAATGCAACCTACAGGTACCCTATGATGACTTATATCCAAGTAGGGTTATGACCTAGGAAGTCTAAATAGTAATAAGAATGGTCTTGGAGCCAGTTTTGATTGATAAAGAGATAATAAATTTGAGAGAAGACAACTCTTAAATTATACAAGGAAGGGGAGCCATTTCAATTTTTAAGCAAGCTTATAACTCTAAGAAACTCACCTACAACCCTTGTAAGTAGCTACAGTGCTGTCATGCTTGGAATGGGGGTTAAGAGGTATTATTTCACTTTGTGAAAGTCCTTATGTGTTTGAAAAGTGTTATTATAACTTTGAAATGAAAAATTTACTTCATGGTGTTATGCTCAAAGGCACCTATAATACCCTAAAGCATCCTGCATTCTTAATTGAGGCAAAGCCAATCAATGCATGAAATAAATATGGCAATAGGTCTGTTCAAAGATTTAGTGCATATTAATAACCTATGCCTATCAATATTCATAAATAATGATCATATTTTGATCCTAAGATAACCAAAAAGATACAAATACTACCCTACAATCATTCAAAAACCTTATAGGCCGATAATATGGTAAAGGAAGGCATAAACCCTTGAGTAGGATGGACCAAGGGTTTCTCTAAGAATAGTTGGTCATCAAGGGAAGGGATTCCTTAAGGAAAAAAATCACATGAATATTAAAGGAATAGAAGGACTCTTTAAATATAATGAATTTCCTCTTATATCACTATAATCATCTATAGCCAACCTTCAAAAAAGACACCTACAACCAGGATAAGAGTGTTAAACCAAGAATCTTTTAAGACTTGAAGAGGATATTTGATAAACAAAGCCATGGATAAGTTTGAGGTTAATTATCTTAGTACATGATGTGTTTCAATTTTACTTTTAAGTTTTCAAATATTTAAGGAAGGGAAATACCCATACAGGTTTGTCCTAAAGCCATTTAAGGTTCACCTATAGTCAAAATAGGAGACAATGCTTCAAGAAGATTATTTCATAATGGAGACTATCAAGGATGGTTTGAGTTGTCAATAAATCATCATGAAAATGTTAAATTCATGGACAATTTTTATGTTGTTAAAATCCATAAGGCATGCCTAAACCTTGTCCTCAATTCGTATAAGGACAAATCACACAATACAATGTTAATGAGGGTCTGTGAGTAAGAAGTAATAGTTGGTTTTAGAAGCATGTTGATTCTAACAAGGGGCTAGCTGAGTGTTTAAAGTGGCATGAGGAGTTTAAAATAGGATAATATAATGTTTTCCAATGAAGATGCAGTCATATGCTAAGATCAAGACCTATAATCCTCATTGAAACACATCATGGAGGCCTAAAACCTTGCATAAGGGAGTCAAATGGCTACAAGGAGATGAATTGAGATTCTCAATTGGTATAAATGGTCTTAAATAACCTAGATTAGATGGAGTATCCACTTATCATGTTTAAAACACATTGATTCTCATTTACAATAGTGAAACACAGTCATTTGAGGAGCTTAAATGCCTTGTTGGGGGTCAAAGTGTGCTTGAAAATAGGGGTATAAGAGTTTTACAAACTCTTTAAAGGACTATTGAGCCATATGAATATGATTTTTGAACTTTAAACTTATAAACTACATGAAAATACCTTCAAAAACACTAAAAATCAATCAAAAATGTAGATAGTCCATGCATAAGGTTCATTTTCAAGGGAAAATTAAGGATTCTAGGAGCTATATGTGGAGTTAAGACCTAAAATTTTGTACACAAGGTTATCATGAGTTGGAAAACCATATGAAAAAGTTTTATATCCATTGGATGAGTGGAGATACTCACTATTTTATCTTAGACCTCAACTTATTCGTTTGAGGTCACTATTAGAGCAAACATCATTCTAGAGTGTTGTAGAGGCTTCTAAGCCTAGGTAAAAGATTGAAAAGTATGGGATGATGTTTTTAAATCATGGTAAAAACTTTAAAAAGTGTAATAACTCCAAATTTTATGCAAACCATGCTCATATAAGCTTATGCAAGTAAATAGGCACATGGGCCAAAAAGGCATTTTTTAAGTTTTCAAGAAAGGAATTTTAGAGTGTTTTGATAGCATGGTATAGGTACAATAATGTTTTTTTATTATTTGAGAAGATAGGAAGGAACTATTTTCATCTTGTTGAAGTTTTTCACTTTTTTATAGTTCTAAGCAACCTTCTAAGCCTGCTATTCAGATGCTCATTTTGTTCACCACATGTTGAGTTTGGTTGAAAACTCTTAGTATGTTTTGAGGAACTATATATAATTATAATTATTGAGTAATTTAAATTAGTTGAGGGGTTGTGATTTATGAACAATTGTTAAGAGTGTAGGCAATCCAGAATGTAGTCAAATTCCCATAGGCAAATTTCATTTACGTGGTAAAATTTCATATCTTTTGCATGGGAACCCAATATTTTTAGGGATGTCAAGGGGGTTAATGTGATACATATCAATGGAAATGGTTCAGGATTTAGAGGTCTATAATTCATGAATCATCAGTTTGAAGATTTAGCTTTAAAACCCTTTTAAACCCCTAAAAAATTAGTTTTTAGAAAAATAGATTTTATTGCCATAAAATCATCATGAATCAACCTAAAAACTTTCCAAACATCAAATAAATTTAGAGAGGATTCCATAAATTCTAATTTTATGTATGGAGATGTACAAATAAGGGAAAAAATCATGTTTTTTGTGGAAAAAACATGTAAAATGAAGTACAAGGTAGTTCAATAGAATATAATCAATGAGTCTCAAAGCTTAAGACTTTTTATTCATCTTAAAATATTTATTTGATCAGAAATCATCCCAAAAGTATCCCCACCAACTTGATCAAAATGGCTTGTCTATTGGAAAATGGAACAAAATAGGCCTAGTCAACCCTGTTGACTGAATTATGAAGGTTTTCTCATCAAAATCGCATATTTGATGATGAATAAAGTTGTTCCAGATCTAATTATTGGTTTTTTCAAGTTTCATGGCTTCTTATTATAGGTTTAATGGTGACCAAGAGTGTAGATTAGCCTTTAGTCCTATTTGGTCTAAATGGCTTAGTGGTCCACTTATCAAGTTTAATCTTGGTGTTGGAATTGGTCATCAAAGAGTTTTAAATATATTTCCACACCAATTTTATAATATTTAATGAAGATATTTATGGACTTCTCACTCTTCAAGGTCCATTTTCATGCAAAGGAAGGCTATTTAGGGTTGACTATTCTTGAGCGTCAGTTGACTAATAGTCAAATGCCACATCCACTCTTGGTTAACATGTTAATTGAGAGATTTCAACACTTCCAACTCACTTAAAAATTGAGTTATCCATTCAAGATGTGGCATAACATTCCATGCAAGAGAATTTGACTTATCAAACATGGGCCCATAACCTTTTTCCTACGTCAAAATTTGAAGTTCCATGCATGCTTTGTGGAATTTAAAGATTTTATGAATTGTTTAAACATTGTAAAGGAGTTAGTCTTGAATTAGTTAACCAAGACTAATCCTTATACCTTTTCAATGCTACATTATCTTAGGTTAGAATTTAGACATATATATTGGTTTTTTCAATCCATTTTCAATATTATTCCTAGAGCTGAAGTAAAAATTATAATCTAGACCTTACATCAATAAAGGAGTTTTTTATTTTACATATGAGTTTTGATAGAGAATAGAGTTTAATTGATTGTGTATCAGCATATAATTTGGATTATATCTCCTTTTGGTAGGTCCCTTCCTCACCTATTGTTTTCTATCTCATCTTTTACAGGTCATTTGAAGAGGTAAAAAAGAATCTTGTAATCCAAAATTATTTCAATCCTTCATCTAAAAAATTTATGCTTTAGGGAAATATAAGAATTTTATTGGTTTATATGCATGCATTAGTTTTAATATATTCTAAAGGATTTAAAAAATTCAGGTGCATCACCCCACTAGATAGGATTTCCTTTCAATTTCCCCTTCCCCTTTCATTCAAAAGTAATGGTGATCAGTTTTAATAGATAAATCTTAAGGGAACTAGCCCTCTTTGGAGTTTTTTCTCAGTAAAGAGTCACCCATGCTTTGATAAGTTCCAATTATATCAACTAGAGTGAGGCTATGTTTTACACAGCTTCAAGTAGGGTGCACTCCAAAGTGATAACAATCTTCTCAACAAAAAATGTAGGAATGCCTGGAGGATCATGCTAATGAGGGTTATCATGCAGGGGATTCTTAATAGAAGGAATGGGAGTGGAGTCTACATGATATGAAGGGGTCATTTATGGATAATAGGTCATAGGTGAAGGAGTAATTGGTGGAGAGGGATCCATGGGTGAAGGAAGGTTCATGGGTGAGGGAAGGTCCACGGGTAGAGAAATAGTAGGTGGAAAAGTGACCACATGTGGTAAACCTATGGGGGAAGAAAGGGGAGATTTCTTATGAGAGTGACCTATGGGAGAAAGGGTATAATACATATGAATGGTTATGAGGTGATCCTTGAGATTCTACTAAAGGATGCAACATCGATTAGTGTGATGTGTACCACATTGGTGCCAAAGACTATGTCTCTCCATATTTGGGAATATATTCAAATAACACTTTCATGAGAGGTATAGCCTTGTCTATGGGCTAAGGAGTAGTGGGATACAAGGTGTTAATATATTATCGTAACTTATGATAGTGTGTGGATGAATGGTTATTTGTGTCATGAAAGTAATAAATATGCTTATGAGTAGTTTTGGTAGGTGTAATCATAAGAGGAGTGGAAGCATAAGGTGAGGAGGGTTGGTATAATGAATAATCTCTAGTCTAGTGACTAAAAAATTTATGAATACCATTAAGTTTGATCATCCCATTTGGTGGGAAAAGGATCAAATTACGATAAAGGGAGAAAACCATCATCAATTAAAGGTGCAGTTGGTGGAGAGACTAGGCAAGGCTTGACAGAAGGAGAAATAGGATTCAAAATAGAAAGAGACTCAACTATAGAGGGAGTGAGAATAAGATCAAAATTGGGATCTATTAAGGGAGGGGTGAGATGCATAGAAGGTTGAAGGATAGTCACAACCATCTCAGGGATAAGTCAGCTAAAGAGGTCTTGGTATTTGTAAAAGTGATAGGGACCCATCATAGCACAATCTATAAGCATATTATTATTAGGTTCTTCAGAAAATGGAGGTGTGTGCACCATATCTACCCTATGATCAAGAGGAAAAATGATAAAATTAGGAATGATATAAGATGGAATACTAGAAGATATACTGAAAGATTGAATTTAAGAGGAAGATAATGAATAATTTTAATAACATCTCATGCCTAAACTAGACCTCCTAAGAATGGATCATCTAAGGTATAACCATCATCATAATTAGGTTTATGAAGATCTATGGAATAGGTAGGCATGACCTTATCATTCGATGTGGTGTGATGAGTGGAATGTCGAGTCTTAGTTAAGACCACATGTATATCATCACAAGGTGGTTGATGGGAATGAGGTTGCAAAGGAGGAAACTGAGAGATGAGATGAGGTGAAAGATCCTAAGTTTTAATATTGATGTTGATTTCATCAGGTTGATCATCATCAAAATCTAAGAGGTTAGGTCGTATATTCCCAATGAATTTGGGGTGACCATTGTAATCTCAAGTGGAATTGACAAGAAAGTTAAACCATTGAGATTCATGAAATAAAATGCTTGACAACGGTTCAAGGGTAGGAATCTGAAATACACCATGGTCTTGGAATTGTTCAAAATTATAAGAATTAGTGTCACATTGAATCCTATAGATGGATCCATTATGAGGAAATTTGACACATTGGAAAATAGAAGAGGTAACTGCTCTCATGCGATGAATCCATGGCCTACCAAGAATTTTTTTATAAGATAGAGTAAAATTAAATATCATCACCTTCATGTGAATGATGATAGGTTTTAAAGTAATGGGGACCCACACACAACCTAAAAGAGGCATTTTACTTTGGTCATAGCCTTGACATGCATTATGTGTGGATTTGAGATTACATTTAGAATATCGAAGGGCTTTGATAAAATCAAGAGAGAAAACATAAGTGCCATAAAACTCATCGATAAAATCATGTTTGAATTGGATATCACCAAGTTAGATATTGATAAAAAGAGGAGGATCATCCACATGAAGTAGAATCTCATTAGGGATCATAGAAGTAATGGGGAGTTTGAGGGAAAGATAAGTGCCCATTATTTTGTCAATATATATGGACATCTCTTCACAGTATTGTAAAATGCTATCATCTGATCTGGATAAGGTGGCTTCTTGTCCTATAGGGGAGGATGAGGGATGTTCATTTTGAATAAATGTTACATATAATGATTATGATGTCGTAGAGAGGTCTACATAACTTCAATAAATGGGATTTGAGATGGTAGATTAGTAAGCTCTATGATAGGATCCCATTCATCATAACTCATAAGAGGACTCTTGAAAAGAGGTGCATCATGTTGAAGGAGGTCCTCAAAAGGAGGATAAAAAGTGCATGTGAATTTCTATTGATAATATGTGGGAGGTTTAATTAGAGAACAAGTTTGTTCATTATCTTGAGAAGATTGGGTAGTTGATTCAAGTTTGGTTTGAAATAGATTAGAAGAACTGTTGATAGAAAATTGAGTATCATTAACGATTGGTAAATAGGTTATAGAAGTGGTAGAAATGATATGAGAAGTGTTATCCAATGGAGGTGTTTGAATTGGTTCATCAAAGGATATGAGGTCTTCTTACCCCAACTATATTAAGTGAGTTGGAGAAGAGTCTTGGATAACACAAAATGTGCAAGATAATTAAGGGGTGTGGATAGGATCAGGATCAATGAAATTAACCACCCTTCACATATTATTCATATTGACCAAATTCTCTTTAGGAGTTGGGTCAAGAAGACTATCAACATAATTGGTAGAAGGGGTAGGCTTGTCTTGGTTATACTGGTGATTTGGAATTATATATATACATATATATATATATATATATATATATATATATATATATATATATATATATATATATATATATATATATATATATATATATATATATATATATATATATATATATATATATATATGGCCAAATGAGCATTGGTATGATTCAAAGCTTGATATTTAATTTATGTTTCATGGGATTTGAAGGTAATGTCATAGTCTTGTTGACATTTATGAATGATAGAATCATGATCAAAATTGGGACCAAAAAGAAAATCCATAGCCAAATTATGAAGTTGCCTACAAGTCTAATGAGAATGACCCTAACTAG
Organism: Torreya grandis; assembly: GCA_037957365.1. Taxonomy (NCBI): domain Eukaryota; kingdom Viridiplantae; phylum Streptophyta; class Pinopsida; order Cupressales; family Taxaceae; genus Torreya; species Torreya grandis. Next base: position 910,434 of record JARHVA010002729.1, read on the forward strand.
CATGAAACTAATAAAATTTATTAGGATCATACCAAGATTTCATGGGATTAGTGGGATCAGGCTTTGTAGATGCTTTTGTAATTCAGCTAAAAAATAAAGGTTTGTGAACATTGTTTTTATTGGTTAAAGATAAATGAGGATTAGAGATGTGGTTAGGAGGGGAAGCTTATTTTAGAGTCTGGTTAGGAACAATAGCTTGAATAGTATGAATGGTATCATAAGAGTCGATAACACCATCATTTGTATCATGATGGTGTTTATTCTTGATTAACATACAAGTACCAATAGAAGGTTGGGATGGTTCTAATTGATGCATAAGGAAATATTAATGCTTATCTTGGTTAATGGCCTCTTCCAAAGTGCATGGAGAGAGGGCCCAAACCAGATATTACAACTTAGGAAAAAGAGAATTAGTAAATAGATGGAAGAGTTTATCATCTACCATATTATGCTCACATTTTTTAGACAAGGTTTTCCATATTTTTATTAAACCTTGGGTGGTTTTGGTCTCAAGTTGATTATAATTGATAAAATGGGGTAATGTATTCTTAGGGAGGTCACTAGTTTTTAACTCTTGGACTAGAGCCTTTACTAAATATTTTAAACTAGTGATGGAATGAGATTTGAGCTAGTTTTACCAATCTAAAGCATCATCTGTGAGATTTTTTGCTACTAGCTTGGTAGTGGAAAAGGTATTTAATTTGACCCAATCTTTATATAGATTTCCAAATGTTTTTAAGTGAAGATTAGGATCAGTTAACCCATTGTAAGTAATGGTAGGGGTGATACCTCTTATATCGATATTAAAATTTTGAGATGTAAGAGGCTCATTTTTAAGATGTTTGATTATTTTGTTAACAAGGGGAAGTTGGGGGATAATATTACCATGGGAATCCTGAAGAGGAGGTGGTGGAACATTTTGGTTATGCATGCCCCATGAAATCTATTGAGGGTGGTTTTGAAGATGGATAAGATGATTTTGCATTAAATCATTTGATTTTCATTGTTATCTTGGAAAGCATTTATTTGATTAATAATTTGTAATAGGATTTGATGGGTTTGAATTGTATTATTGGCATTATGTGAAGCATTAGAATTGGTAGGAGTGGCTTGGGTACCACTATGGGTGTTAATAGTATCTTGAAAATAATTATTAGTGAGTGAGGTACTATTGGTATAATTTTATTGTGTGGAAAAATATGTACTAGTAAAGGGATGAGAAGAAGTAGTACTAGAGGCTTGGTTACCATGGGTAGTAAATGATGCACTAGTATAAGAATCGAGAAGAGTGGATTTGGGAAGAGGCCCTCTAGATGTAGAACCTACCATGTTAGTAGAGATACTAGGCATGGAGGTGGATGAAATCAAAGAGGAAGATGTCATTATATGAGAAGGGATCAAAATAGAGGTAAGAGGATTTAAAATAAAGAAGGTAGTATCTCCAAATCCATGTGAGAATGTGAGAGAAGGTGAACAAGGTTCCTTGACTTGACCACTTATCATGAAATGGTAAATAGTAGAAGGATCCTTTTCTTAATGTTAAGGAAACTCATTGACAAAGAAAAAAATTTATGGTGTATACTCTAATTCAAGTTGATATTCAAGTGAGAAGAAAGGATTACAAAGAGGAATGAGGAGGGGTCCCATAGTTTTTAGTGTGAGTGGATACATGCACATTACTTTTATCTAAGGTAAGAGCCACAAACTTCTTATGAGAGAACCTATTAGGGTGGATACGACTCATCATATCTATTGAATTTAACTCAGTGTTGTCCTTAAACATGAAGTTAATGATGAAAGAGAGAGATTAAAGAAAGTAAAGATGATTTAAAGTAAATAGATTATAAGGATACAAATAAGAGTATAGAGTCGATCAGATTGACCTATTACTATAAAAAAGAGATAAAAGAATACAAAGTCAAACAAGTCAACTTAGTACTACAAACAAGAAAAAAATAGTCTGATAAGGATACAAAGTTGACCAGGTTGACTTAGTTTTATAACCAAATAGATATAAGAAAATAGTATGTCGATCAGGTCAAATCAGTACTACAATTAGGGAAAAAGATAGTCTATAAGAAACTGTGTCAAATAGAATGATAGTGTACTAAAAATAGGGAAAAATTTTGCAATGTAATTTAAAGTGAGAAGTGAAAGAAAGCACATAAACAATTAGATCAATGAGAATAATCCAATTGGCACACATCACAAAACCTTGCACCAACACTAGCTAATGCAATCTTTTGCAATACAACATACAATAAGTAGAGAGCAAGCAAACAAATAAAAATTAAATGCCAACTAAGTGGTAATCTTGAATGTTGTTAGATTATTATAAAGTATTATTTTAAGTGTGATAAGGAAGTTAGCTAAAAGTAGGGAACTAAAAAGTTATCTATGGATGGTTTTAGGATATTTAGGCTAAAAGGGATTTGTGTTGGTAATGGTACTAGCTTGGTATTGGGACCTACCCCCTCACTTCATAATCTTGTAGTGATAAAGGTTTCAGGTGCTTTTCCAATATACACCATTAACCACATGTTTATACTTGGCCAAAAAACCAAGTTAGCTTCCCTTTTGGTGATGAAATTCAAGTAGGTAAGCCTTGGGTAGAGATATGTTTAAATATATTTTGAAATTATGTGAATTGGTAGTGTGTAAAAAAAAAGCAAAAGAGTGAAACTAAATAGTATATTGAAAAACCACCTAGTTAGACTATGTGAACTAATATAAGCATGCAAATACATGAAAATAAATGTGTGAATTAATTACTAGCATATAGTTATTAATTCCCAAATTAAGAATGATACAGAGTTGACATGGTCACTATTATAATGTATAAATAAGAGTCAATAAATAAGTCAACCAAGTTGACTTAGTCTTTTAGATATAAGATAGACTATAGAACTAGGTTGACCAAGTTGACCTACTTTACTATAGGATTGTAGTTTGGAAGACTGAAAACTTGTGCAAAATAAAACTATAATGAACTAAATTAAAAGAGAGGGAAAGAAAGGAACCTTGGTCGTTTGGAATATGTTGAGGACTATGAAATTTTTGTTGAAGTGCCTTGAATTCTACTTTCAAGTTCTTCTAACTAAGTTAACTTGATGAACATAGTTCTGTGAAACACTATTTGCTAAATCTTGTTAAGATGACTGAGTCGACTTGGTTGAATTAGTTTGTTATCAGGATGATGATTGGAATACTAAGTCAACCTACATGACTTAGTTTCTTATTTTGGAACTAAATAAGAGACTAAGTTAACCTATTCGACATAGTTTGCTATTTGGAATTAAGTAAAAGTACTATGTTGACCTGCTCAATCTAGTAACTTGTATTTGATGAAGATCTATATAAAAAGAACATAGTCATTTTGATGTGATTGTGTGTTAAACCTATGCATAAAAGTTATAATTATACCATCCTGGTTGACCTAATATCATAAATATAGAAAAATAATAAAATGATAGAAATGAAAAATGTAAAAGAAAATCTATGAGTTAGATTCACACCAGGTTCACTAAAATGTATAGAATGAGAAATATATTAGGTCTATAAATCAAAACTAGATCAGATAAGATAGATCCTACTTACACTTCTAATTGGGGATACATTAGATAATCAAGGTCATCACCAATATGGATTTGCTAGATCTAACTAAGGGATCTCTTACCATAATAATATCACCAGGGAGGTTTTCAAAGCCTCCAGTCAAGCAAAAGTATGTAATAACCCTAACTGGGTCCTATGTTTTCATATTCACTAAACTAATAATAAGTAAAGTAAAATCTAATCTAGTGCTAAAAAAATCTTGTAGCACAAAGTGGGGATAATAAACACTAAAAGTAAACATGCATAGAAGACATATACTCACATCAATGTATATGGAATCCTAATGCATGGAAGATAAGTATAAATACATATCTATCTACTCTTATAAAGGAGGAACAAAGCTAGGAATATTTACCTTTGAAGATGAACCTGCCAAGTCTCAATCTCTCCCTTGGCTAAGGTGCTTCACAAGAGGTTGTTGTGGTATGTAAGGATGACAAGGATAAATTAGCTCTAGGCTATACAACCTATCAATCCATCCAAAATACTTTTCCACAAGACAAGATCCATATATCCAAAGAAAGTATGAAACTTTAAGATTTCTCCTCAAGTATAATGGTGGATAAGTAGATGCACAATATATATTAATTCTTCTCTTCTCTTATAAATTGTGAAATGGTTGTGTTTATATAGGTAGATCTAACCCTAAGCCCTTTTGAAAGTTTTGACCGACAAGGTTAACCTAATCGACCTAGTATCTTTATTGATAAAAACTCAATAGGTCATGAACTAGATCATCCAAGAGTTGACCTAGACCTTAAATAAGTTCTATTAATAAGAGTACAAGGTTTACATAGTCGACATAGTCATGTAAACTGTCAAAAAGGGTATAGGTTAGGAAAAGGGCTAGTGAAGGTGGTAAAAGACTAGACAAATGTGTAAAAGAGAATTCTAAGCTTAGGGGAATGGTTTTTAGGAGATAAGTGTGTAGATATAAAGTGGTAAAAGGGACAACAATCTTGTAAAGAACCAATGGTCTTCCCACCCCTTTCTTGATGCACCCCTTAGGGCATGCACTCAGAGAGATTGAGACTCGATGGGTTCTTACAAGATAAAGAGCATCAATAGTTGATAAAAGTTTGAAAATATTATGTGTATACACATAGCATATCAAGTACCTTAATAATTATATAATCATGGATAAAGGCATGTGCAAGCACATATAAGCTCAAACTTGATAATGAAATATGATCATCTAACCATATAACACATGAGTATCAAGATCAAAAAAGTGTATTCCCTAATATCCATATGACATGATTAAAGGGGAATCCCAACAGGTAAAATAATAATAGATCATGTATATATGTATGCATGCATCACAATAAAATAGAATCATGAAACACATGTGTATGTATAATTATCTAGTATACTATCTATCAACATGGAACAAACACATAGATGCCAAAGATCCAATAGAATATATATGTGCCAAAAATATTTTTTGATTTTTTTTCATTTTTAAGGTATTTTTGGAATATGTGAAGAGGAAAGATAATCTTATGATCTCATCCAAAGGATGGTCATAGGTATCTCACCACTCATAACCTAGTTCCAACAATTGGTGGTACTACCAAGGAACATGTATAGGTACAATATTCATTACTATAATATCTATGATGATCTGTTTATGTATGATAGGAATCTAAGGTTATGAAGTATTAATAGAAGGTATAAGGGTTTGTGGAACCCATTTATGTTTGATCTATGGTTTCTTTGGAATAATAATAGTATAAACATGTTTAAGTGCTCTAGATGTCTAAATATGGTGTAACAGAATTAGAAATTGTATCATGATCTTTTGGTAAGTTTGTATTTGGTATCCTTTCTTCACATGAAAATGTATAATTATTTTTTTATTCATTATGTATATGTTACTTGTATCTTTTTGTATTTTTGGATATGGTAAATTGTATAAAAAATATTTCCATGTAGTGAAATTCTTTTATTATAGTGGTAATAAATAAATCTCCATATCCAATGAGATTTAGATAGAAATAAGAAAGCTTGACTATAATGATCATGTAGTAATAGAACTGCTAGTTTGGTTTATATTGTCTACTTTAAAGTATATGTAGAAATATCTTATGAATCTCTATGTATATATTTAGGTACTTATATCTACTATGTAGGTTCAACTTCTCCCTGTGTCTCTTAATGAAGGACCCAATTGACCAATCGTTCTTTGGTGGGATCAATGTGGAAGAGATCAATCTTGGGAGATGGTGCACTAGGAGAAGGACTTCTACTAGTGGTCAACTTCTATGAAGGTTGATGGACCACGTGATCCTTAAAAAGGGTAGCATGGGATGTCTTGAGCCTCTTAGAATATCCTTTAGAATAACTATGTGAATTAGGTCTAGATATATCTTTTCAAAATATAATAATTTCTCGATCAACTAGCTGTGTAAGATTTTTCTCAAGAGCAAAAAAATCATTACCTAGGTACCTGTTTATACTATGGTAAGTGAAAAAGGTATTATTATTTTACAAATATATGTAGTGGTTAATGAGAATTATGAGGAATATTAATCATTCATTTATCCAATAATTTTCACAATATATCATGTGGTCTATCTTGGTACCAATCAAACTGAAGAGGCTACCTTTTGGCAAAGGCATATGGTTAAACTATGAGAGGTAATATGTAAGCATGTTCCTTTATTTTATTTGATAATTTATCATTTTTTATTATACATATATTTTTGGTTCTAAATAAGGTGTTTGAATTGGTTTATGAGCCTTCTTAGGTTGCATGTTTACCTTGAAAACATGATTTTTACCATGTTTGGTTTTGGGTTGAAAAATAGGAAACTCGATTTATGTGTTCATTAGGGTAAATGATTATTTATGCACATCCCAATATAAAGTATTGAATGAAGTAAAGGGTTTATGTAATGCTCTTTCTCTAAGTGGAAAAAGAAGACCCCTACTAAATATTATTTTTACTTCCAAATCTGAGGGTGTATAGTTTAAGGAATATAAAGTGTCCTTAAATCAAATAATATAGTCTCGCATAGGCTCATATAATTTTGTGTCAATAATTTAAAATATTTCAATGGTAATTTAGGTAAGGTAAAAAAAATGAAAATTCTATACGAATGCATCTTCATGTTTTTTAAAATTTGATAAGGAACCATTTGGGAGGATATAAAACCAATCAATATCCCCTTTAGTTAAACTATGATGAAAAGAATTTAATAGAAAGCTTCCAATTTGGGCCCAATGTCCAAAGGAGTATTTATATTGATGTAAATTAATATTTGGATCCCCTTGGCCATAAAAGGAGAACTTAGGGATGATAAAACTCAAAGGATAAGAATACTCAAATACATCTCTAGAATTAGGTTTCTTTACTAAAATATTTTCCTCAAAAATGGCCACTTGAGAAGCAACATGTAACTTAAGAGTGTTAACTTGATAATGTAAATATACCATGGTAGTCATGATAGATAACATATCACAAGGAGAGGTTAAATATTTAGTTAGAGGCTGTAAATTACCATTTCCACAAAACATGGTAATGATAGAATCTTTACCACTTTCAAGTGAGTAAGATCATCACATGATTTTTAAACATTTGCTAAAGGATTACCCTTGGTTAATTAGGTAAGTATATCATTTTGGATAACACAAAGGTTGATACCATTATCATTACAATGTGTGATTTTATTTAAAAGTTCATGACATACAATAGGAGTAGAGGAAAGAACTTCACTTGTAAACATTTATTCTTATTTATCAGAAGATGCAAAGGAGGGAGAAAAAAAACATTTGCTTGTTCATTTGAAACATTATGAGAGGGATGAATGAAAATTTCACTTTCATTCATATTTCTCAAAGAAGGGAGAGAAGATACAATGATAATTTTTAATTTCTTTGATTCATATAACTTGATATTTGGAAGAGATGAATCAAATGTAATTGAGTATTTACTTATGTCCCAAAAAAATGCATATTTTATAACTAATTTATTATGACTTTCAAATGCATTCTCATTTTTATTTTCAATCAAGAAAGGGGAAGAATTAGTATATGCATTTTGGTCATTGGAAGTTAGAGAAAGAGAATAAATTTCATTATTTTTATTTGAGTCATCCAAATAAGGGATATATGTGTCAACATGAATATAATTTTGAAAAAGACATTAGAGGAACATTCATTTTTTTCAAAATTTACATCATTAGATGGGGAAGAAGAACATTTAACTATTTCAATATTTTCATCATGGGAAGGAGAAAAAGAATCATTAAATTTTTATGTAACTAAATAATGTATGCATGCAATATTTTGACTTATAATATTATGAATGATACCATTTTACATATCTATTTAATCATCCTTGTGCAAGGGATTAACAAAATGCATCATTGGTGACTCTTGAAACCCTTCATCATTAGAAAGAGAAGAAGTAGGGAAACTAGGATCCTCACACCCAAAAGGCATATCATCACACTCATAACCATATTAAAAATTTCCATTATCATTTCCTTGTTCATTTATACTTGAAATTTCATCATTATTTATTTATCATAGTTATAAAAAAAATAAAGGATTGTTTTATGTTTTTGATAGTCCATTATATCTTCATATGTAATACATTCATCATCAAGAATATTAAATAAATGATTAAAAGGGTGAGTCTTTGTGAGGCCCTTAATTAAGTACTCAATAAGGATTTTAACCCTGGAGAAAATCATAAAACACACAAACAAAAGGACCAAACCAAAGAGATAACTAAACATTCCTAAACTAGGTCCATTCAAGAAATAAAAAAAATAGATCTAGAAATAAATATAGAATTCTAAAATGAATTTGGAGAAGGAGAAAAACCTACATGCACACTAAGGTTTGGCTCAACAAATAAAGGATAGGTTCAACAAAATTTTAACCTAATTTGAATGTGGATCCTACTTGGGTATATAGGGTTAATAATATATAAATGACAATGCACAAGGGTGATAATAAGATCTATAGTAGGCCAATTAAATGTTAAACTCAAATACAACATATACTAAATTTGTTAAACTAAGATAGACTAAAAATTTAAAACAAAATTATGATAGATATGAAAATGACAAAGAAACGTTGTACTTAGATGGTTCTAATGCTAACACAATTCTAGATCTAGAATAGGTAGGAAGCAAACTAGAAGAAGATTCTAGATAATCACCAAATTCTAGGTTGAGTGCCTCTAAAACTACAGACACTAGCATTAATCTTGGATATTAACATTGATGTTACTATCTAAACTAGATACACGTGTCCTATTTATAATAACTTATTGAAAAGTATGTGACCACTTGGATGCTTCTAGTTTTTTCTTTGTCTTTACTCTAGTGCATTCAAATATAGGTCATGGATTATTGATCCTCATGAAATGGTAAAACCCTAGTTCTTCATCTTCATAGTGACCTTGGGAAAAATAAGTTAGTGGGATCATGGTGTCAAGCTAATCCCAAATACCACTATATCAATGGGTGTTGCATACATAGCCACTACTCCTAAAAGGGCCTTAGACTGATGTAATTCCCCTAATGTGTTAGTTTGTGTGTGCACAATGGTGCAATATGTAGAAAGTAAGTACAATAATGACATAAATTGTAACTTGGTAAGTTAAGATATTGGTCTGCTCATTTAGTAATTCATTCCTATAAATGTGTAGTCCCTATTATTGATATGGAAATAATAATAAATATGGAAGATGTTGTACCCAACACACCCCATTTATAAAAATGAGGACCCTTGTTCAAAATTTTATAAATTTGTGTTATAAATTGGACATTCAACTTAATTAAGAATTAGTATTGAATATCTTATGTTGATCTAGTTTACATGGGTCTATTAGCACATAATATTCATTTGAATTAATCTAAGGTTGCTAAAATTTGATTCTTATGTTTTCATGATGCAGGTTTTATAGGGTCTCATTGGTGTGAACACTGCCTAGGGTTTTGTACCCTAATGCTAAATTGACTCTTTGATTTTGATTAAACCTTGGTCTCTTATTGTGTAAATTGAATCTATGTTTTAAAATCATGTTAAAACTTTAGCTTAATTTATTAAGATTAAAGTCCTTTTAAAATAGATTCAAAATTTTACACAGGGTCAAAATTACTAGGGAGCACTTTATTATATTATAGCCTTAGTTTAAGATTTTAGCCTAGGTCTTTATCATATTTATTAATATAACAGACTTTAGTCTAATATCTCTATTCTAGGACATTTATATATTACAATTCACAAGGACTAAATTGATAAGGGGACTTTTTTTTATTATGTTTTGAACTTAGCTTAAGAATTTATATTAAAGTTTAATCATGTTTTTTAACATGACAAAAAAACCTTAGTCTAAATTCTTTATGCTAAGACATTCAAAGTCTCCAAATCACCTATGACTTTAATTTTATGCCCACAAAAATGGACAAACCCAAAAGTGATAGGTGGTGAGATCTTGATGCCTCAAATAAAGATCAATAACATGTGGCAAAAGTTAGAAGTCAATAAAGTTAAAATAAAGATCTAACGGTGCATGTTAACTCATGTACCAATGATCTAATGATGTGAGAATATGGTTGAAATGTCAAAGTTTTAAAATCTCCATGAGGGTGGCAAGTGGAAATAACTCAAGAGCCCAGATGGTAAATCTAATGGTCTATGATCCCTTCCCCAGTGTTAACAAGTTAATATATTGAAGCAACTATGGAGATTTAAAGTGGCACACACATAGAGTATGAAGTCTCAAGGAAGTGACAAGTGTCAAAACTTGCATGAGTCAATTAAGTCAAGCACCTAAAATATATGGTGCACATTAAATCATGTATTGAAGATCTAATGGTATGTAATCAAGATCAAAGTAGCAAAGGCTTTTCAGAAGCAAATGTGATGGTGACAAGTGTCACCATCACAAGAGTACTTAATAGAGATCTAACAACCGATGGGTAGAAGCAAGGTCAACAAGTCAAGGATGTCAAGAATGAATAAGGGATCAAAAAATGGAAAGATATCAATAATTGACAGTAAGTCAATGGTTTATGCTTGATCCTAGGTTCATAAGATCAATGTACCATGTTGATCCATGCAAGTAGGATCAATAATCTAAGATTAACATAGACTTTTCAAAACCCCATAGATCTGCCAAGGGGAACAACATGAGCATATTATTTTATTTTAAAACTTATCTAAGGACTTTATCCTAAGTTTTTTTTGTGTTTATTAACATGAATAAAACCTTAGGTTAGATTTATGTTCTAAGTTATTTTTTCCAAAAACCTTAGTCTAAGTTTATTTACACTAAGTCATTTTATATTTTTATTTTTAGGGAGTCCTGAGTAAATGATAAGTGTCAAGCTCACATGAAGTAAAGCACTAAGATATATGGTATACATTAACTCATAAATCATAGATCCAACAATTCAAGATAGACATCAAAGATAAAGGCTTTTGAAAGTGAACGTTAGCATGACAAGTGTCACCATTACAAGGACCCTATCATAAATCCAATGGTATGTAGAGCTAAGGATAGAACCAAGTGGATAAAGATTAATGAACCACATTGATTCATACAAATAGATCCAATGGTGTGATATCAATGAGACTTTTCAAGGTCTTAGAGCCAGTAGAAAATTGACACTTGTCATGATCTCATGAGATCAAAGATTGGCATGGACATTGCTACATGAAAATGACACATTGGATTATGAACCAGTGAAGAACTCGAGTCTTAAACTTAACTTGGTTAGCAAATATAAAAAGGAATATCTGGTAGTAGAATAAGAGAAGACTATAGTTATTCAGACATCTCAAGGATTAAGTTGACACAACATATTCTTTTAAGACCTACAAATCCTTTTGAAGGAATTTTCTATTATGTAAAGGTAGGGGCAACATGTAACACACAGTAATGGGAAGTTAGTCCTAGTTAAGTAATAATTTTGGTTCTAAAGCATTGGTAAAGGGGTGCTTGTCCTTAATACATGTCTAAAATCCATTTTAAATGGATAACTTGAAGTATTTGATAGGTTATTCTCATTTTTAAAAGAAAAGTATTGATCTATAAATGTAGTTTTCATGTAGTTTGAGCTTTAATTGTAAAAAAATGCCTTACAAAGGCTAACTTAAATTGATGACTATAAAAAGACTCTTATATGGTTTTGACCACAATTATAACTTGAGTTCTCACTATCACATGTCATAACTTTGCATGGACTTGGAAGATGAGGTGACCACTTCCCCAAAGCCTATTTAAACAATTGTAATCCACTATTTGGTGGTGTGAGAAAATTTTCAATATACAGGAGAAAAAACATCTTTGATTATCAACAAATGTGTTTGTGTATTCTCTCTCCAATTTCTATGTAATTAGTCTTATCTTTTGGGTTATATGATTCAATAATTCTTAGTGTGAAATAGGTGTAATTAATTATATCCTTCCTTGAGTGATATGATAGTCTTAGATATGCACTAAGTATTGAAGGATTAGTAGATTACATTGATTATTGGAAATTAAATTGATTGATTCATGTTCTTAAGTGTGTAAAAATGTTTTCTTTTGATATAGTTTTCTATGTGTGTGCAAAAAGCTACCTCAGATACCTCATTAGCCTGAGCTATAATATCCTGACTAAGGGTGTGTAATAGTTTCTCTAAAAGGGGAAACCTTTGATTGAGGCTTATGATTTTTCTATATCATTATCCCCTTAGAGTTATAAACTATGTCTAACTGTGGTCTGTCAAATATTCTTGAAACATGCATACATTTTAAAATTACTTATCGATTTAGAAACCAACTAGAGAGGTCATTCTTGAAAACCATAGAGTCTTATTTTCTACCTTAACCTCCCTTCTTTTTAAAGTTTTTTTTGAGATCTATCTAGTTTAGATTAGCAACCAGCCACCCATCCAACTCATGTAGGAATTTACTACCCTTTAAGAACCATACCTCCATCCAAAAAACCTTGTTAATGACCTGCATGCCCTACTAGCTATTCTATCAATAGGTTTTTCAAACTGCATACTTGTAACTTGTGCCATAGAGTGGAGTTTACCTCCATTTAGATCCTAAAATGTTATAGGCTACCTTTTTGACTATGGTGTACATAAAAACAACATAAATAATTTTATTAGCACTAAAAAGAGGGCCTAAACATCTAATAGTAGTAGTATCCTTTACACAGAGTTGCACTGGAGTCACCCAAGAGAGTGATTGAATCTAATTCTTAGGCTAGTTTTCTAGTCTCACCCTTTTCAAATCATACGAGACCTAAAACTATGCTAATAAACCTAGTTCATAACAATCCACCTCTTCCAACTGGAAACCCTTTAGCCATGAGGAACCCTTTACTTGTTAATCAACCAATGGCTCAACCACCTTGGTTATTTGGATCTACTATTGTAGTCCGAAGAGATGTGCATGATTTACCTAGGAATATTGAGAAGTATCCACCATCTTTTTCTCTTTCAATTTCAAGGATAGTAGAAGAACATATCAAATATTTCAAATTTGCTTTGAGATTAATGAATGTTTTCAATGAAGATATTGCATGTAAATTATTCCTTTTTACATTAATGGATGCTACTTATGATTGGTATTTAAATTTAATGGATAAATCCATCAATTCTTGGGATGAGTGTCAAAATAATTTTCTTAAACAAATTTGATAGGTTATCAGTCCCAACATAATATACCAACTCTTCACTAGTATGAAGAGAGCATAATGAGCCTATTCATGATTTCAATGTGAGATTTCAAAAGATGTATAATTAGTTAAGTCTAGATTATAAACCAAAGGAAGTGTTAGCATTAGAGATATACAAGAATTCACTAGATTTGATTACTGTGGTGTTACTAAGGGGAGCTACTGTAACTAACAATTTAGCATGGGAATTTAAATAAGCCATTAATATTGATAGACAACTCAATCTTTAGGTGTCTATTATGTCCAACATCTATAATAGCTTTCCCATGTTGAATCTGATTCCACATGTAAGGTAGAATGTCCTAATGTTTAATTAGAACTAGCTATATACATTGCCTCTCTAACATAAACAATGCATCCAAACTATATATTCTTAAACAATCACACACAAGGAAATAGCTACCAATAAAATTGATAATCGACTATCTAGATCCTAGATCTTCCAACACTTCCATGTTCTTTGAAACTCACAATTTTTCCTTTCCAAGTGAAGATGATAATGAGCTTGAGGACAAAATGGACTAAGTTCACACTTTCTAGCAATTCTAGAAGGTGGATACAATCTAAGGAATAAGTAGCCGCCACTCACAATGTCAACTCCAAATACTACTACAATTCCACCTAATCCTAAAGCTAATAATAATCCATCTTCTCCAAGAGGAAGTGATCGGCCTCAGACCAAGGAGGAAACTAGAACGGGAGGATATAACATTGTTGAAGACATGAAGAAGATCAAAACAAATATAACTTTTCATGAGTTAGCTCAGATTACTGAACAAAAGGAGTTGCTCTATAATTTTATTATTGGGAAGATGCCTATGGAGAAAGCAAAAACATCTATAGATAAATCAAAAACATATAACACCAATGTTATCTACAAGAGCAAGCAAGAAGTTCCACCTTTTTGGCTAAGTATCAAGGCATTCAATAAGAATATTCATAATTATTTAGTTGATTCATAAGATTCTACAACTATCATGCCTACTGCTATATGTCAAAATATTGGTTTAACACTAAGCCCTTCAAAGAGGACAATTTCATAATTGGAGAAGATAGTAGTGCCTATATTTGTTGAACTGAGGGACGTGCACATCCAAGTAGTGTCTAAACCATACGTTTAGATGACTATTGATATCTTGGTGGTGTACATACCTAAAGGCTATGCCATGCTGCTAATTAGAGACTGGTCCAAAATACTCAATGAATATCTTTATACATATTTCTCTCATATATGGGTACCATAGAGAGGAGTTGCAAATCAAATTAGAATTTGATAGAGAGCTGAGAATGAAGTATCCCATCATGGAATATAATGTCAAGAATGAAGAGGGAAAGTATGAGTCTCTTAGCCTTGGTATTTATACTTTTACTATTCAAAATCAAGTATGAAACCTAGAACCTGAAGGTTCTAAATAACTATAGACTTTACACTTTGATGACACTAGATCTAAGTAAGGATTAGGCATGAGAATCAAGCTGATTGATACACAAGGTAAAAATATATTAGTAGCATATAGATTACAATTTTAATTCATGAATAATAGAGATAAGTATGAGGCTTTAATTATAGGATTAAAATTTACACTTAGGAACAATTTGAAATAGATATTAGTCTTTGGTGACTCAAAAATAGTGGTCAACTAAGTCAGAAACAAATATCAGTACAAGCTATCTTATTTAAAAAAGTACAAATGTAGAGCATGGGATCTGATTGAAAGCTTGGAAGCTTTCAATATAGTAGCCCTTCTCAGAGAGCAAAATCAAGATGTTGATTCTCTAGTTTTTGCCACTATTTATTTGGAGACCCTTCAAGAATCTAAGGTAAAAATGTTCTCCATTGAATCGGTGCCTTATCCCTCTATTCTTGACAATGTAGAAAATTTAAAGTTTTTGATGATGGCTAATAAATTATTTAGTTTCTAACCAATTCAAGGGAATTTGAGTCCTAAATCATTGATGACAAAGACATTAATGACCTTTATCAAGAAGAATCAGACATGGAAGGTATTCTTTAGATTAAATAAAATTGCATCCCAATTTGGTTGGTCTCTTTAGAGAGGTAATTTGATATAAACCCCATTCTCAGTAGCACAAGTAGCCCAAGGTCAATGAATCAGAATTAAAAAGAGAAAATCTAAGAGATAAACATAGCCCATGCTATGTTAATATTGGTCTCAATTGTACCTTAGAAGAGAGATAATGAATGAAGGATTTAATCATCTGTTACAAAGATGTCATCACTTGGACATATGAGGACTTGAAAGTATATGACATACATGTCATTACTCATATAATTCCCTTAAGGCTAGATCACAAACCATTCAAACAAAGGTAAAGACCAGTCAATCCCATTATCTAGCCTCTCATCTAGAGAGAAGTGGAGAAGCTATTAAGTGTAAAAATAATCTTTCCTATAAGACATTCTACTTGGATGGCTAATTTGGTATTAGTAACAAAGAAGAATGGTGAGATAATACTCTATGTGGATTTTAGGAATTTAAATAAGGATTCTAAAAAGGATAATTATCCCTTACCTTCTCAATGAGGTGATACAGATAGTAAGTGGTTCTAAAATGGTGTCTTTATTGGATGGATTTTCAAGCTATAATCAAGTACTGGTGAAATCCAAAGATAGAATGAAGACAATGTTTAACATGAAGTAGGGAAATTATATGTGTAAGAGGATGCCATTTGGCCTAATAAATGTAGGTGCTACCTTTTAACGCACTATAGATCATGATTTCAAAATATTGATAGGAAAATAATAATCATCTACATGGATGATCTTAGGATATTTTTAAAGAATAGGGATGATCATATAGGCCACCTCTAGTCTATATTTGAGAGATGTAAAAAGTTTGGTGTTTTGCTAAACCCAACGAAAAGTATATTTGGAGTCATTGAAGGCAAGCTCTTGGGGCACATCATCACCAAAGATGGGATAACCATTGATCCAAAGAGAATTCAAGGAATTTTGAAGATTATACCACCAAATAACAAGAAAGAACTCAAATCATTCTTTGAAAAGATTAAATTTATAAGGAAGTTCATCTTAGGATTTATAGAGATTGTTAGGCCTCTAAATACCATAATCAAGTAGGATGCCAAAATAGAGTGGAAAGTTGAAGCCCAAAAGTCCTTTAAGGACATTAAAGATGCAATATCATAGGATCTAGTCTTAATCAATCCAAATTTCATGAAATATTTCTACCTATATTAATTTGCTTCTAAACATACAATTGTTGCTATTGTAATGTAGAAAAAAGGTGAAACTGAGCATCTAATTGAATTCATAAGCACAAATTTGAAAGATGCAAAGATCATATACTCTATGATTGACAAACATATTTTTACCCATGCCAAAATAGTGAAGAAATTTTGACATTACATTTTGAAGAATAAAGTCATTACCATCATGCCTGATCTTGCCATCAATCTCACCCTACAATAGAATAAACCAGGAGAATGTCAAGGAAAATGGATGGTGAAATTACAAGAATTTGAAATAGAAATCAAGCTTGAAAAAATAATTCAAGGTCAAGGCATCATTTATCTCATGACTAAACTTGATCCATGCATCACCATTGAAGAGATATGTGAGGCTCAAGTATCCAAAGGAGAATGGTATACTGATTTCATATAGTATTTTCTTATAGGTACTTATTCCATGAAAATTAAAGAGAATGAAGGAGAGATTTAAGACTTAAAGTTGCTCATTACATGATTAACAAGGGAGTTCTCTACAAAATAAATTATGAGGGAATTTACCTTAAGTGTGTGTTTATAGATGAAGCTAAAGAAATTTTAAAAAATTTGCATCAAAAAATAGGTAGTTGTCATATTTTTGGGAATACCATAGCCCACAAGATTTTAAGAATAGGTTACTACTGGCCAATAGTTTTTAAAGATTACCACACTCATGTGAGGATGTGCCATGAATGTCAATATTTAGACAAAAAGGAAGTACATAAAAAATACCCTTATATCCATTTGTTAAAGGAAGGCCATTTGCCCAATGGGGTTTAGACTTCATTGGCATCATCAAACCATATTCCTTAGCTACTAAATTCATGCTTACTTCTATTGACTACTACACTAGATGGACTGAAACCATAGCCATAAATAATTGTAGAGCACAAGATGTGATTCATTTTTGGGAAGAACACATAACAACTAGATTTAACATGCCCATTTATTTGGTTTGTGATAATAGACCAGATTTGATATTAGTAAAATTTACCAAGTGGCCACATGACAACCAGATTACTATCAAGTCAGCTTCTAACCATTACCCTCAGGGAAATAGACTGGTAGATTCAACAAACAAGAATTTGATAGATGTAATTAATAAATCAATAGGGGATAAGCCTAGTGACTGGCATAATCTATTGAAGTATGCTCTTTGGGTAGACCAAATGAGATATAAGCAAGCTCTTAAAACTTCACCTTATTTATTGGTGTATGGATGCCAACCTGTATTCCCCATTATGCTAAATTTACCCACTTATTAGTTCATGCAGGACTACATGGAATGATGTGATGAAATAGAGTCAATATTGATAGACATAATAGAAATGTAAGATTTAAGGACTAAGGCTTTATGGAAATTCAATAAACACTAGGATGTGGTTAAGAGATGGCTTGATAAGAGAGCAAAGTTCAAAGCATTCAATTTTTTTGATCTAGTGCTACTTTGGGATAAAGCTCATGATAAGAAAGGACAACATGATAGATTTTACCCACTATGGATTAGACCATACCATATTTTGGAGATCATGGGAAATAATGCATTTTGTTTGAAGGACTTGCAAGGCAATGAGCTTATATATCCAGTCAATAAATAGTTTTTGAAGCACTACTTCAAGGCTGTGCCATCTACTAATGTTACTGAGTAATGAGGGATAAATGAATGTAGTTATAGGAGTAGTTTAGTTTCTTTCTTTCTTAGATTAGTTTCTTGCTTTATTAGATTAGATTTATTGCTTTATTAGATTAGTTTCTTGCTTTCTTAGATTAGTTTCCTATTTTATTAGATTAGTTATTTTTCTAGGGATCTAAATTGTGTTTGGTATGACTATAACCAAGCTAAAGATTCCAACCAACTGAGCTTATGAATTTTAGAAAGGGGGAAAATTAAAAATTTGGCAATTTGGGACTAGTTTACAGATTGGGCATATCTTTGTGTTTTGAGTCTTCAAGATAAAAGTATGTAATCATGAACCATTTTGGATATTGTCACAATTGAATACTTTTAATAGGAGTGTGGAAGTTTCTCTCAGAGTGATTCATAAAAATTTAGAAAGTTTTCTTATTTTATTGGATCAAATGTACTTATCACATTAAATACCTATTAAAAATGACAATTATAGGTATAGGTGTAATTGGAAAGGATGTTTTGGTAATGATTAGTTTTATAATTATACTAGCTCATTGGGGTTTCAAATCTTCTCTTTTCATTCAAGAATAAATTAAAAACAAAAGAAGAAAAGAATTGATGGGTTCAAAAGAGCAAAAGAAAATATAAATAAAATCAAAAAACTTACATGATGAAATAAGGTCAATGTACCATGCATCATGATTAAAAGAAATTAATGGAAAGAGAAGAAAAGGAGCCTAAGGTATCTTTATCAATGTTATGGACACCTAGATGGTAGGAGAGCAATACTTAAGTTTCCCTCATTTTAAAGCTTCAATAGACACTAGAATGAAATCTACAGCTTCATCAAGCCTTCAAAAAAGTCATCACAGTAGGGGTTATATGAAACAAATGTTTGACACACATAGATCCAAAAAATTGGAAGACATGTATGTTGTGTGAATCAGCTTAGGAGTCTCTTTCATATGTCTAATTTAAGTATTCTTATGTGACAAACTTCTGATTGATTTAAGTATTTCTAACTAAAGTTCTAAGTTCTTGAATACTTGGATTATTTCTTCTGTGAGTCACCATTTTTTGTACCCAACACACCCCACTTATAAAAAATGAGGACCCTTATTCAAAATTCTAAAAATTTGTGTTATAAATTGGACATTCAACTTAATCATGAACTAGTATTTAATATCTTGTGTTAATCTAGTTTACATGGGTCTATTAGCACATAATATTCATTTGACTTCATCTAACTTTGCTAACATTTTATTCTTATATTTCCATGATGCAAGTTTGATGGGGTCTTATTGGTGTGCCTAAGGTTTTACAACCTAATGCTAAATTGGCTCTTTGATTTTGATTAACCCTTAGCCTTTTATTGATTAAATTAAATCTATGTTTTAAAATCATGTTAAATATTTAGCTTAATTTATTTATCCTAAATTCCTTTTGAAATAGATTCAAAATTTTACACATGGTCAAAATTACTAGGGAGCACTTTATTATATTATAGCCTTAGTTTAAGATTTTAGCCTAGGTCCTTATCATATTTATTAATACAACAAAGACTTTAGTCTAAGATATTTATGCTAGGCCCTTTATATCTTGTAGTTCATAAGGACTAAATTAACAAGGGGACTCTTTTATTATGTTTTGAACTTAGCTTAAAAATTTATATTAAAGTTTAATCATGATTTTTAACATGACCAAAAAACCTTAGTCTGAATTCTTTATGCTAAGACCTTTAAAGTATCCAAAACACTTATGAATTTAATTTTATGGTCATAGAAATAGACAAACCTAAAGGTCAATGGTGAGATCTTGATGCCTCAAACAAAGATCAACGACCTATGACAAAGGTCAAAAATCAATAAAGGTCAAAGGAAGATCTGACAGTACACATTAACTCATGTATCAAAGATTTAATGATGCAAGATTAGGGTTGAAATGTTAAATTTATAAAATCTCCATGAGGGTGCCAAGTGGCAACATCTCGAGAACCTAGATGACATATCCAATAGTCTACAGGTCCTTCTCTAGCATCAATAAGTGAATAGATCAAAGCCCCCATGGAGCTATCAAGTGGCACATGTATAAATCATAGAGTATCGAGGAAGTGATAGGTGTCAAAGCTTATGTGAGTCAATTAAGTCAAGAACCTAAGATCTAAATTACACATTAACTCATGTACCAAAGATATAATGGTTTGCAATTGAGATAAAAACAATGAAGGCTTTTCAAAAGTGAATGCAGTGGTGACAAGTGTCACCATCACAAGAGCACTTAATAGAGATCTAATGACCTATGGGTAAAATTAGGGTCAATAAGTCAAGGATGCAGAGAATGAATAGGGGATTGATAGATGGTAAGATCTCAGCAATCAATAGTAAATTGATCGTTCACAAGATCAAAGGACCACATTGATTCATGCAAGTAGGATCAACGGTCTGAGATCAACATAGAATTTTTAAAACCTCATGGAGATACCAAGTGGCACAACATGAGATTTTTATTTTATTTTAAAACTTATCTAAGGACTTTATCCTAAGGTTTTTTTCCATGTTTAGTAACATGAATAAAACCTTAGGTTAGATTTATGTTCTAAGTTATTTTTTAAAAAGAACTTAGTTTAAGTTTATTTACATTAAGTCATTTTATGTTTGTGTTTGTAGGGAGTCCCGAGTAAATTACAAATGTTAAGATTGCATGAAGTCAAAGGTCAATCACCAAGATATATAATGCATGTTAACTCACAAACTACATATCCAATGACATGGGATTGACATCAAAGAGAAAGTATTTTGAAAGTGAATGCAAGGGTGACAAGTGTCACCATAATGGGGACCCATATCATAAATCCAATGGTATGTGGAGCTAAAGACAAAACCAAGTCGATAAAGATAAACTAACAATGTTGATTCGTATAAATAGATCCAATGATATGAGATCAATGAGACTTTTCAAAGGTCCTAGAGCCAATAGAAAATTGACATTTATCATGATCTCATGATATCAAAGGTTGGTATGGAAATTGATACATGAACATGACACATTGGATTATGAATCAGTGAAGAACATATGAGTCTTATACTTAACCTAGTTAGTGAATATAAAAAGGAACATCTAGTAGTAGAACAAGATAAGACTATAGTTATTCAGGTATCTCAAAGATTAAGTTGACACAACATATTATTTTAAGATAAATAACCTACAAATATTTTTGAAGGAGTTTTCTATTTTATAAAGGTAGGGCCAACATGTAACACATAATAATGGGAAGTTAGTCCCAATTAACTAATAATTTTGGTTCTGAGGCATTGGTAAATGACACTTATCCTTAACGCATGTCTAAGTTCCATTAGAAATATCTAACTTGAAGTATTTGATAGTTTCTTATCATAACTTATAAAATAAAAGTATTGATTGATAAATGTAGTTTTCATGCAGTTCAATCTTTAATTGTAAAAAATTACCCTTCTTTTTGCACATGCACATGTTGCATAGCTTCTGCAAAGGCTAACTTAAATTGATGACTATAATAATAATATTATACAATTTTGACCATATTTAGAACTCAATTTTTGTATATCATATGTAATAACTTTGCATGGACTTGGGGGATGAGGTGACTCCTTACCTAAGCCTATTTAAAAAATTGTAATCCAATAGTTAGTGGTGTGGGAAAAATTTCAATATATAGGAGCAAAAGTAATTTTAATTATCAAAAAATGTGTTTGTGTATTCTCTCTCAAATTTATATGTAATCAAGCTTATCTTTTGGGTTGTATAATTTAATAAATGTTAGTGTGTAACAACTATAATGAATTATTTCTTACCTTGAGTGATATGCTAGTCTTAGATATGCAATAACTATTGAAGGATTAGTAGATTACATTGATTATTGTCAGTTAAGTTGACTAATTCATGTTATTAAGTGTGTAGAAGTTCTTTCTTTTGATATAATTTTTTTGTGTGTACAAAATGCTACCTCAGATACCTCATTAACTCAAGCCATAATCTCCTGACCAATGGTGTGTAATAACTTCTCTAAAAAGGAAAACTTTTGACTAAGGCTTGTGATTTTCCTATATCAATATCCCCTTAGACTTATAAACTATGTATGACTGTGTGTGTGTAATAGCTACTTACAACATGCATAGATTTTGAAAGCACTTATCGATTTAGAAACCAATCAGAGAGGTGATTCCTGAAAATCACAAAGTCTTCTTTTCTACCTTACCCTTCCCTCTATTTTGAGTTTTTTTAGATCTGTCCACATTAGATTAACAACCAACCACCCATCTCATGTAGGAATTCATTATCCTTTATGAACCATACCTCCATCTAAAAAACTTTGTCAACAACCTTCACACCCTACTAGCTATTCCATCAATAGGTTGTTTAAATCGCATACCTACAACTCATGTTTTGGAGTGGAGTTTACCTCCATTAAGATCCTAAAATGTTAGAGGCTACCTCATTGATTGTGGTGTGCATAAAAACCTCATCAATATAAGCTTTACTCAATTGAATGCTCTTTGAATTTTATTTGGTATGAATGCTAGGTGAGGAATGAATGAGGAGTGATTGTGAATATATACCACTCTTATCAAGAAATATCTCACATAAAATCACTTAGGCCAACCATTATGACACATTTTATTTGCAAATTAGATGGCTTTAGGGAACTAAACAACTACATCAAAGTAGGATAATAACATCGATGTAGGGTATGGGACTAATGCTTGTGTCCTAGAATTTAGAAAATAGGTACATGCTCAAAATATATAGGGGAATAAGATAAGCATATTTTAATACTTCTATTCAAGATAAAAGGTTTAGGTCATCAACATAAGATTGTTTAGACTAATATATAGGCCAAGTGACATAAGATAGACTAGATGTAAGACTTCAAAAAGTGGGAAAGGTCAAGAACTAAGAGAAACAACCAAGGTCTAAGTTTTCCAACTGTACAAGACTTAGATGCTATATAATTTGTAAATATCATCTACAGGGATCAAATTCCATACAATGCACAAACAAAGCCTTAAACTTTTGATTTTGGATATCTTGGGCTATACAAACTAGGGTTTGGGTGATTTGTAGGAAAAAAGAACTTTTGGGAGATAAAAATACAAATTAGACCTTCATAACTCTTTTTATTACTTAGTTTCTCTCTCCTTCATGTTTTTCTTTCTCTCCTCCTTAACATAGTAAACAGGGCTCTATTGACACTATTAGGACTATGCACATATGTAAATAGAATAACTAAATTATGTAGTCTTTAACAAAATTTCATATTAAAAAAATTCATATAAAATATTTACAAAGTATGAAATATTTTAATAATATTTTATAGAGGTGTTTTTTCCTATGAAAAATAACCAAATTACCTTTATTAATTTACTAACCACCTACAACATTATATTTACTAACATTAATTAATTTACCTACTAAAATGTCAAAGGTGTGTATGTTCCCCATTAATACTAACTAAAACATTAATCAAATAACTTTGGATCATATAAACCAATATAAATAAAACAAATCTATTAGGGACAAGGATAGTTACCTTGGGTTGAATTGTCAACACATCAATATTCCCTTGGCTCAAGTGGTAATTTATGAAATATTATGTAGTTGAAATGTAAGATGTTAATAATAATACCTATATATCCTTAGTTGGGAATTCAAAATACTAGGTGTACCTTTATGGTTCATATCCTCTCCCTAAGGCTTCAAAGACATGAAAATATTAGCCTTAATAAGTATAAACTCTTATACCCTAATATCTATTATTTTATTAAAGGTAGGTTTTCATTCATAAGAAACAAAGAATATTTTAAAATAAAAATTATATTTGAAAGATCTAAATATATTTAAAAAGATAAAAGTATATAAATATGTATGAATTTAAGGATAAAAGAGGTCTTGATGACATAAAGTAGAAGGACAATATTAAATAAAATAAATCATGACTGATAGAAATGAGACTAGACTCATAAAGGGAGGGACATATTAATTCTGTATGACCAATAAAAATGAGAATAAAAACCCAATGTCTACAAACTAAGGGGAATTATATGAAAATAAGGAAATAGACAAGATAACATGTTACAATAATTCAAATATACAACTTTAATTTAAATGTTCCAACTTCAAAAGGGGATCTCTAAACACTAACACCTATCACAATGTTGACATATCTAAAAAATAGTTGACATATATAAAAAATATGGAGAGTAGGTAATAAACAAAATATGGTAGATTTTAAAAATAATGTTTTTTTTTAAATGAAAAAAATTGAGGGAGGAAAATGGGGCACCACTAAGATGAAAAAACATTCTTTAATTGACATAATAAAATCTAATTAGTTGGGAAAATATAATATTTTTGATGTCAACAACCTTAGATAATATGATCCACCAATAATGAGCTTAGGATAATAAGTGAAATATAAAAATTATCCCATTATTTTTATATGCTTTAAAAATAAATGATTATTCCTTTCCATGACATTTTCCCCCTTCCTAAGGACTTGGTGTATCATTTGTCAATTGTGAAACCTCCTACCCTATTCTAATGGTTGACTTAATTTTAATGTACTTTAGTTCTATCATGAATAAATTATGGAGTTTGAGTTTTAATTAGGATTATGAATATGTCAATGATATGATCATGTCTTTTGGTGTGATTTTAAATTTTGATAGATATAGTGCCTTTAAATTTTTATTTTAGTTTTTATATTCTACTTTTATTTTTTTATTTAATTTCTTGACTTATAACTTTTTATGATTTCTTAATTTTCCTCTATATGGATTTAGAAGACCAAGAATGGATGATAAAGAAAAGAACCTAGATACCAAAAAGCCTAGATACTCCTAGACTTGAACTTTAGAAAAGAGTTAAATATTGAAAATGACATTTTTATGCCCAAACTAAAGTGGAAAATAGTGGAAATATATGTGCATGTGATAATGATTAGGTTTCTCTAATTATAAAAAAATATATAAAGGGGGATACAATTACATATAGGTTTGAGACTTTAAACATAAGTAAATGGAAATATGTATATGATAAACATGTATGTAGAATATAATAGTTTTTCAATAAGAGAATATAATTGATTATGAATTAAAAATTACCACTCTAAACCACTATGTTATATTTCTAAGAAAACAAATAGCTAACATTTGTAGTAGGATCGAGATGTATGAGGATAATAACATATAAATATGGGATTTTGTGAGGAGGGCATGGTTATATTACGAAAGGTTTTACCATATAACTCAATAATTAAAAAAATAAGGGAACCCAAAGACAAATAAAAATGTGTTAAAATTTAAAAAGTAATGGTGTAGGATAAGTATTAGTGTTCTTAGAGGTAATGTACATAAATGTAGGGTTAGGTAGTCAGGAGAAAAATAATAATATAGTAATGTGGTATAAAAATTCAAAGGGTACAATAATATGGAGGGATTTTATAGGTGAAATCATAAAGGAAGTAAATTTGTGAGGAGGTTTGTTTGTGTTATACAGAGACTTACTATTATACTCACAAACTGAAATAGAAAGAGGAGAAACTGAAAGGGAGACTAAAGACACAACCTAAAGAAGTGATAGGATGTCAAACCCAAGACAAATAAAAAATTAATAAGGAAATGATTATATAAGTCTAGCAAAAGAAAGGATAGAGGTGAAACACAATAAGGTAAAGACAAACAAAGAGAGAAAAATATCTAAGAAAATAAGCTATAAAAGAGTCCAAAAACATTGTAGGGGATGAATAAACCTAATAGGGAGGATGAGATACTAGTACATATTAGTTGTACATGAGCCAAGGGGGATAAAATTAATTGAAAGGTTTAGATAAACTAAGATACAATGTAAGACAAGAGAGAGTATTTTTTTGTTATAAATTTTATAATAAAATAATAATTAAAAGTCTAATTAAGTGAATGAACTAAAAATGTACATTAAAAAATCTATAGTATTTGTTTTAAAATATTCATTGACATTGAATTTTTTTTGTCTTTAATGTATATAAGGTTCTTGAAATTACCTCATTATGAGGGTGAGATGTTGATAAAAGGAAAGAGTCATAAGTTATCCTTAATGTTGAGTAAGGATTATTATGGGCATCATAAGATACCCAAAGTTTATATTTAGGTATGTATATGCATCATAAGATTCCATAGCATACAAATTAATAAAAAGGTTGGGCATCATAAAGTGGCCCAAGGTGTGAGGTGATAAAATGGGAATTATAATATGCTTCAACATTTGAGCATAGAGAGGTAATGTAAAATTTAATTTAATTACAAGATAAATGTATTGATTACCTTTATTGTCATATTTTATGTAAATATTTCACAACATTAATTTTGGAATGTAGGGTAATTTATATATCTATAAGAGGTGTTTTATTCTTATCAATTGTATTGACCATGTCAATATAGTTATGATTTTTTAATTATGGTTTTAATTATATCAACCTAGTTGATCCAACTATATTGGTATAAATATTTAATGAATTATGTACTAGTTGATACAAGTTTCTGGCCTAAACTATATCCTAGCTGATACGATATTTGTTGATATAAATTATATTGCAGATGATACAATTGTTTGAGTAAGGTTCATCAGTTTCATGGTGGATAAAATTACTTATAGATAGATTTATGATATAATTATAAATTTATATAACCTTGCCAATGTAATTATGATCACATATATGGTCGATATAGTTATAAGTTTCTATATCTTAGTTGTTAAAATTATGTAAGTGAGTTTAAATTGTATACTAGATGATATAATTTTTATATAGGGTGAATGAAATATATATATAAATATCCTTTAATATATAAAGATAAGTAATATCATGCTAGATATAACATACATAGAATAAGTTGTGAAAAATGGGGTTAGGTTGTATGTAAGATTTGTTTATAAAAAGAGGGATATAGGATTTAATTAGGAAGCATATATAAGGAAGGGATGGATAAATACTCACATAGATATAATATTTAAAATATATAAATTAAATATATATAATTTCCATTAGAATATATCCAATAGACATATAAACTAATTGTTTTAATCAATAGTTGTCCAACTAGGGATTATAATAACATTAAAAGATAACATAAACTTACCAAATAATGGGAGGACAACACCATACTACTCTAGCATGTGTGTGTGTTTGTGTTCTAGAGAGAGATAGAGAGAGAGAGAGTAAAAGATATAAAGTGTGTGTGTATGCATGTGTGAATGTGTGTGTGCGTGCATGCACACATGTGCATGTGTGTATGCATGCATATGTGTGTGTGTACATAGGAACATGTTCTCACATGTCTATGTACACACACACGTGTGTGTAAAATAAAACAATGTTATTATTTATAGGTATACTTACCTTTGGTTAACTTTTTGTCAAATCAATATCCTCCTTGGATTTAATATTTGTGAGAGATGTTATGGGTGAAGTTCAAGATGTAATCAATAAAAACTAGGTATCATTTTTTGAAGACACCAAATAATCTACATAATTTTCTTAGAAACTTATCTCTTTAAGAAGTGAAATACCTTATGAAAACATATGCCTCCCCACAAGTATAATTTATTATACTCTAATTCCTCTTCTTTTACTATGGTCCATTTTAATGCACAAGAAAATAAAAATGGTGTTATAATTGTATAATAAATTATATATATAAACTTGATATATATGGATCCAAATACTAAAGTGACCTATCAACTATTACAAAAACATGATTAAAATTGATAAAATAGATATAAATGGATGGAAAATAATTTTATGTAATTCAAGGAAAACATAGTACAAAAGGAAAAAAAAAGTATTGAGTAGAGTTTATATAGTAAAAAGGGACCATATTTAGGAAAATGACTATGAGAGACATGGATTATATAATTTGAAACATAATTAATTCCACAATATTAACTCAAAATGGTTATTTTAGTAGGTAAAATGCATGAAATTAAGAAGGGAATCTATAAGGAAGGGAAATGCGCATAAAAAGGGGTCATACTAATAAGATAGTATGAGAATGAGTGTAAATAGGTATAAAATTTTATTATATAATAATCTCTCACAAAGTAAAAATATCTTACCCAACCTTTCCTAATACATTATTTAGGATGTATACTAATTGAGATTGATGCACTAACAAGTCCTAGAAGATAAATCAATTGTATCTACAAAAATTGGTCTATACATATGTGCCACCCAAAAATAATCTTGTTCTAGGATAATGTAATAAATTATGGTTATTTTGGAAGGAACATAGCAACATGAAAAATAAAATAAAGTGTTCTAAATTAATTCTTATAAATGGAATAAAAGTAATTTATGCATACTTTGACTCAACTTTCTAATAAAAAGATAATTTAGAATACCTTGGTCTTGATAATGGTGGGTGAAAATACTAAATATGGTAACCATATTTATACAAGGATAAAAATGGTTAAAATACATGTAAGGGTATGCAGTCGAGTTTAAAAATGGATGTATGCATAACTCTTAGAAAATATGGCTAAAATGAATGAAATATGGATATCCATGAGGTAAAGGAAAGATTACATCCATAAGACCGGAATAAAAATAAACTATATAAAAGGGACAATACATCCATGAGGGAAAGGCTATATTATGTATATATTACCCAAGACAATAAGATTATAAAGAATAAAATACATAAGAAGGTAAGAATGGACTAGATATTCATAAATAGAGGAGTAAATTAGGTCTAAATTTATAAAAAATGAGATTAAAAGATCAAGGTCTTAAATAGAGCTAACATAAATCCTAAGAAAATAAGTAACTTGCCATGAGAGCATCTATAAACATCTCAAAGATGCAACTTTTATTCACATGTGCTAATTTAAAATGGGAGCCTATGAACACTAGTACTTATCACAATGCTAAAATTTATAAAATATATAAAGAATAGGAAGTGCATAAAATTAGAGAGATTTTTAAGTAGGTGTATCTATCAAGGAAAAAATGAAGGGAAGGAAATGAGAGTGTGACCAATGTGAAATTATATTGTTTACTTGAAATAAAAAATCTCTAATTAATTTGGAAAAACTAAGATTTTTTTGACATTAATGGCCCTAGAGAAGCCAACCCAAAAAGAATGGACTTATGATATATATCAAATAATAAAGATCATACCATGAAGGCTAATTGATTAAATTTATAAGGATACTAAAATTTATTAATACATTTAAAGAGTCATTGGTCAACCTATAAGGATTAGGTACTGACATGATAAAAAGGTGGCACTAGTAATATATATGTAAATCCTCCCACCCCAGTCGACTAGAGTATCACACCCTAGTGGATCTTGAATCTATCATGAGTAAAATTATGGAGATTGAGATTAAAATATAAGGGGGGGTTGGTGTGACAATAATATGATCATGTGTTGTGATTTGATTTTTACAATTTTTTATTTTTTATATTCTCATCCTCTATAATAATTTGGAATACCAACAATGGGTATTTAGGATGAATAACATAAGAGATATTACACCTAGCTTATAAATAAGAGAATATAAATACCAAGAATCTTAGACACACCTAGATATGAAACTTAGAAAAGAGTGTGATCTTAAAACTGACTTTAGTATATCAAAAAGCAGGTGGAAAATAAGTAAGATAGAGACGAACATTAGACTGAATGGGTTTTCCTAGTCATAATAAATGTATGAATGAAGATGATATAATGATAAATAGGTTTTATAATTTCATCATAAGATAAGGTGAAATATCAATGATAAATATGTGGATATATTTTAATAGTTTTTCCATGGTAATATAATTAAGTACAAGTAATACAATATGATTCTTAACCCTTTCCTTATATTATGAATTAAAAAACTAGCTAAGGTTTAAAGTGGTGGAAAATAGGGGAAGATATATATGAGGATATACACTTTTTAGGATGGCCTAGTTGCATTACACAAGGTATTAACATGTTAATCCCAAATTAAAAATCCAATAGGTGCAAAGATAAGTGTATAATGAGATATTGGAGAAACAAACATATAGTGTATAAATCCATAAGGTGTGAAAAAATATAAATAATGGATATAAGTCAAGATGTGTGAACCCATGAAATATTAAAAGAGTCTTGATAAAAAAATACAAGGTAAAAAGGAATTAGAGAAGATTAAAAATAACATAGTAAGAAGATGTAAAATTTAAAAGGTGAAATAAAGTGTGGGAGCTCGACAATAAAATCAATGAAATAAAGAAATATAAACAGTAAAGTAAGGATAACTTGGATGAAAATTAATTTAGGATATAAATTTTGAGGATGCATTGGTTGTAATCCATAAGGTCTTTAATCAAAGATTAATAAAAATAAGGAAACTCATAGGAAAAAAAAAGTGATAAAATTTAAAAACCATTGGTGTAAGATATGTATGAGGGAGCTTAGAGGTGATGCTAAGGTAGATAGTAGGAAATCCATAGGTGTAGATAAATGAATCTAATATAGAACAAAGGAGATTTAAATAAAACATTAAAATAGTTATAACATTAAATATTAATTAAATATATAAGTGAAATAAAAATAACATACCTTTAACATGGTTGATTCATAAAAATAGAGATTGTTTTTCAAAATATTTATTGAATTTAAATTTGTTTGAAATTACTGTGTGTAAGATTATAAATTATTACTTCATTTTGAGGGTGGGATCTTGAGGAGAGGAAATGTTAATGAGATTTTATAAAGGTTGAGGGAGGGTGAGGATAAACATAATAAGATTCCTTCAAATATGTATTGAGATAAGTATATACATCAAAAGGTACCCCAAAGTCTATATTAATATAATTATAATATGCCCCAAGGTGTGAAGTGAGATAAGGATTTGAATATTAAGATACCCCAATATGCGGATGGTCATGGAATGTAAGAATGCATTTAATATAAACCTCAAGATTTAAATATTTATTACCTTTTATATCATATAATGTACCGATATGATCCACTACAATATTTTCTACATATAACATCTTTTATGTATATGTAGGAAGTGGTTTTGAATTTTTATCAATGGTATTAGTTTTATCGATATAACTATGATTTTCTACTCCAATTTTGACTATATCAACTTGACCAATACACTTAATTTATTCTAAATTTGTGTGAACTATATCATAGATAATTTTTTTTTATCTTTTATCTGTATTGTATCTTGAATGATATATTTTTATTTTATTTTAATTGTCTAATGTTTGATATAATGTTTTTGGTATAAATTATATCCTATCCAATACAATTGTTTGAATGAGGTTTCCCAATGTTTTGGTTGATAGAGTTATTTTAGGTTAGATGTATGATATAGGTATAAGTGTCTATATCCTTGGTGATATAATTATTTATGTGAGTTTGAAATATTTATAGGATAATAAAATTGGGTTTTTATGAATTAATTTTAACTATATTGGCTTGGCCAATACAATAATATTTTTTAAAGTAGTTATGGAAAATGGTTTTTTATATAATATAAAAATTTATGAATGACCTAAATGGGGTTTTCTAAGAGTTGAAAAGTATCAGAATTATAATTTATATAAAATTGAAAAGTATAAGGTTGGTATTTGAATGGATCATAAGGATTTGTTTCAAATATGATAAGACATTATTATGGTTAAGTTTCAAATATGAGGAAATAATCTAAGAGATATTCATCTATGCTATAAGTGTTAAAAAAGAGATCGTCTAGGGTATATTTTATCATGTTATAAGTGAAAAAAATGAATGGAATTCCATATAATAAATCTTTATCATGGTATTAATTTCAAATAAGGGAAGATCATCAAAGGGATATTCGACCATGGTATAAATGAGACTACCATCTATGGGGTTTTAGGCTATGGTAGAAATGGGAAGATCATATATGGGATATTCAATCATGATACTAATGGTAAGATTATCTATGGAATTATGTTCCATGGTATAGGTGTTAATATATATGGGAATGATTTTAATATTTACATATATAGTAAGGATGTAAGTGATGTTTCAGTTTATATCTTTGATGATTCAAATCCTATTGGGACCATCATAAAAATTTATAGGAGAATACATGGTTGAAATTACAAATATATAAATTAATTACATATTAATGATTTATAAAAGCTAAGAAGATGGAATAAGGAAACAATAAAAATACCCAATATAGTGGTGGGGTAAGATTCACATCAGGTTCAATAGAATATATGTATAGAAAATATGGTCAAAATATAAATATTTTATAATATATGAAAATGGACAAGACCATACTAGATCTATCTAAATACAATATTCTATAGCAAAAATTAGGGTGGTGTTTTATGTAATACTTATTTTTTAAAAGGCATATCAATGATATAAGTAGGAAGCCTATGCTAGGAAATTCCAAACAAATACTCCCTTGGATCTAATATGTAATAAAGGTAAACATAAGAGACATACATGCCATTAAGTGGTAACCAATAATTATATACATTAATTATTATTAACAAGAGGTATATAATTAGGTATTGTAACAACATGCAAAGATAACTTAAGATAACCTAAGCATGGGAAGACAAAAACCTATTACTATATAACATGCATAGATATAAACTAAATAAAATAAATAGTTTAAGGATAGGGACCTTGGGTAAATAGTTTTAGCAGATTAATCACCTTCACTACTCGAGTATAAATTTATAAGAGAAGTTGTAGGTAAATCTCAAGATTTAAAGAGGAAGACCTAAATATTATTATTTGGATATTCTAAATACTAGGTGTACTTTTATAGGTAGCTTATATCCTTAAGAATCCAAAGATCTTGTGAAAGTATATTCTCCATAATTATAATCTCCTATACTCAAATTCCTCATATTATACTAACATTATGTTTTTGTTTATAAACATAGAAGAATGGTGTTGTAATTATATAAAAGTGACACATGAGATCCCTCTATATGGATCTAAATCTTAAAATAGACATTTAAAAAATGACAAAAAAAATCAAGATTGATATAATATATAAAAAAGAGAAAAATAATGACTATGTTGGTTAGGTCTAATTAAATATAAAAGAATAAAAAATGTATTGAGTAGGGATGATACAATTGTAAAGGGACCATAGGTAATAAAAATATTGTGTCATCCATGGAAGATATGGTACAAAACATCAATAATGCTATATAAAAAATTAGGCATGACCAATTTAGTATGGAAATTATGTGAAATTAAATAGAAGAGGTGAAAGGAAGAGATAAGAGGACCAGAGGAGCATAAAATAATAAGATAACACCATAATGAGTGTAAAAAAGTATAACATGTTATGATATAAGAATATCTTATAAAGTACCATAATCTAGCCCACCCCTTTCTTACTTCACTCTTTAGGACATGTATTCATGGAGATTGATGTGTCAAAATGTTATACATGAGAAATCATCATAAACTAAAAGATATAGGTCTATACACAATTATTATTTGTATAAAATGTATTATGGTTGATACAATGTTTTTTTTATAAATTTTTCTGAGTTGTATTAGCTTATCAAATATAGTTATATTTTTTAGAGTTTTAAAAAATATATTGAGGGTGGTTTTTGATATAATATAAAATCTAATGAATAAGCCAAGTGGTGATTTTTAAGACAGTAATAATATAAAATTGAAGATCTTAAGGTTGATATCAATCATTAGGATTAGCCTGGAAATTGATATATTTTTCATGTGGAT
Organism: Torreya grandis; assembly: GCA_037957365.1. NCBI lineage: Eukaryota > Viridiplantae > Streptophyta > Pinopsida > Cupressales > Taxaceae > Torreya > Torreya grandis. The sequence continues at coordinate 944,375 of JARHVA010002729.1, forward strand.
AATAATAAAAAATGGCAAGATAATTTATATGATCTTTTTCTATGTTATAAGTGTCAAAAAGGGAAGATGATTTATAGGATATTCAACCATGTTATAAATTGGAAGATCGTATATGGAATCTTATCCATGGTATATGAGAATGTAATATATGGGATATTTGGCCATGGTAGAAATGTCACAAAAGGGTAAGATTGTCTGTGAGATATTTGGCCATGGTATAAATGGAAAGATCATCTATGGGATATTCAACCCTGTTATTACTATAAAAAATTATAAAATCATATAGGGAATCTTGTTCCATACCATAATTTTTAAAAAATAGAAGATAATAGGATATTTAGCCCTGGTATTACTATAAAAAATTATAAAATCATATAGGGAATCTTGGTCCATATCATAATTTTTAAAAAATAGAAGATAATTTAAGGGATATTCATCCATGATAGAAATGGTAAGATCATGCTACATATATTTTTCCATGGTGTAGGTGGAAATATATTCTATAAGATATTTCACCATGGCATAAGTGATTATATTAATTGAAAATATTTAAATATTTTCAGTTAGACTAAGTATTTAAGTTATATATATATATATATATATATATATATATATATATATATATATATATATATATATATATATATATATATATATATATATATATATATATATATATATGGCCCACTTTTATTTATTTATTTATTTGAACCTTATGGGATGATATGATTGAATTTTTTATGATTTATAATAATTTCCTAAAAATGATGGTAAAAATATAAAAAAATAAAATTATGAAAATGACACAATATAGCGACAAGGTAATATTTACATCGGGTTAACTATAATTTATGTAGGGTGAATATGGTCAAAAGTATACATATAATCTAATTTTAGACACTCAAATATGTATTTTACATGAGAAACTAGTCTTGTGCACTTGTTAAATAGCACTCAAGTTTCTACCCTTCAATTTATAACTTTTCCATTGTCAAAAGGCTAGTAGTCTTCATCTCACTTTACCTAAATGATTATATTATGGTTTTATGCTAATATTATAATTACATAGATCACTTTTATCCCATAGTATGCTTAAAACTTGATATATATCCTTCACTATAAACTACATAACTTCAACATTTTTTTATTCTCTAAGACATTACTATTTAGACCTGGATAATAACATTGACACTAGTGTCCTAGATTAAATGATAGCATACATACTCTACAAACACTAAATTTTATAAATATTTTGATATGTGAAGGTTAGCCTATTTGTCTTAGTTAATTAAACCTATATGGGGTTATTTTAAAAATGTGTAATAAAAATATAAAACAAATCACACAATTATTCATATAGTAATTACCAACCAAAAACCTATTCAAGCTCACAAAATCATTCAACTAACTGAGTTAAATTACCATATTCATTTGTATTTTGAAATAAGTCATAGGGTAAGTCTTATTTAAATAATGAAGAATTTAAATAACAACAAATGAGTGGTATTCATCAAGTTATAAGATAGAACACTACATGGACTCACATATAAAATATTACACCATTGTTCACACACAAGCCCACATAAGGCGGATAATTACATCGGTCTAAGGACATCTTAAGAGTATATGGATATGTATGAAACATACATAGATAGAGGGGTATTTGAGATCGTGTTGACCTCACTTGAGCCCACTAACCCCCATTTTTACAAGGTGGCACGCCATAATTATAAGATATAATGTTTTGATCAAAAAAATGATATCCAAAACCTATGTACATAATATAAATAGATAGTATCTAAGGTGAAAGATAACCAAAATAGGCACTGATATAATTTACATAAAAGGATATATACTTTATTGTAGACAAAAGTGTCAGTTTTAGGACATAAGCATTAGCACTAGTGTCCCTATTTTGATAGTAATGTCCAGGCTGATAGAAATAAAATATTTAGATATATCACTCATATACATGTATTATTAAAAATTATCTTTGAATTCACAAACAAGATAAGTATTGTACATTCTATGTTTAAACATGTAAATTATTGTTTGGTATTATACTTTGTATAGTTAGAAATTTTTCATAATTTAACACTATATTAAGAATACATTATGAATTTAATTTATTTAATTAGCTTTATTTTTAGAGTGACATACTCATTTATTGATTAATATACTATATCTTTCATGTTAATACTTATTTAAAAAAAGGTTTAAACATTTAGTAAACCTAACCTTTGACTCTTCTTTGCACAACCATAGCTTTCTCTAAGATTCTCACTTTTTAGAGTATTTTTTTGTATATTTATTCTATTCTATATTTTATCAAAATATGTCCCAACATTATATGATTACCAAGTCTAAAATTTAACCTCATTCCATGAACACATTTATAAAAATAATCATAAATTATGAATAAACAAAATCAGATTATTTTACTACCATTGATATTGAACAAAAGCAATCCAAAATTTTAAATTATATTTGTTAAAATATAAAATTATAACCTTACTAGAACCAATTGGGTAATAAGAGTAATGTTTATAAATTTTCACTCCCCCCCATACACTTAGGGTTTTAGTAGTCATCATCTGGCTCCCATTATTTTCTCTTAGCTTATATTGGATATTGTGGTTCATGCTATTAATAACCAACAAGATAAGTTATCACATCATGGAGATATTCAACATATTCCTTCACTACAATTAGATGCACATGAGCCAAATTATCTTTTATTTAATCATGTAAATTTTCATAAAGTTCACATTGAGATCATGGCTTCCTTGAAAAAATTCAAATTGTGTGAATTTTACTTCAAGCAAACAATTAAAATTAAACAAAGTTCCTACATATTCACCTAAAGTGAAATCTCATGATAATGACCAATTTAATATTCCCATGTTTAAAATAAATGGTAAATTTCAATCCATGAGTACATATTCTCAATTTTTAACCATTACCATGAATAATGTGGTGTTAATGATGAATGTTATAGAAGATATTGAAAAACATGTCATAATTTTAAAAATTCAATTAATCTCATGTCATGTTCAAATTAATAATAATATCATAGAAGGTAAATCTCTTACACATGATGTTATTGGATATTCTTTTCTAACTAATTTTATTATGCCTATGTTACCACTATTTAATGGTCATAGAGTCCATTTCATCCATTTATTCCAATATGTATGCTATTTTGGTCACTGGGATAAAAATGGGAGCATATTGTTAAAAATATTCCATAAAAGCCTAAAAAAAATGGTCTGGGATTGGTTATATAGTTTTCCCAATGGTGCTTTATCCACTTTCTAGATGATAGAGGAAATATTCTTGTTAGATTTTCATTAATGTGATGGGCCTAAATTCACAGCAGATCATTTATAAGACTTGAGGAAACATTAATATGAGTCTATTAAGGACTATGTTATAAGGTCCAAAGATACATTATATACTTTAACATATTTACCCTCAAATTTGGAAGTACAATTCATAATCAGTAGGAGCATTCTTCCCCAAGTTCAAGAAATAGAACTACATAAGCCTTATACTTCCTTTGATATTATATATATGGATGTATAGAAGTATGAATATGAGCTAGTGGACAATAAAAATATATCAAAATCATATTTATTATAAGGAAAAATACTTTGTTTATGATGATACTAATAAAAAAATGGTCAAAATGAAATCAAAGTGAAAGTGAGACCAAAAGGCAATGTCATAGAACATTTAGAAACGAGTTCCACAAACCAATTTTACTTCTACTACCACATCAAGACCAAAAATTATTATGAGGAAAATATAATATATCATAGATTATGTAATTCAAAATTAAAAACATGAGGGAAAAATTTGAATAATAAAAAATCAGCAAATTCTTGCTAATGCATAAATTCAACGAACACCATAAACAACTTTAAAAAGTAAAGAGCATCATCGCCAAAATGTTTTAATAATTATATCATTCATGCAAGGATATTATTTATGACATAATCATAGTGATTATACTCAAAATCAAATTCAATGTAATTTGAGAATGTTTTTACAAATGGGATATACTATCAAAGACTTATACCATAGGGGGCATTGGAAATAATATTTGGGATACATTACATTACCAATTACTTGTGGACCCCAAAATGTACTTACAAAGGTGTGGATCATGTATCATGTGTATCAACATGAATTTACATTGGGAAAATTATAGTTATACCAAATAGAGGCACAAATAGATAAAAAACATCGTAACATCACATTTTTTCATAAAGGATGCTTAATTAACATACCACATGATAGTTATACAGACTAACCAGTCGATGGAGAAGTAGAACATGATATGTACCTATAAGATTCTAAGATATTTGATCCTGATAAGGATGATTTATCTGATTAATTTTAGTCATCAATTTAAAAAAAAAATCAAACATTCAAATAAATTTTAAAAACTTAAAAAAAAATCAAGAAAATACAAAAACATTCAAATATAGAAAAAATATAAAAATATTTAGCATTTCACTTGTTTACTAGATTTTACATATGTTGTTTACTTTAGGTTAGTAGATATCATATAATTTATATAAACATAAATGTTTCATGGGTACTTGGGTGTGATACATGAATATACTAGATCCATGATACATATTCATGCAAATGTTTGACCTTTCCTCTACCTTTGTGACACACTAAATTGGGGTAATATTACTTATATTAATCATGATTGATACAGGTTTAATTTTCTTATAATAATTGTAGATTATCATATTAATATTATATACTAATGATTACATATACTTACACTCATGCTATTATCTTACACATTTTAATTGACATGATATTCTACACGACATTTTGCTAACACATGTATGAAGGTATGAATATTACATGCTTATGATATTTGATTATATTTCACCTATTTTATCTTATCATTATGCTTACTTGATATTTTTCTTATTTGATTCATTCTATTGATTATGTACATTTAGACATGTTCCTTTTTTATTGGCCCCATTTCTCTAGTTGTTGATTATTTATTTTCTATGTGCACATTTGAAAATGTCCTCCCTTTTGAGTGCATGACATTTGAACATGCCCCTTGTTTATAGTCTCCCTATACCTCCCTTTACATAAAATTGAGTGTTCTTATGTGTGTGCTTGATTATTTACTGAGATTGTTACTTATATAAATTTATATGATCTATATCATGCATATTTGGGATTGCTATGTTGATACATATACTTATACATTATATTGTATTCACCCAAAATTTTCATGGTGTGAAGTTATAAAACATTGTCCAATGATGATACAGTGATCTTATAGTGTATGATTAAAATGGGTTATTTATAACACCCCTACCCTTTACATTCCTTCTTCTCTCTAATCCCCATTTGAATCCCTTTTTTTTGGCCTTTTTAGCTTCTATAAAATCAATATTAATAATTTCATATACATGACTAAATCACTATTGGTTGTGATAAAAGCATTGCTCTGCATTACAAAACTATTGTGGTAGTTTTGTCCCATAGGGTGGTTCCATCATAAATAGGTAGTATTAATGTATCATTTTTAGTGGTTTAATCATAGTTAATGATGGTTTAATCATGAGGAATGGTGGTTTCATAAACAACCCCTAATAAAAGGGGAAGTTCTATCACATTCACCCTATCTTCTAAAATTAGCTCATGAAACTAAAGCTTTTACACAAATTTGCATGTTGTTTTAGCATTTCTTGCTCATTCCACCTTATTTTCACTTCCATGCTATCCCAACTCAATCCATATTATTTTTAAAATATTTTTGAGTCTCTCTTAAGTTATACTCCTATTTCAACTTAGTTAAACTCCTTCATACAACCTAAATTGATCTTCTACAAGTAAGCTAATTTTGGCTTTATTTTAGATCCAAAAATTTGCATTAGATCTTGGTGTTTTTGAATCTTTGTATAACCAAAAAACTAATACCATCATTTTAAAGAGATAACTCTATCAATTTTGTGATTGAATACACAATTAAAAGTAAGGAAGTGTTAATGATTATATAACATGATCTTTGAAAATAGTGAACTCAGCCAATCCCATATCAACTACTCTTTCATTGGGATTGTGTCTATATTATTGTTCCCTAGGTTGTGATAGTCATTAGTTCATCTTCATTTTTAGAGATTTCCTATAATATTTTCCTAGATAAAAGAGCTAACATATTGAGGACTAAAACACATGCTACATTCTTTTAGCTGATCTCTATCTTGATCAGGGTAGAGGCTTTTTACATTCAGTTTATTTTGTTTATTTAGATTATATTAGTTTTTTTTGTAACCAATGTTATCATGAATTATATCTTTCTATATTTGAAGTACCCAGTGACTAGGTTCACACTTAGGCATGTGATAGCTAGTTTATTCCATCACACTAATCCATTAGGTGACACATTGACACACCAACCCATTCACTGTAGATAAACTAGGTGGTCACCAATGCAATGACATACCATTAAGGTATAACCCTATGGGATTGATTATATTAAATAAATTATTATTATATTATATTATATTTATATTCTATAAAAAGGAAATTTTGATAGGAAAAATAGTTCTCCTTTCCCTCATCTTTGGACAAAAACATTAGACAATTTCTTTATTTTCTTGCATACATGAGACAGATTCTTTTAGATTATATATATTTTATTCAAAAATTTAGATATATATTAGATAATAATCCAACTATTTTAATCTATAATCACATTCAAATATTAGTTTCAAAATAATTTCTTATTTGCATAAACACACACACACAATCAAGTAGAGAAAACCCTAGTGAAACCTTGTAATCAATAGGTGTTTTGATTCCAGAATCTTTACTTAATTAAAATATAAAAAGTTTTTTTATATTCATAATTTATAAAATTATAATTAAATCATTCACTTTTATTTAAAACAAATTATTCAAAACTAGTGTGTATTCATCTAGAAACACTAAAATTTTGTCTTAGCTTACACATGAAAAAATAACTATCGGGTTTTGAGTGGTATTATTGTTTTAGATCCAAACCTTATTCTATGTTAGTTTCACATTAGTTAAAACATATTTTTCATAATTAGATTAATTTATATTTGTAGAAAATAACATAAAATAATTTCATTTTTATACACCTAAGAATAGTAAAAATCAACATTTTCATAGTTAGAGTATATTTCTCTTTCTTACCCTACATGTATTCAAAATCAATTTTAAAATAAAAAAGAAGTATTATTTAATTTTAGTTTTCATTATTTATAATTCTTCACTTCTAGTTATTAATTTTTAGTAAATAGTTAGCTTTGATTTATGTCTTATATTCTAATAAATAAATAAAACTACCAAAAGCCTTATCAAACTGATCAAGCACTCTAAAACCTTGATTCAATGTACAGTAAGTCATTTAACAAAACATTTACCAAGACAATATCATACATTTATATTTTTAATAGTCTCCTTTAGATGACACTCTTCAAAACACATTATTATCAAAGAAGGTCTTTTCCCTAGGGCGAGATCACTTAGTCCTATAATCAACACCTAATAAAATTTTAGTGATGAATTGAGAATTGATATTTTACATGCTACACCCATTTCCAACCTCATCATTGACTCTATTAGTTGCCTAGAGGATCAAGATCAAATTCCCAGTCTACTAATAATCATCTTCCCCAACAATATATATCATCAATATAATGTGATTCAAGCCTAGATCATCACCTCCACCCCCTTTTATTATCCTCAAGTCTAGCCTCATAACATATAATTCATATTTATTGATTACATTCACTAGTTGTAGTCAACCTGATATATTTTATCTCATCCCTCAAGTTCATTTATCATAACCATCCCTATTTTCTTAGTCCTAATATTGATTAAGAGATTCAGCTCCTTGTTATCTGAGACACTAAGGACATTCAAGCTATGTTCCTACTCATCTAGTCATTTTTAAAGATAAATGTGATGTTTTAGAGGTATTTTGGTTCCATCACAATAATCCCTTGCCACCACTCATTCTTAATCCTATTCCACCCAATAATTATCATGTTCCATAGATCAACTCATCATCCATATATTATGTTGGCTTCTTGACCTGACCTCAATAAGTTGATTACATGGCTTAGCATGTGTTATTCATGTGTACATAGACTGATAAATCCCATGAAAATAGACATATAATTTTATGTATTCCTCTTTTATCTTTTCTATCCATTTTTTTAATTCATTCATAGTCCAAGAGTATTATATACTCCCTATATATGTCTAGTCAAGACATCTTTGAAAGAACTATATACTTTGAAACCTAAAATAGGAGTGTTCACCTTAGTGGTAAAGCCTCCCTTCATAGTTGGAATAATAAAAATCCTCCAAAAAACATATAATCCTAATAAAATAACAACCCTTTCAACTCATAAACTAATTTTTGGGTAGTGGTCCATGTGATATAGGATCCATCAGATACTGTTAGTAGTAACCTTAACTCTAACAACATGTCCTTAATTGGTGGAATTTAGACCAACACTCACTTATAAGAAGACCACTCATTAGTCTACAAAGATTGTATGCCCAAAGTGTAATAAGATATGAACAATACATTGATAGAATCCATAATTTAGAGGATGGGCTGAGTGGACTACAAGTGCCTTTGTACCCTTCTCAAAATTTAAAAAAAAAAACCATCTCCAAATCATAGGATAAATACCCAATGGATCATCTTGAGACCCCTAACTTGAATCAATATATTGGTGGTCATCAAATCATACCTCCTAAAATTTATATCAAAGAAGTCAACAGAACCACCATTCCTTCTTTTTCAAATGAATTCATCTCAACCTTACTAGGTCACATTTGAGATTTAGAGAGTGAAAAATCCTATCTAAATAAAGGTATGGAAGACAATTAACCTAACCAAAGATATTCCTATCATATTCCTACTCTAATAATGAATTACCAACCATCGTTATATCCATATAAACCACCTTTTATCAACTATGACTAAAACTAATATTCTAGGGACATCCTTACTCATGGCATATATAATATTGATGCTTCTAACATTCCTCCATCATATAAAATTAATTTTAAAAATCCTATGAGAAGTTTCTACACCTAAATTCCTCTCACCAATATAGTACCCATAAATTTGTCACCGTACATCCCTTTGAGTTATGTATCACCCACATATAATCTCTTTTTGTAAAAAAACCATCTAATGCTTTATGTGCTTCAAATTTATATACCACCCAATGTAGACACTAAATTTAAATTATATAGTACATCAATATTATATACTTAGAAAGTAATTATCATGACTCTACCATTCAATTCTAATACCTTCCTACTATTGAAAGGCTCACATCTACTATCTCTTGTTCATATTTCTTGTCTCTTAGTTTTAGCATATGTTATTTTGATGACCAAGCCTTCTATAATACTTAAAATTTCATAAACCTACTTATTATAATCCTCTACAAGTTTTGGACTTCTACCTATTTTAAAGCTTCATAGACACTTGCATCCTATCCAGATGCCTATGTTGACACTAGTGTCCTGTGTCAAACTAAGATTCTAATGCCCTAATATCATCAAATTTGTAATTATAACATATCATTATAGTTGTTCTAAGTGATTTAATGAGATATATTTACAAAATGGATTTATATATGTACAATATCAATCCTCATTCATTCCTCACCTAGCATATACCTAACAACTCACAAGGCAACTTGCCAAAAGCATTCTAGTGAGAAAAGTTTCCCTATTCTTTCCTATTTCAATTTTATTCATAGGGACAACCCATATAAAATTTTGATGTACTAAAGGATCATTTCATGATCCATGTTTTCCAAGTTACAAGATAGGTCACTCTATGTACTTACTTATCACATGTTACATATTAATACACACACAATCCAACATGTAGGGGATAATTACATAAGTTAGAGGACCTTTTCAAAGCATTCGTTATGTAGGAAGTGCCCATTGATAGAGGGATATTTGGGGAAGTTTAACACCATGTGCTCACTAACCCATTTTTTCCATAATCAACTGATGCAATGGCTAGGATTTTATCATTTGATAAAGAAAAACTTGTGTACAAGATATGAACACACTAGAGTAGAGGCAATAAAAACCCCATAAGATTTTAGGTGTTAGCATTTAGATATAGTTGATATTTTGTATTATATACCTACATCTAATTAAAATAATAACATCAAAGCAACTGTATATATCTAACACAAGTGTCTAAGGTCATTGATTACAAATTTATAGAATATGCCTATTGTTCTAGGATCACAATCTAGCTCATTTCTAGCCTATTTCAACCTAGATATATATGTGCATAGTAAACCAGCTATGTACTCTTATTTTTTATTGATTTTAATATCAATAAATAGCTATAATTTCCATTTTTATCATATATAAACATTTAAATTTAAAATATTGTTTATTTGAGTTTGTAATTAATTAGCCTATTATTGATCTATTTATCATCCTTGTGCTTATTAGTTTATATATTCTTAACTCCAAACTATATTGACCGATCTCAATTCAAGGTTAAACATTTGTTAAACCTATCTCTTTATGCAAACCCTATCTTATCCTATGGTATTCACCCTTCTGAGGTTTTTTATTACTATATATTTTTTAGTTTTTCTCTATCATTCATATGCAACCTAGGCGTAGCCCTATATTAATTGATGTTTATATTTAACACTAAAAAAATCCTCCTTATCTAAATAAGATGGATCAAAACAATGAAAAAACACATCCTACACCTAATGAAGATATCAATAATTAAAATTAACCACATAATCAATAAGCTATCATATAAATTACTTATGAGCATGAAAATGATGAACATGAACAAATAGACCCAGAGTAATGCAAGATCTCACTATGTTTCAACACTACATCTAAAAAACCCAAATGATCTTAATGAGATCCTAAGTACCATATTAGAAATTAAAAAATCAAAAACCATAGATTCCCTCCCAAGTTCATCTATTGATAAATATATTATAGATATGGGTCATCCCCATATACCAATAACCCTCTTTTTAAGTACATCATTAGTTCATACTTATAATGGGGGCATGAGATATGTGTTCACACCTTTGTTCCTTTAAACTTATATTGTTACATCTCACATGGGAAAAAAATAATTCTACTAAATTACCAATTTCAATGCCTATATCTACTAAACCTATGGGTACACCTCCTTTGGTGACTTCCCAAGCTTCAAGCCCTAATGACCAAGATGTGCAGGCTATTGTCTAAACCATAAATGTTTTGTAAGATAAGGTTAAAAATATTGAACAAAATTCCATGAAATAACCTTATGTTATTGATTCATAATAGGTGTTTCATAGCCCTATTACACTTGAGATGTCTTTTCACCCCTTACTAGCTAGTTTTATTGCACATAAGTTCATAATTTATGATGGCAAGGGTGATCCTATATGACATTAAATTTTTTTATGTGGCATGTCTTGACTATGCCTCTAATGACAAAAGTTTGGCTAAACTATTTCTAAGGAGCCTCAAGGACTATGCTCTAATGTGGTTTTATGACTTACCAATCCAATTAGTAAAAACATTCAAACTTCTTGTAGATCAATTTTTGGGACACTTATCTATTAATATTACCAAAAAGATTTCATATGCCCAAATTACAATAATAAAATAAGGAACCAATGATGAATATGTCCAAAGGTATAAGACAATTTTGACTAAAATGACCAATCCAATGGCAGATAAAGAGCTTCAATACATCTTCAATTAAAGTTTGCTTGCCCCATTACATGAGTCCATTTTTTCCAAAAACTTAAAATATTTTTATGACTTATGCCATATTGTTTTCAATCATGAAATGAAACTTATCTCATTGGAAAAAATTATGTAGTAAACACACCAACTACATCAAATACCAAGTTTACTATCAAATGAAGTTATAAGGAAAAGCCCACAGACCCTAACAAGAAAAAAAATACCATAATTAATGTGATGTCACAACAACCTAATTGGCCTATCTTATCCAATGTACCAAGGAGATAATTTACATGCTTACCTAAGTCTCTAGATTATTTATTTTTGAAGCTTGACCTCATAACTTTCCCTCATATTATATAGGTTGATATGAGTTATATTCTATTCAAAATATATGATGCAAACACTTATGGTGACTATCACCAAGGCCTTGGGCATTATAAGAACTAATTTTTTACCTTAAATCATAAGATTTAGGACCTTATTGATGACCAAAATATTACATTTGATGATCCTCCAAAGGAATTAGGTTTACCACTTGGTGATCACAAGAATTAGAAATTTTTTAACAATACTTTGCAAGACCATTATAATAAAGAACTAGAAGTGCAAATGGCATATAATGTATATATTCCTTCATCACATAATGGGCACCCACTAAATGGGTTTATTGGTACTTACACATGACATACACATCTTATGGTTTAAATACCTTATATTACATTTTGGTGATAGTGAGATTGTGAATGATGATTTAGATCTTCATTCATTATTCATTGGAGTATACCTTAATCACCAACCTATACACAATGTTATTATTGATAATGGTGCAATTGAGAACATTTTAACCATGTCATTACTTATGAATTTTCTATCTATATAATGATTTAAATATTTTGACTAAATCATTTAGAGCATTTGATAGGACCTCAAAAATGGTTTTTGGTGAGATTGACTTACCTTTACAGATGTGTCCAACGCATTTGGTTACTAGATATATTTTTATACCTTATACATGTTTCTTTGATATGTTATTGGGATGACCTTGCATCCAGCACTATGAGTAGTGCCTTCTATAGTGCATGGGTGTGTTAGATACATTGATGAAAACATGATACTTAAATTTTCTAGCATCCCTTATGAATTTACACTTGAACAAAAGAAGTTTATAATCAGGTTGTTGATTATCAAGCCTACCAAAGTTAATCCTCTATAAAAGGTTAAGCAATAGACAATCCCCTTTCTTAGGCAACCAATACTTGAGAGACCATTACATAAGAGACATGTAGTAGATTCAATAGAATCCTTATATACTACACATGATATTCAAATATATAGAGCACTTAAACATGTTTCTATTATTTCTACTTCAAATCAACTAAAGAACATTCATTTATGGGTTCCAAAAACCCCTACTCTTATTATCTTCTCATAACCACAAAATATTGTTTTACATACAAAGAGTATTATAGATCCTACAACATAACATATTACACCCATGCATGCTCATTGGTAGTACCACCAAGTTATTACACTAGGTTACCAATGGGGAGATACCTATGAGCATCTTTGGGATGAGATCATATGATAGTCTTTTCTTTTCAAATATTCTAAAAATACCATAAAAATTAAAAACCAAAAATATAAAAATATGTTCAAATTTTACATGTTATATTATGTCTTTGGCATATATGTTGTTATTTACATATTGGTAGATATCATATAATTTATTTCTATATACACACATATATTTCATACATCTTTTGAGTGTGATACATGCATACCCAAGAATGTGATCTATGTACTTTCATATGTTGTGCCTTCCCTATACTCATGCCATTTGGACATTGGTGGCATATATTCATGATACATACATCTTATATCATTCTATTATCATTTTCCATTTTCATTTTTGATCTTATAGACTTACACATGCCTTTATCCATATTAATATCTTTTGTAGTGTAGTTGATATGATATGTACTTAACATTTTTTGATAATACATATATCTAAGGACAAGTATGATATATTGATATTGGTTGTTTATGTTCCATGTTTTCCATTTATGCACTTCCTTGTGTGTCTTAAATTATATTTATTTTTCAAGAATTTGAGTATGATCCATTTTTTGTGACACCTATGCCTATGTTTACCTATTGTGACATTTGTATATGTCATAGTTTGTTGTATATTGACATTTAACTATGGAATTAATTGATTTGTGGACATTTGATTAAGTAATGTCCCTTCGATTATGTGAAATTTTAGCATGTCCTTTGTTTGATGTCTCCTTGACAATTATCTTTTGATTTGATTTTGAGTTCTCTCATGTGTGTGCTTGATTGTTTGTTGAGCATGTATTGTTAATATATAGATGTTGCCAACATTAACATCATTCATCTTTAGATTTGATGTGATCACATATTATGTACCTCATTTATATATATATAAATAGACATATTAATCCTTTATGTTACATGATTCATACATAGATTATACATTTATATAATCCATTTGAGGTAAGGTAACTACTAGATTCTACTTTACCCCACCTTAAGGGGGGTATATTAGTGGGGGCATGTCATAAAGGCATGGCTATCACACCTTCATAATTAAAGGTTGTAGTGGGGGTATGATAAAAATACATGACCTCCACACTTATTCAATACTTAGTAATTTCAAATTAAATTTTGGGAATTTTGTAGAAACATTTTATCCACACATACACTAGTCTTAGATTCTCCAAATTTAGTGGAGGTATGTCATAGGAACATATCCTCCACACTTACATAATTTTAAAATTATCTAAATTACACATTTATATGATTTAGATACATGCTTGTGGTAACATTCTATACATTGGTACCTTTGATATACCCAGGTTTCATATTGAGACATGTATGAGGTGCATATGCCATGTAAAAGAGAATCTTAAGTTGTAAAAGCAAATCATCTTTAAAATTTCAAATAATTCTACAAAATTTAGCCTACACTAATATGGAATTTTATGGTGTGTTATTAATCCAATCTAATATAGTAGTTGGTTAAATTTTGGAAAGGTCAAGGTGATTAAATCACTCAATATTACCAATTTTATAGGATGGAGTGATCAAATCATTCACCCACACTAGATTTATAGTGTGATTTGACTTGGATCACTCATGTTCACTAGGTTATAACTATGATTAAGATACAAAATTGAGGTAATATCAACTATCAGGTGGAAACTCACATTTCCTTCAAGGTTAGGGATAGGTTGCCCTCTTTTATATATATATATATATATATATATATATATATATATATATATATATATATATATATATATATATATGCACTTGTAGGTTCTACTATTGTCCAAATCTCATATCCAAATCTTCATAATAAAATATATCTTCAAATCAAATTTCCAAAAGGCAATATGGTTTCATTGATACATAGGTGTACTCATAACCTTTCTCTCTTTACTTTCAATAATTTCAAATTATTTAAATTATATATAGTGATTATATATTGTAACATGTTCATCATTATAGGCTAGTCACCAACAAAACACCCAAATGGGACTCAGGTAAAGCAAAGTATGTTATACACACCCAGGTTCATATAATTTTTCCTTTAAACTATAAATTTCATTACTATATTAAAAAGGGGGAAATTGTAGACACTAAATATAAATTATATGTCACCCCAATCTTTATAATTAGCAAGTACTTATCATGGTTATAGCCTTCAGCTTTAAGACTTTAGAAACTACCAAAAGGCTCACATCTACTATCTCTTGTGACTATTTCTTATCTCTTAATTTGACCATTTCTTATTATAATGACTAATCCTTCTAAAATGATCAAATTTAGATAAACCTACCTATTATCATCCTCTATAATTTTTGGACTTGTACATTTTTTCTAGCTTCCTATCTAGATGCCTATGTTGACACTAGTGTCATGTGCCAAACTAAGTGTCTAGTGCCTTAATAATGTTTACAATTATATCATATCCCTATAGTCAACATAGATGATTTAATATGAAATATTTCAAAAATGGATTGATATGTATATGTGTGTATGTGTGTGTAGACACACACACACACACACACACACACACACACACACACACACACACACACACACACACACACACACACACACACAAGATCAACCCTCATTCATTCCTCACCTAGTATAGACCAAGAAAATCATAAGGAAACTTACCAAAAGTATTTAATCAAGTATTCAAGTGATAAAATATTACATATTATTTCCTATTTCAATATCAATAATAAGTACAATCCATCTATAGGTTTGATGTACAGATGGATCATTCCATGAGCCATATTTTCCAAGTTTAAGATAGGTCACTCTATGTAGTTTCTTATCAGACATTGCATCTTGATACATGCAAAATTTAACATGTAGGGGAGAAATACATAAGTCTAAGGTCTGTTTTATAGTATTGGCTATGTAGGTAACACACATTTGACATATGGGTTCTTGGGGAAGCTCAACACCATGTGCCTACTAACCCATTTTTTCTAGTCACCCCAAGGGTGAGAAATATAGGGTTTGATCATTTTACAAAGAGTGGCATCCTATGTGTGAGATATAAAAACACTAGATTAAAGGAAATAAGAACATATAATATTATAAGTGGTCACACCTATATATAATTGATATTTTGTATTAGAAACATGCATCCAATTTAGATAGTAGCATCAATACAACTGACCATATCTGACACAATCATCCAAGGAATATAATGTAAATATATAGAATATGACAAATGTTCTAAGATCATGATCTATTCCATTTCCAACCTATTTAAACCTAGATCTACATGTGTATAAAAAACCAACTAAGTAGTCTTATTTTTGATTTATTAAAATATAAGTCAATAGTTGTACTCTCTATTTTTAGTATATCTCATCCTTTTAATTTAGAATATTTTTTATTTGAGTTTGCAATTAATTGTCTTGTTATAGAGATATTTTTCACCCTATCATTATTCACTTATATATTCTTAACCTTATATTATATTAACCCATCTCAATTTAGGGTTAAACACCCATGTATGTTCTTCCCTAACAAGCACATATCCATCATTCATCTATCACTCGTACTCCTTATTATAATATTTTTTCTAAATCCACTTATCCAAATAAATACTTTTTGGCCTACTCTACATTACCTTAACAATCACCTTGTTTTCTTCCTAATGGATACATGAATAACCCATATCCAATACCACCCATTTAATATTATTATACCACACCTTTAATAGAATTCAAGGACATGGGTATATATGTTGATATTTTAAATAACTCTTCAATCACAATATATGAGGAGTTATTCTACCACGTCCCTTAAATGACCTCTCAAAATTAAAGGTATAAGGATATAATAACACACATGTCAAGGCATACACTACTATTGTTTTATGTATCTTGCCTGGGGATGGGGTGGTTGTGAAAATATTTATAGAAACCCTTGAATGAATAGTCCTTAATTAGTATTATCACCTCAATAAGGGGACTATACATTCTTTTCTCCAACTCATGGATGGTTTTTTCAAAGCCTTAGATATGAACAAACTCCTAAATATTGGTACACAAGAGTTGTTACACATTAAGCAAGATAAAAAATAATTAGCTACCCATTTCATCATAATATGGTGGCAAGTCTTATACTATGTGATCTTTTCATTTAATCCCTAAATAATGAGTGAAAGAATACATGACCAAAGGGAATAATGTGATATCTTCTTACACTCTCTAAATAAGGATACAAGATAAGACATGTAAATTTTTTCCCTATCCATCATATGAATAAGTGTTTGAAATTGCTCTTAAAATCAACCAAGCATCCATTGATAATGGTCATAGAACCTATGGGAACATAGTAAGATAATCATCCCAAACAAGAATAATGGATGATATCAAAACTCTAATCAAAATAGTTCTAACAATAAAGGTCCTAAGGTTCTAAATAGGAACCATAATGAACCATAAATAGTGTCATAGATAAAAAAAGGTGAACTCAATTAAAAATAATTTTTCCCAACCAATGAACAATTATAACCATGCCAAAAATATAAATATGTGTACGAGAGATAAAAAACTCCACCTATTATTCACATAGCTTAATCTAACTACCCTCCTCCTAAAACTCATTGGAAAAATCAAAACCAAGGCTAGTTTCAAAATCCATTTCAAAACATTGATCATAATTAGAATCAACACTCTTATTATAATAATGACCAAGAAGTTTTTAGTTAGTAAGACTAAAATCAAAGGCCTCATGAATATGATCCTAATGTATACTTAACTTTTCATATAGACATTGACTCGACACTCATTCTTACAGGGAATATGATGAATTCATTCCAATAATTCTTGAAAACCAATGACAAAAATTTATAGACATGTTTTTGGGGAATGCTAATGCAAACCCTCAAGCTCAATCAACTAGTTCCATATCACCTCACAATTTTAACTTGGGAATATATCAAAACCCCTTTCTAGACCATCAAAATCACACCATACTAAACCAAATATAAGGTAATAAAACTAACCAACCCCCACCAACTAGTACTCATGATGTTGAGGCCTCTACCTCTAATAAAATCAAATTTTATCTGGTTTAGACAATAAGGAAAAATCCACATGATATGGGTTATGGAAAAAAATAAGAAATATTTGAACACTATTACTCACACAAGAGAGTATTAACCCATAACCCCTTACATGATAGATATCTTGGAGACTGATACCAAACCCAAACCTATGGGTAGGTATTATTTAATTTTTGATCTCACAATGAAATTTTCCCATATATCTTTCCTATAATTACTTTAAAATTCTCTTTCCCATCATTCGACATTACTCGATGCCCTAGTATTGGTCTAACTAGATAGTGTCACACCTCCACTAAAAACTCAAATCAATCATATTTATCTAGATACCTTCCTACCAGGATAAAAATCTAAAGATGTTAGTTACATTTTTGACCTACAAATCCTACCCCCATATGCACATATGGCCATAAGGGGATATCCAGCCTTATATCTACAAGTATGGATCTATAATAACTACATAAACAGATCCATGGTTAACAATGGAGTAGTTACGAACATTTCCCCCTTCTATTTCTTACAAAAACTTGGGTGCAAAGAAAATAATTGATCTAATATTAATAACACTTTAAGAGATTAAGATAGCCTCAAGTATACCTCAATAGAGACCATTATTCTTAGAGTCACTTTGTGTCCCAAGACCATGTTGAAATTTTTATGTGATTGATAGATATAAAAATTATAACATGTTTTTAGGTAGACCTTAGATCCACAACATCAAGGCAATAATACCTTCTACCTTTAATTTTAATATATTAGGTTCCTCCACTTAGATAAAGAGATGGATACCCTAATCCATTTGATTCCATTCAAATGACCATGCATAAATAACTAGGGCTTAATATAATTATCACTTACCTACCAATCGAGTATCAAATCCCTTATAGTTGTTTGAATATAAATATCCCTCAACAGCTAAGGTATTCAAATTAAATAGGATTATCAAAATTCCTTAAAATTCATGACATGAAAAAACTTAATAAAAGGTAATTGAAATAATAGATATGGTAAGTGAAGAATCTCCACTAATTATGACAACCATCTCGACTAAGTCTATGGCTAATATTATTAGTATTCTAGAGAGATACAAACCAATCCATCTTACATTTAATCCCTATAGGACTAGAAATTATACTCCTCACACACCTCTTGGATTAGATTATATTAAACCTAACATTGATGGCCACCATGTTGGCATGATAAAACTCTTTGTTCATGAGGAGAAACCATCCAAAGAGCTTGATGACCATATCTTAAGCATAATAACCCAATGCCCTTTCACACAAGGATAAATAATAGTTTAGATTTAGGATAGATAAACAAACCATTCATCCTCCCATGGGAATTCTAGTGTTTGAGGGAAGGATTCATACATTAACAATAAACCAGGGTTAATTTTAAGAGGCCCTATTAGATAACCTATTGGAAATATTTGGTGAATCATGGAAAATTTGAATTACAACTTTGGTGAATCCTCCATGCATGATGGAGAATCTATGCTAATCCTAAATAATAGAAAATAGATAGTTTTTTATACAACTATTTAGCTATACAGATTACATCCACCAAATGGCTATCCCAAATAGCCATGATAGATGGCTATGTTGGATGACTATGTTAGACAATTATATTGAATAAATGTGCTAGATAGATATGCCAAATGGTTTCAATAGATGACTATGTATAATAGTGAAGTGGGACCAAGCTTCTAGGTTACTAGTGTGACTGGTCTATTATCCAATTACCCAGTCACCTCCCTAGTCCTATAAATAAACCCTTATCACTCATTTTAGACATTTTTCACATTAGATTTTTGATCCTCATTCAACCCTACCCAAAATAATTAACCATGGTAAGAAAATATGTTTTTAAGAACTTTCCATAATGATAATATCATATAGTAACCACTACTAGATGCATACATGATACAATGATTGGATTTTGAAATGCAGTTTTGAGTCTTGATGCCTTTCTGTAGATTTGCCTAGCTATATCCTAGATAAATAATAATCTCACATTGTTCAAGGAGAGCATTCTAAATATGAAGAGAAATAAAATTTGTAAGGGGTTTATAATCATAATTCATATTCTATGTGTCAGGAGTTAGCAAAAATGATGGTGCCACCTCTACAAGTATTACCATTATTTTAGACAAGATGATACAAAAAAGATTAAATCAGGAACTAGTCAAGCGACCTCTGGTAACCAATGTCATTGGATCCATTGAATAACTTTAGAATTCATTTGGAATCATATGAACTAGCCCAAAAAATGGTCAAGAATGTCTATTGTGTAGTTGTGAGGCATGACTTAGATGATAAGGATAATGAACAACAAGAGATGGTAATTGAACAATGATCAGTCAATAAAAAAATGAAACCCTTGGTGACATAAAGATTAAACTATTGCATGGAATTATAGATTAGAGACCACCATATATATAACCAAACCAAGGGTGAGGAATTTAGAGAGAACTCTCATTACATATAAATATTTAGTCAATGGATATTTATGTTGATGTGTCAATCATCATAAATGATCTTGGGAGAATTTTTTTTATAGAAAATCGATCTCATGCTCACAAATTTAATACCAAATGCACTAGTGTTGTGACAAGTCTCAATTTAACAAATACATTTTAGACTATATAAATATTATATTATACAATGGATTTGTTGACTCGAGGCTTGCCACAATACTAGTGCATTTGGTATTAAATTTATGAGGATGAGATTGATTTACTATAGAAAATGCTCTTCCAAGATCATTTGTGATGATTGATGCATCAACATAATTATCTATTGACTAAATATTTCCATATATTGAGAGTTCTCTTTGAATTCCTCACCTTTTTTTGGCTCTCTATATGGTGGTTGTTAATCCTGAATTTCATGCAATAGCTCAATCTTTATGTCACTAAGGGTTTAATATTTTTTATTGACTGATCATTGTTCAATTGCCATCTCTTATTTTTAATTATCCCTGTCATCTAAATTACACCTACATCTTAAAAATAGACATTATCAACCATTTTTTTAGCTAGCTCATATGATTCTAGATAGATTCTGAAATATCTAATGGATCTATGATATGGTTACTAGAAGCATCTTAACCAGTTCCTAATTTAATATTTTTTGTATCAGCTTGTTTTTAAAACAAAGGTAATACTTGTAGAAGATGAACCATCATTTTTATTAACTCCCAAGACATGGAATCTGAATTCCCCTTATAAACCCCTTGTAAATTTGATTTTTCTTCATATTCATAAAGCTCTCCTTTAACAAAATATGAACTTAATATTTTTATAAGATAGATAGGTAAATGTAAAGGTGCACATGTAGTGTTTTATTTTACATTCCATTGAAAGTCACTTCAACATCCTTCAATAGGTGAGGTACATTTAATGGTTTTTTGTCTTTCAAGGTTTCAACCTTGGTTTCCTTATTTTTTTTTACCTTGTATTGGTAGGGTTTGGGAATACAGTCCTTGATTTTTTTTGTTTCCCTTTCTTCTTCCCATACCCTTAATTTTTAACTCTAGTGAATGTTATTACAGTTTTGTTTGGTACTATCATTCATTCTTCCATTTGACACCACCATTCAACACTTATGTTTAGTAATATCAGAGGTATTATCATTTGATACTAGCATTCAACTCCTCTAATTGACACTATTGGTGTTCACTATTTAGTATCACCATTTAGTTCCTTAGTTTGGGTTCTATTAGTTGATTTTTTTGATATCAGGGGCTAGCGGTATATATATATATATATATATATATATATATATATATATATATATATATATATGTATATATATGTATATATGTGTATATATTTGTATGTATGTGTGTATCTATATATATATATATGGAAAATTAAAGGGTAATCTAAGATAATTCTATAAACAGTTAGTGATTCAAATCCAAAACTAATTTATATTCCCTTAAATTTTGGTGATCTGATCCCATCTATCAACCCTAAAAAAATCACCAAAACCAAAATCTAAAAATTGGAATATTCATGAATTAACGAATATTCATCACTAAAATTTACCATGAAATAAGCACCATAGGAATTAACATCAATTCTAATTAATACCCAAACTTTCCTAATATTGAGTCATCTCTCCCTCCTAAAAGAGAATAATAGTGTAGAGATCTACTCACTAAGTTCTTGTAAACTTACCCCAAAAAAGACACAATGGGAAAAAAAATCAACCATGTTTTATCAGGAGTACTATAATATGCACCAATATGATGGAAAACCTCCTATAAAATAACTAAACAATATAAACAACCATTGAATGCTCACAAGTTTTAATCTTCCCTTATCTAAATGTTATGAAATGACAAACAAATACAATCATGCCATATCATCAATATTGTGAGCTTAAAAATTATGCTAAAAAAATCCTATACATATAGGATATCTTATCCTTAAGCTTGAAAACCACATCGAAAAAAAGAAAAGAGAAGGCTAGAAGTGCATACCTAACTTGTTAGGCCCTTATCTAGTGATTGAATATTTTAAAAATGGATCCTATCAATTGGGTATTTTGGATGGAAACAAGTTCAATGAATCTATGAACTCTTTTCATCTTAAACATTTCTAAATTCATTTCAATGTTACCTTTTTGGATTACATTTTTCATAGTTTGTACATTGAGTTTTATATTATATGTTATGTTTGGTGATTATTTGGTTGTTAGTTCACATAACATGAAACTTTCAACATGTAACATGTCATATCATTCCATTTTCATAAACCCTATTATCCCATACAAAACATTACCAAAATAAGCATTAAATTGGTTCTTTCCTTTGTTCTTATAGTTAGAGTACACCTATTTTCCCCACATATTCTTTCAAATCTTAGAAAATACTAGGCTACAACCTAGTCTATAATATTGTCCATGGAATAGTCTCCTCTTACGGTTACCTCTATCCATAAAACATTAGCACACTAAAACATAGGTAGCGTAACTCACCTATCTTGGTATTAGATGATGAACCCTTTAATCTTACTAGTTTCATGGGGCCAATATTTTGGGGTAGGGGCATTACAAAAATATGTGATAAAAAAGGGTGAAAGACACTTGTCTCAAAAAAAATCTTATGCAAAAGAAAAGTCAAATTTTTCATCTCTCTCCCTTTGCTAGTATTCAATGTTGAACTCTCTTATATTAATAATTATGTGGGGTTGGAGTTGGGGAGAAGTTACCTTAATCACCTACATCTAATATTTTTTTATGAGCCCTTGTGTCTTCCTAGTCACTTGAGACTAGGTGTGGAGGGTCAAAAAATATAAATAAAATCTAACTGTAAAAACAACATTAAATAAAAACCTGTCTAAATAAAATGTTCTCTAAAAAACTTTTCTATGTGCCTAAGTTGAAAAGTGTAACTTTATCCCATTTAATGATTCTATCAGGGTTAGTTATCCCTAGATTAAGTAAATAAAATTAGTGTTTTATATGTTTTATTAGGAAGTAGATTTACCTATTTGCTCATTAATACTAGGTCACCTTCGTTTTCCATGTGAAATTTTGATTTATAGTTTTCATTTTCACCATTTCATATATATTCTATTCCCATTTCATTCATTTGATGCAAACTAAAAGTCATATGTTGTGTAAATAAAGTAACTAGGTCATCACCTATAAAATAGATGTTAGTACATTCATAACTACATACATGTTCCTCATAATTCATCAACTACATACATTTTGTTCCCATGAGTATAAACATTATCCATGACATTTATCAAAAATAGAGAGATACATGGTATATCATCGCATTCCTAGTCATCTAAAATGCATGAACTTAGAAGAAAACTTGTAAATTAAAGACCATGACATATAATGACAAGTCACTAAAAGGTAAATAAAAATATCTTCATATATCATAATAATTGTCAAGTTTTTACAGTGAATCTCAAGTACAGTTCATCTCCATAAAGGGCAAGTGAGTCAAACATCTCAAAATAAATAAAATCCATATATATATATATATATATATATATATATAAAGCACAGTTCATCTCCAGAAAGGGCAAGTGAGTCAAACATCTCAAAATAAATAAAATCCAAATATTACACACACACACACACACACACACACACACACACACACACACACACACACACACACACATGTTCAATAGTGGACCTTTTGAGGTTAACATACCCCCATTTTTGAAAAATGAGGACACTTGTTCAAATTTTACAAATTATGTTGGTAATTAGGCATTCAACATAATCAAAGTGAATTATTAAAAATCATGTTTTGATCTCGCTTACATTGACATGCTAGCACATAAGCTTTATTTTATTTTAACTAATGTTTCTAACACTTGCCTCATGTGTTTCCATGTTGCAGGTTTAATATATCTTCATTAGAATAAACAAGTGTTCATGGTTTATCCTTCAATGATCAATTTTATCCTTTTTAGTAACCTTTTGTCTTTAGTCAATTAATTAAATCCAAGTTTACATGACAATTAAGACCTTATTTAAAATTTTTTAGCCTAAGTTCTTATTAGAATGGATTTACATTATTGATGGGTCACTTTATTTATGACTAATCCTTAGTTTAATTTTAGCCTAAGTTTTAATAAAATTTATTAATTAATTAAAACCTTACTCTAAAATTTATCCTAAATATTTATATATCCCAAACACTTACTTTGTTGATTTCATTGTTTATAGGTATGAAAACACGTGGGGCTACCAAGTGGAAAAATCTATGAAGCTTAGAGCACAGATCAATGGCACACAGGTGATCCCCAAAGTCAATAAGTCAAGATCAAGATCGATGGTGCATATCCAAACATATATATCTTAATCAATGATTTATGTTGAAACCTAAGGTTAATAAGTCAAGATCATAGATCTACAATGCATGTTAAATCTTGCAAAATAAAATCTCATGGTGAGCACAGAGTGAATAAGTCAAGATCCTAAGATTAAATTTAATGGTGACAAGTGTCACACTCATGATAAATTAGATGAAGATCAATGGTCCATGTTTAATTAGATGTATAAAAAATAGATCAATGATCTTCATTTGATCATGCATTTATCAAATCTATGACACACATTTAACTAGAGTAGATAAAGATCAATGGCATGCGTTTAATCACTCAGATCAAGATCAAAGGTGTGAAGTGAGTCAAGGATTCAAAGAGTCCTGATTGCACATGATGTTTCCATGTGGTGAAATAACATTCAAGTAATATAAAATAATAGTGGGGTACACAAAAAGCACACAATACTACCAAGTGGCACAATATCATAAGCCCAGATCAAATATCAATAGTTGTAGTGAAAGTCAAATCTAGAAGACTCCCAATGAGAGATGTGGCATGTGTTTGATCATTCATATCAAAGATCAATGGCCCACATTCAAACAATATAGATGGAGATTGATGGATTGAATTTGATCCAGGGGACATGAGACGATGACACATGTCTAAGTGACAATAGTCACATTTTAAAAATAAATAAGTTGCATGGTAAGGAAATGCCACATAGGCAAACACATCATATTGGAAGATCTTGTAGACCCAAACATGCTAAGGTATACATATGAGATCCAAATATGATCTAACTCACTAAAGCTCATACTTCAAACTTGTTTTCCACCATTAAAGCTCTGTTTAATCCTCAAAAAATCCCTAAAATATATTGAAAGACCTAAATTGTCCCTAGAGTCACTGTGTTGAGTATAAAGAGTTGAATTATCATTTATAAAAGGATAATTCAATTGGGATTATAGGAATGGTGACCCATGGGAAAATTTATAAGTAAACAGTTAAACTATACCTGTCATATGATGTAGAGGGTCAAGTATTCAAAGACACAAAATTCATAGCTGCTTCATTAAACATAGGAGACAATAACTGTTCAAAGTTGTTCTAGATAATATAAAATCAAGGAGTATTGAACAAGGAAGAAGAGAATCTACTCCCAGTGAAGATACTCTATGATTATATCATGGCCATTTAGATGACTGGACTTGATTATGCTACTACTAAACTAGAGGTATTACACTGTATTGATGTTCTTGATCCAATTTTGATAGATACTAAAATTGATAAGGGTATGATTATTCATGAACATAGTCTAAGGAAAGTTGCATATATCTCCCCTATTGCCTTTGAATATTATTACAATTTTCTTAAGACCCAAATAGACCTGTCCTCCATTAATTTATGGGATTAGATAGCACACCATGATGGATATCTTTGCAAAATTATTTATTAGAAGTAGGTAACAAGGTCATTGTAGATCTTGCAAAGAACATCCCTGTGAGTCAATTTAGACTTGGAGTTAGGATGGTCATGACTATGTTAAGCAAGTTATATGGATGTGAACATATTGCTTATATAGAACCAATGTGGGTGCCTATGGTATATTTTATCATTGAAGAAGTGGTGGTTCCTCCATTAGGTGAAATCATTAGCATTTCCCTAAGGAGATAGATATATGGGATTAAGAATAAGAAGAATAATGAATTCTAAATCATTTCCTATTTATTATATTCCCTCTATGCCACCACAAAGATCCCTAACCAAAGAGAATGGTCTCCTAATGGTACCTAGACTATGTCTCAATACTACTCCAAATTACACATTTACAAGTATAACAACCATATTTAATTGATATGTGATTGCATATATCTTGTATTGAGTCAAGACATTGATGGTATTCCCATGATGAGGATTATTCCTATAATTAAGAAATCCATTGAGGCAATGGGAGACATATGGCTTTATCCTGATTACATAGTTATAAGAATCTAAGGAACCCAAATTGCCCCTCTTAAACTACTAGTCCATGTACTAGACAAGTTGGTAGAATAAGAGGTGGAAAATCAATTGTTCAATAGGATATATGGTTTTTAAAAGATTAAGAGAAAGGGAATTCTACACAGTTTTCTCATGACAATTGGCAAGACCATTTTTAGGCAATGGGACCACATTGAAGCTGCTTCAAAACATAGACTATCCTTCAATTTGTAAATTGATCATCATAGACAATGGGATATTTATGGTATGGTAAAGGAAATTTTGAGGATCAAAGGTATTTTGGTTGTGCCATATGAGCATGAACCCAATGCATTTGATTTAATATACACTAAAGCATCCTCTTACTATGAATTCATTAGAAAGGTAAAAGAACACAATATAAAGCCTAAGTCCAGATTACATAAAGATCAAAAGATGGAGGATAGATGGAAATTAGGCCTTATGCAATATTATCTAATGGATGTTGGTTCTTCTAGGTTTTCACCAATGGATACACAAGTAGAGTATAGTCTTGAAGAGTGTAGACCAAGTGAACTTGCTTCAAGTTCCTCAACCCCTGAATCCTCTAGAATAGTAGAGCACGATTTACCTTAAGAGGAGGTTCAAATGATAGTTCTAGATCCTCAAGAATCTATTGGAGATGCATTGAGAATGATATCCATGACATATGATACAAAAATAGATATAAAAGAGGTACGTGTTTAGGAAAATAATCAATAAAAATAAAAAGAGAAGTTAATGGACTTAATAGTCATTGACACTCTCAAGAAGAAAGCTGAGACTACAATTGTCTTAAAGGAAAATAAAGCTAAAGTGGCCATAAATCCTCCTTTGAAGGATATCAACTTGTTCAATGAGGAAAACCTAATATATGAACCACCTATACCTAAATGGTTAATTTATGAACCAAGGTTAGAGAAGATCCCTACTTAGCATCCATGGACTATAGTAAAGACTACATGCATACCTATGCAACAAAAGTTGAAACTGTAGATCCTAGCTTTGAAATATGAGGAAAAAAGGAGGTTTGATGCTCAAGCTCAATCATCTAGATAGTTAAAAAAAGAGGTCCAAATCAAGCATATAGGCCAGTCCTTATTTGGAGTTAGATATGATCTAGATACTACAAGATTATAAAGAGTCACTAAGATAGTGGTCATGGAAGGTGGTCGAGAAGTGATACATCAAAAGGTTGAACCTTTTAATAATTTAACTCAAAAGAAAGGATAGAGACTAGGGGAGGACCCTATATTTGAAGAAGATGTCCTAGAGTTAGCATAATCCTAGGTAGAGAGATTGCAATCTGCCATCAAAGGATTGAAGCAAGAAAAGAAGAATTTGGAGGAACAATCCATTCTATCAATTCCTATGGACATTATTAATAACTTTGAAGTCACCATCTATGATACATTCTATTATTTGAAAGTAATAAGGTCAAAGTTGGACACAATGAGTAAAAAACATATCATGGCACTAAATCAAGTTAATTAATGGCAAGATTCAAACAATAAGGTAAGGAATTGATCAATATACTAATGAAATCTTAGATTCTTGAGCTCAAAATAGTAATCCTATCACATTTGAATATGGATATGATAATTTTAATGGAGAAGATAAGGGATGTGAATAAATGTTCCAAAGATATGAAATGTCTCTCTAATGACTTCAAATAGTTAGAGAATAGAATGGTGCAAATATTAGGAAGCTTGTTCAAAGATCTAACCATCCTCAATCCTATTGGCTTGGTAGCTGATGAAGAGTTCCAACACATGGATACTCAATTCATCTAAGAGGCAAAGAATAAAATCTAGGGCACTACAAGGGTGGATAATAAGTGTATCTTGGACATGATCTTGTCAGTAGATGAGAGGATAGGCAATGCTAGGAGCATTAAGGAAGGTTTGGACATAGCTGATGGAGTCTTCAAGGATTTGGTAGGGTAAAAAGAGGAGTTATTCTTGGAGACTATCATCAATTTTAGATTGATTGGTGAATAATATGACAAAGACATGAAGATCTTAGAGCAAAAACAAAATGTTGGAGCAATAGGGGCATCTCAAAGTCAATTGAGTTGGCTTAGCATATTCTTTTATAACAAAACCATGTAAATCATTTTGAAAGAATATTCTATTTTGTAAAAACATGTGTAATTTGTAATGCACATGGATTATAGGTTAGTCCACTTCAAAAGTGTCATTGAATATAGAATGTTGTAGAAGGACAACCATCTTTGACACTTGGCTAATTATAATTTGATAGTGATTAACCAACATACCTCATAACTTGCCTATAAAAGGGGGTATTATCATTATAACAAGGAGGAAGTTTTTAGAGCAAAACTTTTGTGAATTTTGGAGTAAGTAATATAAGTAATGGAATTTTCAAACATTGTCTCATGTTTGTTTGTTTATCTATTTGTTAGATGGTTGTTTCCTCAAGTATCTGGTTTGATGTTTAGATTTGAATTACTTTTATGAATTCTAGATGTGCATATGTTAATGCAGAGTTATTAATTTTAGGTTATGGTAGGTTGACTCAAATATTCTAGATTAATTTAATTTTCTTTGATTTTCTTGAAGATGTGCTAATGTAATTTTCTTATTTGAGTAAATATTTAAAGTGAATTTGATTTTTAATTTGCATTGATTCAAATATGTTTAGACATTTGCTTGGTACATGATAGGATTTGTAATTTTGGATATTTCATGTCATGTGCTGGTTTGATTATATGTCTTTGATAAAATTTAAGGTTTTTTAAGATGTTTAGACTAAAGATTATAAACATCCTTCTTTCTGCCCTACCCTACCTATTTTCTCTTTTCTTTGATCAAATCACTGTAGTTTACTTTCATTGTAAATATTCATGCTAGATTAGGTTTTAGACTTTAGGTTTTGATCATTATTCATTAGAATTAATTTAGATTAATTTATATCCTTCAAAAAGCTTCAAGATCATGGTTATTCCCAACAACCACTTATATTATCATTATGTAAAATAATTATATATCTTGTCTTCTACTCCACCATAGATCTTAGGAAGATCAAAACCAATAACCCATGCAAAAGATTCCTCGAATATTAAAATGATAAGTGTTTTAAACACTATGTAGACCTTATGATACATTTACAAGCATAAAGAAACCAATTTTAGTGGCACTAAATTGAGGGCATCTTGAGCTTAAGCTTTATGAATCTAAAGTATTATGAGCTAATTTTAGTGAATTTTGTTCAAAGATCAGTGGATTATTTGCAAAATTATGCTTTTCTTAGCTTAATTGTGTAAAGATCATTGATATTCATGGTTTTAGAATAGTATTTAGGATTATTTATCTGAAGATAGATATTATTAGAAAATTTATGTGAAATTATTGCAAAGATTGCTTAAGCTTTATGAATCTAAAGTGTCTAAGGTTATTGATAGTAATTCTATGTAAATATCATTGATATTCACAATTTTGAAGGTATCTTTAATCCAATATAGTTAAAGATATACATTCTTTGAAATATCTATATTAATTTTTGCAAATATTACTTGAATTTAGAAATCTAAATGTTCAAATCTACTTATTTGTGAGTTGAATTGTTCTTTACAAAGATAGGGTTTCTTTGTTGTGGTTTGAATAGGATTTAGATTTTACAAGCCAAAAAATACCACAAACAAGGACTAGGTCAAGGTATTAGAAAAGGTTACCTCTTATTTCTTTGTAAATTCATTGGAAAGCAAGAGTAGACAAAGGTAAGCAAATATTTTCTAAATCTCAACCTACTTCACCTGTTCATATTACTCCTGTATTCAATCCTCATCAAGGTATTGCTTGGTTAGGTGGATCTTCTATCAATGTGCTTGGTTAGGTGCATGAATTATCTAGAAATATTGAGAAATATTTTCCTTCTTTTAGTCCTATAGGTGTTATTACTGCTAAAGAACATATCAAGTCTTATAAGGCTACTTTAAGATTGTTAAATGTTGTTCATGAAGATGTTGATTGCAAATTGTTTCCTCTTAATTTTAGAGATGCAACATATGATTATTTTATTAATATTAATAAAAATTAAATTTTTATTTATAATGATTTCAATAATGATTTAATTGAACAATTTTGAAAGATCATCAGTCCTTATGTCCTTTATAAACAATTCACTACAGTGAAAAGAGATTTAAATGAAACTATTAGAGATTTCAATATTAGATTTCAAAATATGTTCAATATAAATATAAATCCCTATAGGCCTATTGAATATTTAGCTTTAGAGATTTATAAGGGTGATTTTGATCTAATGACTTCTATATTTCTAAAAATATCTATTAGAGTCATAGATACATTAGCTTTGGCCTATACTAAAGTCATGATAATTAATGATCAAATGCAACCCCAGGTTCAATTAGCATATGTTATTCCTAATGTCACTATTAATTTACCTAATTTGAATGCAATTCCAAATGCTAATGAGAATATGCCTACTTTGAATCAAACTCTAGTTTTAAATCAATTACCTTTGAGTCATGTTCATCTTGGTTAAAACCTAGGATTTTTAAATAACTCTAAAAGTGGATCTATTCCACAAGATCAATGAGATATGGTGCATATATATTTTATTAGTACTTAAGTCCATAATTCAGAGGCACCTAAATTAAAATGACTCCATATTAAAAATGGTTCAAAAACTAAACACTGATTTTCTTCAGTTGCAAAAATAAGTATGTAACACTAGAGAGAATTCTAATAAAAACTGTTCTTATCAGAGTTTCAAAAGACATAAAAATAGGTTTCACAATAGAAAAAAAATAACAATAAAAATGAGTCATTTGTTAATAAGAACATGCTTTAAATGAAATTTTTTGATGTAGCTTCAGCTGAATATTGTAGGGTTCATAACACTTCAAAGCATGGTGAATTAGATTGTATGGAATTTTGTAATGATTTTGAATCTTTTCAAGATGAATTAGATACATATAAAGTTGTGGCTAATAAAGATAATTCTGTAGGGACATCTGGTTCTTCAAAGAATCAAGATCTTTTGACATAACTCTTATGGTGGAGAGTTTTGATTTTCCACTCTAAGATGAAAATGAACCTAAAGATACACCAGAGGAGTTTCATGATTTTTAATAGTATCTAAATAAGACTTATCCATTAAGGAATAAATAAAAAAATCAACCTATGACAATATCTACTCCACCAAACAACATTGATACTCCTCCTGATCCCAAAGAAGATAACAATCTAGAACCTCCAAAGGGAAGTAATACTAGAAATAGTGTTGATTCATCTAGTTCTTCTACTAGGAGTGGATATAATATAGTAGAGGATATGAATAAAATTAAATATAATATTACCTTTCATGAATTGAATCAAATAACTAAACAAAGAAACTTATTGCTCTAATTTTTAAGTAAAAAACCTAGTATATCATAGAAAGCTGCAAATGTAAATGTAGTGATGTATAAGAATAAAGTAGAGGTTACACCATTTTTACTAAAAATTAGAGTTTTTGGTAAAAAATTGAATAATTTTTTGTTATATTTAGGTGCCTCTACAAATATTATGCCATCAAATATTTATGAAAATCTTGTTTTAACTCCAATTAATTTTGATAAAGTAGTGACTCAATTAGACATATCTAGAGTTAAAGTGATTGACAAATTGTTTAATGTGTATATACAACTTACTTCAGAGCCAAGAGTGTAACAATTAATTTATATTTAAGTTTTAGACATTATAGATGCTTATGCTTAGCAGATATTGGACCAAAGCATTAAATAAATACATGTCAATTGACTACTCTCACATGTGGCTACCATGGAGCAAAGTTTATATTCAAATTCATATTGAAAGGGAGCCAAAGATGAAACACATGATCACTAAATACAATGCATCTAATGAAAAGGTAAATTTGGTTAATTCTGATTTAGGGGTTTACACCCTTGACACTCCTTAAGTACGTAACTCTTAAGGACTTTAATGTTATGCCTGGACTTTGGAAATTATATGTTGATGGTACTAGATGTAAATATGGATCTAGAGTAGTAGTTTTAATCAATCCCATTGGGAAAAAATATAATGCCTCTTACAAACTGTAGTTTCCTTGCACCAATAATTTGGCATAATATGAAGCATTAATCTTAGGATTACAATTTTATATTAAACACAAGGTTAAAAAATTACTAGTATATGGTGATTCTGAACTAATAGTTAATTAGGTCAGAAGCAAGTATCAATGCAAATTATTTTATCTTAAAAAATACAAGTTTAGAGTATGGGACTTGATTGAGTATTTTGATGCTTTCAACATTGTTTCAATCCCTAGAGAAGGAAACCAGCCTGTTGATGAACTAGCTTTAACTATAGCTAACTTAATACCAAACCAATATTCTCAAAGTCTTAACATTGAATTGGTCCCATGTCCCTAATGTCAATCATTTGCAAGTGTTTAGTGATGATTAATATATCATTAAATTCATGAATAACTCAAGAATATTTGAGTCTCATATCATTGATGATTTCAATGAGAATTCTCTTGATGATGATAAAATTGATGACAAGATAATACAATTGAATGATAACAAGAATCCCAAAGGCATGATTTCCTTAGAAATAATATTTTGCAAAGATAAACTATTTGGAATTGTTAAAGTTCCCAAAGTAAGTGGGAAGGATTATAATTTAATTGACCTAGGAACTCAAGGTCAACCTCAACTAGTAAACCTTGGTACAACATGCATAAACATAGAATTTAGAAAGGCTAGAGACTTATTGACCAAGTATAAGGATTATATTGCATGGTCATATGAAGACTTGAAGATCTTTGATCTTAGAGTCATCACCCATACCATTCCATTGAAAGAAGCCTACAAACCATTCAGGTAGAAACAAAGACTAGTTAATCTTGTTTTGGAACCATTGATCTAGAAAGAGGTCAAGAAGCTATTAGATGAAAAAATAGTTTTTCCAATTAGACATTCCACCTGGGTAGATAATTTAGTACCAGTTAGAAATAAAAGTGGAGAGATTAGATTATGCATATATTTTAGAAACTTGAACAAATATTATGAAAAGGATAATTATCCTTTGTCATCTCTTGACCAGGCAATTCAAATTGTTAGTGGTTTTACCATGATGTCTTTACTAGATGGGTTTTTCAGGTTATAATCAAGTACTTGTTAACAAGGAAGATATAATGAAGACTATATTCATAATAAAATGGGGCACTTTTGCTTACAAGAGGATGCCTTTTAGACTCATCAATGTAGGAACTACATTTCAGAGAGCTATAGACCATGAATTTTAAGGTATCATAGTTAAATGTATCATTATATATATAGATGATCTAACTATGTTTTCTAAAAATAGGGAAGATCATATAATGCATTTACAACAAGTATTTGAATTTTGTAGAAGGTATGGAATTTCCCTTAACCCCAAGAAAAGCATATTTTTTGTAACTAAAGGGAAATTTTTAGGACATATGATTATTAAAGATGGGATTTCTATAGATCTAGATAGAGTCAATGCCATATCTAAAATAAAACCCCCAAATAGTAGAAAAGAATTAAAGTATTTCTTCGGGAAGATCAATTTCATAAGAAAATTCATTTTTAGTTTTGAAGATATTATGAAACCACCAAATGACATTCTAAAGAAAGATGCAAAGGTCATATTGAATGAATAAATGAAGAAAGCCTTCAAGGATATCAAAGAATCAAAAGGACAAACACCTATGTTGATTAGTCATGATTTCACAAAAGTATTTTAATCTTTATTATTTTGTTTTTAAACATACTATAATAGCTATATTAATTCATAAATTTGATAAATGTGATCATCCAATTACATTTATGAGTACTAACTTAAAATTTTTGAGTTAAATTATTTCCTAATTGATAAACAAGCATTTTCTTTGGTTATGATAGTCAAAAAGTTTAGACACTATATTCTTAGGAATAAAGTTATGTTATATTATCAAACCCTGCCACTAAACTTATGCTTAGTCAATGTTAATTAGGAGAGATAAGAGGTAAGTGGATGTCTATACTCTAATAATATGATATTGAAACAAAAACCACTGAATTGGTGAGGTGTCAGGGTCTAATTTAATTGATTGCTAACACTAATCCTAGTTTGAACATTATGTAGGTTGATCAATAATGATTTCAACCAAATGATTGGTATGATGTAATTATTAATTTCTTGATCAATGGTTCTTGTCATATATGATTGAGTAAAGAATAGAGAAGAACTTTTAGGTTCAAAACATATCACTTCTTGATCAAGGATGGGATACTTAATAGGAAGAACTATGAAGGAATATATTTACGATGTGTTTCAAAAGAAGCAAGTGAAATCTTAAGTAATTTTCATGAGAAACTTGGGAGTGGAAACTCCTCTAGGAAAAGAATAACTTAAAAAATACTAAGGTCAATATATTATTGGCCAACCATTTTCAAAGATGATCACAATCATGTCAAAAAATGACATCAATGCCAAATATTTAACACAAAGAAACCCAAAACAACTATGCCCTTGAGGCCAGTTTTAATTGACAAACCATTTATTCAATGGGGTTTGGAATTTGTAGGGGTTATTAACCACAATTCTTCAACTGGACCCAAATATGTTCTTACTACTACATATTATTATATAATATAGATAGAGGCAATAGAAACAAAATAATGTAGTACTGAAGATGTCATCAAGTTTTTAAAAAGAAACATTTATACTAGATTTGGGACACCAGTATCATTGGTCTATGATAATGGAATAGAACTTATATCTATAGAGATGATTGAGTGGGCCTATGATAATAAAATAACTCTTAAGTTTTCATCTAATCATTATCCTTAAGGTAATGAAGTTTCAAAGTCAACAAACAAGAATCTAATGAAAGTTATTAATAAGTCTGCAGCTCAACAACCAAGAACATATCATAAATTTCTAAAGTATGCTCTTTGGGTAGACAAAAATAAAGTGAAACAAGTTCTAAAAACACCACCATTTCTAGTGGTATAAGGACAAGAACCAATCTTTCCAATTACTCTCAAATCACCAACTTACAAGTTTATATAGGGGTATATGGGAGAAGGTCAAGAATATGCTAATTCTAGGTTACTTGATATTGTTCAAATGGAAGATGCTAGAGAAAAAACATTTTCCAACTTTAGTAGACATCAAACCACTATCAAAATATGGTTTTAAAAATGTTTAAATATTAAGGTGTTCAAGTAGGGATACCTAGTTCTCTTATTGGACAAAGCATCTGAGCCAAAAGGGAAACATGGGAAATTCACTCTTTTGTGGATTGGTCCTTACCAAATTATTGAGACATTGGTAGCGGAAACCTTTAATCTCAAAGACTTGTAGGGAGAAGAGTTCACTTTTCCAACCAATGGGCAATATCTCAAGCATTACTTCTCTATTATTCCACATCAAGTCTTTATGAAGTAAGTTGTAAGATTAGTTAGGGTTAGTATAGGTAGGTTTAGTTTTGTTTATTTTCTATTCCTTGTTTGTATATAATGTTTGTGAATATGTGTTTTCTTGTTGTGTATTTGTTTTCTTTTTTAGTCCTCTACTTTCCTATAAGTCTTTTCTAGGATAAGTCTTTAGGATCCTTTATCTATCAAAATGATCAAAAGAACATCACAAATCAAGAATGTAGGTATGACTCAAACATTATTTGATCATAGATTTTATAAATTTTGAGCTTGATGCTATGTTTTTGATAAATTGGTGAAGATTGATATCTAGATTAATTATTCCTTAAAAATCTCAAACCTTATTTTGATCTAAGATTGATTCTAATAAAGATTACATGTGTTTGAGTGAAATTTTGAATTATTAGAATAAATTCATGTTATCACTTAAAGAAAATTATTACCTAGGATGAAGTCTATGACATAGGATGATTGTCTAAAAATCAAGCATTTGACAAAAATCCTTAAAAACCTAGCTAATTATGGTTTCAAAACTTTGTTGAAAAGATGAATATAGTTGAAAAATACAAAAAATAAGAGCATTATTAAAAATATAAAAGTTTTTTGGATAAAGGTGATTCTAGTAACCTCCACCAAGGCTATAGATGCTTGGATGGCAGTGGAATAAGGCCTAGAATGGATCCAAAGGTATCTTTATCAAGGCTATAAATCCCTAGCTGGTAGTAAAGCAATGCCCAAGCCTTCCCTTTTATAAAACATGATTCATAATAAATATCTAAATATGCTACAAGTTTATGTTAATGATTAAGGTAATGAAATATGGAATTTATTCTCTGAATCCCATGGCAATCACTAAATGAATCAAAGAACATGCACAACATGATTGAGTTTTGATATTTGATCCTAATTCTACATTTTAAAGACTTGTTTCAATTATGAATTGATCTTAATAATGGTACTTGATCATGCAAAATGACTGGTCTGGTTATTATTTTTAAACCAAGAATATCTTAATTCTAACATGTTACAATGTTCCCCAGAAGTCACCATTTGTTGAGTTTAACATACCCCCATTTCAAAAAAAAGGGACCCTTACTCAAATTTTTCAAATTGTACTAATAATTAAGCATTAAACCTACTCAAAGTGCATTATTTAACATCATGTTTTGATTTAGATTACATTGACATGCTAGCACATAAGTTTTATTTGATTTTACCTAATGTTTCTAACATTCACCTCATGTGTTTCCATGTTGCAGGTTCAATGGATCTTCATTATAATAAATAAGTGTTCATGGTTTACTCTTCAATGATCAATTTGATCCTTTTGATTAACCTTTAGTATTTAGTAAATTAATTAAATTAAAGTTTAAATGAGAACTAAAACCTTAGTCTAATTTATTTAGCCTAAGTTCTTATTAAAATAGATTTACATTATTAATGGGTCACTTTATTTTTGAATAAGCCTTAGTTTAATTTTAGCCTAAGTTTTAATCAAATTTATTAATTCATTAAAACCTTAGTCTAAAATTTATCCTAATTATTTATATATCTTGAACCCTTACTTCATTGATTTCATTATTTACAGGTATGAAAACATATGGGGCTATCAAGTGGTGAAATATTGGAAGCTTAGAGCATAGATAAATGGAACATGGGTCATACTTGAAGTCAATAAGTAAAGATCAAGATCAATGGTGCATATCCAAATGTAAAAATCCTGATCGATGATCCACATTGAAACCCAATGGAAATAAGTTAGGATCATATATCTATGGTGCATGTTTAATCTTTAAAAATCAAATATAATGGCTAACATGGAGTCAATAAGTCAAGGTCTTGAGATTAAATGTAATGGTGAAAAGTGTCACACTCATGGTGAATTATATAAAGATCAATGGTTCATGTTTAATCAGATGTATAAAGAGTAGATCAATGGTCTACATTTGATCATGCATTAACCAGATCTATGGTATGTGTTGAACCAAGAAGATAAAGATCAATCGTGCACATTTTTTAACTCAAATCAAGATCAATGGCACACATTCAATCTTATGGATAAAGATCAAAGGTGTGAAGTGAGTTAAGGAGTCAAAGAGCCCAAATTGCACATGAAGTTTCCACATGGTGAAAGAGCATTCAAATAATGGAAATTGATAGTGGGGTACACAAAAAGCATGAAATGCTGTCAAGTGGCATAATTTTGTAAGCCTAGATCAAATATTAATGACCATAGTGAAATTCAAGTCTAGAAGACTCTTGCTGAGATCAACAATGCACATTTGATCATTCAAATCAAATATCAATGCCCCACATTCAAGCACTATAGATGGAGATTGATAGAGTAAATTTGATCTATGGGGTATGAGGTGATGACACATGTCTAAGTGATAATGGCCATATTTAAAAAAAAAGCTATGTGATGAGGCGATGCCACATAGGCAAACACATCATATGGGAAGATATTATGGATCTAAGCATGCGAAGGTATAAATATGAGATCCAAATATGATCCAAATCACCAAATCTCATACTTAAAACTTATTTACTACCAATAAAGAGCTATTTAAACCTCAAAAAATCCCTAGAATGTATGAAAAACCCTAAATTATCCCTGGAGTCAATGTGTTTAGTCAAGAGAGCTAAATTATCATTTGAAAAGGATAATTCAATTGGGATTATAAAAATGGAAATCCATGGACACATTTCAAAGCAAGTGGTTAAACTATACCTATCATATAATACAGAGGGCCAAGTATTCAAAGACACAAAATTCATAGCTACTTCATTAAACACAAGAGACAACAATTACTCAAATTTGTTTTGGCTAATAGAAAATTAAAGAGTATTGATCAGGAAGAAAAGAACTTGATCCAAGTGAAGAGACTCTATGATTATATTGTGGTAATTTATATGAGTGGACTTCATTATGTTGCTACTAAACTAGAGGTATACATTATATCAATGTTCTTGGTCCAATTTTCAAAGATACTAAAATTGACAAGGGTATGATTATTCATGAACATAGTTTGAGGAAAATTGCATATATCTCCCCTATTGCTTTTGAGTCTTATTAAATATTTCCTAGGACCCAAATAGACCTAAATTCCATTAATTCATAGGATTGAAAGCATACCATGATGTATATCTTGGCAAAATGGTTAGAAGTAGGTAACTAGGTCATTGTATATCTTGTAAAGAACATCCCTATGAGTTAATTTAGACTTGAAGTTAGGATGGTCTTGAATATGTTAAACGAGTTGTATGGATGTACACATACTACTTATGTAGAACTAATATGGTGCTTATGGTATATTTTAGCATTGAAGAAGTGGTGGTTTCTCCATTAGGTGAAATCATTAGAATTTCCCTAAGTAGATAGATAAAGGGGATTCATAATAAGAAGAGGAATAAATTCTACATGACATCCTATTTATTATATGCCATATATGCAACCAAAAAGATCCCTAACCAAAGAGAATGGTATCCTAATGTACCTAGATTGTGTCTAAATACTACTCCAAATTACACATTTACAAGTATAGAGACCATATTCAATTCATATGTGATTGTGTATATCCTGATTTGAGTCAAGCCATTTATAGTATTCCCATGATGAGGATTAGTCCTCTAATTAATAAATCCATTGACATAATGGGATACATATGGGTTTATCTTGATTGTATAGTTATAAGAATTGAAAAACCTAAGCTGCCCCTCTTAAGCTATCAGTTCATGTACTTGACAAGTTGGTAGAAAAAGAGGTGGCACATTAATTGTTCAATGGGATAGATGGTATTTTCAATACTAAGATAAAGGGACTTCTACACAATTTTCCCATGAAAATTGGTAAGACCATTTTTAGGCAATGGGACCACATTAAATCTACTTCAAAACATAGGTTGTCCTTTAATTTGTAGATTTATGATCATATACAATGGGATCCTTATGAAAGGGTAAAGGAACATTTGACGATCAAAGGTATTTTGGCTATGCCATATGATCATGAACCTAGTGCATTTGATTTTATATACACTAAAGCATCTTATTACTATGAAGTCATTAGAAGGCTAAAAGAACATTATATAAAGCCTAAGTCTAGATTACATAGAGATCAAAATATGGAGTATAGATGGTAGCTAGGCCCTAGGCAATATAATCTAATAGATGTTAATTCTACTAGGTTTCCACTAGTAGATACACAAGTAGAGCATATACCTGAAGAGTGTAAATGAAGTGAACTTTCTTTAAGTTCCTCAACCCCTAAATCTTCTAGAACAACCAAGCAATATTTACCTCAAGATGAGGTTCATATGATAGCTCTAGATCCTTAATAATCTATTAAAGATATATTAAGAATTTTATCCATGACATATGATATAGACATAGATATAGAAGAGGTAAGTGTTGAGGAAACTAATCAAGAAAAAAGAAAAGATAAGTCACTAGACTTAATAGTCATTAACACTCTTGAGAGGAAAGCTAAGACTAAAATTATCTCAAAAGCAAAGAAATATAAAGTGGCCATAACTCCTCCTTTGAAGGATATCAACTTGTTTAGTGAGGAAAACCTAATATATGGACCATGTATACCTGAATGGTTCATTTATAAACCAAGTTTGGAGAAGCACCCTACTTATCATCCATGGGCTATAGTAAAAACTATATACATACCTATGTAACAAGAGTTGAAGCCATGGATCCTAGATTTGAAAGATGAGGAAGAAAGGAGGCTTACTGTGTAATCTCAATCATCTGGACAATTACAAATAGAAGTCCCAATCAAGCATATGGTCCAGTCCTAATTTGGAGTTAGATATGATCCATATACTACAAACTTATAAAGAGTCACTGAGATAGTGGTCATGAAAGGTGGTTAATAAGTTCTACATCAAAAGGTTGAACCTTTGACTCATTTAACTTAGAAGAAATGATAGAGAGTAGGGAGGACCTTATATTTAAAGATGTCCTAGAGTTAACACAATCCTAGGTAGAGAGGTTATAAACTACCATCAAAGGACTAGATCAAGAAAAGAAGAATTTGGAGGAATAATCCATTATATAAATTCCTATGGACATTGTTAATAACTTTGAAATCACCCTCTATGATAATTTTAGTTATTTAAAAGTAATAAGGTCTAAGTTAAACACGATGAGTAAACAACATACCATGGTACTGAATCAAGTTAATCAATGGAAAGCTTCAAACAATAAGGTAAAAGAATTGATCAATATACTAATGAAAGGCCAGATTCCTGAGCTCAAAATAGTAATCCTATCACATCTAAACATGGATATGATAATTTTGATTGAGAAGATAAGGGATGTGAACAAATGGTCCAAATGCATGGAAGGTCTTTCTAATGACTTCAAATAGTTAGAGAATAGAATGGTGCAAATACTAGGAAGTTTGATCAAGGATCCAACCATCCTTAGTGCTATTGGCTTGATAACTGATGAATATTTATAATACATGGATACTCAATTCATATAAGAGAAAAATAATAAAAGATAGGGCATTATAGGGTTGATAATAAACATATCTTGGACATGAACCTATCAGTAAATGAGAATATAGGCAATGCTAAGAGTATTAAGGATTCCTTGGATAGAGTTGATGGAGTCTTCAAGGATTTGATAGGGCAAGAAGAGTTACTCTTGGAGCCAATCATAAATTTTAGATTGATTGGTGAACAATATGACAAAACCATGATCTTGGATCAAAAATAAAAGGTTGTAGCAATATGGGCATCTCAAAGTTAATTGAGTTGACTTAGCATATTATTTTGTAACAAAACCATGTAAATCCTTTTTAAATAATATTCTATTTTGTAAAAGCATGTGAAATTTGTAACACACATGTCATATAGGTCATTCCACTTGAAAAGTGTCATTGATTCTAGAATGTTGTATAAGGACAACTATCTTTCACACTTGGATAATTCTAATTTGATAGTGATTAACTGACATGCCTCATTACTTTCCCATAAAATGGGGTATTGTTATTGTAACAAGGAAGAAGTTTTTAGAGAAAAAAATTGTGTAAATTTTGGAGAAAGTAATACAAGCAAGAGAATTCTACTATCTCATATTTGTTTGTTTGTTTGTTAGATGGCTGATTCCTCAAGTATCTAGTTTGTTGTTCATATTTAAATTACTTTTATAAATTTTAGATGTGCATATGTTAATGTAGAGTTGTTAATTTAAGATTATGCTAGGTTTACTAAAAGATTTTAGATTCATTTCATTTTCCTTTCTTTTCTTGAAGATGTGCTAATGCAATTTTCTTGTTTGAGTAAATCTTTAAAGTGAATTTGATTTTTAATTTGTATTGTTTCAAATATCCTTAGACATTTGCCTGGTACATGATAAGATTTGTCCTTTTGGATATTTCATGTCATATGTTGGTTTGATTGCATGTCTTTGATGAAATTCAAGACTTATCAAGATGTTTGGACTAAAGATTAGAAACATCCTTCTTTCTTCCTTACCCTACCTATTTTCTCTTTTCTTTGATCAAATAACTGTAACTTTTGATTGTAAACATTCATGATATATTAGGTTTTATACTTTAGGTTTTCATCATTATTCATTAGACTTAATTCAGATTATTTTAGATCCTTCATAAAGCTTCAAGACCATCGTTGCTCCCAACAATCAATTATATTATCATTTTATGAAATAGTTATATATCTTGGCCGCTACTCCACCATAGATCTCAGGAAG
Organism: Torreya grandis; assembly: GCA_037957365.1. Lineage (NCBI taxonomy): Eukaryota > Viridiplantae > Streptophyta > Pinopsida > Cupressales > Taxaceae > Torreya > Torreya grandis. The sequence goes on from JARHVA010002729.1 coordinate 987,764, forward strand.
ATCAAAACCAACAACTCATGCAAAAGATTCTTTAAATCTTGAAATGTAAAGTGTTTTAAACACTATGCAAACTCTATGATACATTTAAAAGCATCAACAAGACCTAAAGTTAAGACCTCCTCATACTTTAGTCACCTCCTAAAAAGTCTTCATATAATACTCTAATCTAACTATATGACTTTGTGGGTGAGTGAGCACCACAAATGTGTGATAAGCTAGGGAAAATTTATATTATATGTACCAATCCTGACAGGTAGCCCTAAATTAAATAAAAACTAATACCTAGTCTATACAGTCCCCTAATCCCATTTTTACAAGATAATTTCAAAAATAACTAGATTTTAACTATGTTTTGAATAAAAATTCAAAATTGAGTCAAAATGGAAAAATCAAATAAAACTAGCCTAACCCTAATGTGCTCCATCTCTAACTAGTATATTCACCATATCCTCTATGTATTTATCAATTCAACTACTTGATGGCCCAAATTTGTCAACATCAACCCAAATATCAAATAATTATAAACCCAATTTACATAGATGACTTCTATTCTTGCCAAGTTTTGAATATATAGTATGTTAAATTAACCATTGTCAAAAAAACCTTCTATTTTTAGTAAATTTTCATATTGAAGCTCATTTTTCATGTTTTGAAACATATTATTACTAAATTATGTAATTTATGTTCAAAAAATAATTATTTTAATCTTTTTTTAATTTCTTGTATCACATTTTATAAGGTTTTAGGTGCACAACACTTGGCATCAGACTTAATCTCCTAATAGGATGGCTCAGGTAGTATGATCTTCCCTACATGTAAAATTACATGAAGACTCAACTGTTTCACTACACCACTAAGGTAATTAAGGTTATTATTTATAAAACCATATTTACCTTATCATATGCCACTACTTGAGACCACACACTCATCAATAAATTACAATAATACTCCCAAGGGGGCAATATGTATGAACCAAACATTCTGCATGGTGCACCATTCTAAGATATGTCCAATGATGATGTAGTGATCTCTTAGTGTATACTCAAAATGGGTTTTCTCTAATACCCTTTCCCTTTAATTTGCTTTCTCTCTCCAAGCCCCATTATAATTTATTTGGTTTGGCCTTTATATATTTTATCATCTCAATCTTAAAAATTACCTGTGTGACTAAACTATCACTATTTGTGAGAAACTATTGATCTACATTATGAAACTGTAGCTTTGGTTTCGAAACCATATTAGAATATTTATACCCATTATGTTATTTGGTATTAAATAGGTGGTGGTTTTTTATCCTCTTATGAAAATTTCATTATGGGGAATGATGGTTTCATCATGGGGAATTACAGTTTCAGAACTACCCCTACAAAGAGGGGTGGTTATATCACATTCTCCTTGTCTTCAAAAATTAGGTCATGGAACTTAGAATTTCATGCATTTTTACATGTTATTTTTGTGTTTCTTTCCCTTTTCACCTTGTGTTCACTTCTGTTCTATCCCAAATAACTCCCTCTTCTATTTTCAATCATTTGAGTTTCTCTTAAGTTCTACTCCCAATTTAACTTAGTTAAACTCCTTTATGCGACCTCCATTTCTTTTCTAAAAGTAATCCAATTTTTACTTGATTTTAGATCTAGAAATTTGAATTAGAGCTTATATTTTTTAATATTTCTACAAAGACACCCTGATACCATTATTTTGAAGCTCTACCTATATCATTTTCATCATTTACTACACCATTTCAAGTAAGGAGTGCCATTGATTCTACAACTTGGTCTTTGAAAACAATCCACTCAATTAGCCAAAGATCAGCTACTCTTTATTTTGGATTTTGTCTCTCTTTTTCTTCCTTATATTTTGATATCCATTAGTTAATATTATTTATTAGAGAGTTCTTGAAATATTTTCCTTGATAAATGAGCTAGCACATTGAGGACTACAACAACACATACTACATGTTTTTAGTTGATCTCTGCGTTGATTAGGTAGGAGGATAATTTATTTTAGTTTATTTTTTATTCAAATTAGATTATTTAATTTATTATTTTGTTAGATTATATTCATATTTTGGAGAAATGAAAATTTGATACCAAATAATTCTCCTCTCTCTCATATTTTCATAAAAACATTAACTTGTTTATTTATTTGATTTCATCCATGCATTAAATTATTTTAGAGTATATATATTTAATTCAAAACCTTAAATATATATTGTACATAAATTCAAATACTTTTATCTATAATCACAAACAATCTTAGTTTCAAAATAATTTCTTATTTTCACAAACACACACACACTAACAAGTAGGGAAAACCCTAACCAAACCGAGGTAATAAATAGGTTTTATTTTGATTCTAATTTTATTTATTAAATTAAAATAGAAAATTTGTTTCTAGATTACTAATTTATAAAATCATAATTTAAGTATTCACTTTTATGTAAAACAAATCATTCAAAACTAGTGTCCTTTTATCTAGAAACACTAAAACTTTGTCTTAGCTTACACATGTAAAATAACTATTAAGTTTTGAGTGGTATTATTTTTTTAGATCCAAAAATTATTTTATTTAAATTTAATGTTATAAAAAACATAGTTTGCATTACTAGATTCATTTATCCATCATTTATAAAATCACCAAGAATAATTGCATTTAACTTGCACCTAGGAAAAATAGAAATCAACATTTGCATAATTAGAGTAGATTTATATTTCTTACCTTGCATGAAATGAAAATCAATTGGAAGACAAAAAACAAGTATTTTTTCATTTAATTTTATTTATTTATCATCATTCACTTCAATTTATTAATTTTTATAAATTATTTAGATTATATTTTAATCTTATAATCCTCAAAACAACAAAAACAATCAAAATTCCAAAAGCCTTGTCAAACTAAGCAAGCACTCTGAAACCTTGATTCAATAGTAAAATGAGTCCTTTCATAAAATAATTACTAGCACAAGCTCATATTCTTATATTTTTCTTTTTCTCCTTTACATGCCACTTTTTAAGACTCTTGGTATTATCATAGAAGGTATTTTATCTAGGGTTAGATCACCTGGTCTTATAATAAACATATAATCTAATATTTGTGCCAAATTAAGAATTGAGTTTTTCTATGCTACACCCATTCTCCACCTCATAATTAATGATCTTAGTTCCTTATAGGATCAAGATAAAATTCCTAATCCATTAATAATTATCCTCCCATATAATATAGGTTGTCAATATAACTTGATTATAGCCTAGATCCTCACATCCACCTCCATTTCTTATCCTTGAGTCTAGCCTTGTCATATATCATTCATGTTTGTGGATGCCATTCACTAGGCATATTAAAACTTATATATTTGATCCCATCCCTTTATTCATTTATCCTAACCATACCCATTTCTCTAGTCATAGTATCGATTAGGAACTTCACCTCCTTTTCATCTCAAAAACCAAAATACCTTGGAGCTTTGTTTCCACTCATCTAGATGCTCTTAACAAATAATATGACACTACACAGGTATTTTTGTCCCATCAGAAGAACCCCTTTCCACCACTCATTTGAAATCATATTCCACATAATAACCATCTCATTCCTTAGATCCACCCATTCTCCCATCCATTATGTCAGATGTCTTAACCTAACCTCAAGAAGTCGAGTGCATAGTTTAGCTTGTGTTATTCATGTGCACATAAATGCCTTTATATTTTTATTTAATACATGATTTTTATAGATATAATAAGATTATCCTATGATTTTGAGATAATTTGATAATCATTTTATATTCACTTCACCTTAGAATGAGGGACATGTTAGTGGGGGAATGTAATAGAGACATGAGTCCACATACATATAGTTGGTAGAATTGGAAGAAATTGATATAGTTTACATGATTCAGATATACATGTGACAAAATTATATTCATTTGGCACTAGTTTTTATAGTTTTGGGACTCAATTTTCATATTTTTGACACATGTCATATAAATTTTATAGACTAGAGGTTATATTTTTATAGAAACTTCAGATTGAGACACATTAGAGGTGCATATTCCATAGAAATTCACCAAATGACATATACATCATTTAAAATATACCAATATTCATGCACCAAAATTATTGAGAAGCATTGATTAATATTTTATATATTATATTAGTTATCTCATTTGATAAATGCAATCACAATTATGTGCCTAATATGGACTTGGAACTACCTCTATAACTGTGGGTTGATATGGTTACACAATTTGACTCAGGTAAGTTTTTCTAGATTGTCTAGATTGGTAAGATTATATTTACATTTGGGTTATGTGATTGAAATTTAGTGATCTCAATGGACTTGGAACAAATCATCATTATACCAAATTAGGGGCATGATCATGATTCAATTCCCCATTTCACATCTCAAGGTTCATTTTTAGAAATTTATACAATGCTTCTAAAAAGAAACATCATTACCAAACTAAAATATCAAGTGGTAACATGGTTTCATAGACACCCATATTTACTCCTTCCTTGCTCTATTTTATTGTAAGTAATTTTAATTATTTAGTTATATATTGTATGCACTAATTACACCTATAACATATTCATGTTTTTAGGTCATATTGACCAAAATTTGGCCTCAAGTCAAAATTGGTCACCCCCTCTAGATTAAAACTTCATAGGGTTGTCAAAAACTTGTCATAGTCTTGTCATGGTCTTAAATATTTCTATATGGTCATGTTTGTTCTTGTCTATCATTGTCCAAATTTTGGTCTTATGTTCATTTGTCTAGTCTTATGAGTCAATTGTCACATCCCGATTTATCACTAAACTAATTTATCTGATTATCCATGGATTATATGGTTTGTAAGTTGATTAATTACTATTTAATTAATATGTAAGTCATATGTTATTATTGGATAGTTTTATGTTACTTTGATTTCATTATTTGATTGATATGAGTTAATTGTATTTGTATATTATTTACATTATGATCATGATGATGTTACGTGCTAACTGCCTTCTTGTCATGAGTTTGATGCAGGAAATATTCATCCCTTAGAGCATGATGGAGGGAGAGAATCATCGAAGAAGATGACATAAATGGAAGTTTTAGGGGATGGAATAGGAATAACTAGAACCCATGCACACACCATGATAGATAACACTCATTATAGCATTGTTTGAGTTGTTAGCTTTAGTACGTCTTTGATATTTTATGCATTTAGATAATTAATTATGTGTATCAATTGTGATTTAGAGGATCCAATTTTGTGTGATTATATTATATATGTTATGGGTAGATTAAATACATAATGTTAATTTTAATCATGTTGAGTTATCATATTCATGATTGTTAATACTAATGATTTACGAGAAAGTAAATCTACATAAATAATATATATTTACTACTATCTATAGACTAACTAGAATGCATTTATAATGTTTTAGAAAATTTGATAGTTATTATTATGATATTATGAAAGTATCATTATTCAGATTAATGCCTTAATATATATAAAATAATAATAAAAATGATTGCATTGTTATAATACCATTATGTTTTGGTATAACAATTGTTTGATTTACCTTTAAAGTTAAAATAATACCATTGAATTTATATTACTTACATTATTATTAAATTCATGATGTTGATTATCTATATTAAATTATCACCAAAATTGCATTATTATCATAAGCTATCCTATGAACTAAACCTAGTCATTATTCGAATGGATAAACAAAAGTGATTTGTGAAGTAATAGTTATCATTGGTAATTATGTAAATAGTGGACTTTTGTGAAGTTGATACATAGGCATGTAATGTCAAAAATACCATGCAAAAAATGAAATATTAAAATAATGGTTAATATTTTTTTGGGGAACATTCGATAAATTTAGGGCTTCTTATGTGAGTCAAACTAGGGTTAACCTAGTTAAGTAGAGAGATTTGCATCTAATGGCTTTTTTGCATTATGGAATTTGGGTAAATTATAAGCTTTATGATAATAATTGTATGCATTACTGCATGAGAGATATAGATGCAAAATAACGATAAGGGAGATGGAAAAGGGCATAACATGGAACAAAGAGGAGAAGAAAGGAGAGTAAAGAGAGAGAGAGAAGGGTGAGGATTATTCTAGTTTAATCAGTTTCATATAGATTAAGGTTGGTGATGTTATTTAATATTGTTTGGAAATAGGAAAATATGAGTATTTAAATTGTCTCTTAGGGTTTTTGGAAAATGATACCCATTTTATTATTGATACATGTTTAGCCTTATGGATGGCTCAACCATCCAAATAATTAAACTTATATCCCCTAAACCCCTATGAAGCATACTAGTACTGTGTGCAAGTAAACCATAGGGATAAATGGATTTATTTTATTGTGATAACAAAATAACCAAGTTAAATAACTATAAGACTTTGGCAAATGGTTTTAGTAAAGATGATGACTAAGTTTTGTTTTGGAAATCCATATTACACAAACACACACACACACACACACACACACACACACACACACACACACACACACACACACACACACACACACACACACAGAGAGAGAGAGAGAGAGAGAGAGAGAGAGAGAGAGAGAGAGAGAGAGAGAGAGAGAGAGAGAGAGAGAGAGAGAGAGAGAGAGAGAGAGAGAGAGAGAGAGAGAGAGAGAGAGAGAGAGAGAGAGAGAGAGAGAGAGAGAGAGAGAGAGAGAGTTAAATATATATCAAAATAATGAGCATATATATAATACACAAAACTATCTGTATATTTTGATTTATCAAAAGGTAATAATACTCAGATTGAGTTAATTTATTCAATGAATAGATTATTATATAAATTATGTGTATTACTTCTTATGAAATTCATTTAGGGTTTTAGTATACATATATAAGGATTGCATATAATTATCATTCAAAATGTGAACATATAATTATAAGGACTATGTATATTTATCATTCAAAACTATGAACATATAGGTATAAGTACTATGTACATTGTCATTTAAAATTTTTGAACATATATAAGGACTATGTATGAATATTATTAAGACCACAATCTTATATAAAAAGGGATGTGTGACTATTCTTTAAAATCTTAACATGATAACCTAAGTATGTGTTCTTAGTATATAAATATGTGTTATATGAGATGACTATTATGACCTTATATATACTCATTAATATATAAAAGAAATGGATATTAGCATCGAATTGGATGTTTATATTATTGGGATCTCACATACATATTATACAGATCAAGAGAGTTGCATTTTGTTTATTTGGTTTGGGAAATCGGTTCAAACCCTATATAGAAACTAGTAGCGTAGTTTTATAATTATTTAGTGCTTACATTTATATAAAAGACATTCAAAAAAGTTGAATTGGGATCACATTATGTGTTAAATTTTATAAAATATGTATATATTATAGTAAGTTAAATACTTATATATATTTTTTGCAATGGATAGGTTGTTATGTGAATTTCAAAGATTTTGAGATAGATGTCTATTTGATTTAAATTGACAATTGTGAATCTCCAAAAAAGTATAAACCTACAATATATGAAAAGGGTAGAATATTATATTTAAGTTGGTATTTGATAATAGTATAATAGTTATCAAATTAATGATATATAAACTAAATGGCCTAAAACAAGGGAAAATAAGGGTTGAGGATGTAGAAATCATGTGTTTATCTTGAATGCTATTCTATTCTATGTAAATATTTAATGTTTTGTTTGAATCATTCATAGTTCATAATGAAAATATAAATGACTATTAGTTTATTATAGAACAATATTTTTATGTATGAAAATAAATATATATTTTAGTACATATTATGTACATAATTAATATACAAAAGTATATAGATATATGAAATATATTTGTATGTAGAACTTATGTACCCATACATATGTATAACATATATTGGAATAAATGAGATGTGTGTTTATAATTATGGTTTAGTTGATTATTAAATTAAGTCATAAAATATTGAGGGATAGGACACTATGATTATATGCATACAACCTCTTAATATTAAAACAAGTTATATCAATGAAATATTATATTTCATGTGAAATAAGACATTATTTAAAAGGCAATTAATCTCTAAAATTATTATGACTAGCTTGTTGTGGGTTGAGAAATGTTTACATAGAATAAACTATGATATGTTGTTTATCATTAATTGTATTACATTTGAATTAATAATGGAAATTAGAAACATGTATTTTAAGTATAAAATTATACCCAGTTGATATAGACTTTACTTGTTTATGTTTATTATTTATGTGATAAATATTATAGTTGAGATTTATTGCATACATTTGATGGACTAAATGTATGTATTTTTTATAATTCTTGTATTTATCATGTTTTATGCTTGCTAATAAGAAGTAATCCATTTAAATATGTTGTTTATACTTTAAATTAACTAAATCTAGCATTGTTGGTACTAAATAAGTGGCAAGACAAAGTTCACTAGCTTACCTAGAATCATCAATGCCAGATGAAGGTAATCTGATCAAGTGTTGTGTATAAATTTGACTGATCGTAGAGATCATTAACTATTTGAAAAATTTGGCCAAATTAATGTTTCGTTAGACATTATCATTGCATATGTATGTTTACATGTTTGTGTGATATCATGTTAGAACATATTTCTTTATGGTACACATCATGTATTAGATATCTTATAACACCCATATACTAGTCTGTCTATCTTGATTCTCACACAATCACTATCTACCCATCCTTGAAGGGATGACCATTCCCTGATTAGAATATTGTGCAAGGGATTGACGGTCCATAGATGATGCACTCACTCCCTAAAATAGCACTTATTTGGAGACTACACTTGAGATTACCATAGATATTGGAGTCCTTAAGACTCATGCTCTATGGAGTCTTGTATCTAGCATTATATTTATTGTTAAAACATTATTCCTGAGGGAAATGTAATTAATTACACATATGTACATTGATAGTATTAGCTATAATATTGTACCAATTGTGACTGGAATTATGTAATTAATTTTTAGAATGCATGCAGTTAAGTTTTGCTTATTCATTTTATAGTGATTAGTAACTGAATGGATGAATATATTACTCTTTTGTGGTTAATATATTTATTATGTTTTTATCACTAATTATAGTCTTGTGGTGAATTATAATATTGAATATGTGGAAATTATTTATAGATAAAATTATGTTATTTTAGTAAATCTCAGTGAGGATGTTACATTGTGGTATCAAAGTTATAGCTCAAACTCTAAGACTTAATGAGTCCATTAACATTTTAATATCTCTATATTTAATATAAAGGATAATGGTGTAAGTTAGAGAATTTGACAAGGGTCTTTCAAATGTTAATGATAATAACCCTCTATTTGATCTTACCCAATTTACTATTGAGCAAGCAACAAAGTTGGATCAAATTCTTGTAGCCATGAATGAAATAAGGGACCAAATTATAGCCTTGGAATAATAAATTCATGGACATGAAGAGGAATTCCACTAGGATGTACCTAAATATCATCCTACTAAGTAGGAAATTACTTAAGAGTAGAAACATGAGGAAGTGCCTTAGGATGAGAGAGCATGTATAACTATAGAATTGGTTAGAGATATGAAAAATGTGAATCCACCTAAGTTTGATGGAACCATTATGGAAGATGTAGCTAAAACATGGATAACTAATATGGAGAAGTATTTCAATAATCAAAACTACTATGAGGTCACTAAAGTAATTTAGGAAGCTTACCGATTGGTTGGTGAAGTAGATCATAGTAGGCCAAAAAAATATGGAAATGAATTTTAACTCAACCAACAACACATGGGAGTAATTTTTAACACTGTTCAGATCACGGTGGTTTCCATAGTTATACTTTGACCAAAATCTTACAAATTTTTAGAATCTTAAGCAAAGAGACCTATCAGTGAATGAGTAATAGAAATAGTTCACTAAACTCTTAAAGTATGTACCTAAATATTAGGTAGTTGAGATGTTCAAAATTAAGAAGTTCATTATGGGATCAAAACCCTATATTAGTGGAGAGGTAGATATTCATGGAAAATCTACCATAGACCAGGTATTTGAGAAGGTAGTCAAACAATAACAAAAGTTGAAATTTATTACTCAAGTCATAGATAAGTTTAAAAAAAAGTTTGAAAGTTATAAACCAACTTTTAAAAAGAACTAAAAGTAGAGGAGTGGAGACTCCAACAGTTAGATCAAGAGTGAGAATACTAGATTTAATAATGGTTCAGGTAATAAGAAACTGGGTAATGCTTTAAAGGGTGGTTTTCAGGGAAACTAATAGTTTAATAGGAAGGGACCACTTGGAGGTTAATTTATTTATGGAGGTGACCATTTTACTCATGAGTGTACCCAAGATAAGTTAAGTAAAAAAATTTTGCTCCTCAACAAGGAACATTTCAACAATGTATTCATGTGAGATAGTTGATAATCAACAAGCCAAATTCTAAGCTTCACCTATAGAAATATTAGGTATTTTATTTGAACATATAGTTTCTATTTAGATAGATACATGGGCTAAATTTTTTTTATAGCTCCTAGAATACAAAATAAGTTATCTAGAAAAGATGGATTAATGGTAAATGCATGGTCAATACAATATGGAAATGAGTCAAAGGTCAGAGTTGATAATTATTTAGTTGAAGCTAAGATTAGGTTGCCTAAATTCATAAAAATATTGGATATTTATGCAACACCACTAGGTTCATATGATGTGATCCTAGGAGTCAATTGGCTTGCAAAGCATAAAGCCAAGGTTGATTACTACTTGAAGAAGGCTGAGTGTCAAGATGATTTGACAATTAGACACTAATTCAAGGTTAGAAAAGAGATTTGAGGTTTAGGTATATTTATACATTTTAATTCAAGATGTCTCAAGGAAAATGAAGCCAAACATTTATCATCAAGATAAATGAAATGGAGGAATATAAGGAACCATCCCTTGAAGATTATCCATTGCTTAAGAATTTTAATGATATGTTTCTAAAAGAATTGCTAGGATTACCTCCCAAACATGAGTTTGATTTTTCTATTGATATCATAAATAGATCAAAACCTCAATATAAGATAGTTTACATGATGACAACCATTGAATTGGTTGAATAGAAGGCTCAACTCTAGAAATTATTGTGAAAAGGGTTTATTAGACCAAGTGTGTCACCATGGGGTGTGCTAGTTGTCTTCATCAAAAACAAGGATAGTAATCTTTGGCTATGTATTTATTATAGAATGTTGAATAAAGAAATAATAAAAAATAGATAAACATTACCTTATATAGATGATCATTTCAATCAAATATGAGGGGAAACAATATTTTATAAGATTGATCTTAGAGAAAGATATCATTAGCTGAGGATAAAATATTAGGATATTTTAAAAACAATGTTTAAAACTCGATATGGGCACTATGAGTTCACAATGTTACCATTTGGGTTGACAAATACTCTTACAACATTTATTAATGTCATGAACAATGTATTCAAAGATTATCTAGATCATTTAATTTTAGTATTTATAGATTAAATTATTATATATTCTAAATATGAAGAAGAGCATATTCAACATCTAAAATTAGTTTTGTAATGATTTTTGAAGCACAAGTTGTATGCCAAGCTATCCAAGTGTGCATTTTTTACAAAATAAAGTGTAATATCTAGGATATATTATCTTTGTAGATAATATTTTAGTAAATCTAGCAAAGATAAGATCCATTATGGAGTGGTCAGCACCAAAGAATGTCCATGAGGTAATAAGATTTATGGAAATAGTGGGCTATTATAGGAATTTTATTTTTAATTTTTCTAAGATAACTAATTTGATTACCTCTCTATAATGGAAGAATAAAAGTTTTATCTAGTTGGATAAGTGTGAAGTAGCTTTTCAAGAATTGAAAATGAAGCTTACTTTAACACTAGTTCTAAGAGTTCGTAATCTCAATAATCAATTTTTAGTGATCACAAATGAATCTAGGGATGGACTTGGAGGAGTCCTTATGTAGGATGGTATAGTGGTATCATATAATTCAAATAAATTTGAAGCCTTATGAGGTGAAATACACCAATCATGACCTAGAAATTACAATAATTATACATGATTTACATGTTTGGAGGCATATTTGTTGGGAAAACAATTAGATCTCAAAACTAATAACTTAGGACTCAAGTAAATCTTCACCCAACTAAATATGAATGTTCATCAGAGGCACTGGTTAGAGTTATTATCCGACTATGATTTTGATATCAACTATATCAAAGGTAAGGAAAATAGAGTAGTTTATGCCCTAAGCTATAGGAGGTACATATATTTGTGGCTACTAATAAGAGTAATTTCAAAGATCAAATGATTGAATTATTTTTAATAGATGAAATTATATGATCAAGTTAGAAAGCATTATCTAAAAATGCTCAAAATCCTAGGTATAAAGGATTTAAAATAGACAATGATTGGCATTTTTTAATATAATGGAAGGATGTATGTACTCGATAGAGATAATCTAAGGACCACAACACTAAAATAACTATACAACACCCCATATTTATGACATATAGGAGTCACCAAGCTCATAGAAGAGATTAGACCACTTTATTTTTTGAAGGGAATTAAGAAAGATGTAATAAACTTTATGTCATGCTGTCTAGAATGTCAGTGTGTGAAAGTTGAACATGTGCATCTGGGTGGATTGTTATATCCATATGATATATCATAATGTAAGTATCAAGTGATCAGTATGGACTTTGTCCAAGGTGTACCATTATCATAAAATAAGCATGCCATGATCTTGGTTGTAGTTGACAAACTAACCAAGGTAGCTCATTTTATACTAGGTAATTTAATAGATGATGCACTAACTCTTGTAAAGAGATTCATAAAGGAAGTGTATCGATTACATGGTTTTATAGAGAAGATCATTTTGGATCATGATCTAAGGATAAATTCTAGGCTTTATTTAACTCTAAATTTAGCTTTGGGTACATAATTAAATTTCAGCACTACATATCACCCATAAATTGATGGTCAGACTGAGTGAGTTAATCAGGTGTTAAAGGATCTCTTTTATATGTATTACATGGATAAAAAAAAAATGAGAGGAGTGCCTTATTTTGGTTGAGTTTGATTAAAATAAATCATATCAATTAGCTTTGAATATGGCACCATTTGAATCATTATATAAAAGAAGGTGTAAGACACCAATCAGTTGGGATAGGTTGGAACACAAGATAGTCTTTGGACCTTAGATGATTTATAAAATGGAAGATCAATTCAGATCAATCAGGTAAAGATTGTTTGAGACCAATGATAGGCAAAATAATTATGTTGATCTGAAGAGAATATCTATGAATTTTTTAGTAGGTGATAAAGTGTTCTTGTAGTTAAACCATAAAAAACTTGATTAAATTCAAGAAATCAGTTAAAATTTCATCAAGATATGTGGGACCATTCAAGGTTTTGGAATTGGTCAACCTTGTAGCATATAGGATTGAATTTCCACTAACCCTATTTCTATTACGTAATGTATTCCATGTATTTTATCTTAAAATGTATATAGCTAATATTTCACATGTGTTGGATTGAAATTATTTATAGATTTTGGATCCTACGGTGGTCATGGTAGAACCAATTAGAGTAATTGACACTTGAAAAATTTGTTTGCATAATAGAGAAGTGTCACAATGCAAGGTTTTGTGGGACCAATACTCTGAGGATAATGGTACTTAGGAGGACTATGATGAGTTCTATAGGACATTTTCACATTTATTTACTTGATTTGATATTTCATACTATGTTATTTTTCTACTAAATAATATTTTTAATTTAAAGCTATTATTTAAATAAGTGTCATCAAGATTATAACCAGCTTTAGGAGGGAAGGATTTCACATATTTATTTCTCACTAAGCTAATTTATTTGATTATTCATTTATTATTATGGTTGGTAAATTGATTAATTTCTATTTAATCAAACTATAAGTCATATGATGTTATAAGACAATTGTATATTATTTTGATTAAATTATTTGATTGTTATGAGTTAGCTATATTTATATATTCTTTACATTATGATCATGTTGATTAGTTATTACAAATATATATATATATATATATATATATATATATATATATATATATATATATATATATATATATATATATATATATATATCATGATGTTATAGGCTGACTTCTTTCTTGTCATGAGTTTGATGTAGGAGAGATTCATCCCTTAGATCATTATGAAGGGAGAGCATCATCAGAGAGAATGGCATAAATGGAGGTGTTGGAGGATGATAGAGAACAACTAGAACCCATGCAGAAACCATGATAAATAGCACTCATTATATGTATTATTTGAGTTGTTAACTTTTGTACATCTTTGATGATTTTTGCATTTAGATAATTATGTGTATTAGTTTTGATTTTGAAGATCTAATTTTGTGTGATTATATTATAGATGTTATATTTATATTAAATACATAATGTTGTTTTTAATCATGTTGAGTTATCATATTCATTATTGTTAATACTAATGCTTTACAAGAAAGTAAATCTACATAAATAGTATCTATTTACTATTGTCTATAGACTAACTAGAATGTCTTTGTAATGTTTTAGAACATTAGCTGGTTATTATTATGATATTTGATAAATATCATTATTTAGATTAAAACCTTAATAAATATAAAAGATAACTAAAGACATTAGATAGTCTACATAAATCAATAATAACAATGACTACATTGTTATAAAACCATTATATTTTGGTATGGCAATTGTTTGATTTACCTTTATAGCTAAAATAATATCATTGACTTTATATTAGTCATATTGTTATTAAAGTCATGATTTTTATTATCTATACTAAGTTATCACAAAAATTACATTATTATCCTAAGCTATTCTATGAACTAAACCTAGTCATTATTTGAATGCATAGACAAAGGTGATTTATAAAGCATTAGTTATCATTGGTAATTATGTAAATAGTGGACTTTTGTGAATTTGATACATTGGCATGTAACATTAAAAATACCATGCAAGAAATAAAATATTAAAATAATGATTAATAATGTTTTGGGGAACATTCAATAAATTTAAGGCTTCTTGTGTGAATCAAGCTTGGCTTAACCTAGTTAAGCAAAGAGATTTGTGGCTAATGGCTTTTCTGCATGATGGAATTTGGGGAAACTATGAGATTTATGATAATAGTTACATACATTGCTTCATGAGAGAGATATATGGAAAATAATGATAATAAGAAAGAAAGAGAAGGTCATAAAATGACATGAAGAGGAGAAGAAATTAGATAAAAAAGAGAGATAACGGTGGGGGTTATTATGGTTCAAGAAATTTCATTTAGATGCCATTATAAGGTTGGTGATGTTATTTAATATTATTTAATAATAGGAAAATCTAAGTATTGAAAATATCTCTTAGGGTTTTTGGAAAATGATATGCATTTTATTATTGATACAAGTTTAGCCTTGTGGATGGCTCGACCATCCACAAAAATAAACCTATATCACCTAAACCCCTATGAAGCAGACTAGTATTGTGTGTGAATAAACCATAGGGTTAAATGGACTTTTTTTGCTATGATAGAAAAATTCACAAGTTAAATAACTTTAGGACTTTGGTAGATGATTTTAATAAATAATGACTGAGCTCTATTTTTAAATTCCATATATATATAATCAATTAAGTATATATCAAAATTATGAGCATATATATAATACACAAAAATGTGTGTATATTTTAAATTATCAGGAGGTAATAATACTAAGTTCAAGTTAATTTATGGAATGAATAGATTGGTATAAAAATTCTATGTATTGCTTATTATGAAATTCGTTTAGGGTTTTATAATACTTATGTAAGGACTGTGTATAAATATCATTAAAAAATGTGAACATATAAGTATAAGGACAGTGTATATTTGTCATTCAAAACCATGAACATATAAGTATAAGGATTGTGTACATTGTCATTTAAAAACCATGAACATATATAAGGATTGTGTGAATATTCATAAAAATCCTAGTGTGATAAACTAAGTTTGTATTATTAGTATATAAATCTATGTTATATGAGATGACTGTTATAACCTTTTAGATAATCATTAACATATAAAAGAAATGGATATTAACATAAAATTGGATTTATATATTATTGGGATATCACATACATATTATACAAATCAATCGACTTGTATTTTGTTTATTTGGTTTGGGAAATTGGTTAAAATCCTATATAGAAACCAATATCATAGTTTAGAATCCTTTATTGCTTATATTCAAATAAAAGACAATCAATAGAGTCAAAATTGGAAAAAATTACATGTTAGATTTTATAAACTATGCATAGATTATAGTAAGTTAAATACTTATATATTATGTGCTATGGATAGGTTGTTATGTGAATCTCAAAGATTTTGAGATAGATGTCGATTTGATTTAAATTAACAATTGTGAAACTCAAAAATGTATAAACCTATATTATATGAGAAAAGGAAAAATTTTAGATTTAATTTGGAATTTTATTATAGTACAATAGTTATCAAATAAATGGTACATAAACCTAATGACCCAAAACAAGGGAAAACAGGGGTTGAGGATGTAGAAATCAGGTATTCATCTTGAATACTATTCTATGAATAGGTAAATATTTAATGTTTTTTTGAATCATTCTTAGTTAAAAATGAAAATAAAAATGATTTTTATTTTATTATAGAACAATATTTTTATGTATTAACAAATATATTTATTCATTACATAATATGTACATAATTAATATGCAAAAGTACATATCTATATGAATATATCTATATGTGGAACTTACACACCCATACATATGTATAACATATATTAGAATATAGGATATGTATGTTTATAATTATGGTTTAGTTGATTATTAAATTATGTCATAAAATCTTGAGGGATAGGACAAAGTGATTATATGCATGTTTCTATCTAAATTTTTTACTTTTCTTAATTTTGGAAGAAAGAAACTAATGAAGATGGGTGTGTAGAAAAACATTTACAATGTGCACGCATTGAATCCAAGTGATTGTGAAGAGATCCTCTTTGGCTTGGGAGGATTACCTATAAATAATAAAACACTTAAACACACTTGTATGTTATAAAAGTAGATGGGTGGATTGCCTAGCGTGAGCTAGATTTTAGAAGTAAAAGCTTTCTAGGAGTCTGTCAATCTACCTAATTTAAATAATTAAGTTTGATAAATAAAAATGATATAATTTTCATGAAATAAAATAAAACTAAAACAAAAAACAAAAAATTATAGAAAGTAACTAAAATTAAAACAAAGAAGTCAAATGCTTTGCTAAAACAATGACTAGATAAAAACAACTAATGCTGAAATTTAGTCAAAGAACAAGGTTATGGTTTTGGTTTAAGGTTGATAAATGGACAAGTTGGATAATGGGTGAAAGGGTAAATGATGGTAAAAAATAAAAAGGATGAAGTTCAAGATGGTAGAAATCCAAAGAGATAAGGAAGGTAAAGAGGGTAAAGGTATGAGTTGGATAAAAGGGTGATGATGGCAAAGGGGCAAAGGGGTAAATGGATAAATGGATAAGAGTGGTGAATTTAAAAAAGAGGTAGGAGAGAAAGGAGGTGAAGGAAGAAGGCCAAAGGAAAAGAAAGGAATAAATACAAGAAATAAAATAAAAACAAAGTTACCTCATGCTCATTGAATATTGAAGATGGTTGATGAAGGTGGTGTTATTGATGAAGATTTCTTGCAATTTTGGTAGAGATTCATTACTTTCTATTTTTATCCTCCAAGATGATGAGTGGCCTCCTTGAAGAATGGTTCCAAGCCTACAAGATGAAAATGTTCCTAACCAAAAACCAATTTTTTGACCATGAATGAAGGAGAAGGGGGGGGATTTATAAAATTTGTTGTCAAGAAACATGTCAGAGAAGTGGAATAGTGAAGTATGGTGCCATTTTTAAAGTGGGATCATAAATGACAAAGGGGATAAGGGTGGTGGGATTATTACCTTGTTGGTTTGTCTCCCACCTTGCACATGAGCCCAATTTAGGGTGGGAATCATACAGATGGGCTCAAATGAGGCCAAAGTGCTTTTCACCAAGCTAATTTTTATTTTGGCTAAGTGTCCCATCAATTTTGGAACCATTCTCCATGTGAGTGCATGAGTGATCATGAAATACAAGGAGGTGAGATTCCCACTTAGCCAATAGGTCTCCCACTTGGTTGACTTGTCTCCTAACTTGCTAAAGAGTCCAAAATGGAGTGAGAATCATGAACATGGGTTCATATAGGTCCAAAATACTTTTTGCCACTCACTTCCATTTTTTGGATAAGTTCCCCATGAATTTTGGCACCATTATCCATGCATAAGGATAAAAACACATGTTGAATGATGGTTCCATAGGGAAAAATGTGGCATACTCTAAAGGAGTGCCCTTTGGTGCTTAATGATGTCATGAGGTGCCTTGGAGGAGGGTCCCAGGTGGGGTATGATGTCCCACTTCAAGCCACCTTAATTTCAAGCTATGTCACTTGCCATATCACCTTCCATGTCACTTCCCATGTCACTTGCCAGTCATCATGAATAGTGAGAATAGGTCCCATAGTGAATAGTAATTTTGAATAGTAATTTTAAATAGTACTATATGAATAGGAGATTAGTGATTTGGATAGGTTAAGAGGGGTTTGTTAAGGGTTAAGAAGGTTTTAGGGGGTCTTTAGGGGGTATTGAGGTATTCAATCATCAAAAACTATAAGTGTGCAGTTTTCTAGTGTCTACATTTTGCCCTTTTTTGTTATGCAAATTTGAATTTAACATGATACAAAACAAAAATATATCACTTGTTCGAATGTTAGGGTGACCTAAGTATGGGAAGAGGTGTTCTCTCTTAAATCAGGAGTTGATGGGGTAAAGCAGAATTGGGTGCAGGTTTGATAAGTAATTGGTGGTGAGGCACTAGGTGGTGCCATAAGGTAGTTGGGTATTCAACATGCAAACATGCACACAAAATGTGACTAAGTGCGATAGACAAGATCAAATACAAACTAAATTTACCAATATTGGTTAATTTAAGTTTATGTATAAATGAATATATGTCAGGGGTAACTAACCCACATAATTAGTCATAATTAATCAGGTCATGCCTATCAAGTGATCTAGATAGGGTCAGGGTTGGTTGTAGGTATCCAAGGTAGGAAGTGTTCCTGTGAAATAACCCAAATGGTTAGGTTTTGAAAAAATAAAACATGGCAAGGTGGATTGGTGTGGTCAAAATGGCTTAGGCAAGGTCATCAAAAAGATATGTAGTAGTTTGGGTCTAAATGACCAATGTTAAGTTGGACATGGTCGAATGGTCAGTTGGTTGAAGAGAGTGGTTGGCAAGGGGTGGCTAAGCTGACTCCATATGCACTAGGCAAGTGGATGCTACCTACATAGTTCTATGGATGTGATATCTAACAAAATTTTTGACCAAATATAGTTCTATAGTAGAGTTCAAATGGATTATCCCAATGTGATATACCACATTGTTAGGTTTGGGTTGATAGTTTGGTAATGGTGAGGTGTCATGGTGTAGATTGGTGAATAGTCACCATAATAATCTCACATGCATTAAGAAGATAAGACATAGATGGGTAAGGTAGGATAAATAAGCGTGTAATAAAAGGCTAAGCATTACAAATGTCCTGTGATAGAGCTAAGCCAAAGAAGAGGTAAATTTGTGAGGAGGTTATGCCTTCTAAAATTATGTGAGGGTATAAGCATAATGATGGTATCTATCACTACAAACCAAGTTTTAAGAGATGGGCATCTATCAAGACTTTCATAGTCTCTTTGAAAAAGGTTTATCACCATTACGAGCTAAGTTTTATGGGTCGTAGTGAAGTGACTATTTGTAAAAAAATTATTTGATGGTTAAGTAGATTCTATGAGTTAGAAAATTGGCAACATGGTGAGTGATAGGGGATGGAACTTGAATGACCCAAGAGCTACATGGGTAGGCTAGACAAAAGGTATCTATGTGTGCATCCTCTATCCTAGTTCCTTGAAACTAATGACTTTGGGTTCCACTTAGAAGAGGCCCTGCTAGCAGGGAGCTATGTGATTCAAGATATTGGTTATATAGTTGGATAAGATAGGGGAACTTATATAAAAATAAGCACGTGGGAGCTATCACCACCAATAATAATGGTAGTTTTGGAGGTGTGACCATTATAATGGCCCAACGCTGGAAGCCAATTTATGTTAACTAGGGAAAAGGTGACAATGATGCAAAAGACCTAATAGGCCCATTAAGACTGCTATATGACAAAGCAAACAAAGACATCAGACATGGATTGGATGATAAGGGTGATAAAAAAAATATATCATGATGATGCATAATGACTTGGTTGAGATGGCTAATTAGATTGAGGGCTAAGTGTTTGCATGAAAAGGTGAGTAGATGTGACCATTTCAAGTGGGAAGACTATTCAAGGGAATATATGACATCATAGGACCCTCCCTATCAGTGGAATAAATAATCATGTTGGTGAGGAAGAATGGTTAGGTAGTCTATTTAAAGAATCATGGTAAGAATGAATACCTATCATGAAGTTATTTAGTTTTGTAGGTTGTTCATGGTATAGAGAACTACCAGAGGTTGAAGATGGTGAACAATGGGAGTAATGGTGGAGATAAGTAGCAACCCCCATGACCCAAAATAATCTACATGGTGAATGTGCATATATGCTAAATACTATAACATGTAATGGTAATAATGGAAGAATTATTAAACTAAAAACAAGAGGAAAGGCACCCATAGCTTGAGCTCAAGCTTGACTTCTTACCTCCTCACTAGTGAAGAAGGTGATAATTTTGCTATGAAAGATGTAGGGTTTGGGAACATGACCATCAATATACCTATGGAGGGAACCTTCACTATCTAAGGGGATGTGCATTGAGGCAAAAAATGTGGCAATAGAACAACTAGAGTAGAGGGATGTAATGGCTACAATAGTCAAGTAGGGTGAAAGACCTAGAGTGGAATATGATTCTTGCCCTATGGGGAGGAATGTGGAAGAGGAGAATAGAGTATACCCTTTAGTATTTGATAATATGGGGCATGTTATATATGTTAGTTTAAGGAGTAATCAAGTAGTAGGATGATTGAACATAAATCTAGAGTCAGCAGATAATCAACCCAATGCTCAAGAAGGAAAATAATGTATGTAAATGTCTTAGGTGAGGTGTATATAGTCTGATACCTTTGTATGTGTCATGTGACTCCTCACACCTTTAAATAAAATATTACATAATTTGTTGTAAACATGCACAAAATGTGTTGGATGTCATTGTTTGAATGTTATCATGCGTAGGGTTATGTGGATACTCATGAATTTTATGGTTATAGTTATGATTGTTATGGTTATGGTTGTTTTAATCTTTCTTAAGATAAAGTAGATGAGGTAAGGCAACAAAAAACACTAATGGTAAAGTGAAGAATATAATAAATAAACAAATTTCATAATGAAAATAACAACTAAGCACATTAGGATAAGAAAAAGGTACAATGATTCTTTTTTGATAAAGACAAAAAATAGACCTAAAGTGGGAGTGGATTAATGATCATAAGCCCTATGAATGTATTTCATGAGCATGTTTTTAATGATAAAAAAGGTGTGTTGATCACACTCTATCAAGTACTCAAAATCTATAGAGGGTTTAAATGGGGAAGAGGTGATGGATAGGGTGAAGGGAGTATTTAGAGAGGTACAAAAGGAGGATCCATGCTTAATAAAAAATATATTGAAGGAATAAATGGATGCCTTAAAGTAATGAACCTGACAAGATTTCATGCATTAAAGAAAGAGAGCCAAAGATATGAGGAAACAAACATTGATATTCAGATATAAGTAATGCGACTGGTGACCACACTCTAATGAGTGAGAAGTTGGAGTGCCAATGGGAGGAAATAAAGGATATCCAACAAGGGATGAGGTGAAGGTGGACCAGGAGATGGATGAAGAGATAGGTAGAGAAGACAATGAGGTCACATATAAAGATGAAGATGGAGAAGGATGGAAGGATCCAAGCATGGATATGGAGGAATAAAAAAATAAGGTTGGGAAGAACAAGGAATGTCATTAAGGGAGATGAAAAAAATGAAATGAAATGGAGAAAAGAGAAGAAAAATAAAAGGTAAAAGATGGGGGTTTGAGGAATGCACTAAAGAATGATACATTGGAGAATTGAAAAGGATGGGGAGAGAAGTGTACCAATCATGAAGGGTAAGGGGAGGATGAGAAATATGGGAGGCCATGAAAGGCTTGAAAAGAAGTCTAAAAAAGACCAAGGAGAAAATAGTGTGGTGATGAAAATGAAAAATAAGGAAATACATAGAATAAAAGGAAACAAGAGGAAAAAGGAGTGAGGACATGGGAAAGAGGAAAAAAAAATTGAGAGTTGGAATGAAGGTGGTTTAGAAGAAGTGGAAGAGAAGTAAGATGGTGGTATAAAAGAAGAGAAAGAGGTAAAATTATCCATCGGTGTGTAGGGGAACAAGATGATGTGGAATTGGTGAGGAAAAGAGAGTGATAAAGAGGGTACAACAAATAGCCAAGGGCAAGGGGAGATGATGAGGAAAATAAAATAAGATAAAGGGGATATAGAGCAAGGTTGGTAATAAGTGGAGAGAGGGACAAAAAACATGAAAAGCGGGTAGGGGAGAGAGCCATGAAGCATGCACAAGAAAAGGTGATGGGGATGCTAGTGAAGTAGAGTAGGTGGTGGATATATGAGAGATAAGAGGGGCCAATGAGGAAAGCTATCAATTCTTGTGTTAAAAGAGATTGACAAGCTAGAAAAGTGGTTAAAAGAGATTGACAAGCTGAAGGGAGGGAGGTGGTGAGGAGATAGGTAGAGAAGTGGAGAAAAATATACTAGGTGAGAAGGGAAAATAAAGTAAAGAATGTGATCGAGATGACCTGAGTAACTGAATGCTACCTATATAGTATAAAAGACCTCAATCCATTGTATTTCTCCTATTAATAGGGAAAAACAAAGAGGAATTATTAGATGATTATAAAATATAAGGATAATAGGAAGAATTCAAAGCTTCTCTAACATAGGATGCCCTAGGTAATAGGGTGCTATTAGCAATGGAGATTAATGAAAATAAAAGGGGAGGGTAATTAGTTATTAGTTGCCAAACTTACCTTAAAATGCAAGAAGTACCTACATAGTCCATGGACATCAGGTCAATGTAGATCAATAAGGGGTTACCCTAATTTGATGGATCACATGGTTTAACTTGGTTGAAGATTTGTGAAGAAAGGGTGTGCACTGAAGATGGGTTGAGGGATCATAAATGGGGATTTGATGTTAATTTTTCTCTAAGGATATTCATGGTTAGGGTTATGATGATTTAATGGATGATAGTGGTGGTACATAAGTAGGTGAAATAACCATACTAGATGAAAAATCATGAGACATGGGTCTAGTAGAATACATGACTTAATGATGAGAGAACAAGAAATGAAGTATAATACCTATTTGTTGACAAGGACAAAATAAAAAAAAACTTGAAGTTAGACTGGCTTGAGGAACATAAGCCTTTTGAATGCTTCACATTAGCATGCGTTGGTTGATAAAACAAGTGTCTTGATCATATTGTGTCAAGCAAGCTCTACATCCCTTGATTTATAGATAGTATATAGGGAAAATGGGTAATAAGTGGTATGAAAGACAATGAGTGATGTGTATGGTAATAGGTAAGTCCATGTCATATTTTAGATGTAGACTGATTAATGTGGGAAGTCTACATGTGAAAGCTGATTACAGCTTCTAACTTATTATGCTACTTGAGAGCTGATTGTGGCTTTAGCTTTTATTGTGGTAGTGGGTCTTTTACTTCATTGTTATCTATGGGAAGCTGATTGATGTGAAAAGCTTCCAAGTAATTGCTCTTCTTTTGACAAAGTTAACTTAGCCATCCTTCAAAGGAGTGGTCTAAATTTAGTGGCTTTGTTTAATGCTCTTGATAGATATCCTTCAAGGGAGTGATCTACCTTATATTTGGAAATTTTTATTTTGTTTTTGGATATTTGTCCTTCAAGGGAGTAGTTTGTAATGCTTATGATATTGAACCAAGTAATATTTTGGCATTCCAATTGTTTGTGGATGTGATTTTTTTAGACATAGATAAGTCTAATTAGGCTTAGAGGTTTATCGTGATGAGGGAAAAAATTCAACACAAGAAAGTTAATGATATGTGAAGAGGTGTGGTTTTGAGAGACAATGATCGTAGGATTCCATCTTGTTAAAGACAAAAAGTATCCATGAGAACCATGCCATGGGTAGATCTGTGGTACCCATTTTTAGGATTAGGTTATGAATGTGATAGTTAATCACATGGTTCTATATTGTAATCAACTATACTCAAAAGGAGAGGAGGAAGATGGGTCAAAGTTAAAATCTCATAATCAAGGGATGAGCTTAAGTTGGACAAAAGCAGTGGGTTCAATCCTTCTTTAATAGAAAAATGGATGTAGATTCAAAGCATTGAGAGGTTAAAGCTCTGATTTGCCTTCAAGAGAGGATAAATTATAAGATATTGATCCATACTTATGGGTAATGATGTAGGGTCCAAACCAATTAAAAGCAAACTTACCTCATTTACTCTTCTCCATGTTGGTCACATGTTGGTTTTCTTTTAGGATGAGGTCTTTGATATTGAAGTCTCATTATTTGAGGCATTTTTTATAAGTGTGTTTAATATTATATTCATAGATATTGAGGTGGTTAAGTTTGATAAATGATGCTCATCAAGGAGCTCAAGCTGAGTTAAATGGTGTTGACAATAATCTTCTTCAAAAATAAGATCTTGTAAATATATGCAAAGAGAGGGGATTTAGACTTTAAGAGGCAAGAATACCTTTTCTTCGAATACTAAAGAGAAAGGTGTATCACTTTTAGAGGTTTGAATGCTAGTGTGATAGGTCCATAAGTCAAATGGGATGTGCAAGTGCCAATCTTAACATGAAGCACTAAAAACTTTTGTTAGTATTTTGTTAAGGATTTTTTTAGAGGCTTCTACCTGTCCATTTTCTTATGGATGGTAAGGTGAGGAAAAGATTAAATTGATTCCAAATGCATCACATAAACCTTGGACTTGCTTGTTTTTAAAATATTTTCCATTATCAATGATGATCTTATGATGAACACTAGAGCAACAGATGATATGATGGTTGATAAAGTCAACAATCTTCTCTACTTTGGTCAAGATAAGAGGAATATCTTCCACCCACTTGGTGAAATATTTAGTGGTTATGATGATAGAGCTATGCCATTTCAAATAATGGGGGTTGATTTCTCCAATGAGATCAAGCCCCCATTGAGAGAAAGGCCAAAGTTCTTTAGATACTTGGAGTCCATTAGCTAGCGTGTGATGTAAAAACACTTTTTTACATAATCACAATAGTCTTAGTTGATTGCGGGCCAATAGTAGCCAAGGTGAAGGATTGTTTAGTGACTGTTAGACTGCTAAAGTGTCACCCATAGATCCCATCATGCATTTCCATGATGGCATGGGAAGCTTCATGGCTACATACACAATGAAGAAGGACACCATCAAAACCTCATTTGTAAAGGATTTCCCCTAATATGGTATAACAAGAAGTACTCTAGACAAAGGTTCTTTGGGTGTTCTTAGAGAGGTTGGGAGGAATGATGCCTAGGTTGAGGTAGTTAAAACTTTGGTCATACCAATTGTCAAATAGGGATTCCTCTACACTATAAATGGTAGGGAGGTTGGATTGGTCATAAGAGGGTATGGTAAAATAGTGAATGGTGACAAATATTTTAGAATTTGAAGGTTGAGAAGGGATCTGGGAAGCAAGGCAAGCCATTGTATCAGTAAATTTGTTGGTAGATTGGGGGATAAATTAGACCAAGTAACGTTTGAATGATGTTAAGAGTTTGTCAACTAAAAGTTTATATTTTTGTAAGAAATCAGTATTACATTGATAAGAGCCATTGACTAGTTGATCATGAGTTGAGAATTACCAAAGACATTTATTGTCTTCATTCCCAAGGCTAGAATAGTTTGGATACCTATGACTAGGGCTTCATCACCAGCCATATTACTGGTACATTCAAAGTCAAGTTTAAAATATAGAGGAAGGGGTTCACCACCAAAGGGGATAAGGATGATACCAGCTCCCCCAGCATGTTGACACTTTAACTTATTAAAGAACAGTCATTGAAGGGCATAAGCCACTTGGCCAGATGCTAGTTTTAGTATGGCTTGGCATGCATGTACTTTAGTGGGTTAGTATTGGTTATGACATAGGTTTTATGGTTAAGAAGATAGAGGTGGAGTTTGGTGGCCACAAAAATTAAGGCTAAACATACTTTCTCGATATGGTTATACCAAGTCTCATATTCTACAAACATGTGGCTAATGTAGTATACAACTTGATCTCTATGTTTTTCCTCTTGGTGAGCTAACATTACCCCTAGGGAATGGTCAGTGGCAGAGATATATAGGTAAAAGGGGTGGTCATCCTTAGGAGGCATGAGGATAGGTGGTGATAAAAGGTACTATTTGAGAAAATCAAAAGCTTTTTGACAATTACTATTCCATTTGAAAGAGACATCCTTCTTCAGAAGGTGAGGAAAGGTTGGCACCAGTCTGAGACCTGGGAACTGAAATGATGAATGGATTGAATCTTTCCCTATAGGATATGAAGTTGCTTAAGTTTGGTAGGAGAGGTCATCTCCAAGATTACTTTGACCTTGTTAGGATCTACTTAATTCATCAAAGAGAGATGATAAAGCCAAGGAACTCACCTAAAAGGACCCCAAAAACACATTGTTGGGGGTTGAGTCTGACATGGAAATGGATTAGGCATTCAAAGATAATACCAAGAACTTTCAAATGATCTTGGTGAGATTTGGATTTTCCCAAGATATCATCAACATAGTCCTCTACAATGGTGTGGATGAGATTATGGAAGATGTAGGTCATGGCTCATTGGTAGGTTGCACTAATGTTATTTAATCTAAAAGGCATGACTCTATAGTTAAAAATTTCCCAAGGGGTGGTAAAGGTAGTTTTAGGCTGATATTTAAGAGAAATCAAGATTTGATTGTAACTTAAAAACATATCCATGAGAGATAACATCTCTTGGCTGGTTGTAAGATCAATAAGATGGTCAATACTAGATAGAAGAAAGTCATCCTTGGGGCAAGTGAGGTTAAGGTCACAAAAGTCCACACAAATGTATAGACCCCCAGTGGATTTGGTGATAGGTATGATATTTGAGACCCATTGGGGGTAACAAATGGGTTGAATGAAGTTTAAAGATAAGAGACATTGAGGCTCCTCTTTGATAAGAAGGGATATGTAAGGATGTATGCATTAAACATTTTATTTAACAATCTTGGCATCATGATGAGTGACTATGTTATGAGTGGAAATGGTGGGGTCAATCATAGGCATATCATTTTAAGACCAAGTGAATACTAGGCTATGGTCTTGGAGGAAAGAGGAGAAGTCTCGAAGTTCTTCAACATTCAATGATTTGCCCAATTTTACAACATAAGGGTTGTCCATAGTGCCCATGTTGATATCCAAGGTGGATTCATTCAACATGGTCAAGGAGTTAGGAGGAAGGGATTTATGGATTGAAGAATTTGGGGTACTAAGATAGGTGAGAATAGAATCATTGTCTTGATGTTGGATGGTGTTGATAGTAGGAGAATCTTTCTCTATCATTTCATGATGGATGAGAGGAAGGGTTTGAATTTGGCCATCCTTTTGATAGGTTAGGGGGTCTAAAATAATAGTGTTGATAAAAAAAGTTAAGAATAATGATATCAAAATACTCAAACTTTGAAGGAGGTTGGGTTGGTGAGGAGGGGATGCCTTCTTTGATGGTTTCAATAGGTTTGGGTGAATTGGTGGGTTCTTCAGGTGGTATAAACCCAAGGACAATTGATTCATGAGATTTTTGGGTTTTAATCAAAGGTAACTTATGAGGTCCTTATTCATATCAACCTAGACCAAATCCATTCTAGGCACACTTGTGAATGTATAATTTAGCAAATTATAGTTTGTCAAGGTAGGAAACGTTAAAGGTGAATGGTTAGATGGAGGAGGTAGTGGTGGGAGCAAGAAGTGGCTGATCAAGTCCCCCATAGATGAAGTTCATTTGATGGTTGGGGGGACTAAAAGGGATGATGGTTTTGATATTAGGGTTTGAGGAAGGGTCATGTTTGAGGTTTTCATTTTCTTAAAGAGTAGGGAAAGCATCAAAAACTAGAAGGAGATACTCCCCTAATGAGAATAATTAGAAAATATATCCCAAGGGCTCTTCTATGGGGATCTATGAAGAAAGGATGGATGAACTAGTTGATGTTTCATCAATGGTTGGTGGTTGGGGTGTAACTAATAAAGGTGCATTGGATGGGTGTACGAGGACATCATTGGGGTAATAGGTCATGTTACATGTTGAAAAAGGATTTGGGTATACTTCGATATTGATGACCTAGCCCTCATGCTCAAACTTAATGCATCAATAAAGGGTAAAGGGAACACACTCCATGGAGCAAATCTAAGGTCATCCCAATAAGATGTTGTATTAGAATTATCCTTCCACCACATAGAATATTTTAGGGAATGTGCAAGGTCCTATATAGATATGAAAGATGATGGTTCCCAAGGTAGTGGCCATAGTGTTGTTAAAGGATCAAAGGACCACTATGGATTTTGACATGATATTTTATGATAAGTTGAGTTGTTTGTAAGCATAGGACGATATGAAGTTATTTATAGGTCCCCCATCAATCATCACCCTTTTGACATGGGTTTAGTTGATGTAAGTAGTAATAAAGAGTGGGGGATCTGGGTCCTCAAGGTAGATGGAAGGTATTTCTAAAATTTTAAAGGTGACAAGGTTAGAAGTTTGGAGGGCACCAAAAAATGCAACTAGAGGTTAAGGGTTATTGGGTTAGACCTCAATGGATTGCAAGGCCTATATGAGTGCTTAGAGGTGATGGGGAGAAGTAGAAATCAACTCATATAAGCTCATTTTTGTCATGGTTTGGTGAAAATGCTTAAGGATAGCTTTTTGGATAGATATTACATATGGGTTGGGTTGTGAAGGTTTAGATTGAGGGGACCTAAGATAGACACCTTGGATTTACTTGAAGGTAGAGATGGTTGGATGTGGTTTTATTGGGAGTTTAAAGAGGGGTAAGTCCAAGGAATGGACACCTTAGACTTCCCTTTATCCTTTTTTTGTGATCTAGTGACCACATTGATAATATGGATAGAAAGAGAGGGTGAGGTAGTAGAGTGGTTAGACTCATCTTCTTTTTTAGGTGAGAGTGGAGGAGTGGGTAAGCACTGTTTAGGTATGGATATTGTTTGGGTTGGTATGGGTGACATAAGAGGTTTGTTTTTTGAAAGATCATCCTCCTTGTAAAGGTGTTAGATGAGAGTTTAGAGAGCTTTGCAATTCTCTATATCATGGCCAGGTGTCTTATGGTATTAAAAAATCAAATTCTTATCGAACCATGATGATTTGGGATGTGAAGGGTCAAAGGTTTTTATGGGTGGTAAGTTTAAGGAAGAGGTTTGCAATAAATGTTGGAGAATGGTTAGATAAGACAAAGGTTTTAACATTTTTTATTTTGGGTGTTGAGGTAGAAGGTTGTTTGAAAGTAGGTTTGGTGATAGATGTCTTAGATAAAGTAGTACGCTTGGTTGATGGTTTTAGTTTAGGTAAGATGGTTAATGAGCTAGAGGTGGAGGATAATAAGGTAAGTAACCTAGGTATTGTTGGTGCAATAAAGAGAGGCACATTATGAAGTAAGTGTGAAGGTGTAACCAATAGAGGTGGTGGGGGTTTGGTAAAAATAATGGGATTCATACTCAAGGTAGAGGGATGAGGACCCAAAATGGAGGGCAAGGTTGAAGGAGGTAAAATTTGAAGCTTTGGGCCTTTGGGTGGTTTGACCTCTTTGGTTACTTTAGTTTTTGGTTTTGGAAGGGGTTTGGTTACTTTAGATGTCTTAGTGGGTTTAGGTGTTTGAGGGTCGATTAATTTGGAGGAGGTTTTGGTTGGTTGGGTAGAGGTTTTTGGTTAGTTTAGAAGGGCTAAGTTGGTCTGCCAAAGAAGGGGTTAGAATTTTTGGTTTAGTTCCATTACCTTTGTCTTGGTTTTTGATGGAAGGTTCTGAAATTAGAGGTTTGGTGGGTGAAGTTAATTTTTATTGTGAGATAGCTTCTAAAGATGGAATGGATGGTTTTATAATAGGGTATGTAGGTGTGGTAACCTCTATCAAAGGTGTGGATATGGTTACTTTCTCTATTTAGATGTTCAAAAGGGTAGAAGGTAACTCTATTATTTCAATAAGTGGAGGGGTATTGGTAGATTGGTGAATAGGTTCTTTATCAATGAGTTTATCAAGAACCATGTTAATATAATGAGTGTTAGGATAGCATTCAATGTTGTTACTCTCATTTTTGGTGAGAGCATGGTTTGGAAAAGGTTGCCTAAATATGTCAAGGGCTTGGTTGGGTAGTGCATTAGGGTTGTCCAATCTAAGCTCCCCCTTATCAATGAAGGGTTGGACAAGGTATTTGAAGGTATTGCACCTATTGGTATGATGTCCTATGACTTAGTGAAAGGCACAATGGTCATTTTCATTATACCAACCTAACATGGGGTGAGAATCATAAAACTATTGGGGTGGTTTAATTTATGGAAGTTGGATGATATTAAATTTTAATAACTTTTCTAAAATAAAAGCATAGGGTTGCCCAAGTGGATTTAATTACTTCTGGTTGCTCCAAGTTTGGTTCCTTGGGTTTTAGTTTAAAGAATTAGAGGATTTAAAGGTTTGGTTCCTCTAGTTTATTTGGTTGGTAGATGGTGGAGGTGTGGTTTTGAGGACAATATCATTGGTAGTTGTTTTAGATTGGTGTTGGGATTGGTTTGGTTATTTGGTTTGGAAGAAGAGGGCTCATTAAGTTTGTAAATTGAGTTCTTTTTATTCAACTTTAAAATTCCTTCATCAATGGCTCTATTCTATAGTTTATGAGCCATGGTAAAAGCTTTAAAAAATATCTAAAAGCTTTAGACATGTAATTTGAAGGAAATATATTTTGCACATGCTCATGCAAAGAGCTCTATGAGTTCAAGTTGGGGAAAGGAGAAGGAAAGTTGGTAAATTAGGCTCCTCCAATGAGCCAAAAAATTGGTAATGGACTCATCCTCAAATTTTCAGATGGATTAGAGGTCGGTAATGTAAATTTTCTTGGATATATTGATCAAAAAGTGATCCAAGAAGTTTTAGGCTAGTTGGTTGAAGGAGAAGATGGAATTTTTGGGTATGGCACTATAACAATCCAATGTTGGTCCAAATAATGACATATGAAAGGTATGGAGGAGAATATCTTCAAAATGGGCAATTAAGTAGCATGAATTCCTAAATGCTCTTCAATGTTATTAAGGGTCTTCCTTACTATTAAACTTGGTAAATTTTGGAAGTTCCCACTGGGCCAAATAAGGTTTTATAGGGACCGAATGGTGAATAGGCTCATTGTAAATTTTATCATAATACAAGAGATTATGGGTTCTAGAGATGGATGACTCAAGGGTATTCATCTTATCCATGATCATCTTTATGAATTCTACTTAGGGTTGAGAACCTAAAAGGTTGTAGGATGCATATTGTGGTGGTGGTGGTTAAGAAACATGTTGATAATAAGTAGGAGGTTGAGAGGTTACCAAATATTGGTATGTGGATGCCAATGGTTGGGTAGAAGATATATGTTGGTATGTGGATGTCAATGGTTGGGTAAAGGTAGGTAGTTGGGTAGTGGTTATATGCCCTTGTGGGTTAGTGGCCAATGGAAGGTTAGTGACTTTTATACTAATTAGTGGTAACATGAAGGGTATAAACACCATAAGAATTTGAAGTGAAGTAGTGTTTGATGGGTGTTGGAGGTAACTAGGGGGATATGGGTAGTGCTAGATGTAAGCACTCCTATTATAGAGGAGTGATTGGTAGGTGGTATAAATGTAGTGGTAGTTTGGGTTGGTTGATTTTGAGTAATAGCCTCAAGGAGATTATTGGTTGATGATAGGGCTTGGGTAACTAAATATTGAGTAGTATGTGTGGTAGTGGAGGTACTCCCCATGAGGTGGAGAGGCATGCCAAAGGTGGATCTATAGGTGGGGTCAAAACTGGGATTTGGTAAGATGAAGTTCTAAGATAATGTTGTAAGGTTGTGTGATTCTTGTTTAGGAAAGTGGAAAAATTTGCATCTTCTGAGACTACCTAAATAGGAATTATTAGAGAGTGAGGGGAGTAAAAAATTTTGGAAACATGTTCCATGGGTGATGAGGTGGAAGAGGTTGGTTGATTTGGTGGTGAATTTTGTTCCTTAAGGTCCCTTCACTATTGGTGAGTAATAACCATAAATTAAAATAGGAAAGAAATGATACATTCTCACAGCTCAAAACAAAGAGAAATAAAAGAATATTTAAGGAAAATATTGCATTCATTAAGAGTGAATTAAGTCTTAAGATTATTTTTAATCTCTTTTTTGGCTTATGCCTTAAAAAAGTGTGAAGATAAAATTAGCTTGAATAGGTCCTAGAAAGGCAGTCTATGTTTGGTTTCAGGTTGCATTTATGTGCTTAAAAACAAGTCTATGTTGAATCAAGTACATGGATTGATACTTGGGGCTTTCTCTACTCACATCATAATCCTATAGCTAATGTGGGTGCTTAGATGATATATAAATTACCAAAGCTTATACTTAGTCAAAGAACTAAGTTGGTTATCCCCTCGGTGATTAAATCCAAGTATGATAACTAGAAAAAGGGTAAGGTGATCCATTAGGTGATAAAATCCTAGTTAGGCATTGTATCAAGTATTTTTGATGTTTGTTTTAGTGAATTTGGTTTGGTTTGTGTAACATTTATGCACTACAGTTAATTTTCTTTGCTTAAATTAAACTAGATGAGCTAATTAAACAAGCAAGCAAACTATGTATGGAAGTTAATTTTAATCCCAAATAACTTTTTTTTGGGTTCTTTTCAATTAAAAAAAACAATTAAAATTAATATAAATAGAACATTAAAATTAAATCCTAATCCTAGGACGAATTCTCTTTTTTACTTTCTCTTTTAGAAATGCAAAAAAACAAAATTTAACTTTCTCTAAAAAATGCAACTACAACTTGTGTTTGTCTTTTTTTTTAAAAAAAGAAAAAAAGCTTAATTATCTAAGAATTAAAATAATATGAATTTTAATAATGAAATTTTAAATTTCCTAAAATATCTATGAACCTAATAAAACTCAAAGGTCCCACCAAGTGTGCCAAACTGTTTCTATCTATTTTTTTTGCTTTTCTTAATTTTAGAAGAAAGACACTAGTGAAGAAGGGTGTGTAGAAAAACCTATTACAATGTGAACATTTTGAATACAATTTATTTTGGAGATATCCTCTTTGTCTTGAGAAGATGACCTAAAAATAATAAAACATTTAAACATACTTGTTTGTTAGACAAGTAGATAAGTGGATTACCTAGCATGAGCTAGTTCCTAAAAGTGAAAGCTTTCTAGGAGGTTGTCAATACACCTACTTTAAACACTTAAGTTTGATAAATAAAAATTATAAAATTTGCATAAAATGATATAAAAATGAAACTAAAAATAACAAATGAAAAAAAGTAACTAAAATTAAAATAAATAAGTCAAATGCTTTGCTAAAACAATGACTAGATAAAAGCAACTAATGCTGAAATTTAGTCAAAGAACAAGGTTGTAGTTTTAGTTTGAGGTTGATAAATGGAAAAGTTGGATAATTTTTTAAAGGGTAAATTATGTTAAGAAATAAAATGGATGAATGTAAAGATGGTAGGAATCCAAATAGATAAGGAAGGTAAAGATGGCAAACGTATAAGTTGGCCAAAAGGGTGATGATGGCAAAGGGGCAAAAGGGCAAATGGATAAGAGTGGTGAATGGGAAAAAGGGGTAGGAGAGAAAGGAGGTGAAGGAAGAAGGCCAAAAGAAAATAAAGGAATAAATACAATAAATAAAATAAAAGCAAAGTTACCTCATACTCATTGAATATTGAAGATGGTTGATGAAGGTGGTGTTGTTGATGAAGATGGCTTGAAATTTTGGTATAGATTCATTGATCTCTACTTTTATCCTCCAAGATGATGAGTGGCCTCCTTGAATAATGATTCCAAACCTACAAGATGAAAATGTTCCTAACCAAAAACCAAATTTTTGACCATGGGTGAAGGAGAAGGGTGGGATTTATAGCATTTATTGTCAAGAAACATGCGAAATAAGTGGAATAGTGGAGTATGGTTCCATTTTTCAAGTGGGATCATAAATGATAAAGGGGATAAGGGTGGTGGGATTCCTACCTTGTTGGTTTGTCTCCCAACTTGCACATGAGTCTAATTTGGAGTGGGAATCATGCACATGGGCTCAAATGAGGCCAAAATACTTTTCACCAAGCTAATTTGTCTTTTGGATAAGTTCCCCATGAATTTTTGAACCATTCTCCATGTGGGTACATGAGTGATCATGAAAGACAAGGGGGTGAGATTCCTACTTAGCTAATAGGTCTCCCACTTGGTTGGTTTGTCTCCCAACTTGCTAAAGAGTCCAAAATGGAGTGGGAATCATGCATATGGGATTATATGGGTCCAAAATACTTTATACCACTCACTTCCATATTTTGGCTAAGTTCCCCATAAATTTTGGCACTATTCTCCATGCATGAGGACAAAAACACATGTTGAATGATGGCCCCATAGGAAAAAATGTGGCATACTCCAAAGGAAGGGCCCTTTGGTACTTAATGATGTCTGAGGTACCTTGGAGGAGGGTCCCAGGTGGGGTATGATGTCTCACTTAAATCCACCTCACTTCTAAGGCATGTCACTTGCCATATCACCTTCCATGTCACTTCCCATGTAATTATGAATAGTGATAGTGGGTCCCACAATGAATAGTGATAGTGAATAGTACTTTTGAATAGTGCTTTCAAATATAAATTTTGAATATTACTATGTGAATAGGAGAAGAGTGATTTAGCTAGGTTAAGAGGGGTTAGTTAAGGGTTAATAAGGTTTTATGAGGTCTCAAAGCATTCAGTCATCAAAAACTACAAGTGTGCAGTTTTCTAGTGTCTATAATGTATACAACCTTCTAAAAGTATAAGTTATATCAATAAACGATTATGTTTCATCTAAAATAATACATTATTTAAAAGGTAATTAATATCTAAAATTATTTTGACTAGTTTGTTGTGGTTTGAGAAATGTTTACATGGAATAAACTATGATATGTTGTTTGTCATAAATGTAATACATTTGAGTTATTAATGAAAATTAGAAACATGCAATCTATGTATAAAATATACCCAGTTAGTATAGATTTTACTTGTTTATGTTTATTATTTATGTGTTAAATAATATTATTAGATGTATTGTATACATTTGACATATTAAATGTATGTATTTTTTACTATTCTTATATTTAGCATGTTTTGTTCCTACTAATTAGAAATATTCTATTTGAATCTAATGGTTATATTTTATATTAACTAAATTTAGAATTAATGGTACTAAATAAGTGGTCAGATAGACTTCACTAGCTTACTTACCATCACTAATGTTAGATGAAGGTAATTTGATCAAGTGTTATGTATGAATTTGAATGATCTTAAAGATCATTAACTATTTTAAAACTTTCATCAAAGTAGTGTTTAGTTAAATATTGTCATTTCATATGTATTATTTACATATTTGTGCAATATCATGTTATAACATATTTATTTATGGTACACATCATGTATTAGATATCTTATAACACATGGGTACTAACTTATCTCTCTAGATTATAACACCATCATTATCTACCCATCCATGAAGGGAGGGCCATTCCCTAATTATGGGATTGTGTGGGGAATGGATAGTCTATGGTTGATTTGGAAAAGCACTTGGATGCTACTCTCCCTTCCCCATAACAAAACTTATTTGGAAACTAAACTTGAGATTACCATAGATATTAGAGTCTATGAGACTCATGCTCCATGGAACCTTGTATCTAGAATTTCATTTATTATTGAAAAATTATTCTTGATGGAAATATAATTAATTACAAATATGTACATTTATAGTAGTGGCTATAATATTATACCAACCATGGCTGGAATTATGTAATTACTTTATAGAATGGATGAAATTAAGTTTTTCTTATTTGTTTCATAGTGATCAGTAACTAAATAGATTGTTCAATGCCTATTTTAAGGTTAATATATTTAGTATGTTTTTATCACTAATACTATTCTCATAGTGAATTCTAATGTTGAATATCTAAAAAATATCTATAAAAATACATTATTCTAATAAATTCGAGTGAGGATGTTACATCGATTACAAGGTATTGATGTTATCAAATGTGGTCAAAGGTTTGGTATGTTTTAAAGTCAATATAAAAGGTTATTTATATGTCATTAAAGTCATATTATCATGTTTTTACCCTTTAATATGTTCTATTGTGTTAAAATGACAAATTGGCCACCTTTTTACCTATTTGGAAGAGTTGCATGTACCATTCCAAGAAGAAAATGTTTAAGGATGATTTCAAACATACCTAATGTCAAAAATGGGCTAGATAATGTTTAGGGATTGTCATATACTGACAACATCTATAGTTTAATGCCTATACTAAGTAAAATGAAACTTTACAAGCAATTTTAGGCACTTGTATGGCCTTGAAAGATCATATTTTAGTTAGAAATGGGTTTAAAGTGTATTTTGGGATACCTCATATCATGTTATAGATTTATACCAACTTTTGGGTCTAATTGACACTTCAAAAACTCTTTCTTTCCCATCATTTCCTTCAAAAACTCAAAAAGGCAAATTTAAAGTGAATGGTACAGCTAGGTGAGAGAGAGTTAGTACATGAAAATTTGTCCATTTTTATGGGTTGTATTAAAATTTAAATAAATGAATTTTTTTTCATATTCATGGTCCCTTATTTATAAACAATCACTAGGATTTATAATAGGTCACTATATCCTATCCACCCAAATAGGGTCTGTTCTTGTACTTGTTTCTCCACTTCAAAATTTGATGGAGAAGAATGATTTTTATAGGTAAAATATATAATTTTCATGGTGGTTTCATTATCAAAATCATCTCCATGAAGTGCCTTCACTTGTAAGGAAAGTGGTCTTGATGTACAAGTATTTCACTCACTCATGTTGCTAGTTTTGTTTGTCTGAGGTATTGGTCACTTTTAGGGGTTTCTATAACTCCATTATTCATAAAAAAATCCTCACTCTCCCATATTTTATTTTTAATATCTTAAAAATCATATCCTTGTTGTTAAGCTCAAATAAATGTCATATGCCTTGCTCTTGAAATGCATAGTATACTTCATAAATGGTCTTCCACTAGTCTAAGTTCCATGTTTGATCTGAATGGTGATGAGAAACTAATGTTTAATTTTTTTAAGTAGTTTTTAAGTTCAATTTTTTTAAGGTTACAAAGAAACCATGCTCTCAAAAAAGGCTATAAGATGCTTGGATGTATAGAATCTATACAGACTAGTTAGATAGGGAGGTTAAAAAAGGTGGCATGGTGCTTATCGTAGGCTTTATATACCATTTAAGGATTTATAAGGAAGTGAGAATACCATGGTATTATATATAATAATATGAGTATATAGGATCACATATTAATATTTTATAGAGGTTTTAGATATGAATATCAAGGTCATATGACCTAATCAAGTCAAGAAGAGACCTAGTTGAGCAAAGAAGGCTAGAGACTAGTTTGAGAAGGATAAAAGTGAGTAAAGAGTTGAAGAAGGAGATAATAATATATTGTATGATAAATAAAGTGTTATAAATGTGATAAAAAGTTTGACATAGTTGAGTAGGTGTTGTGTCATCTAGGGGGTTGGTACCTCCTTATAAGGCTTTATATACCATGGTGCTTATCATAACCTCTATAAAATATTAATATGTGATCCTATATACTCATATTATTATATATAATACCTTTTTATGCTTACCAAGTGTTATATTATTTTCTTACAATCTTCAAACTCTTAATATGACTAAAAATGCCTAGTATTTATATAAGTCTCTTGTTTATATTTTTATTAGATGGCCAAACACCCTTAAACTCTTAGATAAGATATGCAATGGATCTTATAACATCTCATATACATGTATAAAATTTTATTTTATTCCCTTTAGGTATGAAATATCTCAATTAGGCCTTATCTCTCCTTTAAGTCTCATGGAGATGTAATCCCATTAGGCCTACTAAGCACACATTGCCCTTTGATCTTCTTAGAGTAAATTCAAACATTTCACCCAGGATGAAAATATCATATGTCACCTAAATATACCCCTAATAATATCATCTTATTTTCATTACTCCTTTTAGCTTAAACCACTATTTGGAGCGCACCATTAGTACTGCTCATATTAGGCCTATGCCTACCTAGAAAGTATGTATTTAATAATGAAAGCATAATAATAACTATTGGAAAATTTGGCATACATGAAAACATTCTACTTGAATGTATGAGATAAATATATTTATGGATGGAATGAGTCGTCCAAATATCTCATATTTCTTACAAAGCTTTTGAAACACTTTAAGCAAACTTAAAGTGCAACCTATTGATATTTGATAAGAAAGTATGGGAGCAAGTCTAGAGTGTAAAGAGAAGGGATATTGTATGTTTAAATGGTATTAATGAATTTTAAGGTCCATGGAGTAGTTTGTAAAAAAGTCTTCAAGTTTTTTCAAAGCTTTAATAGATCAAAAGATGAATTACACAAGTCTAGAGAGACCAGATTGTCATGGCACATCACGTAGAAATGAAAGGGTCAACTTCATTGTGAATTTAATAATTTAAATTAGGAGTCCCCTTAGAGTCAAAATATTTCATAGACATGAAGTTATTCATGCCTTGAACACTAGATGCAAATTTCATGTCTTGATGAGCTTTGTATCTCAAGATCTAAGTCCTCAAAGTTGAACAAGTAGAAAGGGATGTGCACACAAACATCAAGTTTAAGACAAAAAATATCTATTTAGATTCAAAATGTAGATCTAATGGCACACATTCAATCGTGCATCAAAGATAAAATATGAATGATGACTAACAATGTTAGTGGGCCTAAACAAATCTATGGTGCACGATCAATCATACAAAAGTAAATCAATAGTGAGTGGAGGTAACTAGTCAGAAAATCCAAAGAATGAATGAAAGGATGATAGATGCCAAATTTTTGGAAGCTAAGATCAAATCCAATAGTTCATGGTAACTAATAAGCTTAGTGGGTCCAAATAGATTGATGGTACATGATCAATCATATAAAATAAGATCAATGATGAGCGATGGGTTAAAAGGTCAGTGAATATTGAAGATAAATACATGGGTGACAAGTGTATTAAGTGAATTAAACTAAAATAAGACGTATGGCTAACATTAATTCATATAGAGGGAGATATATGGTACATATGAGGTTAAGGAGTCAAATAGTTGACAATAAGATCCTGCATAATGAATGAGGAGCTGATAGTTAGCATAATATTGAGAAGCCCATATCGATATCAATGGTTTATATCAAAATTAGAAGATAGGATATATCAAGTAGAGGTTGAACATGTGATCGATGTCAAAATATAATAAATATCCCAAAGGAAATCCATGCAGGTAGACATGTTAGAATAAAGGATTTTGGCATTGTGAGTAGGTAGAATACATAAATGCAAGATCAAACATGATCTAAGTTACTAAGAACAAACCTTGTAGAATCATATATCATCATTAAATCTCTAAAAAACCTCTTAAAAGATTTCAAATTTGAGGTTTAAATCTTATGCATGATTCAAGAAACCCTGGCCTATGGATCTTCATTTTTAATCATGACTATATGAAAACTAATAGGACAATTGGTTTTCATCCATAATAGATCTATATTTAAGATTTATAAGCAATGGTAGAATGATGACTATGTAGGGAAAATCTAAAAAAACATTGATCATGATTGAGGAAGACATTGAAGGGCATTAATGTAGAGGATCTTGAGAAGGATTCATGTGGTGGTGGGGATTGATTCTTGTAACTAGTCTTGATCTTCACATTCTCTATCATGCCAAAAAAGATACAATAGAATTAATACAGGGTAAGGCTTGAGAATAATTACAATGGTGGTTGTTTTTAGTGAAATTGGGCTCATTAATGACCCCTTCAATTTCAATTTATCTCTCTTACCTTATTTATTCCTATAAATTCTAGCTTTGAACTCTTGATTTGCATTCCCTTGGATTGATATAGCAGAGCTCTACCAAAATCACTTTATAAAAATCTTTTGAAGCAATATAAGAAAATTTTAGATTCTAGTTTAATGCTAAGTGTACTTTATTGAAGTTTGATGTATAGAATGTATGATGTCTATTCATCATCTATAGGTCCTTCATGTACCTTAATTTAAGGCTATTAGTTTTTGGCAAGTTATGTGAAGTGTTAGCTAGTGGGGTATCTCTTGAAGTGTCATAAGTCCATAGTGTCTTACTTAGACCTATATCTTTCTATCTTTTAAGTTACAGGTCTCTTTTCAACCTTCATATAAAATACTCATATTTGGAACCTTGTCATAGAATTTGATCAATCCTTGTCTCCATTAGATTCATTAGTAGTCATGGAAGTTTCCAAGTTGAGAGTGGATCATTAAACATTTGGTGCATCACCACACTTAAAGTAGGTTTTTATTCATGCATTTTTTCCACTTTTCATCCCAATAGATTAAGTTTTAATAAAAGAGATTCAAATTTCCATATCTAAGGAGTTAGCCTCATTAAAAATCCTAGAGCTCTAACCCAAGTTTAGGTAACCCACAATCTAGGGTCATTCCCATGTTAGACTAGGTTTGAAAGTAGGACTTGAACACTTATACTTTTAGATAGGGTGCAACCTAAGTCTCAATTTTTTTTTTGGAATACTTAGTGGGACCCTTTCTCTTTGGTATAGCCTAAGTA
The DNA here is from genome assembly GCA_037957365.1 of Torreya grandis. Classification (NCBI taxonomy): domain Eukaryota; kingdom Viridiplantae; phylum Streptophyta; class Pinopsida; order Cupressales; family Taxaceae; genus Torreya; species Torreya grandis. The sequence continues at coordinate 1,028,891 of JARHVA010002729.1, forward strand.
TAGAGTTAAGAAGAAGTATTTATAGTAGAGGGAGACATCCACCATCATCAAAACCTAAAGATTCTCCAAGTTGCAAGTTCATAGCATCATATAGACAACACCTCTCATGCCAAAGGTTACTAGGAGGTCAACTAATAAAGGTATTCCCTTTAAATTCATTAACTTGCATTCTATTTAATATAAAAGAACAAGATTTAATAAGACAAGACCTTATCCTTAGAAGTAATATTCATCCACTAGTCATCTTATTATTTTAAGCAATCTAACCCCCATTATGCAAATGGCAAGGCCTAGAATGCAAGATTTTGTACCATTTAATGGTGGTAACCCTCTTAAACTTTAACAAAAATATGATATCCCTACTACCTCTTTGAATATTCTACCATAATTTATAGGAGAAAATTCCACCACCCTTATAGAGCACATAACTAACATTGCAAAAACAAATTTAGTACATAATATTACATAAGAAAATGTAGCCATGAGACTAATAGCCATTTCCTTGAAAGGCAAAGCCCTGTAATGGTATAAGGGACTAGATCTTACCTCAATCAATACTTAGGATGAGTTTGGTGAGTTCCTATGTAAACATTGTGAGGATAGAAGTGACCATGTGTCACTTGTTGAATAACTCACCTCAATAAAAAGAGCATCCCAAGAATTTATGTTTGATTTGAACTATAGCTTCCAAAAGGATTGGGATAAGATCCCCATCATCATTAAACCAACACTCAATTATGCTTTTATTTACTATTTAAGAGCATTAAATTTATACATTGTAGTCATGATCCAATCCATGGGTTGGACAAATCTGCCTGGGGATTATGAGATAACTATAAGGGCAAAAAACTATTTGATACAAGCAGGGAAACTCATGCCACTTTTTCTTGAGTTTCATCCAACCCCACCTACCATTTCTCTATTACTTACCCCAAAAAATCAAACCCAATCTGATGATGGTCAAGTGGACAAATTTTCAATGATTGAGAGCTTGTTAAAGACACAAAACAACAAGCTAGTGGCTCTAGAGAGACAATAATAGACTTCAAATAGGCCATGCCAAGGCCCATTCCAAGCCTAATACCCTAATAAATCCTATAATATACCCCCTTATCCATCAAATCAACAAGCCCAAGGCTAAATTACTCAAGGTAGATGTTATAATAGTTATAACCCCACAACTATAAGTAGCTCAAGAGCCTTGGTCTCCACACAAAATAACCTTGCACAAGAGGGTTAATGGCAATTAGGAGGGTAGTCCAATTAGATGATAATGGATACAAGTGGAGAAATTTATCAATATCCTAGTTGGAAACATGATCATTCTTTTCAAGAGCATGACACAATGCCTCCTCCACCATAAGGCCCTCTAATGAATCAAGATAACATGCTATCCATGACATCAATAGAAACTCAAATTCAATAGAAAGGAAGAATGGGTAAGGCACCAAATGAGACCATGTGCATACAATTTCAAGAAGGGGAGCATATGTTTGAACATGTAATAGTAAACATGGGGCAAACTACACAAAGGGTAGATGAACTATTTAAATCCAATACAAGGGATAAAAAGAGGATGTTGGATGATAATTTAGGGTAGCCTAGGGATTCTTCAACATATACACAAGTCAGTCAGTATCCTAAAGCTATTATAAATAAAAAAATTCCTCAACATCACAGACAAGAGTAGGAGTCTCTTTTTATTCCTCATATCACTCAAGTGTCAAGTGATACTTATACTTCCAAGGTGCAGTCCAAAGGTACCAATCTTCCTTTCAATATTGTGGATCATATGAAAAGGGTTAATGTAACTATGTCTATGTATGATGATTTATCTATTCTAGGATAGAAATAAATCCTTCAACAAGAGCTCTCCAATTTTTCTCATGTGAATGAAATAACCAATAAGGTGAAAAATATTTTTACAAATAGTATCCAACCTAGTCAAATTCAAGTTCCTAGTCAAGCTCCTACTCAAGGTCAAGTTCATAATATTGTTCACCCACCTAAGGTTGTCAAGCCCACCATTATATTTTTTGGTCATCATAGGGGACTATTTAGTGCATAATTGTATGATAGATTTAGGTGCTTCAACCTCAGTTATGCCTAAAGCCATAATAGATAAGCTTGAGCTTAAGTATGTGCCTAATAAAAAAGATGTTTTCTAGTTGGATGGTTCTCCTACTAAAACATTATTTATATTGAAAGATCTTAATATCACATTGGAAGCTTACGCAAATTATGTCATCACTGAAGATATAATGGTTGTAGACCTACCCCCATTTTCCCCCCTATGCCTATCTAGGGACTTTACTAAAAAAATTGGGGGATATTTGTCCTTTGACTAGTCATACATGGTTTTCAAGACCAGATATGGGACAAGGGTCAGTATTAGGTCAAAACCTATCTCTAGGTTCCATCTAGAGCCATATATGCCTAACATTGTAAATGTCAATTATACCATATTAAATGAGAATGAAAATGCTAGTGAGCAAGAGCCTTATGACCATATTGAAGTTATTTTAAACATGTACTTAAATGAATGGGTATTTGATAATCATGGATTTGATCCCTACACTAATATTGAATAAAAAAGCTTAGGGGTGTATTTTACGCATGAGGAGGGTGAAACTATACCTTGCCTAATGAGAACCACTCAAGAAGAATATGGTATATAGACTTTATTCTTTGTGGCCCAAGGTTAAAAAATAGTAGTGGAGTTGGAGTCATATTGGCTTCACCCTCAAATTATAAGTACTATTCAAATACAAGATTTCAATTTAGTTGCACTTCAAACATAGTTAAATATTAGGCTCTTTTACATGGTTTACAAGAGGAAAAAAGAAGGGGTGTCAAACTTATTCAAGTTAAGGGTAATAGTGAGCTTGTTGTGAAACAAGTGAGAGGCATAAGTACAAGAGTAATGTATGGGATCTCATAGAGGAGTTATTGGCATTCAATATACAATCCATACTAAGAGTGGAAAATCAACATGAAAATAGGGTTGTAGCCATTAGAGTTTAGTATGAGGTTGTAGGAGTCAAAGGAAACTAGAGTCAAGACAAGATCAAGGTAATATGCAGGTCAACTATACTTGATAATGAGGTGAGTTGGTAGGTGTTTGATAATGATGATCAAATTATATGTTTTCTGATATAGGAGGTAGAGTTCTACCATAAGATTCAAAATAAATTCCAACATCAGTATGATGATCAGATAATGAAACTAAGATCTAAAAATCTTCCTAAGGGGATTGTGTCATTAGAAAAAATCTTCAATTAAGATGATTAAGTGAGAAGAGGCAAGGAATGTATCTCAACTAAGGAGGAACATTATGAAAAGATAAATATATTCAAAGATAAATTGTTGAAGTTAGGAAATATTAACATAATAAAGAGAGAGCTGAATTTTTTGATTTATAGAAAGAGTTCTTTGATGTATTTGCATGGGAATACAAGGATTTGAAGGGTTTTGATCCCAAACTTGCACAAAATACCATTGAACTAGAGAGTAATGCAAAACTAGTTAGACAAAAACAAAGGCCTTTCAACCCAAAAGTTGACGAGTTGATGAGAAGGGAGATATTTAAGTTGATTGAATCAAAGATAATATTCCCCATTAAAAATTCCTCATGGGTGGCAAACCTTGTGATAGTGAGGAAGAAGAAGGAGAAAATATGTTTGTATGTTGATTTTATGGATCTCAATAAAGTGTTCCTACAAGATCATTACCCACTGCCCTCAATGGATTAGATTCTTTTAAAGGTGGTAGGTTCTTAGATATTTTCATTACTTGATGGCTACTCTAGTTATAATTAGATTATGGTCAAAGAAGAAGATAGGCATAATATTTCCTTCACCACAAAGTGGGACACTTATAAATATATGAAAATTCCTTTTGGACTATCCAATGTTGGAGAAACTTTATAGAAGGCAATGGATGTTACCTTTGAAGGTTTGATCAATGACATGGTGCTCATCTACATAGATGACATAACTATTTTCTCAAAGGACCCAGATGATCACATTGCTCACTTAAGGTTAGTATTTGAAAGATGCATAGAATTTAGTGTGTCATTAAATCCTAAAAAATGTATATAAAGGGTGTTTCAACTCATTGACCCTCATAAACTTGACATACCCCATTTTGGGAGATAAGGCTAAGAAGATTAAATAAAGGCTTGTACATGGGGATGGCTAATGAAGAAATCCATAATTGGTGGGTTTTGAAAAACTATATAAACCCATGAACCTCATTCTAAGAACACTCTAAGATCTCACTTACATTTCAAGTATTTGAGAAGAAATCTCTCACTTGCATTTAAAATCTTCCATTCCAAGGTTTTGGATCATTGTATGGGACTATAGAAGCTTCAATTCTCTATTACTCTTTGGGTGTTATTAAGTCAAGTATTATAATAATAGCTCTATTGAAGGACTTAGTAACACTACTTGGAGGCCACAGAGGAGGATCATTTTATAGAGCTGACAACTGATGCCTATTCTAACTTAGCTCTATGTAGAGGCTCTTAGAGGCTGTGTATTAAAGGAGAAGTCAATAGAAAGGTGTGAAGCAAGGAGGCTATGTCAGAAAATTATGCAAGCCTTCCAAGACCAGTTCGGGTCTCTATAAGACTGATTAGCACTTGAGTTCATGAAAAATTCATTATAGTTTTTTAAGTTTTAAATTTTTACTTGCAAACAAATTTTTATAATGAATTAGTTCTTCATTTAGAAAACCTAAAGACATAGGCATCTGTCAAACTCCATTATCAGCTTATGTGTAGTGTTCATTATTACTTGAATTGCATTCTTTTCAGTTGATTACATTTCTAGAGTTAAATTTTGGAATTAAAACTAATCTGCCTATAAGGATCCAATAAGTAAAATTTTTAGATTAGGAAATCTACCTATTTATAGATCAAGTTTTGTATCAAAGTAGTTTGAATACAAGATTTGCTTATAATTGCATAGCCTATTGATATCAGTTTCAATTACTTGCAAACATTTTGGCTTGTTTTGATCTTCCATTTATAGTTTGTAATTGTGTTATAAGTACAAGTTGTTTGTAGGAAACTATGGGGAAAGCCTTGAAGCATGAAGGGCTTGAAGAGATCGAAGCATTCAATCTATAGATCCAAGATGAGAATACTTTATTGAGACCCAAGTTTCACTCCTTATAAGAGGAGGTTAAATGCTTGAAACTTGATTTAGAAACCAAAGATGATCTCTTGGCATAGTTGTGAGTAGTGAATAGAAGGAGTTACCTTCCACCATAGATGTAGAGACCATGATGGATGATTACAGTATAATTTTACCATGTATGACTTCTTCTAAATCAATTTTTGATGTAATTTTTGGTGATTTTGAGAAACACACTAGAGGTATTGGCTTTGAAATGTTGTTTAAAATGGGTTTTGATGGAAGAGGTCCTAACAAGAATAGCCAAGGTATTACTAACCCAATATAGGTTAGGGATCATCCTCATTTTATAGGTTTGGGTTTTGCTAGTGAGTAAATGGAAATTGGAAAGAGTTCCAAATCCATTGAAGGAAGACAAGATTTCAACAACCAAGTGCTTATGCCACTAGTACAACAAAATTCTTCCATGTAGAGGAATAAGTTTTCATAATAGGATGATTAAAGGTGTAAATGAATGACCATAAGAGGTAATGAAATTAAACCTCCTCATTATTACACTCAACATAACATTAGATAGAATTATATAAATTCTAAAACTTCTAATCCTCTCTTTTAGTATTAAAAATATGTCATGCTCTTCCTTGCAATTTTTATGGGACAAGTAACCATTCTATTGCTAGTTATTGGAAAAGAAGGTCATCACTAAAGAATTTGATACCTTTCATCAAAAACAAGGTAGGTGCTAAAGACCAATCTCATCATTTAGAGGTGAGAAATGGAAAATGTGATTCCTCATCCAAGAAGGAGGCTAAGAATAAATTTTGTGCCCATTTTCATGTGAATGAGCATCGGGTTGAGAAGTGTTAGAGACTTAATCCATCTCAAAATAATAAGATGAAGAAGGAATACAAACCTATTACAAAGATAAATGAATTTCTTAATCCACCACTAGTTGATGAGTCAACCAGGTATCTACTAAGGAAATATAACCACCTAAATGGGATAATCTGATAAAATGGGGTGGGAAGAAGTTCCTTAGTTTAATGTTACATATCTAGAATTGTAGATTAATATGAAATTTTTTCAAAGCATCTTTATTATTTTCAAATATTTATGAAGAAAAATTAGCTCATGTTTCATCTTTGAATATTTTTGGAGTAACTAGATGAAGAGAATATTATGACAGGGTTATCATGCTTGGTTTTTCTCACATTTTAATTAACTCAATTATGAATTTGATAATAGTATATGTAGGCTGTTTGGGATATGTTTAGTGTACCTACTTGATACTTGCAATTGAAGTAGATATTGTTATTAAATTGTATTTGATGATAAAATGTGTAGGATGCAGTTCAAGACTCATACATTGGTAGCATTTTATCTATAGTTATACTAGGTGATATTTTGTAGTTACATGTAGCTCAGCATTTTATGAATGTAACTAGTGAGACAAACAAATTATACTATCCCCATGTTATACAAGATAGCTTATTCACTAGTAGATCACTGAATCAGTCGAATACTTGTCTCTTTGACATTGAGATGTCTTTTTCAAATTGATCATTTTTTTATGATGTTGTTGTTACATTGAATTGATGATTTTACATAAGAAAGGAATGGCATAGCCTACCTATATTATATTTTTAGTTTCAAAGGCCATAGAGTCCATTGTAGAGATCTAGATGAGACATTACAAAAAACCAAATCTAGTATGGGTAAAATGAATGTTTTAGCTTTGGGTGGAATAAAATCCTTCTCAGTGGGGAGGCATGATCTAGATAATATTTTTAGATGTTATTTAATTTTATTTAAATGTGGTCCATTATTTAGATATCATCAAGATCTTTCCAACAACTATTAGAATGTAAAAAATATACATCATATGCTCTAGTTATCATTGGTCAAAGTTTGATCAATAGATAGTCAAATATGGTCAAACTAGAAAAATTGATGGTCTTAGAATGTTCTTGAACTAGTTGCATGGCATAGAACTTGTCAAGATATTTCCAATGCATTTTATGGTTTAAAAAATGGACTCTATATGTAGAAGTTATGGCCTGTTGAAGTTTTTAGGCAACAAGAAAAAAATGTGCAAGTATGATGACTAGACATGCACATGGTCCAATAGATTCTTAACAAGTGGACCATTGAAATCCTCACATTTGGAGTGTCCAAAATAGCTCCAAAATATTCTCCAAGATTTTAGACAAATCTCACTTCCTAAGGCTTGAGAAATGGGATTAACTCCATGAATATCTCTTTCCCTACAAATGTGGGATATTTCCCATAAAAATTGGGATATCTCCCATATAAATACATGGGACGTTTAGACAAAGAGAAAGATATGAAGGGTGGTTTAACCCATTGACCCTGATCAACTTTCCACACCCCATTTTTGGAGATAAGGCTAAGAAAATTAAATAAAGGCTTGTACATTGGGATGGATAATAAAGAAATCCATATTTGGTGGGTTCTGAAAAACTATATAAACCCATGAACCTCATTTTAAAACTCATTCCAAGAGAACTCCATGATCTCACTTACATTGAAAGTATTTGAGAAGCAATCTCTCACTTGAATTGTAACTCTTCTATTCCAAGGTTTTGGAGCATTTAGAGAGCATTGTATGAGACTATGGAAGCTCTGATTCTCTATTATTCATAGGGTGTTATTAAGCTGAGTATTATAATAATATTTCTATTGGAGGAGTTAACACTACTTGGAGTTTATGGAGGAGGATCATTTTATGAAGTTGATGACTGATGCCTATTCTGACTTAACTCTATGTAGAAGCTCTCGAAAGCCATGCAATAGAGGAGAAGTCAACATGAAGGTGTGAAGCATGGAGGCCATGAAAGAACATTATGAAAGCCTTCCAAGACCAGTCTAGGTCTCTATACGATCGATTAGCACTTGAATTTGTGATGGATTCATTATAGTTTTATAAGTTTTAAATTTGTACTTGAAAATGGATTTTTATAATTAATTGATTCATCATTTAGAGAGCCTAGAGATGTAGACAATGTTCATTATTACTTGCATTGCATTATTTTTAGTTGATTATATTATTTATGGAGTTGAATTTCAACATTAGAACTAATCTTCCTATAAGGATCTAATAAGTAAAATTTTTAGAGTAGGAAATCTACCTATTTACAAATCACTTACTCACATGTTAAGGAGATGTAAGGAGTTTACATAGACCAAATAAGGTAAAATGAGTTTTGGGTCCATCAAGGAGGTCATCTCTCATGCCCCTACACTTCTTAATCCTAATTTTAACAAATAATATTACTTATATGCCTTCTCCATATTGGATGAAATCTCTACCATGTTGATGCAATAAAATGAGTAAGGTTTGGAATAACCTATTGATTTATTTAGATAGGCCTTATAGGGGTATGAGGAGAGTTATATATTTGTATATAAACATGTTCTTGTATTAGTGAGAGGTTTGAAAATATTTAGGCACATGGTCTCTAATAGTAATATCATACTCATGGTGGTACACCCAAGTATTAAAGAGTTTATACTCAAAAAAGACCTCAATGAGAAAAGAGATGGATGGGTGAAAAAGTGGTTGGAATATGACCTTGAAGTTAGAGTTACAAAACTTATAAGGGGAAAAAGGTTATGTAAATAAAGATCAAGTGTTGGCAGTTCATGATAGTCAATAGGAAGCTACAAACAACACACCTTTCAATTAGACATATGATATAATTAGATTTATTGAGTCAAGATGATGTCCTATGGGGATAGATAGAGCTAAGAGAAGGAAATTTAGGTTGAAAATTATACCTTATGTCCTGATAGATGAAGTAATTTTCAAGAGAGACATAGGAGGCATCCTTTTGAGGTATGTGGAATCATGCCAAATAGACAAGCTACTTGAGTAGTTCCATGATGGTCCAATTGATGGGAATTTTTATGCCAAGAACACAACCTCTAACATCATTATAGATGGGTAATTTTGGATCAAAATTTTTATATATGCACACTCTTGGGTAAGGAAATTACTAAAATGTTTAATGTTTATTGGCAAGCAAAAATTGGTTGCCCTTCGCTTACAACCCATATAAGTAGAACAACATTTCATGTAATAGGGCTTATATTTCATAGCGATGATACAACCCTTTTAAGTAAAGGACATAAGTGGATCATTACAACCACATACTACTTTGAAAGGTGGGTTGAAACAACTACCCTCAAAGAAGCTAATGATGATTTTATTTTGGACTTTTATGATAACTTTGAGACCAAATTTTGTGTGCCTTCTAAAATCATTTATAATAATGTATTAGCCTTAAAAAACAAAAAGTATGAAAGTGGGATATTTCACATGTAATTTATCTCAAGGCATCCTCTAACTATTACCCATAGGGTAATAGACTAGCAAAGTCCACAAATAAGAACTTGTTAAGGATTATCAAGAAAACTATGAAGGATAGTTAGAGGGAGTGGCATACTAGATTGAGGACTACCTTATGGGCATATAGGGTGACACCTAAGAAAGATAATATACACTCCCCATACCTTATTTTATATTGGAAAGAAGATAAACTTCTTATATCTCTTGAACTTCTTACATTAGAGATCACACATCAACTTGAGCTCCTAGAGGATGATACTATGCAGATAAGGTTGAATGAGCTAAGATATCTGGAAGAGACAAGGGACACTACTACACACATTATGTGGTATAATCATCACAAATTGAATAATTCATTTGAAAATAAATCTTCCTAAAGGGCATTCTAACAAGGTGATATAGTCTTCAAATGGGACGAGGATTGTTCAAAATTAGGAAAACACTCCAAGTTTGACAATCTTTAGAGTGGGCCTTCTATTATCATAGGTTGTAAGGAGAGTAATGTATTTGAGATTGATATTTTTAATGGAGAGAGACTTACCATCCATGTCAATTGGAGGAATCTTAAATTTTATTATTAGTGTCATCTCATGATCTTTGTACATAGTTATGTCTATCTTTACATCTAAGTGTTCTTGCACATTGATTTATTTATTGTTTTTTACTATTTGGATAGGTTATTTCATGTGTTTTATTTATTTATTGTTGTTTATGTGTGTATATTTTCCTCAAAGTGTTTTCAATAGTCAATATGAATCATTTTGTAAGTAATACTTCATTTGTCTAGTCATCATGAGCAAGCTTAATCAAGTTATAGGTTTCACGATTAGTAGGATGGTCAAGCCAGCTGAGTCACTAGAAATGTTGGCCAATTTGGCCTAAATAAAAAGTTTTTTATTTAATATATGAGATAATTTTTTTTTGGATGGAAGGAATGGTCCATAGATCTCATATTGCTTACAAAGCTTTTAAAACACTTTAAGCATGCTTAAAGTGTAACCTATTGATCTTTGAGAAGAAAGTCTGGGAGCCAGTCTATAGTGGAAAGAGAAGGGATCCATCATGTTTCCATGGTATTAATGACCTTAATGGTGCATGGAGTAGGTTGGGAAAAAATCTCCAAGGGTCTTCAAAGCTTTGATATATCAAAAGATGACTTGCACAAGTCTAGAGAGACCAAACTGTCGTGGCACATCATGCATAAATGATTGGGTCAGCTTGATTGTGCATTTAATAAATTAACTTAGGAGGCCTATCAAATATTAAATATTACATGCACATGAATTTATTCATGCCTTTAACATTCTCTATAAATTTCATGTCTTGATGAGATTGTTATCTCAAGATTTAAGTCCTCAAAGTTGAACAAGTAAAAAGGGATGTGTGCATAAACATCAAGTTTAAGCCATGAAAAATAACCATTTGGATTCAAAATGTATATAAAATGACACAAATTCAATCATGTATCAAATATCAATGATGCATGATGACTGACAGTGTCAATGGGCCTGAATAGATCTATAGTACATGATCAATCATACAAAAGTAGACCAATGGTGAACAAAGGTTAACTAGTCAGTGGATCTAAAGAATGAATTAAAGGATGATAGATGCCAATATTATGGAAGCTAAGATCAAATATAATGATGTGTATTAACTAAAAAGCTTAGTGGGTCCAAGCAGATTGATGGTGTGTGATCAATGAAATAAAAGAAGATCGATGACAAGTGATGGGTCAAAAGGTCAGCAAATATGAAAGATAAATGTACAAGTAACAAGTGTCTTAAGCACATTAAAATGGAATAATATTTATGGATTTAATTCATTAATATAGAGGTATATCTATAGTGTGTATGAGGTTAAGGAGTTAAAGAGCTGATAATAGGATCCTATGGAATGAATGAGGAGTTGACAGTTGGCAAAATATTGAGAAGCCCATATTGATATTGATGATTAATATCAAAAGTCAAAGATAGGATATCTTAAAAAGAGGTTGAAAATTTGGTTGAGGTTAAAATATAAAACATATCCCAAAGGAAAGCCACATAGGTAGACATATTGGAACAAAGGATTTTACCACCCTAAGTAGGTAAAATACATAAATGTAAGATCAAACATGATTAAGTTACCAAAAAAAAAACCTTGAAAAATCATATATTGCCATTAAATCTATGCAAAACCTCTTAAAATATTTCAGACTTGAGGTTTACATCTTATGCATGATTCAAGAAACCCTGGCCTATGGATCTTCATTTGAAATCATGACTATATGAAAACCAATAGGGCGATTGGTTTTCATCCATAATAGATCTATATGTAAGATTTAGAAGCAATGTCAGAATGATGACTACGTAAGGAAAGTTATAAAGAACATCAAGCATGATTAAGGAAGACAATGAAGGGCATTAATGTAGAGGAGCTTGAGAAGGATTCATGTAATAGTGGGGATTGCTTCCTATAATTGGTCTTGATTTTCACATTCTCCATTATGTTAGAAAAGGATACAATGGTATTAATGTAGGGGAAGGCTCGAGAAGGATTATGGTGGTGGTTTTTCTAAGTGAAATTGGTATCATTAATGACCCCTTCAGCACTAATTTCTCTCTCTTACATTCTTTTTCCCTATAAATACTAGCTTTGAACTCTTGATTTTCATCCCCTTAGCTTGATATAGCAAAGTTATATGAAAATCACTTTGTAAAACTCTTTTGAAGCAATATAAGACAATTTTAGATTATAATTTAATGCTAAGTGTACTTTATTGAAGTTTTATTTATAGAATTTATGTTTTCTATTCATCATCTATAGGTCCTTCATGTACCTTGATTTAAGGCTATTAGTTTCTGGTAGGTTGTGTGAAGTGTTAGCTAGTGAGGTTTCTCTTGAAGTGTCACAAGTTCATAGTGTCTTACTTAGACCTATCTCTTTCTATCCTTTAAGTTATAGGTTTCTTTTCAAACTTCATAAAAAATAATCATGTTTGTAATAGTGTCATATAATATAATCAATCTTTTTCTCCATTGGATTCATTATTAGTCATGGAAGTGTCCAAGTTGGGAATGAATCATTAAATATTTGGTGCATTACCACACTTAAAGTAGGTTTTCATTCATGAATTTTCTCCCTTTTTCATCCCAATAGATTCGGTTTTAAGAAGATGCATTAAAATTTTCATATATGAGTAAATAGCCTCATTAAAGATCCTAGAGGTCTAACTAAAGTTTAGGTAACCCATAACCTAAGGTCATTCCTATCTTGGACTAGGTTTGAGAGTAGGAATTGAACACTTCTAATTTTAGCTAGGGTGTAACCTAAGTATTGAAAAATAAATTTGAAAATAAAATATGGAAACTAATCACATATACTTAAGATAAATTACCTTATGGTCATCACTACATGTTTTAGACTTCCAAACATAGGGTAAAAGTACTTAAATCTTTCTTTGCAAGTAACCCACTAAGAACTGCCACCTAGCCTCAAAACATAGTCATGCAAAATTAATATTAAACACATAATATAATAATTCACATGATCATTAAAAACTTAAAATTATTATTTTACATATCTATATCATTCTCAAGTACAAATATCACAAGGTCTAATGACAACTATTAGTCTTAATTTGTTGACATTCTCTCTCACAGTCCTTACTTAACCAGACAAGCCATTTTGGATTCAATGTTACAAATTTTTACACTAAATTCAAAGATTTTAAAAATAATGTATAGGTCATTCAAGTCTTAAACAAAAACATCATATTAATTGGATGCTTCAACTCATCACTTCAACTTGCTTACCCAGATCTTCTAGTTTACCTTAAAACATAATCATGGTGATAATTAATTATAACACTTATGTAGACACATTCAAAAGTTCCTAATTCATGAATATGATCCTTAGATATATTTAAAACATATCCAAACACAAAAACACACAGGTCTAATGTCTAATATTATATATAGATCAATCTCATAACCTCTTTGTACACAGTCCTCATTGAGCAAGATAAGTCAGCTTTGAGAACAATTTTTTTCTATATAAAAGGATATACAAAACATATATTCATCATGAACATGTATTTGAGGTATTGAAAAACATGTTCATGCACTTGGATTCATCCCTAATCATCTTCTCACTTCTACCTGGTTTTATCACTATTTACACCATTAGGCCTTTTAGTGATAGGTCAACTTGTATAACTAGTTTATCAATCCTAAAGGATAGAAACTAATAAGAAAAAACCATGGACATAAGATATAAGTCTCAATTTTTTTCCTCTAATGATTTTCATACTTTGAATTTCTCAACTCTATCTATTATAACAAAGTTCTTAGAAACAAGGCCTTTCCTATAGGCTTTACTCGCACACCTAAAAAATTAATCACACCTAGAGGTGCATAGGAGAGTTGAATATAACCTTAAATCAATTAAATGGTAATTTAAAATCATAATGAGAACTTTAGAACAAGATCTTTCTCATCGGGTCACTATTAGAGTTTTAGAGAGGGTTAACACTATTTTTAGTGTTAATAATTATTAATAAAAGATTACCCATAATTTCCAAAAATAATGCCTGAAGATATTAGATAGGACCCTTACCCATATACCATGAATATATTAGGTTATCATGCAAGTGTTACACATGTCAATTAACACTTGAAAGTTCTTCTCAGGTTGAGAACTCATCATTCTATGCACATGAGAGACCTCAAAACACTTTTTCTAATCTTAACCTTCAAATTTTGACCTAAAACTTGGTAAAAATACATGAAACAACATGAAATACCTATATCAATGTGTGAAAACTCACATTTTCCTTGTAAACTAATCCTGATACCCCATCTGGCCACCATCTCTCTCTTTACTCTATTAGGCCTTTGACCTACAAGTCATATAAGGTCTTGAAATTGACCTTCTAACCATTGTAAAATCTCTAAAAACCTCATTTAAAATATAAAACAACTTATCTCATGCTTAAACACTACCAGTTATTATTCATATGTCTTATCAACATCTCATGTTGCTTCATTAGGCCAATCAAGGTTTGTAGGTGGTCTAATTGCATACTAGGTCTGTAAGACTTACCCATGTATGCTTACCTTGAGACTCACTTGAGTACTCCAAAGCCTCATAAGAATGATCAAAAAACCTCATAAAAACTCTTATTCAGATCTTTAATAGAATATCTTTGGAACTACTTATGCATATCTTCAAAACTTGACTAAGGATCTTCATAGGTCACTTGGAACATCTTTGGATTTGCTTATGTAGATCTTTGGAGCTCAAATAAGGATATTCATACCTCATTGTGTTATATACTAAGTCTTCAAAACTATTTCTTAAACTATTGATTAATTCTCAAGCCTTCAAATTCTCTCTCAGTAAAGAGACATTAGGTTGTCTGGCTTCCTTGTCATATCAGGCTTATAAGCTCATACCCCACACACCATGTATCTGGAGATAAATGACATCAACCTTGACATCCAATGATATCAAAATTGACATCAATGAAAACACTTATCAACACTAAACCTAACTTGGATTGTTAGGACAAATCCAATAGTCATTAAGAAATTTATTGGTAAAAAGGTGAAAACCTAAATAAAGATGCATTCAAATGACCCTAAAAGAGGCACCTATAAGTTGTTAGTGAGGAGCAGACTTGTCTCAAACCTAAAGGGAAGGGTATAGGTGTATGAAAGACTCTAAGGTATACTTTAGATAACTAGCTCATAAAATCATTTTGAGACTAGAGGAAACATGAAGAAGATTGGTCAACTCTGAGTTTTAAACCTCTACACATAGTCAAAAGGTAACCTACAGGTCTTTCTACTCTTCAAGAATGTTTTTTTATTGATTTGATAAGGGTAAGTCCTATGATATGTCTAAATAGATGAATGATATTTTGTGAATGTTTTCATAATTTTATCAACACCTTTTTTAAACCCTCAAATCTAATAACAAGGGTGAAAATGTCAAAACTCTACTCTATGTCTCATGAGTCTAAGCTCACACATAAGTTTTCTTGGTTGGCTAAGTAGGAATCTTATGCCTAACATGAAAAGAGAAAATATGAGAGAGGAAATCCATATGAAATTGTTTCATAATATCATGAACATATAATCTAATCCTTTGACCTAATGATAAGATATAAATGAAGACAAACTATGTTATATGGTAAACAAGCTTAAGATACACACAGATAGATCCAAGTCTAGTCATGAGAGAGATTGATGTTTTAAGACCTTAATATCCATGATTACACTTTGTAAATGGTTAAAAAGAGTGGTTATTAGTAGACCAATATATCCAGGGTCAGCTCAAAGACATACAGGTAGTAGTTATACTTCTTTTTATGTCTTAGACCTTGCTCTCTCCATTGGCAAGGGGAAATCTTGAGACTAAGTGGTCTATTTGAATCCAAAACATAAGATAAGAATATAAAAACCCAAGGATGGCCCTTATCAATACATAAACATAGTTGGGGTCTTAATACACTTTTACATTACACAAGCATTATTTTTCAATCTAAATCCCCTTGAGGGCTAGCAAAGAGGTGACCAACCTTAAACCCCCAAGATCCCTAATCAATACACTAAATACATACAATAAAGTAATAATCATTGAAAAATCATGTATAATCATGAGGAATATTTTTGTGTGTGTCTAAATCTATCCCAATAATGAAATTGAGCTTTGAGTCCCAAAACCTAAATTAAACATCTCTTGAGTTCAAGAAAGCTAAGTCTGCCACATGAGGACGAAATTTACATGTTCACACAATATCTCACACTTTACATGGGAATATGAGATAATTTGAATAGGTGGGTTGGTAAATCAAAAAGGATCTACAAGTGGAATGAGGCTAGAAGGTGGTCGGTGTTTTATGAATGATCATTATGACCTCAAATAGGTCTTTAACCCTCCTAAAACCTTGATAGTGATTAGACAGAACAAATGGACCTCTAAAGCACATTTAATTCAATATTTTTATCTTTAAATATCTTGTACATTGTTTAGTACTCTAAGGAGGTTATCCACATGTACTTTTTATATACTTGTAGTTGTACAAACTATAATAAATGCCCTATTTTGCTTGGTTTTTGGTGTTTTATAGGTGTTTTTAGAAAGAGAGAACTTAAAAATAATTGGATTAGGTAATTTAATATGTTTAATAACTATTAAATCTTAAATATATTCATAGGACATTCTAGAGGTGGTCAAACAAGGTTGATTTTCCAAGGCAGTCTCAAATAGGCTTAGAATGAGACTAGGTGGCAAGTTCATTTAATGGTTCTCATACTTCTATAGGGTCTTAGGACATAAAAAGTGACATGGAGGTTGGTGATAGAATAGTGAAAGTTAATCACATGATTTTGGGTAATTTCACATGTGTGGGAGAGGTCTAGAGTAAGAAAATAAGGTTCTAGGAAAGGAGGCCTAATTAAAGATAGAGAAAGGTAGAAAAGATAGACTTCCATTCAGATTTAGAACATGAAATTTGGCATGAATATGTATAGACACAAGGAGGTTTACAATGGGTTTTAGGGGTATAAGGAAAATAGGCCTAATAAGAGCATGAAGAGAAAAATGGAGTCTTAGGAGTTTTTACAAGAACCAAAATGGTTTTATGCAGGTTTGATAAGATATTTAAAGACCATACATGGAGAAATAATGACTTTAGGAAGATGAACTTGAGTTTTGGACCACTTGGACCAAGCTAGGCATGGGAAATGAAGAATTTCAAAACACCTATGCATATGAATGATGTAATGTCAAATTAGAGGAGTTTATTAAGGCATGATAGGTTTAAAATGAGTTGGTAGAAGAAAAATTCATGATTGAGAATCCCATTTTCACTCTTATTATGCAAAGAATGATAATTTTCAAGAAGTTAGTCAAGGTGTCAAGCCAAGTTCTAACTCTTATACCACATAGAGGGTTGGAGCATCTTTAGGAGTGAGACACATGGATTTTGAAGTTTTTTTATGAATATTACATAACTCTCTTTTTTTAAATTCATGAAGACACTTTACAATATTATTGTACTATTCCCCTCTTTCTCTCTTCACAATTATCTATTTAAGTGGCCATTTTTGGCTCTATAAACAATCCACATCTAGTATGGTGAAGCCTTGCTAGTTTGAGTACTAATTTTGAATTTGAATAAAATATTCAAACTAGTTTTAAGTTCTCAAATTATTTTCTAAGTGTGTGAAGTAATTTATAGTTGAATAACAAGTTATATTCACCTCTCCTTGTGTTCATCTTACTCTTTCATGTTTTGTGCAAGTAGTCTACCCTCCAACAGGTCACATGAAGTGTATTTAAGTGTAAGGAAGAGTACTAGTGTCTAAAATTAAACTTCTTATTCATCCACCTTGAGAAATGCATATCATCTTACCTCCATGTTGAAATATTTATGTTAGAGAAAACTTGGATGTTGAAATCAATTTTGTGAATCACCTTTCATAGTGTAAGTTCATGGTAGTATTTTGGAGATTAACTTGGTGCATCACCTCATTATATTAGGTTTATTTCATGTTATCTCTCTCCATTTTCATCCAAATAATTTAGTAGCATAGGTGATGGGATTAAATATATATATCAATGGATCCAACCCTTCAATCTAGAGGTTTACCCCTATTATAGACAAACTACAGGTTTGGGTGTAATCCATTTGTTTCAATCAATTGGATTAGGCTTTAACTACCTTTTCAAGGGTGAAAAATTGAGTGATAGTTCTAGCATAAATGATGGGATAATTGTCCTAAGCAATTATTGTCAAGGTGAATGTTAGTTATGACAAGACCACAACTACACAAGTGTTTCCTTCTTAGCATTTGGATACTCCATTGAAGGTATAACATCTAGTTGAAAACCAATTTATCATTTATTAATGCTTCATGGTCATTATTAGATAAAATTATATTAGAGGAAGTCATTTTACAAATCCACTCCCTCATCTTGAGTTTCCTCTTGAAGTTTAGTACCCTAAGCCTTTTTTGACACTTACAAATCTCAAGGAAGAGTCTGAAGAGAAGAAATGTTTTGAAAGTCAATAAGAGAAAGAGAGTGAATATAACATGGATAGGAAACATGGTTTCTAAAATTTTAATACTAAAATCCCATAAACCTTTTTTCCTATGATGATATCCCTCCCAATGCCACCAAGAGTGTCCTTAATTTTAATAGGGAAGGTCCTATCACCCCAAGTAAACACATTAGAGACATATCCAACTTCTATAGTTTCCATAATATCACATATATTAATATAAAAATTATATTTTTTGCCATGTCCCTTAGGGGAAAAGCCCTTAATTGGTATATAACCTTGCTAGGAGGATGTATTTCTATGTAGGATGAATTTGGGGAGTTGTTGAATCAAAGATTTAAGGATATGAGTGATCATACATAATTGATCCATCAACTAAATGTCATCCAAATAGGGCCTAAGGAATCCATGCATGATTTCAATGAAAGGTTACAAAGGACATGGAATAGGCTTCCACCTTTCATGAGACCTCCTACAAGTTTTGTTTTCCCAACCTACCTTAGAGCTATTGGGACTAATATAGCTATTATGTTACAATCCATGGGTGGATATACCTTGCCTAATGCCTATGATGTAGTTATTAGAGATGATACAAGCTAGTAAACTCCCTCCAAAATTATCAATGCCTATCTTCCTAACATTCCTACTACTCCTCCAAACCTTAGTTCACTTCCAAATCCAAATAGCAAGTCTAAAACTACTCCAAAGAAATTAGATGATGTAATTGATTGACAATAAAAATATAAGGCCTTAGAAGCTTAAAATAGGAAATCAAATCAACATATTGGAGATTATAAAACCATTGTTATAAGCTATAATAATGGACCACCAAAATTAGTACCACTCCTTTACTAGAATCTTCAACTAGGTAATCAAATCAACATATTGAACATTATATCAAAGGAGTGCTACAGCTTGATGGAATACCAACTAAGTCTATAGGGATCATCAAAGGATTGAAAGTGTTCTTGCATGACTTCCCAAGTTTTCTAATTCTACAAGACATAGTGGTGGTGGATCTACCTGCACATTTTGCCATTTGCCTATCACGATACTTCACTACCAAGATATGAGGGTATGTTTTTGCTGATTAGTCTTTCATGGCTTTTAAAGCCAGTTATGGTGATAAATTTTCCATCAAGACTCAACCCTTATCCAAGTTACAAATTGAACCATATGTGGAAACTAATTCCAATCTAAATTACACTATCAATGAGCAAGAGGATCATGCCATATATGATAGAGCATATTCAAAAATTGAAGGAATTTATGATCTCATTTTAGATGAATATGGTGCTTAGAACTATGAGTATGATCCCTATGTTTTCATTAAAGAGATAGGTCTGGGAAAATATATCATTCTTGATGAGAATGATGAGTATATTAAGTTAAGTGTTGATGACTCCCTCACACAAGCTGCAATGGGTAACTAATTTCTTCATATAGATGATGATGATGATGATTTTGATGATGATGATGATGATGAGTCCCTAAGTGTGATAGATCAAGGTAACAAGGAAGATGGTACAATTATGCTTGCCTAAAATGAAGAAGTTCATGAGTGTGACAACCATGAAGAATATGATGATCTATGACATATGTTTCATGCCATAGTTCAAGAATTTGAACAAGTAAGGTAGCTCTCCCTCAAAATAATCATGAGTTTGATAGGAAGGTCATTAGTGGACCTAATGAACATGAAGAGGTGTGTCAAATCACTATTAAATAGGATGCATCCTTAGAGGAATACAATAAGGCCAAGGAGGAAATTTTATGTGATTAAGGAGAAACCTAGGCCTCAATTTGATATTGAGTCACTTGTAGACATGATTATCAAACAAGAAAGCAAGTATGAGATCTTTATACATCAAGCACATCATGATATAGATGAAGCTAAAGTTGAGAAAGTTTTCATGACTCCCAAGAAGGAAATTGATAAGAATCAAATGAGCATGAATGAAATAAAGTAGGTTGAAAAATAAAGAAAATATTAAGAGGAGATACAAGGACCATTTAAATCATTTTCAAGTGATTCACTTGTAGCTAGCAGAGGTCCCATGAGTGGTAAGTCCTTTGATCACCTTCAAAAGAAAATTTTATTTGACAAACATCCATCATATGGTCTATTATTCTCATGGAGAAATTGTGACTCAAGAAATATTGTTTTTGATCTTGGTTGAAGTAAGAGGAATTATTCCTTCACCTCAAACATGTTTTGAGGTTTATACATAGTAGGTTAGGTGTGTTGTTTTGAGTTTTTGTTATGTGGTTTTCCCTAAATGCCTTGAGCATAGCATGTGTTTATTTATTTTTACATGTTTGGTGTGATTTTGAAGTCTTTAAAAGGCATATAATTTTTAAATAATAGCATAAGAGTGACTCTATTTCCAAATGGGAGGAAAAAGCTACTAATCCATTAGCATTGTAGGCATGCTACCCCTACGAATCATCAAATTATTGACCAAATTTTGACCTCAAGTCAAAATTGGTAACCCCATATAGATTCAAACTTCATAGGGATGTAAAAAAATTTTCATAGTCTTTTCATATTCTTAAATTGTCTTAAATAGTTCCATGTGGTGATGTTTGTCTTTGTTTAGCATTGTCTAAAGTTTGGTCTTATGTTCACTTGTCTAGTCATATGAGTCAATTACAAGGTCTTGATGTTGTCAAAAATGGTAAAAGGTTTGGTATGTTTTAAATTAACTATAAAAGGTTATTTATGTTTCATTAAATTCATATTATCATGCTTTGAAACTTTAATATGTTCTATTGTGCTAAAATATCAATTTGGCCACCTTTTGGCCTATTTGGAAGAGTTACACATACCATTCCAAGAATAAAACATTTCAAGATGATTAAAAAAATAAATTATATAAAAAATTAGTTATAAGATGTTTAGGGATGGTTAGATACTAACAAAATCTATAGTTAAATACCTAAACTAAGTAAAATGACACTTTACAAGCACTTATACGACCTTGAAAGATTATATTTCAGTTGGAAATGGTATTTAAGTGTCCTTTTGGATCTATAAGATAAATTTAAAGATTTATACCAAGTTTAATGTTGAAATTACACTTCAAGTACTCTTTCTTCCCCATCACTACCTTCACAAGCTTAGAAAGGCAAATTTGAAGTGAATGGTAAGGCCAGGGGAGAGAGAGCTAGGATCTAAAACTTTGGAAATTGTTATAAGTACTATTAAAATTAAAATTAGTGGAATTATTTTTCATATTAATGGCTCATTATTTATTAAAAATAACTAAGAGTGATAGTAGGTCACTATGTCCTATCCATCCAAGAAGGGTCTGTTCTTGCATCTATTTCTTCACTTCAAAATTAGATGGAGAATAATTATTTTTATGGATGTTTTTAGAGGTAAAATATATTATTTTAATTATTTTTTCATCAGCCAAATAATCTCCATGAAGTGTATTTACTTGAAAGGAAAGTGGTCTTGATGTATAAAGTGTTTCACTCACTCCTACTGTAATTTTTATTTTTCTGAGGTATCAGTCACTTTAAGGGGTTTATATAACTCCATTTTTCATTAAAAAACTCCTCACTCTCCCATATTTCATGTGTCCTATCTTGAAAATCATCTCTTTATTAGTCTCCAAGAAATATCTTATGCCTTGCTCTTGAAGTGTATAATATAATTGATAAATGGACTTCCATTAGTCTGAGTGCCATGTTTGATTTGATTAGTGATGAGAAACTAATGTTTGACATTTTTTAAGAGTTTTGAATTTCAATTTGATGAACGTTGAAATCAAACCATGCTCTCAAACAAGGCTATAAGATACTTGACTGTATACAATTTGTATAGACTAGTTAGATAAAGAGGTTGGAAAAGGTGACATGATGTTTATCATAGGATTTACATACCATTTAAGGAGTGAAAAGGAAGTGAGAAGTGGTTTGATAGTGCCAAGAATTCAAGAAGTGGCTTTGTATCCCTCAACAAGCAAGTAGTAACCTATAGGCCCTAAGCGTGTAGGTCCTCATTTTGGATTAAATCAACACAAAAGAAAGGAAAAGATATGAAATTCTAAACTACATTTAGATTAATATAAAATAAAAACCATTGAAGAGAAACTAGGCCACTTACAAGTCAGAAATGGTCAAGGAATCAAGTTGACAAATCCTAAAAGGAACCTACAAGACTATGTATGGAATATAAATGGTCAAGGGTTTGACTAAGATAAGAAGTATATGAAATCTACCTATGTATTGAAATAGAATAATTTGGTTTGTATACCTTTAGTAATCATGACACAGTGGGAATACCAACTTCTAAATGTTAATCCCAATGCTCAAACCGCCCTCAAAGCCACCTATAGGCCTACTTGAAGGATCAATCCATTTTCAAGCTAAAGATAGGAGCATAGGAGTTTTAAAGGTGCTATGAGCCTAACTTATATTTCTAAGACAAATACAACAATAATTGAGAAATTTATTGGCAAAAAGGTGAAAAACCTAAACAAAGATGCAATCAAATGAGCCTAAAAAAGGCACCTACATGTTGCTAATGAGGAGTGTACTGATCTCAAGCCTAAAGGGATGGGAAGATATGTATGATAGACTATAAGGTATACCTTAGATATATAATAGGTAATAAGGTAATTTTAATACCAAAATAAATATGAAGAAGATTTGTCAACTTCAAGTTCCAAACCTTTACACACAGTCAAAAGGCAACCTATAGGTCTGCCTACTCTTCAAGAGTGTTTTTTGATTGATTTGAGAAGGGAAAGTCATATGAGAGGTCTAAAGATATTAAGGATATTTTTTTAATGTTTTCATAGTGTTATCAACACCTCTTTAAAAACCTCATATTTGATAACAAAGGTGAAAAGGTCAAAACACTATTCCATGCCTAATGAGTCTAAGCTCACACACAAGTTTACTTGCTTAGCTGAGTAGAAGTCTTATGCTACCATGAAAAGAGAAAATATGAGAGAGGAAATCCATATGAAATGGTTTCATAATATCATGAACATCTCATCTAATCCTTCAACATGATGATATGAGATAAATGAAGACAAGCTATGTTTTAGGGTAAACAAGCCTGATATACATACAGGCAAATCCAAGTATAGTCATGAGAGATATTGATGTTTTGATACATTCATAGGCATTATTAAACTTTTTTAATGGATATAAAGGGTGGTTATGAGTGGAAAAATACATCCATTTTCACCTCAAATCCATACATGCAACAATTATACTCACTATTTTGTCTCAGACCTTACTCACTCAATTAGAAAGGGGAAGTCATGAGACCAAGGGGTATATTTGAACAAAAAATATAAGATAAGAATGTAAAACACCATGGAGGTCCCTTGAGGAAATAAATAAACATATATTGGGTCTCAATACACTTTCATGTTGTACAAAACTCAATTTTCAATCCAAATGCCCTTGAGGGCTAGCAAGGAGGTGATAGGCCTTAAACCCCAAGATCACTAATCAATACACCAAACACATACAATAGAGTAATAAAAATTTCCAAAGTATTTATAATAATGAGGAATATTTTTGTGTAGGTGTCTGAATATCTCCCATCAATGAGATTGAGCTTTGAGGCCCAAAATCTTAATTAGACCTCTTGAGTTCAAGAAAGCTAAGTCTATCACCCAAAGAGTAACTTCACACATTCACACCATATATCACATTTTATATGGGAATTTTAGATAGTTTTAATAGGTGTAGGGGTCAATAAAGAAGGATATACAAGTGTAATGAGGCTATAAGGTGGTTGGTGTTTTATGAATGATCATTAAGACCCTAAACATATCTTAAACCCTCCTAAAACCCTGATAGTGACCAAGTATAATAAATAGAACTCCAAATCACATTTAATTATATATTTTTATCCTAAAACATGTTATATGTTGTTGAGGAATCCAAGGAGGTTATCCACATGTAATTTTCTATAATTTTAGTTGTATAGACTATAATAATTCCATGTTTTATAAAATTTTTTATGATTTTTAGGTCTTCTAAAAAAGTGAGAACTTAAAAATAATTATATGAGGTCATTTGGGATGTGTCATAAATATTAAAGATCAAAAATATACATAGAATATTTTTTAGGTGGTCAAACAAGACTTTTTTTTTAAGGTAGTTACAAATAGGCTTAAAAGGACACTAGGTGGCAAGGTCATTTCATGGTTCTCATACTTCCACAAGGTCTTAGGACCTCCAAATTGACATGGAGGTTTATGATATACTATGGAAAGTTAATAAACTAATTTTTTGTGATTTAAAATGTGTGTTATAGGTTTTTATCAATATAATAGGGTATAGGCAAGGTGGCCTAATTGAAGCCTAACTGAAGAGAGAGAAAGGTAGAAAAGATGGACTTTCACTCAAAGTCAGAACATGAAATTTTACATTAATATGTAAGGCCATAATGGGTCCTATAATGTGCCCTTGTTTTATCAATAACCTATATAAATTATCTTACATAATGAGGTTTATAGTTTTTTAGGGTTATAAGGAAAATAGAACTAGTAAGAGCATGAGGAACAAAATGGAGCCTTGGGATATGTTTGAGGGACTAAAATGGTTTATTTAAAGTATGGTAAGATATTTTAAGACCATACATGGAGAAAATAACTTTAGTAAGATAAAATTGAGTTTTGGGCCACATGGACCAAGATAGGCATGGGAAATGAAGTGTTTCAAGACACCTATGCATATAAATGATGGAATGTCAGATCAAAAGAGTTTATTAAGGCATGATAGGTTTCCAATTATTTTTTATAAAGGAAATCATGGAAAATTCATGATTAATAATCCTATTTATCACTCTTCTTATGCAAAGAATGATAATTTTCAAGAAGTTAGTCAAGGTGTCAAGCCAAGTTCTAACTCCTATGCCACATGGAGGGTTGGAGTATCTTCAAGAGTGATACACATGGATTTGTAAGTATATTTATTTATATTACATAAATCCATTTATTTTTTTATTTCACATGAAGACACTTGTCAATATTCTTCTACTACGCCTCGTTCTCTTCACAATTATCTATTTAAGTAACCACTTTTAGTTTTGTAAACAATCCACATATGGTATGGAAAATGCCTACTAGTTTGAGTACTAATTTTTACTTTAAACAAAATATTTCAAACTAGTTTTGAATTCTCAACTTAGTTTCTAAGTGTGTGAAGTAGTTTATAGTTAAATAACAAGTGATAGTCATCTTTCCTTGTGTTCATCTTATTGTTTCATGTTTTGTGCAAGTATTTTGCTCTCTAATAGGTCACATGAAGTTTATTTAGTTTTATTATAAGTATTTAAGTTTAAGGAAGAGTAATAGTGTCTAAAATAATACCTCTTAATCTTCCATATTGAGAAATGCATTGTATCTTACCTCCATGTTGTAATACTTATGTTAGAGAAAACTTGGATGTTGAGATCAATTTTTTGAATCAACTTTCATAGTGAAAGTTCATGGTAGTATTATGGAGATTAAATTTGTGAATCACCTCATTAGGTTAGGTTTATTTCATGTTCTCTCTCCCTCTTTTCATCCAAATAAGTTAATAGTATAGGTGATGATCTTAAATAGATATATCAAGGGAGTTATCCCTTCAATCTAGAGGTTCACCCCTAATATAGACAACCCATAGGTATATGGGTAATCCCATTATTTCACTCAATTGGGGTAGTCTTGAACTACCTCTCCAATGGTGAAAAATTGAGTGGCAATAGGTCATACGCACAAAAATTCAAATAGGGGTCAAGTCAGAGTAAGGCGTGTTTACACACCATGGCACACATTTATTTATTTTAACCTAGTAATTTCATCCTTATGTATTACAAGATTTAGGGGGGATGTAGATACTCAAATATATATTTTATGTGATAAACTAGTCTTTTAGAGTTGACAAATATCACTCAAGGATCTACCTCTCATTCTATTACTTTCTTATTGTTGAAAGGATAATTGTCTTCATCTCATTATGCTTAAATGATTATATTATTATTTGACTATAATATTATGGTTATAAATATCCCTTTTAACCCAAAATATGCTTAAAACCTAATATATATCCTTCACTATCAGTTACATAACTTCAACATTTAACTATTCTTCTGGACACTACCAATTAGACCTGAACACTAGTGTCAACATTAGTGTTCTATATCCAACACTAGTGTTTATACCCTAAAAACATTGAAATTTTAAAATATTTTGATATTTTTGGATTGGCCTATTTGTATTAATTAACCTTATATTAGAATATTTTCAAAATGTGTGATATAAATATAAAATAGATCCCATTCATTATTCATCTATAAATTACCATGTAAGCACATATTAAAACTAACTAAATCATTCACACAATTGAGTTATACTGCCCTGATATTCCCTATTTCCAAATTAATCACATGAGTAGTATTTTTATAGGTATATATAAATCAAATAATAGACCATGAGTGGTATTTGTCAAGTTTTAATATAGATCAGTACATGTACTCACATACATCATATTACACCATTATTCACACACAAGCCCACATTAAGTGGAGAACTACATTGATTTGAGGCCTTGTTTGGATTATAAGTCTATGTAGTTAACATTAACTAATAGAGGGTTATTTAAAGTCAAATTAAATTAACTTGAGCCCAATAAATCCCATTTTTAAGGTCGCATGCCTTAATTAGAGGATTTAAGGTTTTGATCAAAATATTAATATTTGGAACCTATGTGTGTAATTTGAATAAAAAATATACTAGGCAATAAAGAACCTTAAAAAGCATTAGTTGAGTTTATAGAAAAGGACTTGTACATCACTATGTACAAAAGTATCAGTTTTAGGATAGAAGCATTAATTCTAAGGATTTATACTTTACTGTGGATAAAATTATCAGTTTTAGGATAGAGGCATTGATGCCATTATTCCTATTTTGATGGTAGTGATCAGGCTAGCATATATCAAATATTTAGATTATGATGACAAAATATAGATATTGAAAAAGTGAACTCATGTCCCTGTATCAATCAAACTTGTTTATACATTATTAAACAAGCTAATTCTTATATCTTCTGTGTTTAAGCACGAAAATTACTATTTGGTAGTATACTTTCTAAATTTATGAAATTTAACACTATACCAAGAATATATTGTGAATCTAAATTATTTAATTAGTCTAATTTTAAATTAGATTACTCCTTGATTTATTAGTATACTCTCTTTCATGTTAATCTTTATTTTAATAAAAGGTTAGAAAGTAACACAATAAAAGTGATTAGACCACACTAGATCAAACATTCATAAAATACACTACATGGTAAAGTAGGGTGAGGCTATAAGTAAGAAGTATTATTTAAAGTGGATATCAAGATTACAATTAAAAAGTATACACAATGAACTAATGAAAAAATATACTATTGGTCTAAGATTTAAAATATATAAACTAAAAAGAGATAAATGAAATTAGGTGGTGACAAATATATATCTAAACTAAGGATTATTACCAAGAGGTATCTAACTAATATTATAATAACATGAAAAGATAATAGAAGATAACCTTATCATGAGAACACAAAAACCTAATACTCTAACATATGCATATATATTCCAAACTAAATAAAATAAATATTTTATGGATATGGATACATACCTTGGGTTTACATTTCCATGTATCAATCTCTGTGTATATGTACCAAACCAAACCAAACCAAACCAAATAAAATAAATACCTTGGATATGGCTATTGAAATTTTATGAGATATATTGTAAGTGAATCTAAATATGTATAGAAAAAAAAATTATCCTTAGTTTGGAACTACAAAGACTAGGTTTACCTTGTTGGTTTAGTTCCACTTGTTAAAACTTCAAATATTTTATGCATCATAAAACTCCATAAGTATAACCTACTATACCGTGATTTCTCTTCTTCTACTAAAAGTAGGGTTTTGTGAACAAGAAAATTAGAAGGATTTAGTACTTAAAAATGAATGACATATGTGTACCCTATATAAAAATAAAACTTGTAAGAAAATCCTATGAAATAGGCTAATGTATTCAAAGGGGATCAATAGAATATAAAGAAGTGGGTAAAGAATATTACTATGCCAGTCAATACCATTACCATACAAAAGTAACAAAAATAAATTGTCAAGGCTGATATAATTGATAAGTCACCAGAAATAGAAAATGACAATGTCAACCATAACTTATACAATATATAAAATAGGTAACACTATAAAACTAACTTGGCATTATTTAGTTAGTAATAAAAATGCTTGAAACTAGTAAAAGATAGGAAAAGATGGGAAAAGAGAATTGGAGGAGGATACAGTTATCAAACAGTATGATAATGAGTGTAAAAAGGTATACCATGTGATTATACAATAATATATCACAAATTAACAAGATTAGGTCCATACCTTTCCTAATGCGCTCCATAGGACATGCACTCTAGGAGATAATTTAACTAACAAATATTGCATGATAAATTATAAGTAGCTAAAAAATACAGGTGTATATAATGCATACTATATGTATATATCTAATATTTTTCACTTTATTACTTCATTTAAATTGTATTTTATATGGGCTTGTTAGTGTATCCATCTCTTTGAGTGTATGTCTAAATGAGTTCACGAATAATGGGATGTGATTATTTTGAGGTACTTTATGAGAGATGTTTGCATTTTATTATGTCATACCTTCATTACTATCAATATGAACTCATTTGAGTCTATATTTATCTTACCTATTTATCTACTTTCCATCCAATCTTTTTAGACACCCTATATTCCTACAATATCAAATAATTCAATAAAGTTTATTTTGTAATTAACTTTGCCTATATTTTATTTTCCTAGCTAATAAAGTTTTGATTCATGCCTTTAATAGTTGTATTATATCATCCTTAAAATTATATGTCAACTAACATCCTTCGAAATGTATCATCTTAGTTGATATTTTTAGCTTATACTTCAGGGCTATAAAAGTAAACAAAAGAGTTAGAGGTTAGATTCATATTCTTAAATGTGTATTTTTTATTAAAGGTCATTAAATTTCGATAGGAGTCATACCAAGCATGTGTCCTAGTCATTAGAGTCTCAAAATAATGATATTTATTTATCACTCTTGTCAAGTGAGGTCTTCAAACTAGAACATCTCTCAAAATTTTCATTTGATTCAAAGGGGAAGATTATTACACCAAAAAGTCTATCCCAAGGTGAGTATCTATCTCCCTATTATATTTTATTTATATACTTAATACATATAATGAATTTTCTTATTTATAAAGTGGATTATGTTATTTATCCTTTCTTATTCTCCTCAATATATCTAATAAGTTGTTATAGCTATAGGGTTTCTTAAGCTTTCCATTAAACCTTATTTTTCATAAATTATCCATTGGTTTGTGTGTTTCACAACTTAATTTATTAGTAGTTTAATATGTTATAGGTATATTGGATCTACGTTACCCTCAATCGTAAGTTCCTTAAATGTGGTATTCTTATTATATCCTCAATACACATTTTTTACCATTATTATATATTGATGCCTAGTAACATCCTAAAATTTTAACATAAACATAGTGTTTGTAACCATATCTTCTTTACATTTGATTTTGGGTTAGATTTTTTAGGTTTGTAGTAATTATAATCACCTATTCTTCCAAGTATATGTAGGATTTATTCTTGTGACCTTTTGTGTATCCTAGTGTTTTGAGAGAAATAATATTATTATAGGTCATCCTATCCCATGCATATATTATGGTGAACCTAACATGAATCATATCCCACCTCTTTTAACTATCTTCACATTTTCATATCTTTCTTCTTAGATCTTTAACTTTGATAAGTACCTCTTGTAAAATTTTTATTATTTGAATTTATTATATTTTCAATAATGTTTCACTGATGTCCCCCTTAATGTATTATTAATGAGCCTCAACCCATTTATATTCCATATGGGTTTCTCTTTTATCCCTCACCCCTTCCAACTTCCACCTTTTAAGGAAACTCCTTTTGGTAAAATTGTATTCAATCTCAATCTTGATATATCATAAGCACCTTAGTTGATCTAGAAAATACTCAAAGATAAATAAAATATATTGAAAGTAAGGTTATTCATACTCATTATATGGTGTCTAATAATTTCAAACATAGAATTCATAAAATTATCAACACATCCACACCAATAGTTAGAACATCACATCATGTTACCTCTATTTGCAATCCTCTATCCACACCAATAACAAAGCTATTAGAAATTACTTCTTGTTAACACAAAATAATGTAATATGGATCAAATCAATACAATTCAAGACCTAATATATTCTAATAAACCTATTGAAAAATATTTAAAATAACACCATTTATACCCAAAAAATAAAATAAGAGTCTTAATATTATATATACCTTGATTAAAACAACTGTGGAACCAAAAAATGGTCCTCCTCTTAACACAAATCTTGGGAATCCTTCCCATAGAAGTCATTATCCAACCAATAATCCTATAAATTAAAATTTTTAAAATCCTCTAAATGTGTCTCAAGTCCTTTCACTATTGGTTAAATAAATGTCCCTTATGCAAGATTCCAAAAATAATCAAATAATCCAAATCTAAAACCACATTTTAAAAATGTATAATCAATTTCCTCATTTTTTTAGATCAATCAAATCTAAAATAAGATTCTTTAAAAAGTTTAAAACAATCCACTATATCCATTCATAATGTTTAAGGATATTGGAATTATTTATCTAACCATAATATATTATTGTAATATTGATCCTACCTTACATCTTAAATCCTTTGAAAACCTCTATAAAGAGTGGAATCAAACTAACACCTATGGAACTACCAAAATTATAGCCAAAACATTTGTTGGAGATGTGTTAAAGTGGTATAATAAAATTCCAACTCACTCAATAAAAACTATAATATTTATTAGATGCTCTAGTTAAATCATTTAAATACAATAATCTTCCCATAAAATCCATTATAAATTTATTTAACACTAAGAAATTACCTGAAGAGTCTGCCCATGATTTCATCAAGTGATGAAAATTCTTAGTGTATAACATAGACCATAACATGAGTGATTAAAATATCTTCAAGATATTTATTACTACTCTAAAATACCCTCTTAAGTTCAAATTTAGGACCCTTTCACCCAAATTTAGAAGATTCTTTTGATAAAACCAAGAGACAAGGCATCTTCATGACCCAAAGTGAACCATCTCAAATTTATATTAAATAATATTTTCAAGCATAAACTCATGCAATTAACATTGATATATCTATCAAATCAACCCTCCCC
Organism: Torreya grandis; assembly: GCA_037957365.1. NCBI lineage: Eukaryota > Viridiplantae > Streptophyta > Pinopsida > Cupressales > Taxaceae > Torreya > Torreya grandis. The sequence goes on from JARHVA010002729.1 coordinate 1,060,763, forward strand.
TATAATATAAATAATAATTGTCCAATCCAATAAACATAATTATTTCCCACCCTACATTGAGTGTCAAAGAACTTAAGTAAAAATTACCACCTTATTGACCCATGAGCATTGATGATTCTAATCACCTCCCACCATTTTACATTCCCAATAAGGTTTTCTAGTGGCACACTATGGTAAGTCATTCTCATGAATGTTTTCATGATGTTAAAATATTTTATTTTACCTTCTTATGTTTGAAATTCAACCATGAAGCTATTAGCCAAAAATTAGAATAACTAATATCTCAAATATTTTAAAGCCTAACCAAACCAATTACATAAAATTAACTATTCAAAATAAAATCACAATCAACTTATAAATAATTAAAATAAAATATCAATTTTTTTTAAAAAAAAAAAATTCATGTTTCACCCTCATTCTTCCAACAATGAAGAAAACTTCATTAACATGAACAACATAGTGTATTATCACATTATTCAATTATTATCTTCTTAGGTAAAATCATCCAAAATAACACATAATTCAAATGGATACTCAAAATCACATTATAATTGATCCTAATTTTAGAGCTCATATAACCTTTCTAAATAATTCTACATGTCAACATAGTTATATAAAAAAATATTCTATCAATCTATCCAATAAATGCATAAATTTTCAAAATTACCTCCCAAAGATCCCAAAATTACCCTAGATCATAAAATTCCTATGGTGAGATAGATCTACATATAATTTGGCAACAAAGTTAATCCAAATTTTAATCTTGATGTTTTAGATTAAGGTAAAAATAGGTTTTGAAGGGATCCCAAAACCCAAAAACAAAGGGAGAAGGATAAAACAGTATCATCCACAAGCAAAACCTAAAACCTACTTTAAGAAGTATCAAAAATAGGTTTTACATGGACCTGAAACCACCGGAAAGGAAATTCAAAAGACAGACCCCAGGTTAATCTTGATGTTACTATCAATCATAATTCTACATTACCTTATTATAAATCACATGTTTGGGAATTTTATGATTCCCATCCTCATCTCACTTAGTATCTTAGAAAATCTTATGATTTCCACCCTTCTCTTAATTCAGATATTATGTAATTTTCTAATGCCTACCTTACATCAATTTAACCTTTGAGGTATTTTATGATTCCAACTTGTTGGGGCCAACATACCCTCATTTTTGAAAATTGGGTCCCTTGAGAAACCCTGAGAATTGAACATGAAGTTTGACATGTTAAGGTCTTTTTAGAATTTGAAGATCATCAAATTTATCAAAATCAAGCTTACTTAGTTATATTTTTCTTAATTTTGGCTAAGAGTGATAATAAATGGTCTTTATGGATTTTAGTTGTAGGTTCCATGGTGTTTATTCTTGAGAAATTCATGTTCCAAAACCCTTAGTTCAAATTTGAATACTAATAGGAACCAATTGGTGGGAACCTTTTAAAAATCCATTTTGGACCTAAGTATAAAGTTCATATTTTAAGCTTAGTTATGTTTTTAAACATGACTAAAACTTAGCCGAAAATGCTTGGTCCCCTTTATTATTTCCTCCTTTAAAGTTCCTTATGTGCTTAACTAATATTCATTCTTTATGATCCTTTTAATATTCCCTATCTTTGCCTAATGTTTTAACCCTAATGCCTCATTGTATTTATTAATACTAACGAGACCTTAGTCTTAACATCCTAGCTTGAGCTCTGGCTCCTCGAGTCTAATTTTATGTTAATATAACCCTTTTGGTTTATACCTTATCCTAATGTTTTAATCTTAAGGCCCCGACGTACTTATTAATACAATCAGGACTTTAGTATTAACACCTTAGCCTAAGTCTTTTTATATCATTATGGTCCTGACTTAACTTCCTTACATCTTGTAGGATCTAATGACCCTCATTTTATCATGGTATTTAATCCAATAAATTAATAAAAGCTTGAGCTTTGACTTAAATAACATACATCTCAGATGATCTAACATCTAGTGCTTCCTCATGGCCTTTCAATCAAATGACACAAGGAAAGCCTGATAGAATCCTACACATAACCCCTTAAACCAATCGCATCCAAGCCCTCGGATCATGATCAATGGTTCTCACTTCATTACAAATACCTGATCAGATGGAGTGAAGCACAATTGAAAAGTCAAAGGATTATGGAAGGCCAAAATGATCGACACATGACACCCTAATATTCAAAGAGTAAAATCAAAGGGGCCCACTTGACCAAAGCAACCAATCATGAACAAGCTTTTGGATCATGATCCTATAGTTGTCGTTTCATCACTGATTTTGATTTAATAGAGTGAATTAAGTCCAAGATCTTGTGAATCCCCATGAAGGTACCAAGTGGCACTCTCACATTGGGTCACAATAGTTTGATGAACTTAAAATTGACATTTGCATGACTCTCATGATATTCAATAGGATGTATTTAACATCCACGTGACCAGATAATTTAAGTCCATCAAATTAAAAGCTTGAATAGCTTAAAATTGATGTTTGTGATACTATAATTTGACATTTGTGAGGATGTATTTGATGTTTGTGAGACTATCAAATTTAAGCTAATTAATTATTCTACTCAAGATCAAAATACACTTCAAAATCTTGCTGGAAGGCTCATAAATTGATTTACAAGCTAAGGGAAGTGCTCAAAATATGATAAAACATTGGAAATATTTAATCTAAAAAGAATTAAATGGTCTTATAATCTAAGTATATGCAAAATTAATTTAGCTTAAACTTATATCTTAAGGTCCCCATTTCATGTTTAAATGATGTGAATCTCAGGCTAAAGACTTATGCTAAATCTCATTTTAAAAGGTCTTTGAAAATTTAGAATGTAGGCTAAATACATATAACCAAAGGTTTTCATGTGTTTGCTAATACATTAAAAACCTATCTAATGTTATACCATTATATCATGTTGATCTCTTTGAGCATATTTTATAAGGCCTTGGCATAAATATTTTAGACCAATGTATACATTGTGTTTATTAAACACAACATAAACATTGGCTTAGAACGTTTAGCCATGATCCCCTTTATATAATTAAAAAAACTTAGACATAAATTACTTAGCCTAAAGTTTTCTTTGTGCTTAATAAACATGTAGAAAACCTTAGCCTAATGAACTTAATCCTAAGTCCCACTTTAATGATGTGATAACTTAAAGTTTAGACATCTCTATAGATCAATGTTTCATGCTTCATCATTGGAGGATGATCCAACAACATGAATATCTTATGGAATTTTCAAAAAAATCCAAGAGCTCATGAGCTTGATACATGGTGAAAGTGCATTTGAGGTAGAACTGACAAGATGATCTGACGGTTCACACTTTATCACTAGAGGATGATACAATGTCATGAAGGTGCTTATGAATTTTTAAAGGCTCATGAGCTTGCCACATGGCCAATGATTATTCAACAAAGCGCTGACATAGGATACGAAGCACAAGAAGGCATGCAAAGATGCCAAGTGTTAAAACCATGGGACTTGGAGTAAAAAGTAGCCAATCATAGGCAAAGGCCTAAATTACAATCAATGGCTCATACTAATATAGGATTTTAATTTGATGGTGCAAAATAAAAAAAGTTATTTTAAATACCAATGACTAGTGCTCAAAGGCATTTATGAAAAATGCCATGAAAGGTCTAGACCAATGCCACATAGGAACCACACAAGTAGAAAAGGACAAAATGGGAGATCTTGTGGGCTCAAAAACATGAAAGTATAAAGGCAAAGGTCCAAATAAAATCCAAAGTATGTATGAGCCATATTATAGATATATCATGCCATTAAAGCTCTAAAACCCTAGACCTTGCATAAAAGTGACCCAATTTAATTAATTTGGTCACAATTTGATCCAAAGAGAGATTGATTGTGTTTTTGAGCATAAAAGATATTTCACAAAGACCATTTTATATCTAGGTTAAAAATTTTGAAGAAGAAGAAACCATGGTAGCTCGTATATAGTAGTTAAAAGAGGATACAAAACTCTAGTTGTCCATAAATAATGAGGGATAGATCTTCAAAGACACTGAATTGGATGTTGTGTCCCTAAATTTCTCAGGCATTAGGAATTGATCTAAACTCTTATTTTACATAGAGTATCTACCACTTATTTCCATGGAGGAATAGAGAATTTATATGGTGAGTAGGAGGCACTATGACCTGGTCACAGTCTAGATGACCAACCTTCACCATGCTGCTACAAAACCCAAGGTATTAATTTGTATAGATGTCCTTTCTCCTATCTTTTTTAATTATAGGATTGATAATTAATGTATCATTCAAGAAGGGAATTATAAGAAGACAAATTATATCTCTCTTTTATCTTTTGAAAAATATTATAAGATTCCTCTCCCCCACATAGACTTGTTTAAAATCAAAGAATGGACCGTCACACATGACTTGGACTCTATCCTTAGACCCAGGCTACACCAAGGACCCCATATATGTAGGGAATTTGAAGGCAAGATCCCAATAGTCTAATTTAGGGAAGGCATTAGAGTTATAATGACCCTATTAAACTGAGCCTTTGGATCCCCTTCAACCACATATATAAGTAAAATCTGGGTCCCCTATGTGCATTTCATTGTGGAAGAAAAACTCACCCCTCTAATTAGAGATTTGATCAGTGTCTTCTTGGCCAAGAATTTCACTAACATAAAAATGAAGACATATAATAAATTTTATATGATTTAATACCTACTATATGACCTACTTACTTCTATCAACTTCCCTAGGATTATAAATTGGTCTCTTAAAGGAAAAACTACCATTCCCACCATTATTCCAAATTGCATATCTTTAAGTATAGGAACCATATATAATTTATTTGTAATTATGTGTACCTATCCATAGTGGAGGATATCATAGGTGTTCCCATGCCTAGGGTCCATCCACTAATTAATAAGTATGTAGAAATGATGGGTGACATTGGTTCTACCCTGATTGTTTAATTATCAGGATCAAGGGGATCATGTCCCTAGCAAGATGGCTAAGCAAGAAATTTCCTCCCATATCATCCATGGAATTGATGGGATTTGAAAATAAAAGAGGAAGGTTTTTATCCACCCTTACCTCTAATTATTGGAAGGACTACACTTTAATATTGGAAACAAGTTGATACCATAGCCAAGTACAGGGATTTATTTGGGTTTCAACTTGATTAACTCAAGATGTGGGATCCTAATAACATAGTGACTAATCATTTGAAGGAGAAAAATCTCTCCAATCCTAAGTACATGCATCAACTTAGTTTTCATGACACCATTTATATTAAGGCCAAGAATTATGAAGAGGTATTGGCCAGGATCTAAGGGCACAACATCAAACTTAAACATAGATTGACCAAAGATGATAAGCCATTAGGAGAGGCATGGAAAATACATCCTTTACAATATCACTTACTACTTGGATCATCTAGGATAACCCAATAACAACCCCAAGTAGGACAACCATAGCCATAAACTCAAAGATAGATTGTGCAAAAGCAAGATAAACAAAGCCATGGCAAGGAGAAATTAGGAGAGGTGAAACTGGAAAAAAAAGACCTGGGGAGGGGACATCATCTTCAACACTCCCACAAAATCCACCTTCCCAAATTGAGTATTTATATATGATTGACTTGGAGCTAGATGAGACACTTGAAGGTGCTCTCAAAGAACTTGTAGAGGCATATGACACTAACAGGGAAGAAGAATAGTTTGAAGAAGCTCAAGTCCAAGCAGGAGAGCCTGGGGAGGATGAAGAAAAGGAGTTTGATCTAACTACCATCCCATTGGCTCCTAGGGAGAATATAAAAGCAAAAATGACACTCATCCCTCTCAGACCAAAAATACCAAGGTTGACTCTCACACACCCAACTAGTGAGATCAACCTATTTAGTGATGAATTCCCCATTCATGGACTAGTCATCCCTGACTGGTTCATTTATAGAAAATTTTAAAATATCCCTTCTCTTTCCCATTCATGGGCCATGATAAAAGTTACCAATGTTGAAGTGCAAGATGACATGAAGACATAGATTAGGGCTATGGTAAAGGAGTAAGAAGAAAGGAGAATTATGGTCACTCCAAGACCAAAAATAAATAAAATGGATGCTCTTAGAGCATCAAGAATCATAGGTGTAGAGGTCCTAAAACATCTAAAATTTATAGGCTCATCTACCACTATTCAAATTAATCTAGAGACAACTAGATTAGAAAGGGTCACCACCAAGACAACCATGGTAGGAGCTAAGGAATTAACCTTCTAAAAGGTGGATCCCTTTTTAGGTTTAACCCTAGTGGGAGGACAATATCTTGGAGAAGCTACTATACATGAAGAATATGTTGAGAGATTTATTGAGTCTCAATTAGCTCAAACACAGGTTAGGGTCTAAGGGATGAAACAAAGGATTCAAAACTTGGAAAGAGAAAATGAGAATCTAAAAACCTAAGTTATTTTGTCAGTCCCTAACACCATGATGGACATGTTTGAGGACTCATTATTGGATATTTTTAATTCTTTAAGTTCAATAAATATAAGGTAGGATGCCTTAAGCCATTAGGGTGAAGTGGCCTAGGAGTTAATAACATAATGTCAAAAGGTAGAGACCTAGATTAGGGATCTCATTGACATAGTGATTAAGAATAAGATTCCTAAGTTTAGGACCATCAACTTAGCCCATTTGAATAATATATTGGGAATAATAGTGGACAAGGTCCAATGTCTGAGTATTTAGACAAAGAATTTGAATAGGTTATTGGTAGATGATAAGGGATTAATTATCAAAATTGAGTAGCTCCTGGGAACAATGTTGTTAAATCATACCAATACCACTATAATTAGAATTATTGATGATGTTGAATTCAAACATATGGTCACTTTGTTCATGTAGTCAGTTAGGTGCAAGAGCCAAGGCCAATTTGGTAGGGATAATAGGATAATTTTAGACATTATTTTCATAACAAAAGAGAAAATTGTAGAAGTAAAGAGCATAAAGGAAGCCATGGCTTGGGATGATCAAGACTTGGATGACTTGGCTGATCAAGAAGAGGTTTTCCTAATGAAGCTAGCTGTGGACATGGAGCTCATCAAGGACTAATACTAGAAGGTGATGGAACTTCTACAAAAATAATAAGGGGACCCTTCAACAATGGGCCCACCCATTAGTTAATATTCCTTTTGTTAAAAACATTATAATATCTAAGATAGGAATCTTCTTTTGTAAGACATATGCTAGTCTGTTAGCATATTGCCCCTAGGTCACTCTAACTGTGAAGAATAAGTGTATTTTAGGACTTTAAGGACAATTATCCTTATATTTTCAACACTTATACATTTTAAATGATCAATGCACTACCTTGTCCTTCTATAAAAGTCATGCACCATCTTGTAAAAGGAGAAAGAATTTTTAAGAAAAAATTATACACTAGAAGAAATTAATATAATCAAGGAGTTTTGCAAAGATTGTCCACATTTGATATGTCAATTGCTAATCCAGATTTTATTTCAATTTATAGTTTTATGTCTTGAATTTGAATGGTTTCTTTGAATTATAGGTTGCATTTTCTAATCATAGGATTTCTAATTTGTGCATATTCTAGATTAGTTAGAGGATCTTAGGTTTTTTTTCATTTCATTTTGATCTGTATTCAAATGTGCAAATTTTATTTGATTATAGTAGTAATTCCTTAAAGTAGACCTGGTTCTTACCTATGTCTCTTTACATTATCCTTTAAAAATTTCCTAGTTTATAGTGGAATTTTAGCTTAAGATATGTTGCATTATATATTGGTTTAATGCATACTCAGTTATAATTGATGCTTTGTCATGATATTTGAAACTAAAATTGGCAATCATTCACTTATTTTATACCTTACCCTTCTCTTTGCTCCTTTTTTACACCATATCACTATAGTTTAAGCTTCATTATAAATATCCACTTATATTAGTTTATAGCTTAAATCTAGATCATAATTCACTAAGTATTAATATAGATTCTTTGCAATTCACAAAGAATAGACCATGATGGATCCCAACCATCACTCATTATAAATTTGTAGAACATCGATACATATCTCTACCACTATTTCATTAGAGGTGAAATAAATTTACCATAACCTACTACTCATGCTCTGAACTCCTTGAATTCTAAACTGAGAAGTGTTCTTTAAACACTAACAAACCCTATGGTATACTTAGAGGCATCAACAAGGTGTTTCCCACCAGTGCTAGAAGGAGGGCTAGATCTTTGTGAATTTTTCAAATATTCATTGATCTTAGTCTATTTGATCAAAGATTAGTGTATATTTATGTTTTTGAATAAATTATTTGCTTAGAAGTATAAATATAATTGATCTTTTCTATTTGTGACACATCTTTGTGCTTCCTTAGATAAAGATTGAAGTTCTTTGGGATTTGTTGCTTGTTTTTGGTAAATTTAGCTTAAGATTGAATGCCCATAGTATTTTAGGTTATGATAGCTCATTTTGATAAAATTTTGGCATATCCTTCATATATCTAAGTTCCTTTAGGCTTAGATTTTGGCATATTCATGTAATTGAATGAATCTTTGAGCTAATTCAGTCAAAGATCAATGTCCTTTATAGTTTTTCATATAAACTTTGAAAAATATGCTTAATGTGTAGGTATAACTCTTGTTCTTTATAAAATTTAACTTGATAAACCATATTTTAGGTAGGATCTTCAAGTTTTAGTTAAAATTGTCTAAGATTAGAACAAGATCACACTCAAAGACTAGGGAGCCTTTGTTTGAGCTTGAGGTTCATAGAAAGGCTAATCATGACAAAGGTAGATGCAAGAGATCCAAATATTTTACAAATTTACCTCTTCAAGGTACTTTTGCCTTCAACCTTTATCTAGGTATGGCTTGGTTGGGATAATCTTCAATCAATGTACCAAGTGTAGTATATGATCTACCATACAACCTTGAGAAGTATTTGCCTACATTTAGTCCAACCGATATTACAACTATTGAAGAGCACATTAAGTCTTTAAAATTTGATTTAATGTTGTTAAATGTTGTGAATGAAGATGTATCTTGTAGGTTATTCCCATTTACCTTTAATGATGCTACCTATTAATGGTTCTTAAACTTGCCTGATAATTACATCACTAGTCGAGATGGTTTCACTGATGTTTTTATTAATCAATTTGGTAAGATTGTTAGTATTTATGTTATTTACAATAATTTTACCACCATTAAAAGGGATGAAAGTGAGCCTATTAGTTATTTTAATGCTATATTTCATAAAATATATTGTAGGAACATAAAACCCTATAAACCTGCTGATGTCTTAACTTTATAAATCTACAAAGATGCAATGGATCCCATGCCCTCTATGTTTTTGAAGAGATCCATTCCAACTATAAATTAATTATATAGGTCCTATTCTAAGGCAATAACCATCAATGATTAGATACAACCCTAGGGATAAATGGCATACTCTATGTCAAACATTGACCCATATATTCTTGTGATGAACTTAGTTCCCAACAACTACAATATCCTAGTGTTAAACTAACTTCTAAACCTTAATCAATTACCATTAAGTCATATTGCTCCCAATAAAAACTTAGGATTCTTAAACCATCATACTAATGTATTTAATATAAATGATAAAAAATCTTTAGTACCAAATGCTAGTGCTAATAATAACTAGGTACATAATTTTCAAACTCTTAAAAATGAGAATGAATCTATCTTGAAAATGGTCTAAAAGTTGAGCACTAATTTTCTTTAGATGCAAAACAATTTGGAAATACTACTAAAAAATCATGTAGGAACTTCTCATTTTAAAGGTATAATAGACCAAACAATAGATTTCAAAATGATAGTTTTCATAATAATATAAATAATGATCCATCTTATAAAAAGATGACCATGGACATTAACCTCATTGATATTGCATTACCTAATTATTTTAGAGTGTATTACACAACCAAGCATGGTGAAATTTACTGTATTGAATTTTTCAAAGATTTTAAGGATCTCCAAGAAGAATTGGATACATTTGAAGTGGTCTCTAATAAGGAAAGTGGTGCAGGTGCTTCTGGATCCAAGTTATTTGATTAAGCCTTCATGGTAGATACTTTTGATTTCCCCTTTCAAGAGGATAATGAACCTGATGAGATCCCTAAGGAGATCTAAGATTTTCATACCCCTTAAGGAATAGAGATTAGAGGTAGCCCTTGACCACCTCAATGCTTCTAAATAATTTTGGAACTCCTCTAGACACTTCTTCAAACAACAATCTAGAGCCACCTAAAGGGAGTACTTCTAAACCCAATGTTGATATTCCTAGTCTTTTTAATAAAACTAAATATAATATAGTTGAGGATATGAAAAAGATAAAGGCTAATATCACTTTGCATGAACTCAAACATATTATAGAGCAAAGGGACCTCCTACTAGAATCTTTGTTAAAGAAGTCCAATAATCCACCTATGGCTGATCATGCCAATGTGACTACACATAAGGCTAAGGTAGAATATCCCCCTTTCCTACTCATTGCCAGGATGTTTGGTAAAAATTTACACAATTGCTTACTAGATTTTGGTGTTTCTACAAACATCATGTCTATAGGTATATGAAAATAACTTGGCCTGACTCCTATAAAATCTGATAGAGTTGTAACTCAATTAGACAAATCTAGAGTTAGGGTAATTGGGAAAATTTTAAATGTTCACATGCAACTATCTTATGAGCTTAGGGTTTAACAATTTATTGATATACCTGATGTTTATGGAATCTTGATAAGTAGGGAATGGACCAAAACTTTGAATGGTTACATATCCATAGATTGCTCACATTTATGGCTACCTTGGAATGGAGTCCCTAATCAAATCAAGGTTAAGAGACAACCAAGGATGAAACACATGATAATGGAATATAATGTTGTAAATGAGAGGGTCAACATAATTGACTTAGGCTTGGGGGTTTTTACCCTTGAAATTGGTAGGGTATGTGATCCCAAGAGTAATCATATTGTTCTTGGACTATGGAAATTGCATTTTGATGGTGTTAGGTGTAATGTTAGATCAGGTGTTGGTGTTGTCTTAATTGACCCTATTAATAGAAAGTACCATGCTTCTTATAGGATCGAATTCCCTTACACTAAAAATATTTTTGAATATGAATCCCTTATCTCAGGTTTTTCATTTACTATAAATAATAAGGTCAAATAACTACAAGTTTATGGGGACTCAAAACTAGTGGTCAACCAAGTAAGAAGCAAATACCAATGCAAAATCTCATATCTTAAAAGGTATAAGTTTAAGGTCTAGGATTTGATTGAGTCCTTTGATTATTTTAATATTACTTTCATCCCAAGAGAGGAAAACCAAGCTATTGATGACTTAGCATCTACTATAGCTAACCTCATTTCCAACCAAGATTCCCCTAATTTTAGCAATGAATTGATCTCTTATCCTTCAATGCCTGATAATGTCAACCATTTTCAATATTTCAATGATGATCAATAGATATTGGATTTCATGACTAATTATAAGGCATTTGATGCCCATATTATTGATGATACCAATGAAAATGCATCTAAGGAGGACAAGTTTTATGGTAAAGTCATTCAGCTGAGTGATAACAATATTACCAAGGGGATGATTGCTTTAGAATGATTGTTTGATCAGGACAAACTAGCTCAAGTTTATAAGGTTCCCAAGGTAAGTAGGAAGGATTATAATGATATTTATCTTGGTCTCTAAGATTATCCCTAGTTAGTAAATGTTGGGAAAGCCTACACAATCATTAACAACAAGAAAGCCAAATATTTCCTTACCCAATATAGGGATGCCATAGCCTGGTCTTATGATGACTTAAAGATCTTTGATCTTAGGGTCATCACTCACACCATCCCTTTAAAAGAGAGATGTAAACCATTTAGGTAGAAATAGAGGCTTGTAAACCATATCCTAGAACCTATGATCTTCACTGAGGTCAAAAGATCACTAAATGATAGGATAGTCTTTCCCATAAGGCATTCTACCTGGGTGGCTAACTTGGTGCTAGTCAGGAAGAAGAATGGTGAGATTAGACTTTGTATTGACTTAAAAAACTTAAATAAAGCATAAAAAATGACAATTATCCCCTTCCCTCTTTAGACCAAGTAATCCAAGTTATTTTAGGTTCATCTATGATGTCTTTTCTTGATGGCTTTTTAGGTTACAACTAGGTATTAGTTGATAGAGAGGACAAAATGTAAACAAAATTCACCACAAAATGGGGAACATTTGCTTACAAGAATATGCCCTTTAGGCTAATCAATGTAGGAAATACTTTTTAAAGAGATATGGACCATGCCTTCTAGGGCTTGATTGGTAAGTGTATTATTATATATATGGATGATCTAATTGTTTTTTCTAAAAATAGGGAAGATCACTTCTTGCACTGACAATAATTTTTTTAGAGATGCAAATCGTATGAAATCTCCTTAAACCCTAAAAAGAGTATCTTTTGTGTTATATAAGGAAAATTATTGGGTCATGTTATAGCCAAAGATGGGATCTATATATATATTGAAAGAGTGGAGGCCATATCTAGAATAGAACCTCCAAATAGTAAAAAATAACTAAAGTCATTCTTTGGTAACTTAAATTTTGTAAGAAAGTTTATTTTTGGCTTTGCAGAGATTATAAGGCCAATGAATGACATGCTGAAGAAGGATGCAAAATTCACATGGAATGAAAACTCTATAAAGGCATTCAATGACATTAAAGAGGCCATTAGCCAAGCTTCAGTCCTTCTAAGTCCTAACTTCTCAAGGGACTTATAAGTCCTTAAAAGTATTATGTATCATTATGATTTTTATTTAATATTTATAGCAACTCAATATTCATTTTATATCGACTAGACTGATACAATGTATTTCATACTTGACTTTCCACACATTATATTATCATAGATTATATATTTATTAGTCATGCCTCTATCATTTGTATTGTATCATCCTTGATGATATAGTTCTATGTTAGACAAGATACTTCCAAATATATCATCTTAGTCAATATTATTATCTTAGAGTATAGGGTTAGTTTAATGTATTAAAATAATATATATATATATATATATATATGGTTCATATTATCATTACATAACATGTAAAACTCTCATATACTCTTAGTGTGTACAAATTTATTCTCTAAAGTTTATCAAAAAAGAGAGTTAAAAGTTTGAGTATTATTATTAGAGGTTTAATCTTGCTTAAATATATTTGAAGATCAAGAGAAGGAGTTGTGATAAAGAGGTGTTATATTATTTGGAGGTCCATCTAAACTAAGATTTTATAGTGATTATTATTTTCATTTGAGGTATTCAACTACATCATATTATAAAAAGTTCTACTTAAACCAAAGGGGAGATTGAGACATTGACAAGCCTATACAAAGGTAAGTATCTCTATCCCTATTCTCTTTCATTTATTTACTTATTAGATAGAATTTATTTACATATTTCTACATCTATTTGTATGTTTTTTATCCTTGATTCTATTACTCATTATAACAAATAATAGTATATATATAATCTTGTTATGGATATCTATTATCACCTTAGGTTACATAGGCCACCCATTGGTTGACCATTTCATCACTTATTTTCTTAATAATTTAGTGTATTACAACTATCTTATATGTAGGTTACCCTTGTTCACCTTACATATGGTATCTTTATTATATATTTGATACTCCTCTTTTTTTACCATTGCTATATCTTGAGGCCTTGTATGATCAATAATTTATATCATAAACATAGGCTTTGTAACCTTATCATATTAATATTTGAGTGTGGATTACCTTATATTAGGTTTGTATAAATTATAGGTCCTTACCCACTATTCTAAGTATATAGAGTCTTTATTATTATGACCTTGTTTATATATAAGTCTATTAAGAGAAAGAGTATATTTATAAGTCATCTTATTTGGGGAAAATAATATGTAGCTTGAAATAAACACAAATTCAAGTAATAAAGAAAAATGAGAAATAACCATAAAGTAAATCATATTGAAGAAGAATTTGGGAGATGGAAAAAATACACACAAGAAGAGTGTAGATTGTGTGGGATCAATCCATGCTAGAAAAAAAATATTATGTTGGAATAATATAATATGATACTATGTAAGGAATAGGGAATGATGATTAAAGAAGGAAAATTATAATGTACAAAAAAAGAATAATGAGAGTTGTAAAAGTAGGGCTAAATACATAATAAATGGCAAGGGATAGAGGGGTCCAAGAAAACTATAAAAAGGAACCTCAATCTCTAATTTGAGAAATATTAGATAGTCACACATTTGTAGATACCGAGTCAAATAAATTAGAGAAATCTTGGAGATAGTATTTTATATATATTAAATAGATATAAAAATATTTTAAGATGTGAATGGAAACCTATAATGGGGATAATTGTATGATGATTTATTATATGGTTTGTCAAGGAAATGATTTTGTATATGATAATGAAAGATGAATTATTTGAGTGAATTTTATCTTGATGTGGTGTTTTTTATATACTTATCTAATGTTTAGGTCATGTGAAATATTTGATTAAATATGTTATGATTATTTGCATATTTATGATTTTTTCTCATAATAGTGTTCGTGTTGTTATATTTTTATTCCTTATTAGACATTATAATTATTCAATCTTAGATAATATGCTATAATTTTAAATATTTTATATGTTGCACAAGATCTAACTTATGCAGGGCCTTAGTGAAAGATCCTTAAAATGCATAATAATAATTTCAATACTTTAATTTCATGTAATTAGGTCAATTTTTACTATTTTATTAATTAATTTTAATTATATATAAATTAGAAATTGTATGTTAAGGTTATTATAGTAAATTATTCATGGAAACCAATTTACCATATAAAATTTTGGGAAACCTACATTTGTTTGCATGGTCCTTTCTCTTATGATATTATATTTTCCTTCCTTATTATAAATCTTATGTTTCTCTAAAATATTTCATTTTTTCTCTCCTATTATGGATATCACTTGCTTATTCCTAGTTTTACCTTGCATAGTGTTTCATATTTTAATCAAGTTGTTCCCTTTTACATCCTTGAGTATTAGATTATGCCTATATTATATATTTGACATGAATTTTATTTGTAAAATTATCTTTTATAATTTATATAAAATTACAATTAGTAGTATTTCATGATATATATGTATCCATTGCATACTACATAAGGATGTTCAATATAAAAACCCTACTAGGCAAAGTGATATATTTAGTTGTAATTTTTTTTATTTTCTTGAGATTCCTTTGATTAGTAATCATGCTTATTTGAAAATGAAAATGGTGTATGTCAATGATTTTAATTTTCCTTCCTCTGAAACACGTAAATTCTAATGTGAATAAAATTATATAAATTCAAAAGATTTGAAATAAAATTATGTGAATGATAATGATGCCAATGATAATTATGTTATATGATCTAAATATTTTATATTTTTGATGAATAGAAAGATAGGGTTGAAATAATTTCCTTTTTTATAAAACACATCCTAGACCAACCTAAATAAATTGATGAAATATTATGTGTTGATAAATATGGAAATAAAATCCCTAATTCAAGATACCATAGTGGAAAATATAAATTTTAGGGTGAATCATGGAGTTTTAAAGAATTCCAATGTTGACCAACATTATATATTTTCCCTTCACATCCATAATAATGTTTTTTTCTCAATTTTATTAGTTTATTCCTCCTCTTATTTAAACTAATTTTTTTTATGTCTTTACCATCTCAAACTAGTTTTAATGATTTATTTTTATATTGAAAAGTTCCTCAACCATATGAAAATGTTTCTCCACATTCATCCCTTATCCATAGGAATTTTTAAATACCTTAATTTATCCATTATTACTTATACCACTATGATTTATATTAAAAACCCCAATTTTCCCTCTTTCAATATACCATACATGCCATGCAACAAAAACTTAAATTTATCTGTCAATAGTCTTAAACACCAAGCCATAAAGTTAATTGAATTATGATATCCTTACCTACTCATTGTATATATGTTTCATCTCTTAAAAAATTGAATTATTAAATGGAAAACATGATCCTTCTCATCACATCAAATATTTATCTAATTAATGTCTTGATTTTACACATAATAGTATTTTTTTGACAAATATATTTTATAGGATAATTAAGCATTATGCTCTTGAATGGATTTATGTTGGAGGGATGGTAGGCCTAATATAGTTTAATCACATTCTATTTGTTTTGACTAAGTCTATATATGTTCTTTATTGTATCTTAGATGGTTTTGTGTAGGTTATTTTAGGCTTCCTAATGAGAAGATAGTTATAGTTTAGTCCTTGGTGTTCATCATTTTTTTTGGGTTAAGGTTATGGGATCCTTTAAAACCCATTTATTTACCTATATATACAAAACATATTCACATACCACCTTAAAAATACCTAATGATAATGTTATTGATAATTTTCTTAGATTAGAGTTAAAAATATGACACAAAAAATAAAAAGATATTGAATTAAATTGCATATTTTCTCAAAATTTTCTACCACCTATTAAGAAAAAAATGTTTTAAACACTTACCAATATTTAAATTAAAATTTTCATGTAGTTATAAATTATGAGATTAATATTTTTGTGGTAAACATACATAAATATGGGACCAATGCACATACTTATATTAGATAAAGATAATAAGAAAAATAAATAATTAGAGCTAATGTTAGTGATAATAATTTCCAATCTAAGAATGAGATAAAGAAGGTAGATATTAAGTATACAAACCATCTAAAAATATATTATTATCACAAAAAATAAATAAATACACTTTACATGATTAACTTAGAGTCCTAAAAATTTTCTTCAATGATTGGTTGAATGTATTATAATTTAATTACCTCCTAACATCTCATTCAATAAGGAATTTTCCTACGAAGCATAATGTTAATGCATATTTTGATTATCATAGAGTCCCTATACATCCCATAAAAAACTTTGTAAGTTTAAAATAAAATATACAAGACCTAATTGACAATAATCAAATTTAGATACTATTTCAAATCATTTGAAATTCTTTACTAATAATATTCCAAATCAAAGTAATTAGTATAAAGATCAAATATTTTTCATATAATATCTCAAAAGAAACAATAAAAATATTATAACATTAATCTAATTGATGATTTTTCAATTGGCTCAATGATACACATAAAGAGGATTATCCAATTATATTATATTTGATTAAATTACTCCATATTGGGGGAGATCCCAAGGCTCAAAAGTTCAACAAATAAGATTTTTGGTCAGTCAAATTTTCATTCTTTATTGAAATGAGAGTGTTACATTTATAAGACTACATAAATCCTTGAATCATGGAGTGCATGCTCATCTCAATTCCACATATCTTTTATTTGAACCTATCCCTAAGCTCTCATAATATCTATAATTAATCACTTAAATAATCTATGTAAGTTATATTATAAATCACTTACATTATTACTTTATTTTCTCCATATATTAATTTCATACACATTAAATATTATGGGGCACTAAGCTATCCATATATGATTATTACTCACATAATAATCCTTTATATTATTTTTTTAATAAATTCACTCTAACCTAAGCACTATGTGAGTGCTAACTCACTAATTTATGTAACATTCTCCCTAGTGTTAACATGGGGAGAGGAACTTCATGTATAGCTAATATTTTCCCATAAATTTTAATCGTATATGTTGGATATGCTCGATAAAATATCTATCATAATGGATACGATAGATTTATTACATTTAAGAGGATCGAATGTTTTATTATCATTTACCCTAAAATATAGGTTTATTAAACATTTTTGACCAAAATAAACTAAATATCAAAAGATGACACAAAAAAATAAAAATGACTCACAATAAACTTAAATGACATAATAAATAAATAACTCATAATATAATAAAAAATATTAAACCCTTCTATTAAAATAACACCTATTATAAAAATTAAAAAACCTAAAACAAAAATTAAAACTAAATAAAGTTTATTCAAAACTAAATTAAAACATACAAAATGATAAACTTAACAAAAATATAATAAAACTAAACATAAAAAAAATTATTAAAAAGTATAAAAAATAAACTTAAAAATATAAACTATAAAAGATAAAATAACAAATATAAAATGAAAAAAAAAACTTAAAAAAAAAAACTAAAACCATGAATTCAAAATAATAAAACCACTCTTAAAAAATAAACCATGAATTAATACATTATAACTAATCAAATTATATAAGTCTAATATCACTTTAAAAAAAAATACTACTAGCTCAAAAACATTGACTAAACAAATAACAAAGAAATTAAACTTAAAATATAAAAATGAAAAACCTAAATAGTCTTAACATTAAACAAACACCCAAGTCGAGGATTGAAGCATTTTTAAAATGAATGAAGACCAAATCAACATGGAAAATAGTTTTGGTAGTGGTTTCACTAGAGGAAAGGAGGAAAACCATAGGTGGGGTTACATGTTTTTTCCATCTAGTTTTGAAGATAAAAAAATGTAGATTGACAGATGGAATAACTATCGTGTTGAGAGGAGTTACATGAAGTAAGAGGAGGATTGGTTGAGGTTACAAATATGTGCTATGAATTGGTTTATTACTTGAAGTAATATCATGGGATATGAACTTAGTTCAACTGAGTGGAGAGGATATCAATGACTTCAGTGATGCATGTAGGTAGATTCTATAATTTGGTATTCCCATGAAAGTTGTGTTTGATACATATTTGTGTGAGTTGAGTTATTTAATCTTAATTTGATGTGAACTAGATCCAAGAGGAACACCAAACAAATAAATGAGGAAGAATTTTGTAGCTATATATCTGTGTAGAGGATGAATTTTGTGAAGCTCACTACAATTATGTTAATTGAGCTCTAAAAAAAATCTAAGATAGGTGAGAGCTCACCATGAATTTGTGAAAGTTTCCTTAATATAATTCCTCAATGCTAGATCTAAACGCTCAGAGAAGTATAAATAGCTTGTAAGGCCTAGTACTACATAAATAATGCAAATCCAATGCAAAAAATAAAATCCAAAGAGGGGTTGCATCCAACAAAAATTGTGATTACAATGTGAAATATTTTGTCTATTGTTCATCTTATACAAACTTTAAACTAAATGTAAACAAGACAAACATTTTTTTTCCAATTTTTATGATTATTGTGAATAAAATTGTGAACAAAAATGGAAATTAGAAACTATGGAAAACATGGATAGAATGGAAAGAGGAGGGAGACATAGGTAAATTATGAATGAAAATAAATTTTCATGTGGTTTGCACTGAAAATTCTTGTCAATGTGCAAGCAAAGTAATTGGAAAAAATAACATTTGTACCTAGGCTACACTACATAGCTATTAAACCAATTTTATGCACATAAAAATAAATGAAGGTTAAAATAGAGGTCCAAGGGAACTTGATTTGATACCAAATGATAAAATTACCCAATATTAGGGGAGAACCCAAGGCTCAAAAGTGCAATGAACAATATTTTTTGGTTAGTTAACTTTTCACTCTTTATTACAATGAGATTGTTATATTTATATACCTATAAATCTTCAAATCATGGATTGAATTTTCATCTCAATCCCACATATATTTCATTTGAAACTATTCCTAAATGTCTCACAATCTCTATAATTAATCACCTAAATAATCTGTGAGTTGTATTATAACTCACTTACATTATTACTTTATTTTATCCATGTTAATTTAATACACATTAAATATTATGGAGTGCTAACCTATCCATATGTGATTATTACTGATGTAATAATCCTTACATTATTTTAATACCACACTCACTCTAACCTAAGCATCATGTGAGTGTTAACTCATTTATGTAATAATATTTTTTTATTAATGTTAAAAGTGGGGTATTTTTTAATAGGGACCCCAATCCCTACAAGAAGATCCAATATAAGATAATTCCATAGGACTCACCAAGATAAAAACTAAAATAATATAAATATAAGTTCAAAAATAGCTACAAGTAGCCCAAATACAACCTAAATACAATAGAAACAACTCCAAAAAGTGAGGTACAACTAAAAACATACTACAAATACTCTAACTGTTTGCACTCTCTGACACATCTTCCAAAAAAATTTTCACAGATTTCAAATTAGAGTCTATCTAAAAAATCATATTTTCCTTATCAATGTCTTTAAAACACTCACTATATTGGAGATGTTTAACCTTATAGTATTATTCAAATCTAGCAAACCTTTTAGGTGAGACCTTAAATTTTCTAAATTTTTAATACCTTCATGCATAGCTTATTTGATACAATTGACCAAATAGTTAATTTTTTTATTTAGCTTATCATTCTCACATTCCAAAGTCCCAACCCTATCCCTTAGTCTTTGGATTTGAGTACTACAGTCCTTTTCTATGTCTTTGTGAGTCAAATGTTCACTATCTTATTGAAGGCTTTTGACTTTTCATTTAAGATCTAAAATATCCCTCATGATCCATCTCATAATATATTTCTACAAATCTAACTCTTATTTAATTTTAATCATATTTTGCTTACCATTTAAAGAGTCAATAACAAATTTTAAAATCTCATTCAGGTTATGCATTTGAATTCCTAGATCTTCCACCCCTACCTCCTTAGGAACATCAACCACTTTTATTTTTCCCTTATCATCCTTATTAATTAAGTCATTGATTGTCTCCCTTTCCATGTCATTATGAATATTTAGAGCCTCCCTATCTCCTAAAGCACCATCTAACATAATTCTCTTTTGTCCAGCCCCTAAAGAAACCTTAGTATCACTTCTCAATTGGGTCTTGATTGTATACTAAGTTATGAGAGGATAATTATCATCCAAATATTTAATCTAAAATTTCTATATATCATCCTTTACTTTATGGAGTTTTGGCATGTTAGGGGATATCTGATTCATTCCTTTAAAAATATTGTGAATGAGAAATATGATGCCTTGATGTATATGAACAAAATATTTACCCTTTTTGACCTTATCAATTAAATTTTTCAAAAATTTAAGGATATCAAAAGGAAAGATCATCAAAATGCCATGTCTAAAATAATTTAAAAAATAAATAGAGACCAACACAACACATTGTACCTTCCCTCTAGCATAATGTATTTCATGATATGATAAGCCACATCTCCATAGGGTCCCATCATAGATTCTCTGTCAAACCCATTATGTAACTCCTCCAATGTTTCTCCTTCCATTAAAAATTTGCTTCTCTTTTTTTTTAATCTCTATCTATCTTGTAGAGTTTAGTTACCTCCATGGCTAACCTAGTAATGTGAGCAATCAAGTATTAATAAATTTATAGAAACACCCCATTAATATTAAACATTCTATTATCCCAAGAATCATTAAATAAAGTGTTGAGGTATCATTTCTAAAATGGGGACCCTTGTTTCAAAATTTTGCAAATTTGTGCTTGGAATTGAAAATGCCACTTGATCTGAATGATTTATTTGAAGATCATCCAAACCTAGCTCTCATTAATCTTGACTAGCATGTCTCCAT
Source organism: Torreya grandis (assembly GCA_037957365.1). Taxonomy (NCBI): domain Eukaryota; kingdom Viridiplantae; phylum Streptophyta; class Pinopsida; order Cupressales; family Taxaceae; genus Torreya; species Torreya grandis. The sequence continues at coordinate 1,082,357 of JARHVA010002729.1, forward strand.
TTGATTCTTGTTTTATTTTTCCTAACTTTTCTACTGGTTGTTTCATGTGTTTTTCAAGATGCAGGTTTAATGAAGACCCAAGTGTGTGGATAATGCTCAGGGCTTCATACTTAAAATGATAAATTGACCCTTTGATTAAGCCATTTATCTTTAAATATCCAATTTAATTCATGTTCGAGCATCTAAAAACACTTAGTCTAATTATTTTAGCCTAAGCCTTTTAAATTTGAATGAAATTTTGCACGAGAATAATTTGCACATGAACAATTATTTGTGCCATGGACCTAGTTTAATTCTTATCTTAAAGTTTAATCATGTTTATCAACATGACCAAACCTTAATATAAAAATATTATACACGATCCCTTTATGTACTGAGCCCCTTTGTTCCTATGGGTTAGCTAGTCATATGGTCCCTTTCATTATGTTCTAACTTATTATAAAGCCTTCTCCTAAAGTTTTAATTGCGTTTATTAATATAATAAAAACCTTAGGATAAAACTTTATGCCATGTATTTTACTATCCATATGACCACTTTATAATTCTTTAAAACTTAGCCTAAAATTTTATCCTAAGGTTTTATCATGTTCATCAACATAAATAAAACCATAGTATAAAAATTTATCCTAAGTTCTCTATATTTATTGAGCTTGACTTAGCTTTATTTTATTGATTGTAAGATCAATAGTGCACATTTACTCAAGTGAAGTTAATCCAATGATATGAGATGAGGTTGATAAGTCAAGCACCTTGATTAATGATATGTGTTCACTCAGGCAAGGTTGATCTAATGGTGTTAGTTAAGTCAAGAATTTAATGGAACCCTAAGACAAGTGAGAATGTGATAAGTGTCATAATATCAAAAAAAGAACAACGAGCAACCAATGATGTTTAATTCACAAGATTGAGATTTGATAGAGCATGATTGATCAGCTAAAGATGATCTGAAGAATGCATTTTATCAGGTGGAAAAGATCCAATGGTGCAAGATCAATGTTGATATTTCAAAGGAACTTAGAGATAATGAGGAAGTGATCAGTGTCATGACCTAAATGGATGATTAAAGCTCAAGCATGTTATCAAAGATCGATGGTACATGGTTGAGCATACACATTATGATCAATAGTACATATTTAGTCAAGACTTCAATGAATCTCCATAACAAATAAGAAAGTGAAAAAAGTTGACATTATGAAAACCCTATCAGAGATCTAATGGTACATAGAGTGAAGCATAGAAAAAGATCAATAGAGCATGATTGATCCATGCAAGCAAATATAATAGTGTGAGATAAAAATTGACATTTCAACAAAGGTTAGAATGAATGAGAAAGTGACAAGTGTCACAACCATAGGGAATATAGAATAGAAACCAAGGGAATACAACCTCCCATATCATGATAAATGAACCACATCAATCTGTATAAATAGATCCAATGGTGCAAGCCTAAGTGGACTTTTTAAAGATATAAACCCAATGAGATGTTGACACATGTCCTAGAGGAAATGGTCACATTTTGAAAATTAATAAATAGAATGACATGGAAATTCCATGTTGGCATATACATCAAGTCAAAAGATTTTGTGGACCCAGAAAGGTAAAGGTATAAATTTGTAAATCCAAGCAAAATCTATGTCATAAATCTCACATAATTTGAATAGTTTCCACCATTAAAGCTTTGTAAAGACCTTCATAAAATCCCTAGCATAAAAAAACCCTAGTTTGACCCTATAATAATTGTAAATGAGTTAAGGAGAAGCAAAGCATCATCTATGTAAAAATAATTCAATCCAGAGCTAAAGTATGGTCCACTAGTGAGAAATTTAACAATATTCATAGACATGGTTGCTGAAAAAGGTATTTCCAGGTAGGATGTAGATATCTATTTGACCACATATGTAAAAGGGATAATTTTCAAGGACACACAGTTAGATGCCATAGATTTGAATATATGAGACAATAATTGGTCTAAGCCTTTTCTAGACCATTGAATAATAACCAACCATTATAATAGAGGAGGAGGAGAATATGTCTGTAAAGAGTCTCTACTATGACATATTTGATATACAAATGATTGGTCTAAATTATGCAACAACAAAGTTTGAGTTACTTCACTGTATCGATATCATTGCTCCCATTTTTAAGGATTTAAAATAAATAAGAGCATGATTATTCGTGAGTGTAATTTTAGGAATATTGATTACATTTATCCCATAGCCTTTGAGAACTAATATAAATTACCTAAAACCCAAGTGGACCTAACTTGAATAACCAACTAGGACAAGGAGGATGAATTAAAAAGCATCCTTTCCCTATGGCTATATTTTAAGAATCAAGTATTTTTAGATTTTAATAAAAACATCCCCATTAGCCAATTCATATTGGGGATTAGAATGATCATGACAATGATGAACATGTTGTGTAAGAATCTAACCACTACATATGTAGATAAAATTTGGGTCCCCTTAGTCTATTTAATGGCTGAGAAATGGGTCACCCCTCCTCTAGGTGAGGTAATCAACACCCTTTTGAGTAGATAGTTTTTTGTAATCAAGAAGAAGACTAGGGATCAATTTTACATGATGTCATACCTTTTGGATTCCCTTCTTACTATAATAAAAATTCCCAATTTTAGGCAATGGTCAACTCATGGGACACAAATTGTTTCATAATATTACTCCAAGTTGAACATCTTTAAGTATAGGGATCAAATCCACTTCATATGTGACTATGTTTACCCATACCTTAGTGAGGCCATCATAGGGATCCAAATGATGAGGGTTAACCCCCTAATAAACAAGAATTTTAAAGCCATTGGGGACATATGGCTATACCTAGATTGTACCATCATCAGGATTAAAGGGACACAATGCACCCCACTCAGGCTACCTATCCATGTACCAATCAAACTAGCAGAGAAAGAAGTATCTTATAAAATATGTAATAGAATAGATGGTATTTTCAAGACCAAAAATAAGGAACTACTTCACACCCTCCCCATAACCATTGGTAGGACTATCTTTGAAAAAAGGGACAATATTAAAGCTGCTTCTAACTATAAGACATCTTTCAATTTATAAATTGATGGGTTAAGGTAGTGGGACCCCTATGGGAGAGTTAAGGAACACTTGAAATCAAAAGGGATGTTGATTTGACCTTATGATCACCATATTATTCCTTTTGACATCATATACACAAAAGCATCTTCATTCTCTGAGCTCATAGGGAGATTAAAAAAACAAAACATCAATCCAGAATCTAGGTTGGTAAGGAAATAAAAGGGAGGAGATGATAAATGGTGGTTAGGTCCAAGACAATATCATTTTATAATAAATACACCTATTAGACCTCCATCAATAAAACCTAAACCTAAAACATAGATTGAACAAAGGCCAGAGGAAAGAAGGCCTGATGAAATTGAATCTTCTTTATCCCTAGTAGAAGAACAAGGATCACCCATTAAGGAAATTCATATGGTAACCTTAGACCTTGGGGAGATAATTTAAGATGATTTAAAAATGTTATCTAGTGCCTAATAGTTTGATGAGGAAGACGCATAGATGGAAGAAATAAAAGAGGAAAAGGGGAAAGAAATATTGGATCTAGTTCATGTGGATACCCTTAAAAGAAAAGCTGAGATGGCCATGGTTCTAGTAAGGACCAAGAATCCCAAGGTAAATTTCACTCATCCTTTGATTAAAGTAAATATATTTAGTGAAGAAAACTTGAGTCATGGTCTAACCATTACAAAATGGTTCATTTATGGTAGATTAAAAAAGGTACCTATTGCACAACACCCTTGGGCCATGATCAAGGACACCAATATCCTAGTTCATGAAGAGGTCAAGCCATGGATTGTGGATTTGAATGAAGAAGATGAGAGAAGAATGACTGTTTCAAGAGAGTCAAGTAGAGTAAAAATGGATATCCCATCTCCTAAAGTGACTCAATCATCGATGGGATTCAAGTTTGACCCAATAATAGCTAGATTGTAAAGAGTCATAAAGAAGAAGGTCATGGTTGGTGGTGAGATCACTTACCAAAAGTTAGAGCCATCAAAAAATTTAACTTTATTGGGAGGAAAAAATCCTAGTTAGAATCATATATTTAAGGATCACGTGCTTGAATTATCCCAAACATAAGTAGAACAATTGCAAGCTGCCCTCAAACGCATGCAACAACAAAAGGAAAATTTGGAGAAATAAGTTGTATTATCAGTTCTAGAGGTAATGGTTAAAATATTTGATGAGTCTTTATTTAACATGTTTAATTATTTAATGTTAATAAAATATAGATAGAGTGTGTTGAGTCAGTAGGATGTAGTAGCCAAGGGCCTAGTTAACCAATGGAATTAATCCAGAGGTAAAATCAAGGAATTGATCAATATCTTGATTGAGGATCAAATTCCTTATTTCAAGACAATCAACCTAGCCAACATAAACATAGTCATGGGATTTATAGTGGACAAGATCAAGGGTTTAAGAACATGGTCCAAGAACCTAGAGAGCCTTCTTGAGGATGAAAAACAATTAGAAGACAAGATAGATCATATATTTGGGACCATAATCACTGAACCATCCACACTTAGTTTTATATGTCTCATCACTGATGAAGAGTTTAAGCCTAGAATCACCATGGTCATGCAAGAAGTGAGAATCAAGAGCCATGGAAATATTGGAGTAGATAATAGTAGTATCATGGATATGATGTTTACTGTAGAGGAAAATATTGGAGAGGATAGGAGCATAAAAAAAGCATTAAAAATGGTTAATAAAGATCTCAAAGTCTTAGCAAATCAAGAGGATGAAATATTCATAGAAATTATGGTCAATCTAAAGCTAATTGATGAGAAACATGAAAGAGCAATGAAGATCCAATAGCAGAAATAGGGGACTACATCAGAAAAGGGTCAAACTAGTTGATTTAGGAATATTCCTTTTATAACTTAACTTGTATAATATTTTGAAAATAAAATATTTTTATTTTTAAAGTTATGCACAATTTGTTAATCACATTGCCTATAATTTAGTCATTTGGAGTCTTTAAAAAGTTCTAGAATGATTATAAAAGGATAACTATCCTTAAATATTTGACATGACTAACTGACATACCTCATGAATTGTCAATATAAAGAGGTATTTCCCATGGTAAAAGAGGAGGGAGTTTTTGAGCCATAAACTATTCTATAAATTTTGAGCAAATTAATATAAACAAGGAGTTATACAAAGTTTGTCCACATTTTATTTTGTGAATTACTATTATGACTTCTCTCTCAATTTTTTGGTCTACAATTAAGATTTGAATGGTTCTTGTTGACTCTTTATGTGCATTTTTCAAATGAATAGTAGTTAACTTATGTTAATGCTAGGTTGGTTGAAGGTTCTTAAGTTAATTTCATTGTCTTTTCCTTACATGTGAATGCACTTATGTTGTTTACTTGCAAGGGTAAATATTTAAGTGAACCAAAGTTCTTATTTACATTCTTTAATTTCCTTAGATGCTTGCCTAATGTGTAGTAAGATTTGACCTTATGTTGTTTCATGTTATACATTGGTTTTAAGTGCATATTTGGGTGATATTTGGACTTTGTCATAATATCTATGTTAAATATCAAAAACATTAATATGTCTCTTCTCTTCACTACCTTTCCTTTTGATCTTTCTTTGATCATTTCACTTTAGATTAGCTTTATTATGAATATTCACCTTAGCTTAGATCTCAGGTTTAGTTCTTTGAGAATAATTCCTTTTACATAGCAAAGATTACTTTCACTTTCATAAAGATCAACTAGTAGGCCATGGTTGCTCCCAATAACTAGACTTAATAAATATTTTGAAGTAGTTCACTTGTTCTATCATCATTCCACCACATTTAACAAGATTATCTCAACCTGTAACTCATGCATCAAAATCTCTGAATTCAAAAATGAGTAGTGTTTCTTAAACACTTAGAACCACCTATGATACACTTACATGAATCAATAAGAGAATGAATTCCACTAGCACTATAAGGAGGGCCTTAGTTGAATCTTTGTAAATTTATTGTATCTTTACTATTTTTAGTGAGATTTGCTCAAATATCAGTGAATTATTTGCATATATGTTCTTCTTTTAGAATATTTGTGTAAATATCATTGATACAGGTGGTTTGGGACTAATATTTAAGCTCATTTAGCTAAAGATTTCCATTCTTTGAAGATCCATGGTAAATGTTTGTAAAGGTAACTTGAGATATATAAATTTTTCTTATTTGAAATTAGTGACTAAAGATGCTACATATGAGTGGTTTCTTAACCTTCCAGATAACTATATCACTAGTTAGAATTATTTTAATAGGATATTTGATCAATTTGGTAAAATTATTAGTCCTTGCATTTTATATCAGAAATTCACCACTATTAAAAGATATTCTAGTGAGACCATTAGATGCTTCAATGCTAGATTCTAGATGTTCAATAGAATCATATCTCTTTATAGACTTGATGAGGCCTTGGATTTAGAAATATATAAGGATGATTTGGACCCCATGAATTCTATGTTTCTTAAGAGGTCTATTAGAGTCATAAACACCTTAGCAATGGCTTATGTTGAAGCTATTATCAATGATCAAATGTAGCCTCAAGGCTAGCTTGCATATGGCATTTCCAAAGTGAACTCTAATTTCCCTACACTGAATGTCATTCTTAATGCCAATTAGAATGTGCCTACCTTAAATCAGACACCAATCTTGAACCAAATTACCTTAAGCCATGGTCATCCTAGCCAAAATTTAGGGTTCTTGAAAAATAATACTACAAATGGATTTCATCCACATGAACAAAGAACTTTGATACCCACAACTAGTAATAAAAATCAAGTGCACAATTTAGAGGCAACAAAAAATGAGAATAAATCCATAATTAAAATGGTTCAAAAGTGGAGTATTGAATTCCTATAATTGAAAAAGTAAGTAGGTAATACTAGGAAGAAATCTAATAGGAATTACTCATATCAAAGGTTAAATAGGCCTAATAACTGGTTTCATAATGGTAACACTAGTAACAATAAAAATAATGAGTCATCAATAGGTAAGAACAATAACCCTGAGATTAATATTTCTGATGTTACACTAACTAAATATTACAAAGTTCACAATTATTCAAAGCATGGTGAGTTAGACCGAATTGAATTTTGTAATTCTTTTGAGTTGTTTTAAGATGAGTTGAATACACCTGAAAGTGGATCTAATAAAGATAATTTTGTAGTTACATCTAGATCTTCCAAGTCATCTAAATATGAAAATAAAACCTTTATGGTGGAAACCTTTGAATTCCCATTCTAATAAGAGAATGAGACTAAGGATACTCCTAAAGAGGTGCATGCCTTTTAGTAATATTTGAAGAAGACCCATCCTTTAAGGAATAGGAAGAAGAATCAACCATTGACCACATCTACACCAAATAATTTTGACACTCCTCTCGATCCTACATATGGTAACAATCCTGAGCCACCAAAGGGAAGTAATTAGAAGACTAATGTTGATTCATCTAGTACTTATATTAAGGGTGGGTAAAATATAGTTGAGTACATGAAGAAGATTAAGGCTAACATCACACTATATGAGTTGAATCAAATAACTAAGCAAAGAGATTTGTTACTTGAATCTCTATCTAAGAACCCTAGTAAGTCTCCCAAAGCTGAAAATGGTAATGTTTCTATATACAAAAACAAATTAGATGTTCCACCTTTCTTACTTACAGTTAGAATCTTTGATAAGAATTTTCATAATTATTTATTAGATTATGGTACATCTACTAACATCATGCCTAAAGGAATTTGTGAGTAGCTTGGGTTGTTACTCAATTAGATAAATCTAGGGTGAAGGTAAAGAATTTTGGAATGTTCACATGCAAATTGTAGCTAAACCAAAGATCCAACAATTCATAGACATCCAAGTGGTGGATATAATTGATACTTATGGAATGATGCTAAGTGGAGGCTAGACCAAATCATTAAATGGTTACATGTCTACTAATTGTTCCCATATGTTGCTTCCATGGAAGGGAGTGCCAAATTAGATCAAAATTGAAATAGAACCCAAGATGAAACATACGATCACTAAGTATAATGCTATAAATGAAAGGTTCACCATGGCCAATTATGAGTTGGGATTTTACACTCTTGACACCTCTAAGGTATGTGACTCTAAAGATACTCATGTTATTCCTAAGATATGGAAATTATTTTTTGATGGTGTTAGATGTAAGTCTAGTTCTAGTTGTCTTGATCAATATTATTGGAAAAACATTTAATACCTCTTATATACTTTAATTTTCATGCACTAACAACTTGGTAGAATATGAGGCTCTAATTTTAGGTTTACAATTTACCATCAAACATAAAGTCAAAGAAATGCTGGTTTATGGTGATTCAAAACTGGTAGTTAATCAAGTGAGAATTAAGTATTAGTGTAAATTATCTTACCTTAAGAAATATAAGTTTAGATCTTGGGACCTGATAGAGTATTTTTATGCTTTCAACATTGTCTCAATTCCTAGGGAAGAAAATAAGTTTGTTGATGATCTAGCCTTAACTGTAGCCAATCTTATGCCCAATCAAGACTTTAAGATAGGTAACCTTAGTGTTGAATTGGTTCCTTATCCCTTAGTCCCTAATAATATCAACCATTAACAAGTATTTAGTGATGACCAACATATTTTATACTTCATGAATAGCTCAAGAGTATTTGAGGCTCACATCATTGATGAAGCCAATGAAAATGCTCTTGATAAAGGCAACATTGATGGCATAATTATGTAATTAAGTGACAATAAATTTCCTAAGGGAATGATTACCCTTGAAAGGTTATTTAACACAAATAAACTAGATAAAAATGTCAAGATTCCCAAGGTGAATGGGAAGGATTACAAAGTAATTGACCTATGAATGCAAGATCAACCCAAGCTATTATCATTTCATGTGGGCGGAATGAACGCTCTTTCATAATTTGAATTAGCTAAAATGCATGTGGGCGGGAAATGGATTGCAGAGAATCTGGTAGGAGGGACAGACCCTGGAAGAATAGTAGAGGATGAAGGGAAGAATGTAGGGCCATGATTGTTGGTTGATGCTGATAATGGAAAGGATCCATATGTTTATGATTCTTCTAGTGGGGTCAGTGGTCCCCCATTGAATCATGTGTTAGAGTAGGATATTGAGAATGAGAAAGATAATGCTGATTATAAAAAGGAAAAGCCATCAGAAAGGTAGGTAGGGATCTTTGAACAAAGGACATGGTCATCTTTGTTTGGTAAAAAACCAATAGGAAAATCTCTTTTCCCACTGGTGACATCAAAGTCCTGCTGGGAGAAAGGTGAGTTTCAAGTTTTTATCCCAGATCCCTTACTTGATTTCTCTATGTCCTCCATGGAATTTACTTTAGTGGGAAAATTTCTAGGAGCTAGACCAAATATAGAATCTCTCAGAAATATGGTTAAAAGGAACTGGACTATTCGTGGAGATGTTGAAATTGCACCTATGGTGAATGGCTTCTTTTCATTTATTTTCAATTGTAAGGAAGATTTGAATAGGGTTCTTAGTGGAGGGCCATGGTTTTTTGGTAAATGTTCTCTTACAATTAAAAAATGGGAACCAAATATGGACTTATCAGATTCTTTTTTCTTAACTACTCCCATTTGGGCTAGACTTCCTAGTCTCCCTTTAGAATTTTGGCAAGAGGACATTTTTAAAGGAATAGCCAGTTCATTTGGTGAACTTGTGGCATTGAATAATGCTACGGCCTCTAGAACTAAACTCCAAAGTGATAGAATATATGTTAAAGTGGCAGATTTGAATCATCTCCCAAAGAAGGTGGAATTAATATCTAATCTTGGAAAGAAAACCCAAGAGATTGTTTTTGAAGATTTGCCAAACTCTTGCTATGCTTGTAAGAAATAGGGGCATTGGGTCAAGAATTGCCATTTCAGAAGTAAAATTCATCCAAAAAATGTTATGGATGGGAAAGAAATTAAGGTCCAACAAAAAAAATATGGAAAATCAAAGAAGATCATCGAAAGGAACAAAAGAATAAAGAAGATTCAAGAGTTCCATGTGCTGAAGAGGATAAAGATCCTTCTACTGAAGAGGCTAATGATCTATATACAGAGGGAGATAAAGAGCTTTCTTTAAAGAAAGAAAATCCTCAGAAAGAAGAGCAGAGGTTGCATACAGAGATCAAAAAATCTGAACAAATAATAGAGGATATGACAGATTTATTAAAACAAATTGTTGTTTACCAAATCAAAGAAGATCGATGCAAAGATGTAGAGGACAAATCTGGGTTAGAGGAAGGTGAATTACTGCCTGAAGATGAAAAAAATCTAGAGGAGGGAGAGTTGCTCACTTCTTAGTCTAGGGAGAGTCAAGTGTTATCTAAGAATGATAATGACTTTCTAGTGGAAGGGGTTCCCCTTTTAGAAGAAGCGAGAGAGAAGGGAGAAAACTCAAAAAACCAAAAGAAAAAGGTGAAAAAAAGAACAATATAAAGGGTGTAGAAATGAGAAGAATAAAGGTGAAATCTCTTGTTTCTAATCAGAAAAAAGTTGGAAAAGGAACTGAATAGAAATCCAAGGTAAAATCAGATGTTGGCTCCCCAGATAAACTTGGAAGAAGATCCACAAGGAAGAACAAAGAGTTAGAAAGCATATAGAATATTGATGATGGTAGGCAGGCAACCATTCTAGACTTTACCCCTAAAAAATAGAAATGAAAATAATAAGCTGCAATATTAGGGGGTTAAATAGTATTAATAAAATGGATATTGTTAGGAATTTTGTTAGAGAACAAAACCCTGATTTCCTTTTGCTCCAAGAAACCAAGTTGAATAAAGAGAAAGCGGAATAGATCAAAGAATTTAAAAATTATTCAATCAAGGCCAGTAGTTTTGAAGGTGCTTCAGGGGGAACTTTGATGTTATGGAAGAAGAATTATTACTCTAGAACTATTATGACTGCTAGTAAAAATCTAATGATTTTTAAAATAACTAGTGTGGATCTAAAGGAGGGTTGGTATATTGTAAATATCTATGCTCCTAATGCTAAGAACCTTAGGAAAAAGGTTTGGGAGTCTATCTCTAATTTTGAAAGCAAGGGCTATTGTGGATGATGGATTATATTGGGAGACTTCAATGTACCTCTTTATGATCATGAGAAAATGGTAGGTAATTCTACTCAAATGGAAGGGAGACTAGATTTAATGGAGTTTATAAATAAAGAGGGATTAATGGATATGGAACTTCAAGGAATTCAATTCATGTGGAGCAATAAGAGAATTGGTAATGATTGTATTCAGGCCAGGCTTGATCGTGCCCTTATCTCTCCTGACTGGACAAAAGAATTCATATGTAAGTTGGAAGCTTGCCAAAGAATAGGTTTAGATCATTTTCTTCTTATTTTCACTGTGGCTAAAATAAATTTGAAGAAGAATCATCCTTTCAGATTTGAAAAGATGTGGATGCAACACCCATATTTTGAAAGTAAAATGGAAGAATGGTGGAATATTGAAATTGAGGGTACAACCCTTTTCAGAGTTGTTTCTAAGCTCAAAAATGTTAAAAGGGAAGTTAAAAAGTGGAACAAGTATTGTTTTGTAAATATCTTTGAGAAAAAGACTGCTATTAAGGAGGAAATTCATAAGACTCAGGAAAAAATTCAGAAAGATGGATACACTTCTGATCTCCTTATTGAAGAAAATGAGCAGTTGGCTCAATATCAAGATATTATCACTAAAGAAGAAATCTATTGGAGATAAAGATCCAGGTTGTTATGGTTGAGTGAAGGAGACAAAAATACAAAATTTTTCCATCTATCCACTCTAAAGCACAGAGCTAAAACTCATATTCCTTACCTAAAAAAGGGAGATATGAAGATTTTAGAGGAAAAGGATATCAAGGAGGAAATGCTATCCTTTTTCTCATCCGTTATGAAGGCTGATCCCAATATTAATCTGGAAAGTCAGGCTGAAATCCTACGAGTGATTCCTCCTTTGGTTTCGAAGGAATAGAATAAAATGTTATGTTCAATTCCAAAGGATGAGGAAATCATTAAAGCCGTCTATTCTCTAGGAGGAGATAAAGCACCTGGACCTGATGGCTTTCCCATGTTCTTTCAAAAACTATAGAAATTTGTTGGTAAAGATGTAAGTGATGCTGTGAAGGAATTCTTTGGAGCCAAACAAATGCTTAAGGAAGTTAATTCCACCTTTTTATGTTTGATTCCAAAGAAGATTGGTGTTGATTCTCCTGATCAGTTTAGACCAATTAGCCTCTGTAACTCTTTCTACAAGATTATTTCCAAAGTTCTTACTTCTAGAATTATTCAAGTGATTCCTATGATAATTTCTGATCAACAAAATGGATTTATCCTAGGTAGACAAATTCTCAATTCTATTATTACTGCTCATGAGAATATTCATTCTTTGTTATGCTCTAACAATCAGGGTTTCATAATGAAAGTTGATATTGCAAAAGCCTATGATAGGGTTGACTGGTTATTCCTTTCAAATAGTCTTTTAGATTTTGACTTTGAACAAAAGGTGGTTGGAATTATTTATAAGTTGATTTATACTTCCTCTATTGCTGTATTGGTAAATGGAAGCTCATCCCACTTCTTTAATCCATCACGGGGGCTAAGACAAGGGGATCCTATATCCCCCATTCTTTTTATAATTATGGCTGACTGCCTGGGTAGATATATAGGGGATTTGGTCTGTAAAGGTTTATTTAAGGGATTAAAACCCTCTTCTCATCCTTTAATTTGCTCCCATGAACAATTTGTTGATGATACTATCTTCATGGGAAAAGCTGAAGTCAAGGAAGCAAGAAATTTGAAGCAAGCTATTAATTTATATTCTTCTACCTCTGGTCAGTTGATTAATTGGAATAAAAGTGTAGTGTTCCTCATTAATACCCCTATTCAGAGGCAGAATAAAATTGCTAAAATCCTTGGATGCTCTATAGGATCTTTCCCCTCATCTTACTTGGGTCTTCCTCTTGGGTTGAAAGTCCCTAATGCCTTCTAGGAGGATCTTATCAACAAATTCAGTAAGAAACTAGCGGGATGGAAAGGAAATATTTTAAGTTAGGTAGGAAAGTTAACCCTTCTTAAAGCTAGTCTTCAAAGTATACCTACTTATGCTTTAAGTCTTTTTAGAATTCCTACCAAATTTGCAGAATCTATTGAAAAAATCCAAAGAAATTTTCTATGGACTGGTACTGAGGAAAAAAGGAGGATGCCTTTAATTTCTTGGGATAACATTTGCAAACCTTTCAGGGAAGGGGGGCTGGGAATAAGGAAAATTAGAAGTATGAATATAGCTCTCTTTGCAAAACTGGGATGGAGAGTTTACCGTGAAAATAAAGAATGGAGTAATATATGGAAGCATAAGTATTTATTCAATGCAAAATCCCTTTATGATTTCTTTTCTTACCCTAATGTAACTCGACCCTCTTCCATATGGGGGGCTATTTAGGGAACCAAACAAATTCTAGAAAAAGGATGTTCTTGGAAAGTTGGTAATGGACTTAAGGTGAAATTCTGGGAGGATGCTTGGTTAAAAGATTACCCTTTGATAGAAGATTTTCAAGACAAGGAGGTAGTTGATTGATGTAAGCAAAGATATGGTACATTTGTAAATCAGTATTGGTAGAACAATTCCTGGGTGAATATAACTAATCTTGATCAAGATTTTAGTAATATACAATTATCCCTCAATGCTATCTCTCTTTATCCTTATCTTGAGGATAATATTATTTGGCATGATGATCCTAGTGGACAATTTAAAGTTTCTACCATTTTTATTTCAAAGGGAAATGGTAATCAACCTTTGTGGTCATGTGCCTGGATCAAGGGGCTTATCCCCAAAATTAAAATCTTCTATTGGAATCTACTTCAAAATAAAATCCTGACTCTTGACAACTTGCAAAAAAGAGGAATAAATGTGGTTAACAGGTGTATTCTATGCAAAAATGGTTTTGAAGATAGAGATCATATGTTTGTGAACTGTTCTTATACGCAACAAGTTTGGAATGAGATCCTCAATCTCTGGGGTATAGCATGGGTCCATCAAAAAAGTGTGGAACTATCTTTTAAAAGTTGGTACTGTCCCTCTAAGAATCTTGATGTTCTTTTTTTTGGAAATTAACACTTCCTCATATTTGGTGGGGCATATGGAAAGAAAGAAACAATAGAATATTTAGAAGTAAAGAACTTCCAGGATGGGTGTTGGGTCAGAATATTATTAGAGCAATAAAGGAGAATTTTATATCACAGAGGGATCCTAATCCAACCTTTCAAATTGATAATCCCTTAAGATCTGAAAGGCCTAATGTGAAAACTAAAAATCCAAGATTAGGTGTAAAATGGAATGTCCCCCTTTGTGGATGGATCAAAGGAAACTTTGATAGAGCTGCTAAAGGGAATCCAAGAAAAGTAGGATGTTGAGGAGTCTTGAGAGATCATGTGGGAAACATAATTGATGCTATTGCTATCCCTATTGGTAAGTTGAATAGTCATATTGTTGAAGCTACTGCAGCCCTTCATACCATTAAACTAGCTGTTGAGTCAGGATTTTCTAAATTATGGCTGGAAGGTGACTCCCTGAATATCATAAATATCTTAAATAACACAAATTTAGTTTCATGGTCTATAGAGGCTATGGTGATGGAAATTAAAGCCTTAATTCAAAATTTTGGAAAAGTAACCATAACCGATACTTATGGTGAAGCCAATGGGGTTGCTGACTGGATAACTAATCATGTTGTTCGAACAGGGCATAAGGTGAGATGGTAGGATACATTAAATAAGCATGTTGATCTCAAAGCACTTATTAATTATGATGCCATTCATTCAAAGGAGGGAAAGATCTTCCTGGAATAGCAAGTTAATGATTTGGTGGAGTGGCCTCATGGTGGAAGGATTACTTTCACTGAATAGATACATTCATGAGAACGTAAAGCGATTATCGCATGTGCTAGAAAATAGGTGAGTTCCATTACAAGTTGATAACAACTGGTTTCATTGTTTAGTAATTAGTGTTTGGGTGTTGCTGGAAAATTGTATGGCCTACAAAATGAAAGGTGAACCAAGGAAGTAGGAACCTAAAAGTTGTTAAGATTGGAAGGAAAAACATGATGTTTGGAAGATTCTTTAGAGAGGGAAGGTCATGAGTTACTTGGAGCGGCTGCATGGTTCTAAACCCCATATAACGACAACATTTTTCAAAAATTGGGTCGACGATAGGGTAACCTTCCATGGCATCATGTGAAGCTCACCAAGGAATTCATTGTGGAGGTCACGGGGCTTCCAATGGAGGGTATAAAATTCTCTAAGTAGCCCAGTATATCTAATGAGGCATATAGTAAATTCTCGAAGATAGATGATGAGGAGCAGTAGCTGGAAAAAAGTGGAGATTTTTTTGACCTGGAACAGATAAAAGGAATCTAGAGAGATGTCTTATGTTGTATCTATGAGTATTTTATACTTGATGGTAGAAGCAAAAGAGTCCATAAATTTCATTTTGTCTTTCTTAATCATTTTAGGCACAAAGCTAGAATCTCCTTCCCTTTCTATTTTCACTTCTCGCTACTCCAAAGTTTGTTTGCTCATAGAAAAAAAGAGTCTCACCCTATATTGCATGAGGGATTGATCCTAATAATAGAAGGTTTCTGCAAAAACAAAGCCATTGTCCTGAATCCTTATTCGAACAAAAATAAGGATTCATAGAGTAAGAAGAATGAAACTGTAAAAGGGAAAGAAAAAGTTAAACCCAAATTCTCCAACTTTAAAAAATAGATTGTTGATGAGGAAACTGAGTAGGAAAGCACAAAAATTTTTGAGGAGGAGAGCATGGAGGAAGAGGAAGGAATGGATAGTGGGGAATCTAGCTCTAATGAGGAAGGTAAAGATAAAAGTGAGAATGAAAAAGAAGGGGACACTATAGAGGAAAAAAGAGAACAAAAAAACTCTGATCTTGAGGATAATCAACAAGTGTTGGGGGGAAGTGAAAAAGAAGTGGACGTTTTATTTGAGGATCCTGCTTCGAAAATAGAGAAGGAACATATAGTTTAGGATGCCTATGATGCAATGGAGACTAGAGAACAAGTAAAGGATGATCTTGTCCACAACGAAAGCCCTGTTGATACTAAAGAACATAAAAGAATGGAAAGGCAGGATCAAATTGAAAAGGATGAAGTCAATCCTAAAGAGAACACTGAAGATTTTAGTGACGTTTGGCAGAATGATAGGAGGTATCCCTTCATGAATTCAGCCAAATGCAAAGCAGATGCTATCCTTCAAGTTGACTAATGGATGTATAAGGAAATAATGGGCCTCAAGAAGAAAATGGAAATAATGGAACATAATCAAGAAGCTGATCAGAATAAAATCAATAATTTGGAAATGCAGATGAGAGATATTCCTATCAAACTTAAATATTATGAGAACAATCCTAGAATGCTCATTAAGGAAAATAGAATGAAGATGGAGGAGGTTACTACTAGAATATGTGCAGCTGCTGCAAACATTGGAAAATGAGCTAATGAGGAAATAAAATCTTTGGAGGGGCCTAGTAAGAGGACCAGATAGAGCTCAAGGAAGAAAGCAATGCAAGAGGTTGTAACATCAGCTGCAATATCCATACAGGACACTGCTGTGATTGGAAAGGAAGCAGTGAAGATGATCATGGAATTAGAAGAATAGGGTCTTTTTGCTCTTACTATTCTGGTCCTTTTTGTTGGATGTTATAACTGGTTCCATTTTCTAGTTCTTTGTTTTCTTAACGTACTTGAGTTTTTAGGTCTCTGTAAAACTGGGGTCTTTCTTTTGATGATCTTGACTTGTGGTTTCAGGTCCCTGTAAAACCTATTTTTGATACTGCTCAGCAGTACGTGTTTGGTTTGTTTTACCTGAGGGTGTTATTGTTATATCCTTCTTCCTATGTTTTAGGGTTTTGGGGTCCCTTCAAAACCTATTTTTACCTTAATCTAAAACCCTAGCTATTAAATATTGGTACAATCACCACTAATGAAGAGTTGATAAAAGCTAAAGATATGTTGACCAAGTATAAAGATGTTGTAGCACAGTCATATGAGGACTTAAATATATTTGATCCTAGAGTCATAACTCATACCATACCACTAAAAGAAGCCTGCAAGCCTTTTAGGAAAAAATAGAGACCAGTTAACCCTGTCTTGGAACCCTAAATATACAAGGAAGTCAAAAAGTCTCTATATGTAAAGATAGTCTTTTGAATTGGACACTCCACATGGGTATCTAAATTAGTGCTAGCCAAGAAGAAAAATAGGGAAATCAGATTATGTGTAGAATTTAGGAATCTAAATAGAGCATCTGAAAAGGATAACTATCCTTTGCCTTTTCTTGATCAAGTTATTCAAATTGTTAGTGGTTCAACAATGATGTCTTTTATTGATGGATTTTTAGGTTATAACCATGTACTTGTGAATAAGGAAGATAGATTAAATATGACATTCACTACTAAGTGGGGCACTTTTTCCTACAAGAGGATGCCCTTTAGGTTGATAAATATAGGTGAAACTTTCTAAAGAGAAATGGACCATGCTTTCTAGGGATTGATAGGTAAGTGCATTATCATTTAAATGGATGACTGACTATATTTTATAAAAACAAGGAGGATCATATCATACAATTTTAATAGGTATTTTAAAGGTGTATAAGGTATGGAATTTATTTCAATCTAAAAACAAGTACTTTTTGTGTCACTAATGGAAAATTGTTAGGACATGTTATAACTAAGGAGGGGATTTATATATACCCTTATAGAGTTTATGTGATATCTAAGATAGAACCCCCTAATAACAGAAATGAATTAAAATCATTCTTTGGGAAGATAAACTTTGTGAGAAATTTTATTTTTGGTTTTTTAGAAATTATGAGACCATTGAATGATATGTTGAAGAATGATGCCAAGACCACCTAGAATGAAGAAACCAAAAATTCCTTCAAAGATATAAAAGAATCAATAATTCAGGAACCAATATTGATAAGTCTTAATTTTTCAAAGGATTTCTATCTTTATTCTTTTAGTTTTAACCATATATTTACAACTATCCTAACTCAGAAGATAGATGGATGTGACCATCCTATTGATTTCATGAGTACTAATTTTAAAAATTCCAAGTTAAACTATTCCCTATTTGACAAGTAGACATGTCCTTTAGTTAAGGCAGTGAAGAATTTTAGGCATTATATCCTTAGAAATAAGGTGTATGCAATACTACTAGATCTTGCCACTAAGATCATGCTTAGTAAATGTGAACTAGGGGAAAGAAGAGGTAAATATATGTCCATACTTCAAGAATATGACTTGGAAATTAAGACTACTAAATTGGTAAAGTACTAAGGGCTAATTCAATTAATTTCCAATACTAATCCCAAGTTAAGTATCATGCATGTAGAGAAGAAAAGTTTTCAACCTAAAGATTGGTATGATTCAATTATTCATTTGATAATCAATGGAATTTCTCCTATAGGGTTAACTAGGGAGCATAGGAGAGTTCTAAGACTAAAGTCAACTCATTTCTTAATCAAAGATGGAGTACTTTTTAGGAAGAATTATGAAGGGTTATACCTAAGATGTGTTTCCAAGGAGGAAGCTAATGAGATCTTGAGTAATTTTCATGAGAATCTTGGAATTAGACACCCATTAGTAGGAAAACTACACATAGGATCCTCAGGGTTGGTTACTATTGACCTGCTATCTTAAAAGATGCTAAAAAACATGTGAGAGTGTCATTAGTGCCAAATTTTCAAAACTAAAGAGCCCAAGACAATCATTCCATTAAAACTAGTGATGATTGATAAACCCCTTACTCAATGGGGATTAGATTTTATGGGGGTCATCAGCCCTAACTCTTTAGAAGGACATAAATATGTGCTTACTATTATTAACTATTGCACTAGATGGATGAAAGTAGTAACAACCAAACAATGACAGACCAAAGATGTGATAAATTTTTTGGAGGAGAACATATGTACAAGATTTGGAATACCAGTGTCTCTAGTTTATGATAATGGATCTAATTTTATATCCATTAAGATGATTGAGTGGGCATATGACAACAACATTATTCTCAAGTTTTCATCAAACTATTACCTTCAAGGTAATGGGATCTCTAAATCTACTAATAAGAATTTGATGAAATCTATTATGAAGTATATTGATGACAAACCAAGAACTTCACACAAGCTACTCAAGTATGCCCTTTGGGTTGATAGAACAAGGGTTAAGCAAGTTCTAAATGCATCACCATTTCTACTTGTATATGGCCAAGAACCTGTATTCCTCATCACTCTCAAGTTGACAACCTACAAGTTTATGGAAGAGTACATGAAAGAGGAAGATCGGGAGTTTACAAGTTCAAGGTTACTTGACATTATTCAAATGGAAGATGCAAGAGAGGAAGATTTTTCCAATTTTAGCAAGCATCAAACCATAGTGAAGAGATGGTTTGATAAACATTCCAAAATTAAGGTGTTTAGATAAGGAGACCTATTTCTTATTTGGGACAAAGCATCTAAACCTAAAGGAAAGCATGGAAAATCCACACCTTTTTGGATTTGTCCCTATCATCTTGTTGAAATACTAGGAGACAATACCTTCAAGCTTAGGGACTTACAAGGAACATAGTTCACATTGCCAACTAATGGGAAATATCTCAAGCACTACTTCTCTACTACTCCAACTCAAGTCTACATGGAGTAATCTATATGAATAGTTAGGATTAGTGTAGGTAGGCTTATATTAGTTTCTTTCCTATCTCTTTCCTTATTGTTTCTTATTTGTACATAATGCGTGCAAATATTTGTTTGCTTCTTTCTATTGGTTTGTGTGTTGTGTGTTTCCTTTCCTTTATTCCTATTCCCTATTTCCAATAAGTCTTTTCAAGATAATCCTCAAGATCCAATGCATGCATTTTCTCAAAATAAATCCACAAATCAGGGATTTAGGTATGAATTTTTAAAGTAGTTGATCATAGATCCTAAAATGTGAGCTTAAAGTTATAGTTTCAAAAAATTGGTAAGGGTTGGTATCTATGATGGTTGTTCCTAAAATCTTAAACCTAGTTCTTTATCTAAGTTTTATTATGATAAGTGTTACTTATTTAGGATGAAATTTTAAATTATTAAGACAAAGTCATGTTTGCACTTAAAAAAACATTAATTGCCTAAGACAAAGTCGAGATCCAAGTATGATTATCTGAAGATCAAACATCTGACCAAATCCCAAAACTTGGCTACTCAAGTTCCTAACCTTTGTTAGAAAGTAAACATACATCTAAAAAATCCAAAAATAAGAGATCTGTTACAAAATTTAAAAGATTTTTAAGAAAAGTTGATTATGGTAATCTCCACCAGGGTGACTGGTAGTAGAACAAGGCCTTGAGTAGAGACAAAGGTATCTCTATTGGGGATATGGATGCCTGGCTGGTAGCAAAGCAATGCCCAAGTCTTCCCTAAGATAAATCATGATTCTTAATGAACATCTAAATATGATATAAGTCAATGTTAATTGTCAAGGTCATGAATCTAGAAGTTGTTCTCTAAATCCTATGGCAATCAATAAGTGGAATCAAATCACACACACATCATGGATATGTTTTGATGTTTGATCTTAATTCTACATATGTGAGACTTTTCTTAATTGTGTCTTGATCTTAACTATGGTACCTAATCATGTGGAATAAGTATCCTAGTTATTATTCTAAACTAGAGTCTCTAAATTTTAACATATTGCTATGTTTTCCCTAGAAGTCACCATTTATTAAGGTCAACCTACCCCCATTTCTAAAAATGGGGACCCTTGTTTCAAAATTTTACAAATATGTGCTTGGAATTAAAAATTCCACTTGATCTAAATGATTTATTTAAAGATCATCCACGCCTATCTCTTATTCATCTTGACTAGCATGTCTCCATTGAATTATTTTTTTATTTTGCCTAACTTTTCGAATGGTTTCCTCATGTGTTTTTCAAGATGTAGGTTTAATGAAGACCCAAGTGTGTGGAAAATTTTTAGGGTTGAAATAATTAAAATGATAAATTGACCCTTTGATAAATTGACCCTTTCATGTTTGAGCATTTAGAAACCCTTAGTCTAATTATTTTAGCTAAAGCCTTTTAAATTTTAATTCAAATTTACATGTCTTTTTGTTTTAAATTTTGCATGGAAATAATTTGTGTGGGAAAAAATATTTGTATCATGGACATAGTTTAATTCTTATCTTAAGGTTTAGTCATGTTTATCAACATGACCAAAACTTAGTGTAAAAATATTATGCTTGATCTCTTTATGTTCTGAACCCCCTTTATTCCTATGGGTTAGCTAATCACATAGTCCATTTCATTATGTTCTAAATTAGTCTAAATCCTTATCCTAAAGTTTTAATTTCATTTATTAATACAATAAAAACCTTAGGCTAAACCTTTATGCCATGTATTTTACTATCGGTAATACCGCTTTATCATTCTTTAAAACTTAGCCTAAATTTTTATCCTAAGGTTTTATCATGTTAATCAACATTAATAAAACCATAGTATAAAACTTTAGCCTACGTTATCTATATTTATATATCATAACTTCACTTTATTTTATTGATTACAAGATCAATGGTGTGCATTTACTCAGGTGAATTTGATCCAATGATGTGAGATGAGGTCAATAAGTCAAGTACCTTGATCAATGATGCACATTCACTCAAGCAAGGTTAATCTAATGGTATGAGTTAAGTCAAGACTTCAATAGAGCCTTAAGATAAGTGATAAGGTGATAAGTATCACAATATTGGTAAAAGAACAATGAACAACTAAATGAATTCAATCCTTGAGATTGAGATCTGATGGAGCATGATTGGTTAGCCAAAGATGATCTAATAAAGTGTGTTTGATCAGGCAAAAAGGATCCAATAGTGTGAGACCAAGGCTTACATTTCAAAAGAACTCAGAGCTAGTGAAGAAGTGGAAAGTTTCATGACCTCAATGGATGATTAAAGATAAAGCATGTTCCTAAAGATTGATAATATATGGCTGAGCATACACATTCAAATCGATAGTGTGTATTAAGTCAAGATTTCAATGAAGCTCTAAAATGAATGAGAAAGTGACAAGTCTCACCATCAAAAAAACCCTATAAAATATCTAATGGTATGTGGAGTAAAGAATAGAAAAATATCAACGGAGAGTGATTGATCCATGCAAGTAGATCTAACATTGTGAGCCTAGGTGAAATTTTCAAGATATAAACCCAATGAGATGTTGACACATGTCCTAGAGGTAATGGTCACATTTTGAAAATTAATAAATAGAATTACATGGAAATTCCATGTTGGAATACATGTCAAGTCAAAAGATTTTATGGACCCAGAAAGGCAAAGGTATAAATATACAAAATCAAGAAAAATCTAAGTCACAAAGCTCACATAATTTGAATTATTGTCACCATTAAATATCTACAAATAAATTTAAAAAATATCTAGCGTAAATAGAATCCCTAATTTGACCTTGTGATCATTACAAACGAGCTAAGGAGAAGTAAATTATCATCTATGCAAAATTAATTTAATCTAGAGCTGAAGTATGATCCACTAGTGATAAATTTAACAAAATTAATAGCCACATAGCTTGAAAATGTATTTCTAAGGAGGATGTAGAGCTCTATTTGACCACAAACATTTAAGGGATAATTTTCAAGGACACATAGTTCAACACTACTGCTCTGAACATAAGAGACAATAATTGGTCTAAGCTTTTTTGGACCATTAAAGAATAACCATCCATTACAAGAGAGAAGGAGAAGAACATGTCTACAAAGAGGCTATATTATGACATGGTTTCTATACAAATGATTGGTCTACATTATGCAACAATAAAGCTTAAGGTACTTCACTATATCAATATCATTGCTTCCATTTTTAAGGATGGTAGAATAAATAAGGGCATGATTGTTCATGAGTGTAATTTTAAGAAGATATCTTATATTTCTCCCATAACCTTTGATAACTACTAAAAATTGACTAAACCCCAAGTGGAATTAACCACAATCACTAACTAGGCCAAAGAGAATGACTTAAAAAGCATCCTTGTCCTATGACTATATTCTAGGAATCAAGTGTTTTCATATTTTAATAACATCCCCATTTGCCAATTTAGACTAGGGATTAGAATGATCATGATAATATGAATAGGTCATGTGGGAATCTAACCACTACATATGTAAATAAACTTTGGGTCCCTTTAGTCTATTTCATGGTTGAGAAACATGTCAACCCTTCTCTAGGTAAGGTAATCATTACCCTTTTGATTAGACAATTTTTTACAATTAAGAAGACTAGGGATCAATTTTACATGTGTCATACCTTCTAGATGCCCTTCTTTCTAAAATAAAAATTCCAAACCTTAGGGAATGGTCACCTAATGGGACATAAACTATTTCAAAGTATTTCTCTAAATTGCACATATTTAAGTACATGGATCACATCCAATTCATATGTGACTATGTTTACCCATCCCTCAGTGAAACCATCACAGGGATCCCAATGATGAAGGTCAACCCCCTAATAAATAAGACTATTGAAGCCATGGGGGACATATGGCTATATTCATATTGTACCATCATCAAGATTGAAAGGACATACACACCACTTAGGCTATCTATCCATATACCAATCAAACTAGTAGAGTAATATGTAGCTTATCAAACATTCAATAGAATAGATGGTCTTTGAAAGACCAAAAGGAAGGGTCTACTTCACACCCTCCCCATAACTATTAGTAGGACTATCTTTACATAATGGGATAATATTGAGGTTGATTCTAAACATAGGATGTATTTTAATATATAAATTGATGAGCAAAGGTAGTGGGACCCTTATGGGAGAGTTAAGGAATTAAAATAAAAAAGGATGTTAAATGTACCTTATGAGCGCTATCCTGGTCCTTTTGACCCCATATACAAAAAAACATATTCATTATTTGAGGTCATAGGGATATTGAAAAAACACAACATCAATCCAAAATTTAGGATGCCAAGGAAACAAAAGGGAGGAGATGATATATGGTAGTTAGGGCCAAGACAATATCATTTTCTAAGAAATACACCTATTAGACCTCCATTAGCAAAACCTAAACTTGAAACATATATTAGACAAAGGCTCGATGAAAGAAGGCCTAATGAAATTGCATCTTCTTTAGCCCTAGTAGAAGAACAAGGATCACCCATTATGTAAATTCACATGGGAGCCTTAGACCCTAGGGAGATAGTTGAAGATGATTTGAAAATGTTAACTAGTACTTATGAGTTTGATGAGGAAGAGGCATAGATGGAGAAAACAAAAGAGGAAAAGGGGAAATAAATATTGAATCTATTTCCTATGGATACCCTAAAATAAAATTTGAGATGGCCATGGTTTTAGTAAGGACCAAGAAACCCAAGGTGACTTTCAGTCATCTTTTGAGTGAAGTCAATCTATGTAGTGAAGAAAACTTGATTCATAGTCTAACCATTCTAAGATGGTTCATATATGGTAAATTACAAAAGGTACCTTTTTCACAACACGCTTGGGCCATGATGAAGGCCATCAATATCCCAATTTATGAAGAGGTCAAGCCATCTATTATGTCTTTGTAAGAAGAAGATGAGAGAAGAATGGCTATTCTAGGAGAGTCAAGTGGAGCACAAATGGAGATCCTAGCTCTTAAAGTGACCCAATAATCAATGGGATTCAAGTTTGACCCAACAATAACTAGATTTTAAAGGTTCATATAGAAGAAGGTCATGGTTAGTGTTGAAGAGATCATTTACCAAAATGTAGAGCCATTGACCAATTTAACTCTAGTGAGAGGAAAAAAAATTGGTTAGAATTAGATATTTGAGGACAATGTGCTTGAATTAGACCAAGCACAAGCATAATAATTGCAAGCTATCCTCAAAGGCATGCAACATCAAAATGAGAATTTGGAGAAATAAGTTATATTATTAGTTCCAGAGGCAATGTTCAAAATGTTTGAGGAGTCTTTATTTGACATGTTTTAATTATTTAAAGTCAATAAAATATATAAAGAGTGTTTTGAGCCAACATCATGAAACATCAAAAGGCCTAGTTAACTAATGGTAGAACTCCAAAGGAAAAATTAAGGATTTTATCAATATCTTGTTTAAGGATCAAAATCTTGAGTTCAAGATAATCAACCTAGCCCACCTGAACATAGTCATGGGATTACTAGTGGACAAGATCAAGGGTTTAATCACATGGTCTAAGAACATAGAGAGCCTTCTTGAGGATGACAAATAATTATAAGACATGATAGAGCATATATTTGGGACCATGATCACTGAACCATCCACATTCAATTCCATAGGTCTCATCACTGATGAGGATTTTAAGCTGAGAGTCACCATGGTCATGAAATAAGTGAGAAGCAAGAGCCAAGGAAGGACTATAACATATATTATTAGGATCATGGATATGATATTTAGCGTAGAGGAAAATATTAGAGAGGCTAAGATCATAAAAAAACATTAAAAAGGTCTAATAAATATCTCAAAGGCCTATCAGATCAAGAGGATGAACTCTTCATGGAGCCTATGGTTAATATAAAGCTAATTTATGAGAAACATGAAAGAGAAATGAATATCCAATAACATAAACAGGGGACTGCATCAATAAAAGGGTCAAGATAGTTGATTTAGGAATATTCCTTTTATAACTTAACTTGTATTTTTAGGAAATTTAAAAAGATAAAAAAATATAAACTAAAAGGCTTTGAAAAACAATTTAACAAGCAAGATTTTTCCTGCCTGAGAAAGAATCTTTGATTTTTAACCAATAAACTTCCATTGAAATATTTCTACATGTGGATTCTAAGCTATAAGTGGAGATTGTTGCTAAAAAGAGGCATACCCAAATTAGGTGTCTACTTAATTTGATAGCCCAAAATCTTAGCTATTCTAACTTGTCTTCCTATTGGTGTGTTAAAGAAGAGTATATAACTTTTATCAAAATTTTATTTTTGGTTGGAATCTTTTTCATACATGAGCAGAGTTTGATTTAAAATGTTTAATTCCCTGATAAAAACCTTTTCCTAGAGAATAATATCATCTTTAGATTATTGATGGGACACCAAATCCACATTCTTATCAGGCTTAAAAACTTTTAACTTCCCAATTTTCATTACATTCAAGATAAATCCACTCAATAATTCATCCATAATTATGAAAATGAAAGTTGAGAGTGAATCCCCTTGTCTAACTCCTTTACCACTTTTGAAGAAGCTTTGAGCCACCCCATTCACTAAGGCTAAAAACATGCAAGTAGATATGCAATATCTTATAATTTTATAAATTTATCTTGGAAGCTAAATTGTCTCATGATTCTATTGAAAAAATTCTAGTATAATCTATCATAAACTTTATACATGTTAAGTTTTACCACCATTATAGCCCTCTCACTTTTAACCATAGAATGAATGGATTCATGAGCCAAAATAATCCTATCTTGGATTTGTCTTCCAGGAATAAAACCCCCTTGTTGATAATTAAGAATAGGTTCAATAATAGGTTGTAATCTTAAAGAGAAAATATTAATTATTATCTTGTATATAGAGTTGCAAAGACTCATAGGTTGAAAATTAGAAAAGTTAACTACACCTTCCTTCTTAGGGATTAAGACTAGAAAAATGTGGATGAACTCTTTTAGCATCTGAGATGATTATATAAATTCATTTACTGCATCCACCACATCATCTCTAATAATATCCCAATTTTTTTAAAAAAAGCCTATAAGATAACCATAAGGACTCAAAGCTTTATAAATATTCATTTTATAAATCACAACCTTAAGATCTTCATTAGAAGTAGAAATAATAAGAGAGAGATTATCTTCCTGGTGTTGTAATTGGTTGAATCCTTGTTATAAATGATTTGACCTTCCCTATCCTTAATTTCCCTAATTGAATTGTGAGCTATATGCTTCAAAGTTGACATATGAAAAAAATTAGTATTTTTATCCCCCTCATTGAGCCAAATATTCCTATATTTTTGTCTCCAAATAATCTCTTCTCTATTACTCATTGTATGATAATCACAAAGGATTTATTTTTCTTTATTTTGGGAGACTGTATCATAACCATTAATTTTAATTTCATATTCGAGAGATAAATTTATGTAATAATATTATCATGACATCCCCATAAATTATTCTAAAAATGGACCAATATTAATTTAATCATTCATATATAGCTATTAAATGTTTAAAAATGGAATTATTATTGATAACACTTCATGTATAATTATGTGCACAATTAATTATTTCACTAGTGGTGGATACACTCATAAGGATCTAACCATTACGACTACAATTATCAAATGATACAATGAAATACTAATGAAACCATTTGGAAATAATATATTTCCTATGAAATTAGGTCCTAATACCATCTTAATTTGGTTTCATGAATTAATATATAATGTGGCATACGATGTATTTATTTGACTACCTTTGTTTAAGAAAAAGAAAAAAAAATATTCAAAATTATACCAGTGCTAAAACATTTTCTACAAAAATAAATTGATCACCAT